>CM076572.1:517163270-517813621 GCA_034641835.2 Pinus albicaulis | reverse complement strand
TCTTTTTCGAATCCGCTGATGATACCACAGACGACACATCTTCTTCCAACTTAGCCGCTCACCGAGTACACTCCCTTTAAGGTACAGTTGCTCGACATCCCATATTTGAAGGTCATGTCCTCCTTCTGATTTCCTTGGTGCATGGAAAAGGAAAGTAAATCCACAGAGATGCTTTTAAACCAACTAACCAGATCCCAAATAGGGCAATCTGTATCCAGGAGAGGGCTCTGCAAATTTATCACACAGTCTTAGAAAATATTAGGCTAGTTATAAGTCCAAGAGTTTGTTTGAATTTAAATGGTGGAATCCGCCAACTAAGGGCACGATTGAGTATTTCAGGCCATTGGGCTATGGAGTCGAAAGGATGGCTTTACTGGATTACTATTCTACACACAAGATGGCTTTGCAGGGAAAGATAGCCAAACGAAGAACAATTTTAGAAATTAAAGTGAATGGAATGGATTTTGAAGGGATGAAAGGCAATTAAGAATCTTTCAACATGTTCAAAGAAAGAAAGTGAATGATTACAAATAAAGAGCAGTTAAGAATTCTTTACTACAGTAATCAAAATGTTTAAACCAGCGAAACAAGAGCAATTAAGAATTTGTTGCTTATAACCAGTTTAGAAGAAAACATTTTGGAATAATGGAAATTGAAATCAGAGTACACTTAAGTAAGTTCTGATTTATTCTTTTATGTCAATTATTCAGAAATGGAACACAGTGATATTATAAACAGATATAAAACTTAAAACATAGGATAGAAAATACTTATTGAACTGTAGTCTGACACATGAATCCTGCAAAAAGTCTTGAGCTTCAAATCATCATCCAGCAAGCCACAAAAGTTCTCCCAGCCTTTATTCCAAAATCAATGTTACGTAAATTAGAAGAATCCACCAATACTTTAAGTGATATTCAGTCTAAGCAAAATATCTTGAAAAAATATCAAGATTAGTTCACAAATCTCTCCAACTATTTTACATAAATAGAACTTAAGTAAAGGACACTCAAACTAATGCATCTATTTGGCACTATTTTTTATGGATAGGTGACGACAAAGAGGATAATTCGAATTTCATCCAACTCTTAGTTGATGATGAGGCATCCAAATCACTAACTGCTTCCTTTCTTTATGCATTTTGCTCCAACAATTCTGCAAACTTGGGGTCCAATGATATATTTTTATTTCTCAATCCGTAATATATATATAAAAAGTGAAAGAATTTATTGTGGACAATATTTTTTTGAGATAAAATTCTTCCGGTTTCCTAAGTACTCTCAGTTAACTATTATAAATACGTAAAAATATGTAAAACGAGTTTTAGAGTGTGAAAAAAAAATAACACATGCTGATATGAATATCTGAAAGTGAAATCACTGTAAAGTGAGATAGGTTTTTTAGATGAGTATCTTGGAAAAGCCTCTCAGTTTTGTATGATTTATTTTTGATTATTACAATCCTCTTTGCAAATAGTAACCTTGGAATTTTCTGCAAAAAGTGCTTTCCAACATTGTTTAATATTTCCAAAACCATAATGGCTGTTAGAAAAGTGAGAGAGGTTTTTGTAGATGGCCCTCTTAAGAACATAAACCTCCTTCAGTTTTGAAAAATTAATCTTGGATTGATCTCAATAGTGTCTGCAAAACAATGACTAAAACATGCAATTTCTGCAAACATATTCCTTCTTGTTGTGTTTTTCATCTTTTCACTTTTTTGTTCTTTTGACTATTTTACTTTCACTTTAGACAAAATTCAATGTTGGTGAAAGTATTTTCATTTCTTTTTACCATTTTACTGCCTCTGTAATTACTTTTACTGTTTTACCTTTGACTGCTCTGTAACTTCATTTTAACTTTCACTCTGACTTTTACCTGATACACTTTAACCACTGATACTCTTTAACTGTTCTTTACTATGTCCTTTTACCTTCAATGTGCAGTTTAGGTTTTTACTGTTTGTTTCAACAGTAAATTGTTTAATACCCTGTTTCCTTTGCTTGTCTTTCAACTGTATGTTTTATCTTCCATCTCTATTTGAATAGATTTGATAACACTCTTAGAGTAAACAAGTCTTATGACTAGTATTAAGACTGTTTATCCAAGGATGTGGTCTTCTGATCACCTGTAAAACAAAACAAATTGTTAAGAAAGCATTGGTTTGCAGGGGAGGTCGAAAAGTTTTCATTTGATTTTGAGAGGTCTGTGGAGTGAATCTAGAATGATTTTTAGGAGGTAAACCATGCTCAAATTGGTTAACAGAGGCTTCAGGTAGCGCAGCTGGGTTACAAAGGGTTTTACTGCATGGGAGTCTGGTCGTTCACTGTGCACGACATAATAAAAAAAACACAAGTTCTTTTCGTTTTATTTAAAAATTCAAAGGGGTGGCGGGTTTTGATTAATTTAATGAATGACATCATCCTGTACGATGGATGAGTCACGGGGAACAGTGGAGGTGGTAAGTGGTTTATTCCGCACCACTTATGCGGAAAGGTTGTTTTGGATGGGAAGGCAGCGAATCGATACAAATTTTGACACTTAGCCACAGCACTATTCACAAACCACTTTTATTTCGCGCGTTAACGCTCATACAGGGGATGGCTAGCGGAATCAATGGGAGCCGTCGATCTTGGAGGGGGTGATCTGACGGTTGACAGGACAGGGAGATGGCGGGGAGTTTAACGAGCGGGGCCGACATGAATTAACGGTTAATTAATCATTTCGGGAGGTTTTTTATTGGCAGAGGTTGGTTATTAATTAATCTTAAGGATTAATTAATCCCATATGAAAAATGGTCGGGCAATGGAAAATGCGCGGGGATGACTTATTTCAAAGTTTGATTTCAATTAAACTTTGGATTTATTTTTTTATTTCAAACATATATTCATATGCTTAAACCTTTTTCATATATTTTTTAATATATGGTAATTAAATCAATGTGACTTTCTTACCATAGGGGCGGGAATAGAATTAATGTTATTTTTTAGCCAAAGGGCATATAATGTGGGTTTTTATGTGAATGCATGGGGGTTAAATACTTTGGCTAAAAAGTATAATATATGGTTTTGGGATATTATAAAAAAGGAGTTAAATATAATAGGACAAGGTCATTTTTATGGGAGTTAATACATAAGTTAGAGTTAATATGAGAAAGGGACAAGGTAAAATCAAAATACTTTAATATAACCAAGAAAGTGAAGATTTTTAAAGCAAATTGCATTATACTAACTTCATCACTTAAACTTAGAATAAAAAGTGATTTTGAGGGCTTTTCATGAAATATTGAAGGATTTTCCTAAGTAAAATGGGATTTTACTTAGGAAAAGATTTTGAGAGGTAAATGAATGTGATAACGGATAACTTCAAGTATTTAGGTCTTTTCAATTATTGGGCCGAGGGTCCGGTCCCTCCAAAAGTCAAGGAAATTTCTTGAGCCCCTTTAATCTCCAAATACCTTTGTGCTTGGGGAAATTAGTGAAATATTTAGGGAAAATGAGAGGGGAAGTTAATAATTTGACTTTGCTCTGCTGTGAACTTTTCCAATGTAGTATATGCCTTTGCACTTTGTGATGAAAGTAAAATTGAAAACATTTAGAACCATCATTCATCACATGTAATTCTGCAACAACATCTACCTACCCTACTTACTTTACCCTACCATTTTCTCTTCTTTATTAGGGTGCACTTAGACTGGCAAACCCTTATCAATCTTCTTTTTCTTTTACATGGAAAACCTACCTAAGTCTACACTTATTACATCCAAGAGCTCAGATTAAACTGTTGAGCACTTTTTATTAACTCTACCTATCTACTTATCTGCCAAGATTAAACTGTTTGGCCAGATATTTATTCTCTATTCTACAACATGAAATTGAAAAATGAATGAATCAAGTTTAAACAGTTTGACTCTTCATAAATTGTGGCAAAAGTTTGACAAACTGCACACAATTTTGTTTATTACATCAGAGCAAAAAGTAGTGGCATTTAGACTTGCACACTTTCCTTGGCCTTTCTTTTTGATGGGGTTCATTTCTTTCACTTTTTTGAACATTTTATTCTTTTCACCCTTTGATTTTTCTTTTAGGGTATACCCTCTTTACATTTTTTAAATTTTTTGATTTTTTGATTTTTTTCGAGAATATGGAACACCTTTGCAACAAGAAAGAGGTTTGAACATATTACATAATTTATCAAGACAATCATGAAAAATGACACCTATTGGTATAGGAGTCTAACACTGGCTCCACTTGGGGATGACTTTTCCTGGTGAAAATTCAAGAACAGCAGGTCAGTTGTCCTCGTCCATTGACCTTGGTGAACCTGTAAATGTCTTCTGTCTTTTGCAAACTGAAATCTGATCTGAAACTAAAACAACACACAAAATTTTTCAAACCAACTTAATGAAAAACTAGCTGAAAATTGAAAACTAAAAAAAAAAAATGCTCAAAATCCTGAGCTTATTAGCACTCGTCTACCTACTCAATCTACTAAAAATCTTATTGAATCCGGTAATACAAAAATGCCAATGAAGCCAATCAAGTAGCTGTAAAAATAAATGGATAACTTGATTGCTTGTGATCAAAATTGGAAGTATGTTATGATCATGTGCCTTTATAATAAATGATATGATGTGTAAATTCCACTTTTGATGTATTTGATCCTTATAGAGAAAACATGTTTGCAGATTTGGGCTCAAAAGATTCTCCATATAATCTGATATAGGATCAATAAAAGCATGATGTATGTTATTTACTTCTAGGCCTTCAATGACTAATTGTTCAATTGAATTATGAATATTAGACCATGAACTTATTTCTTCAGTTTTGTGTTTGAAAGAATAATCATCTTCAATATGCAAGTCAAAAGATAGTACAATTTCCTCTTGCTTTGGAGAAGGAAGATTTTCAAAGAATTTTTTAGGATTTCGGAAATTGTATGACTGAATTTGAGAATGCAAAAGTTTGATTTCATTTTCATAATTTTCAGAAATTATATCAAGAAGCCATTTTTTAACTCGAGGAGAACATTTTCTTGATTTAAAAATAAGAAAGAAAGCTCTTAGAAAATCCTCGTTAAGCTGAAGTTATAATATCTCATCCCTCAAAATAGCTAGTGATTGTTTTGTGAAATTATCATAATTATCATCATACTGATCATATTTAGGCAAATCTTCAGAATAAGGAATGTCATCAATTATAAACATTGGATCAACATATTTCTCTTCCAACAATCCCAATATGTATTGATTAGATTGGTTGCATTCTTTTTGAAAGTCATTATTTTGCTCAATAGGAGTGCTATCAAGCAATGGGCCTTTTTGGGAAAGTAGAATAACATGAGCATCAACTTGTTCTTCTGTCCCTTCATGGATAAAAATTTTGTACATTCATCAACATTAGAAGAAGTAGAAACAATTTCTTCATTATGTAAATATTTTGAGGATGGTTGCATTTTTAGAAGCAAATTGATTTCTTCTTCGGTGAGGGGGGGTGGGAATTTCTGAATTCTTAGATTGAAATGACAATTGTTTTTTCCCTTATCTAAAAGTTGATCATGAGGTTGATTATTTTCTTTAACTCCATTCAAAACATTAAATGAAACATCATTTGTTAATACAGAGGGGTTTTGTGGATATTGATTTATCTCCTGAATTATTTCATCTTTGTTTAACTCCTCTTGATTATTATGACATTTAACTTGAGAATGAAAGTTTTGGACTTCTTCTAATAAATCTTCAGGAGACCAATTTTCAAAATCTTCATCAATATTTTTAAGGTAATGTATAAGATCTTCAGCTTGATCACAACAATTTTCAGCTAATGATAAAGATGGAAAATTTTCTTTGTAATGCTCATAAAATACCTTATGAAAATCTTTTAGAGAAAACAAACTTGCAGGTTTGAGAGCTTCATACCATTCCCTTGCTTTTCCTTCTAAGGTTCCCATGAATATATTCATGAGGCAATCCTCATGCCAATCACCCTTCAATCTTGATGAGTGTATATGAAATTTAATGAGATGTAGTAAAGGATCATTAATATTCTCATCTTGAAACATAGGCAGATTTTCACTCCAATTTACCTTTGGTAGTTTGTGTGGAAATCCAGGTATGTGATCTCTGCTCATGGGAGCATATCTTCGTTTTATTCTTGGATCATTTTGAAAATCAGCCATAATGAAAAGCCACTTTATCTGTACAACCAAGTTAGATCTTTATATAAAATACAATACATATTGAATCTTAACGAGAAAGAACATAATGTATTGGATTAAGATCGAAGTTGAAAGCCCGATATTTCCATATTGTTCTTCCAGGTTCATTCCTCCAGTGGAGTCTTGATTGTAAAATGGATTTGGAGTCGCCAGGTGGATGATTTTAACCTCTGTGTGTCTGATCACTGTCCACCATCATAGATCAGATTTGAACCTGTAAAGTATTTCTGAAGAAAAAGGTTAGTCTTCCCCAGTCAGTTTTCTAGATAAAAAAAAAAATTGGTTTTTAAATGGAATGAAAAATACAACTTCGACAATTTTCTTCAAGAAGTTTTAGATTTTTAATTAAAATTTCCTCAAAGATTTATTGAACTAGAGAGTCTGATTGAATGTTTGAAACTAAAGTTTAGTTATTAAGCTAAACTAGAGATAGACTGAAGCAGCATTTATTTACTATGCAATTGCAGAGCAAAAGCATTTCAAAGGCTACCTGGCTGATCTTCAGGCTCTGTCTGTAGCTTATAAGCAAACAATAGTAACAATAAAAATGATTCAGATCTCCAGTATGGTCGCCACTATGTTATCACTCAGATTTTCCTTGAATTTGTGGAAAAGGAAAGTAAATCCGAGGTAACCAGAAACCAACCTTCAGATACAGAATCTAGCCAATCTGTATCCAGAGAGGGCTCTCTCTTTAAAATTTAGCTTTGTTCTTAGAAAATATTAGGCTAGTTATAAGTCCAAGAGTTTGTTTGAATTTAAATGGTGGAATCCGCCAACTAAGGGCACGATTGAGTATTTTAGGCCATTGGGCTATGGAGTCGAAAGGATGGCTTTACTGGATTACTATTCTACACACAAGATGGCTTTGCAGGGCAAGATAGCCAAACAAAGAACAATTTTAGAAATTAAAGTGAATGGAATGGATTTTGAAGGGATGAAAGGCAATTAAGAATCTTTCAACATGTTCAAAGAAAGAAAGTGAATGATTACAAATAAAGAGAAGTTAAGAATTCTTTACTATAGTAATCAAAATGTTTAAACCAGTGAAACAAGAGCAATTAAGAATTCGATGCTTATAACCAGTTTAGAAGAAAACATTTTGGAATAATGGCAATTGAAATCAGAGTACACTTAAGTAAGTTCTGATTTATTCTTTTATGTCAATTATTCAGAAATGGAACACAGTGATATTATAAACAGATATAAAACTTAAAACATAGGATAGAAAAGACTTATTGAACTGTAGTCTGACACATGAATCCTGCAAAAAGTCTTGAGCTTCAAATCATCATCCAGCAAGCCACAAAGAAGTTTCTCCAAAATAATTTTATTCCAAAAAATCAATGTTACAGCAAAGTAGAAGAATCCACCCAAAATACTTCTAAGAGTGAAGTATTTATACAAATTCTAAACTAAAATATCTTGAAAAAATATCAAAATTGGTTCACAAATCTCTCCAACTATTTTACATAAATAGAACTTAAGTAGAGGACACTCAAACTAATGCATCTATTTGGCACTATTTTTGATGGATAGGTGATGAAAAAGATGAGAATTCGAATTTGATTCAACTCTTAGTTGATGATGAGGCATCCAAGTCACTAACTGCTTACTTTTTTTGTGAATTCTGCTCCAACAATTCTGCAAACTTGGGTTCCAATCATACATTTGTATTTCTCAATCCGTAATAGATATGTAAAATGTGAAAGAGGTTATTGTGGATAAATATTTTTGTGATATAAAACTCTTTCATTTTCCTAAAATTCCTCTCCAGCGGTGCACAATAGGCTCTGTAAAAATGTGTAAAACAGAGTTTTACATAGTCTAAAAAATAACCTGTAAAGATGTGCATGTATCGCTCAGTCGGAAATCACTGTGCAAAAAGTGAGATAGGTTTTTGTCAATGGCTCTCTTAGGAACAAACACCTCCTTCAGTTTTGTAAGATCTCTTTCTGATTGGCCACAATCCTCTCTGTAAAATGATGACTTAACTGGAATTTTCTGAAAAACGTGCTTTCCAACATTGTTTAATATTTCCAAAACCATAATATTTTTTAGAAAAGTGAGAGAGGTTTTTGTAGATGATCCTCTCAAGAACATAAACCTCCTTCATTTTTTAAAAATTAATCTTGGATTGATCACAATAGTTTCTGCAAAACAATAACTAAAACATGCAATTTCTGCAAAAATGTTCCTTCTTGTTGTATTTTTCATCTTTTCACTTTTTTGTTCTTTTGACTGTTTTACTTTCACTTTAAACAAACTTCAATGTTGGTGAAAGTATTTTCATTTCTTTTTACCATTTTACTGCCTCTGTAATTACTTTTATTGTTTACCTTTGACTGCTCTATAACTTTATTTTAACTTTCACTTTGACTTTTACCTGATACACTTTAACCACTGATACTCTTTAACTGTTCTTTACTGTGTCCTTTTACCTTCAATGTGTAGTTTAGGTTTTTACTGTCTGTTTCAACAGTAAATCGTTTAATATCCTGTTTCCTTTGCTTGTCTTTCAACTCGTATGTTTTATCTCCATCTCTGTCAATAGAATTGATAACACTTGGAGTAAAGGCTCTTATGGACTAGTGATAAGACTGAAGGTCCATGACAGGGTCTTTCTGACACCTAAAACAAAAAAAATGAATGTAGAGTATCAGCTTGCATGGGAGGTCGAAAAAGGTTTCATTTGATTTTGAGAGGTCTGTGGAGTGAATCTAGAATGATTTTTGGGAGGTAAACCATGCTCGAATTGGTTAACATAGGCTTCAGGTGGCGCAGCTGGGTTACAAAGGGTTTTAATGCACAATCAGGTGAAAATGAGCAACACTAGGGTGTTTGTGTTTAAACAGGTAAACGGTTGATATTGGCGAGTAAGCTTTGAATTAACAATGGACAGATGGCGCTTGACAGTTTGTTTTGGAAATTCTCTGCATGGGACTTTGGTTGTTCACAGAATAATGAAAATGACGCGGGTAGAATTGTTTTATCTGGCAAAGTCAATGGGGCTGAATTTTATTAATTTAATAAATGACGCCATCCCGCATTTGCTGATGAGTCATGGGGGGAAATGGTAGTGGTTTATTCCGCACCACTTATGCTAAACGTTGTTTTGACGGGGAGGCAGCCAATCGATACAAAGTTTGACACGTAGCCATCGCCATTAGCACTACGAAACTACTTTATTTCTGCTGTTAACGCCTATAGGGACAATTAATCAATTGACGGGAGCCGATTCGAGGGGGGGGGCTCACGGCCGATTTCCGGATGGGGAGATGGCGGGGAGTTTAACAAGCGGGGCCGATGTGAATTAACGGTTAATTAATCATTTCAGGAGGTTTTTTTATTGGTGGAGGTTGGTTATTAATTAATCTTAAGGATTAATTAATCCCATATGAAAAATGGCCGGGAAATGGAAAATGCGCGGGGATGACTTATTTCAAAGTTTGATTTCAATTAAACTTTGGATTTATTTTTTATTTCAAACATATATTAATATGTTTAAACCTTTTTCATATATTTTTTAATATATGGTAATTAAATCAATGTGACTTTCTTACCATAGGGGCGGGAATAGAATTAATGTTATTTTTTAGCCAAAGGGCATATAATGTGGGTTTTTATTTGAATGCATGGGGGTTAAATACTTTGGCTAAAAAGTATAACATATGGTTTTGGGATATTAAAAAAGGGAGTTAAATATAATAGGACAAGGTCATTTTTATGGGAGTTAATACATAAATTAGAGTTAATATGAGAAAGGGACAAGGTAAACTCAAAATACTTTAAATATAACCAAGAAAGTGAGGATTTTTCAAAGTAATTTGCATTATAATACTTTCATCACTTAGACTTAGAATAAAAAGTGATTTTGAGGGTTTTTATGGATTATTGCATGTTTTTTCCTAAGTAAAATGGGATTTTACTTAGGAAAATATTTTTGAGAAGTGAATGAATGTGATAATGGATGATTTCAAGTACTTAGGTCTTTTCAATTATTGGGCCGAGGGTCCGGTCCCTCCAAAAGTCAAGGAAATGCCTTGAGCCCTTTTAATCTTCAAATACCTTAGTGCTTAGGGAAATTAGTAAAATATTTGGGGAAAATGAGAGGGGAAATTAATGATTTTGACCTTGCTTTGCTTTGAAATTCTGCCAATGTAATGTTCTGCCTTTGCACTTGTGATGAAAGTAAATTCTTAACACATTTTAACACCATCATTCATCACATGAAAATTCACAACATCATCTACCTACCCTATCTACTTTACTCTACCATTTTTTCTTTAGTTAGGGTAGCATGCTTACCTCAAAAACTTTATCAATCTTCTTTTTCTTTACATGGAAAACCTTACCAAGTTTCACTTTATTACATCCAAGAGCTCGATTAAACTGCTGAGCACTTTTATAAATGCTACTCTATCTACTTATCTCGCTACATTTAAACTCGTCGCATATTTATTCTTTATTTCACAACATGAATTTGAAAATGAATGAGTCAAGTTTAAACAGTTTGACTCTTCATAAATTGTGGCAAAAGTTTGACAAACTGCACACAATTTTGTTTATTACATCAGAGCAAAAAGTAGTGGCATTTAGACTTGCACACTTTCCTTGGCCTTTCTTTTTGATGGGATTCATTTCTTTCACTTTTTTGAACATTTTATTCTTTTCACCCTTTGATTTTTCTTTTAGGGTATACCCTCTTTACATTTTTTAAATTTTTTGATTTTTTTATTTTTTTCGAGAATATGGAACACCTTTGCAACAAGAAAGAGGTTTGAACATATTGCATAATTTATCAAGACAATCATGAAAAATGACACCTATTGGTATAGGAGTCTAACAGGTCAAAGAGATGCGGATTTTTTAGATAAATGGTTAAATTTAATAGAAATATATTTTTCAGTTCGTGATTTTTCCAACCAGGAAAAGATTACTTTTTCACTCCTTAAATTCTTCCCCCATTTCAAGGATTGGTGTGAAATTTACTGTGAGAAGAGGGATGAGAGTGCACCCTAACTAATTTTAGTTGCACCCACTTGGAATAGTTTCCAAGACACCATCAAGGAGTAGTATTACCCTTTCGAGAGATATGAGAATAAATACATAAAGTGCCCACGTTTTGGTAGGGAAGGGACCAAGACGTACCAAAGTTCACAAATATATTTCATACCCTTCGCATGAATTTTGGTATCAAGGATTCTGAGCGAAATTTGGTACTCAAGTACCGCATATGTCTACACAAGTACATCCAGGACAAGATGGATTTCTTGGACGTTAATATCAAGTAGAAATTTAAATATAATAAGTGAAACTTTAGATTTGGGAATAAGAAGAAAGGTAAATGCACCACTAAACCGTAGAACAAAGGAGAAAACCAAGGCAAGGTGACCCAGGACAACCCGTCAAAGCCTCAATAAAAGAACAACACCCCAAGGACAAAGAAGGACATAGGAAAATGGTGTGAATTCCATGAGAGCCCCACTCATAACACAAGTGAGTGTCGAACCAAGCAGTCACTGGTGGCAAGGTTGTAGGCATCCAAATAAAATGCATGTTCTGACTATAAGTCAGAACCCAACAAGGGGAATGGCAAGGGGAAGCAAATTATTGATGCAGATCCCCGTGCCACCGTCGCCACCACCAATATGTAGAAGAATGAGCCTAAAGATCCATAGGAGGGGGAACATCTCTTCCACTCACATATGTGGGTGAAAATTTCTCCATTGTAGTTTATTGTCGATAGCATAAGCCAAAAGAACCTCATTTTAGCAGACGTCATGAAGCGGTAATGCCTACTAACCACAACACACCCACAACCATACACCATTGGGTTTTTTCACCAAGAATGAGATATTCGTGTCAGCCAATAGTGACGTATTCCCTACAACATCAAACCATTCACAGATGAGGTATTGTGTGATGTTTCTCCTCTTGAAGTTTTCGATGTATTATTATGCCAACCATACTTATGGAAGCAACATGTTGTGTATGAGTCTAGGCATCACAATGTTATTATTACTTTGGGAAATAAGTTGTATATGATACTAGAGGTAGCACTACCTACCACCATCTCATTGATCACTGTGAAGAAATGCAGTAAGATCATTTCCCAGACTGGGAAATCTATTTTCGTTATGATTATTCGTTAGGGAAAGAATAATATGGTGGCCACGACCTTTAGACAATGCTCCTTCACATGACAAAAACATATGGAAAAGGTCATGGAGGAGTACAGGGACATCCTCACCTCACCCACAGGGGTACCTCTACCCTATCAGGTCAATCACTCCATCGATCTGACCTCCGGGGTGTCGCTTCCCGATGGACCGATATATAGACACTCTATTGGGGAGAAAAATGAAATCAAGATGAAAATTCAGGAACAATTGCAGAAAGGGCACATCAAGCCAAGTTCATCACTTTGTGGGAGCTAGATTGTGTTGGTACAAAATAAGGATGGGACCTGGAGACTCTATATTGACTATCGGGCATTGAACAATATCATTATCTAGAATAGGTATCCAATCCGATGGATTGATGACCTTCTCAAAGAACTCAAAGGGGACAATTATTTAATCAAAATTGACTTGAATTTCGATTATCACGAAGTATCAATTGAACCCTCTGATGTGTGGAAAATTTCCCTCAAATTCAAGGAAGACCTTTTCTAATGGTTGGTCAACCTTTTGGGTTGAGGAATTACCCCACAACCTTCATTAGGTTGATGGACGCATTATGTTGATGGACGACATATTGCAACCATTCACCAACTAATAGATGGTCACGGTGTATTCGGATGACATCCTAATCTTTAACCAAAATTGGGAAGACCATCTCCACCATATTCGACAGGTCCTCCAAACCCTAGGATAACACAAGTTGTGTGTGAATTTGGAGAAATTCACTTTTGGTATGACCCAGGTTCAATATCTAGGGAACATCATTGATGAGAGGGGTGTGCATGTGGACCCAACCAAGATCATTCAGGATTGACTATTACCAACCACTCTAATAGAGCTTCACAACTTTATGGGTATTACCAATTTTTACCATAGGTTCGTGTTGGGGTTATCTCATATCACTTGGCCTTTAATTCAATTCAACAAGAGAGGAGCGAAAGTAAAGTTATTTTGGTATGAATCCCAACAGAAGGCGTTTGTCGTGTTGAAGCATCACCTCTACTCTCCACCAGTGCTCACATTACCAGACCTGCAGAAACCATTTGAAATTGAGATAGATGCCTCTGACTGTGCTATTGGTGTAGTTCTTACTTAGCAAGGGCATCCAATGGCATATCACAGTGAAACACTTTCATACATTTTCCATAATGATCCCACCTATGAAGTAGAGATGTATTTCATTATGCAGGCTTGTTGATAATGGAATAATTACATTATGATGAAGGAAACGATCATCTACATAGACCACCAACCCCTATTCTTCATATAGACACAAGGGAAGTTCCAGAATGATCACCATCAAAAATGTTCCACATACCTGCAACAATTCCATTTGAACATTAATTAAAACAAGGGCAGACCAATAATGTTGCAGACTGCCTCAACTGACCACCAGTCATGGCGATGACCATTGTGCTCAACTTTTGTGGTAATGAGACTTCGGGGTTGCCACATCTTTACAAGAGTGATCCAGAATTTAGAAACACATACCAGACACTCCTGGGAGGCAAGAAAGTTCCAAATTTTCACCTACAGGATGCATTGTTGTGCCACCTGGCACACCTTTGTGTGCCTTCAAGAAAGTGTGCCAAGATGATTTCGAAAGCACACTATAGTAGGGTCATTGGAAATTTTGGATTAGAGAAAATAGTGGGAGTGATGCAAAAGTATTTATCAGCCAAACCTTCGATAGGATGCTAGGAATTACATCAGATCATTCACTGCATGCGTCAATTCCAAACCGACCATTAAGAAGCAAGGCCTATATACTCCTCTACCTACTCATACTTGACCTTGGGAATCCATCTCCATCGATTACATGTTGGGCCCTCCTTATACTAACTATTTTTTCATGGACATCAATAGATTCTCTAAGATTTCCATTCTGACGACCTGCAAGAAGAGTATCACAACAAAATACACCATTAAGATCTTCTTTGAATGAGTTTGGGTACACTTTTCAATCCCATAGTCCATTATCTCATATTTTGACAACAGGTTCCTAATTACATTTCCGTACACCATCACCAAGGTTGTAGGGCACAATTCCTTTGAGCTCAGTATTCCACCATTCCTTGGCCTACACCCAATGTTCAATATGGACCGCCTTCGACCATACTTTCCACCATTAATGGACACATTAGACATTGCAAAACAACTCACAGCAATAGACCTAAACCCAGAATGTATGAAACATTATAAAACTGGTCATATCATGGACACATAGATCAATAAAACTTGCCAACAGAATATCCAAATGTATCAGGTTGTCAAATCTATCCAACTCCCACACCAAGGAAAGTGGCTCACTGGGGACCAAGTTCAACAGAAGTTTCCCCATCTAATGGAGGCAGTCAACGCAATGGATACCATTTCTTCCTAAGGGGGGAGGACTAATCCAGGTTGATACTGGTGGCCACCCACCTATTCCAGTTAGACCCCCATCATTGTTTATTTAATTTTTTCAGTATCCTTAATTGTAGCACAATTTACTATTTTTTTCAATTTTTTAGGTCTTGAACTTCCAGAGTCATTTTGAGGCCCTAAATGACATTTTTTTAGAAAACAGGAAAAACATTCATCTTTAAGTAACATTTTCATTTTAAATTTGTAGTTATAGGATATATATTTCTAACAAGGTATCGTGCATGTCAAACAAAGATCGTATGCCAAAGTTACGACCCTAGGAAGTTGATGTACCAATTTACCCCAATGGGGCCCACAATTTTGGCGCTCCATATCCTAGGGTTAGTGTTTTTTTATTTTTAGGGTTATCCATTATTTTTCAATAATAAATAGGCCTTTGAGCCTCATCGTAACACATTTCATAGGCATGTAGCTGCCACATATCTTCTCAGAGATAAGCTACCATCGCCCGAGCTCGTTTATTTCCTTTCTGTATGGAATCATATTTAATTTCGTTGATATTAATGAAATGAAGTGTTATTTCTGTTGAATCTCTTTATTTATGGTTATATATGTATTCTGTTGACTTCCTATTTAATTTCAGATCAGAGGTATCAAAGCGGTATTATCTTTCTTTCTTTTTCTTTGCATGTCCCCAACGAGGTCAGGGTATAAGGAGTTAGGGATCGAACTGGTTGAACCTTTGTAAGACCAGCATTGCAAACCCTGACGGCCTCCCATGACAGAAGAAAAGAAAGACAAGGGAGTAGGATATCCTTTCAAAATATTGCTTGAAGAATCCCTTGAGTGACAAAGGAACGCAATGATGGAAAACTTTTCCTAGATCCTTCAGCGGCTACCCACAAGCAGCACATCTTCTTCAAGGATCCACTTTGGAATCGCCACACCATTTAAGGTACAAGTAAACTTTGACATCCCCATATTTGAAGGTTAGATAGCTGTGAATGTCATAGATAAATGGTTAAATTTTCTAGAAGGATATTTTTTGATTCATGATTTTTCCAACTAGGAAAATATTACTTTTGCACTCCTTAAAGTTGCCCCCCACCTCAAGGACTAGTGTGAAAACTACTGTGAGAAGAGAGACGAGAGTGCACCCTAACTATTTTCAGCTACACTCACTTGGAATTATTTCTGGGACACCATCAAGGAGTGGTATTACCATGTCGGGAGCTATGAGGATAAATACATAAAGTGGACCACGCTAAGGTAGGGAAGGGACCAAGGCATTCCAGAGTTCACAAATATTTTTCATACACTTCGCACGAAGTTGGGTATCAAGTATTTTGAGAGAAATTTGGTACTCCAATACCACGGTTGTCTACACAAGTACATTTAGGATGATATGGAGTTCTTGGACATCTCCTTGCTCAGTATTTCCTGTCAATATGATGTCAAGATTGAGAAGAAATTTAAGCAAAAGAAGCGATTCTTTGGATCTGTGAATACAAAGCAAGGGAAAGGCACCCCCAAACCATAGAACAAATGAAAGAGCCAAGTAAGGGTGAACCAAGATAACCTGTCGAAGTTGCAAGCAAAGAAAAATACCATGAAGACAAAGAGGTACACGAGAAAATGGCATGAGCTCCATAAGAGCCCCACTCACAGCACGAGTGTTAGGCCAAGAAGTCACTGGTGTTCGAGCTCAAGGATTCCAAATCAGATGCATTTTCTCAATCCAAGTCATCCCAACAAGGGGAATGATAAGGGGAAGAATATTATCGATGTGGATCCTAGTGCCACCACTTCCACCACCAAGAGCCAATAGAATGAGCCTGAAGGTCCAGAGGAGGGGTAGCACCTCTTCCACTCTCATATGTGGGTGAAGGGTTCTCCGCTCCATTTCATTGTCAACAGCGGAAGCCAAGAGAACCTCATTTCAGTAAAGTACATGAAGCAGTTGGGCGTACCGACTACAACACACACATAGCCATACACCATCGGGTGGCTTCTCCAAGGACAAGATCTCTATGTCAGGTAACAGTGTCTCCTTCCTTACAACATAAATCCCTTCACAAGATGAGGTATTGTGTGATGTTTCTCCTCTTGAATTTTTTGATGTATTATTAGGCCAACCATCCTTGTCAAAGTGACATGTTGCGTATGATTCTAGGCCTCACACTGTTATTATTAATTTTGGAAATAATTTGTACAAGATACCATAGGTAGAACCTCTTACCACCATATTTTTTATCACTGCAAAGCAATGCAGTAAGATCATTTCACAGACTGGGAAATTTTCTTTCCTTATGATTCACCCTTAAATAAGATTATGGGCAAGACCTCCAGACATGTCTCCTCCTCATGATAACAACAGATGGAAAAGTTTGTGGAGGAGTATGTGGACATCCTCACCTCACCCACAGGGGTACCTCTAAATTTTCAGGTCAAGCATTCAATCGATCTGACCTCGGGCATACTGCTACCCAATATACATATATATCGATTTTCTATTCTATATAACAATGAAATCAAGAGGCGCATTCATGAGTTATTGCAAAAATGGCACATCAAGTCAAGTTTATCACCCTGTGGGAGCCTGATTGTGTTAGTACAAAAGAAGGATGGGACCGAGAGACTTTGTATTGACTATCAGGTGTTGATAAAGGTCACTATCCAGAATAGGTATCCAATCCCATGGATTGATGACCTTCTGGACTAGCTCAAGGGGGCTAAATATTTCAGCAAGATTGACTTGAAGTTCGGTGATCACCAAGTACCAATTGAACCCTCTGATGTGTGGAAAACAACCTTCAAATCTAAGGATGGCATTTTCAAATGGCTAGTCATTCCTTTCGGGTTGATGAATTCCCCTACAACCTTCATGAGGTTGATGGATGAAATCTTGTGACCCTTCACCAACTCATTCATGGTGGTTTACTTGGATGACATCTCGATATTCAGCCAGATTTGGGAAGAGAACCTCCACCATATTCGACATCTCCTCCAAAACCTACGACAACACAATTTGTGTGCCAATTTGGAGAAATGCACTTTTAGTATGAACCAGGTTCAATATTTTTGGTACATTATTGATGAGCGAGGTGTGCATGTGGACCCAGAAAATATACAGGCCATTTGGGATTGGCCAGCCCCAACCAGCCTAACAGAGCTCCATAAATTTTTGGGTCTTGCTAATGTCTATCACAGGTTCGTTTTGGGTTTCTCTATTATTTATTGGCCTTTAAGTCAAGTCACCAAGGATGGACCGAAAGCAAATTTATTTTGGTCTGAATGCCAATAGAAAGTTTTTTTCGAGTTGAAGCATCACCTATTCTCTGCACTAGTGCTCACATTACCATAGATGCAAAAACCATTTGAAATTGAGACAGATGCTTCTGACTATGCTATTGGTGCAGTTCTTACTCAGTAGGGGTATCCAGTGGCATATTACAGTGAGACATTTTTAGACACTATCCAAAAGTATCCCACTTATGACAAATATATGTATTTCATTGTGAAGGCCTATGGAAAATGGAATAATTACATTCTAGGAAGGAAACAGTCATCCACACAGACCATCGGTGCCTACATTTCATGTAGACACAAGGGAAGTTGCACAATGATCACCATCATAAATGGTCTACATACCTACAACAATTCAATTTGAACATTAAGTATAATCAGAGAAACACCAAAAAAAAATTAGACTGCCTCAACCGACCACCGATCATGGCGCTGACCACTGTTCTCAACTCTTATGGGCACGATACTTTTGGGTGGTCGTATCTTTACAAGAGTGATCCAAAATACAGAAACATATACCAGACGCCCATGGAAGGAAAACAAGTTCCAAAATTTCACCTCCAAGATACACTATAGTGCCACCTGCAACACCTTTTTGTTCCTTCAAGCGAGTGTGCTAAGATGATTTGGGAGGCGCACTACATTCGGGTCACTAGAAATTTTGGAGTAGAGAAACAGTGGTAGTGAAACAGAAGTATTTTTATTGGCCAAACCTTCGACATGATGTTGGGAAGTACATCAAATCCCGCATTTCCTACATCATTTCCAAAACTACCATCAATAAACAAGGCCTATGTACTCCTCTGCCTACTCCTAGGTGACCTTGGGAATCCATCTCCATGGGTTACATGTCGGGCCTTCTTTCTACTAAGCATAGAAATAACCGTTTTTTCATCATAATTGACATATTCTCTAAGATGGCCATTCTGGCGGCCTGTAAGAAGAGTATCACAGCATAAGCCACTGTTAAGCTCTTCTTTGAACAAGTGTGGGTACACTTTGGGATCCCACGGTCCATTATCTCAGATCGATACAACAGGTTCCTAATTATATTTTTGTTAAGTCTCTGGTCAATGTTGGACATTAAGCTAACTAAGTCTATGACTTTCCACCCCCAAAATAATGGCCAAACATAGGTTGTCAACAGGATGATCATAGAAATCTTGTGCATGTAAAACTAAAAGAATACACACACATGGAATGAAATCCTCCCCTATGTACAACACAAATACAACAAATCTCTCCATAGCTCAAATAGCTACAACCCCTTTCATGTGGTGTTGGGATTCCAGCCACTATGTCCAATTGATGTGGTCATGCCATTTGCAGGTACTCAGGTATATTTGGCCGAGGTCCAGTCCGAAATTGATAGGGATAAAATATTCATTGAGTGCATTTAGCACATCTTCCAGTAGGTCCATGACATATTATACATAGCTCTTGCTAAGTACAAGCAGCGACATGTTCAACAACGGGTATCTCACAAGTTCTAGGTGGGAGACAAAGTTTGGCTACATTTTCCGAAGGAGCACCTCATTGGGCCCCACCGCAAGCTTCATCTGCTCCAATATGGGTCATACACCATCACCAAGGTTGTAGGGGATAATTAATTTTAGCTCAACATTCCATCGTTCCTTGGCCTGCACCTAGTGTTCAATGTGGACCGCCTTCGACCATACTTTCCACCATTACTGGACACATCACACATTGCAAAATATATCACACCAATAGAGCTAAACCCAAAATACATGGACCATGCTACAACTGATTGGATAATGGACACATAGATCAATAAAAATCACCAACATAATATCCAACTGTATCGGGTTGTCAAAGTTGTCCAACTCCTACACCAAGGCAAGTCGCTCACCAAGGACCAAGTTCAGCAAAAGTTTCCCTATCTCATGGAGGCAATCAATGCAATGAGAACTATTTCTTCCTAAGGGAGGAGGAATGATACAGGTGGATATTGGTGGCCACCTCCCTATTCCACTTGTACCTCCACCATTGTTTCTTTCATTTTTTTAGTTTCCTTAATTGTACCACAATTTACTATTTTTGGAAAAATTTTGGGTCCTGAAATTCCGTAGTTGTTTTGACACCCTAAACGATGATTTTATGGAAAACAGCAAAATGTGAATCTATAACTAACTTTTGGAGTCAAAATTTTTATTCCTCATATAGATATTTCTAAATAGGTATCGTGCACGTCAAACGGAGATCGTATGCCAAAGTTACGACCACGAGAAGTTGATGTACCAATTTACCCCAACAGGGCCCACAATTTTGGTGCTTCATCTCCTAGGGTTAGGTTTTTGGATTTTAGAGTTTTCCATTGTTTCTAAATAATAAATAGGCCTTTGAGCCTCATTTTAACATAGTTCAGAGGCATGTAGCCGCTATATCTCTTCTCAAAGATAAGATACCATCGTCCGAGCTAGTTTATTTCCATTCTGTATGTAAGCATATTTTAGTTCTTTGATATTAGTGAAATGAAGAGTTATTTCTGCTAAATATCTATATTTATGGTTATATATGTATTATGTTTCATTCTTGTTTAAATTAGGATTAGTGGTATCAGAGCGGTCTTCTATTTCTCTATTTTTCTTTGCATGTCCCCAACAAGGTTAGGGTATAAGGAGTTAGGACTTGAACTAGTTGAACCTTTGCAAGACCGACCTTGCAAACCCTGAAGACCTCCTATGGTGAAAGAAAAGAAAGACGAGGGAGTAGGGGATCCCTTCAAAATATTTCTTGAAGAATCCCTCCAACAAATGATGACTTTGATGATGGAAAAATTTCCCTAGATCTGTAATATTCCTAAATTAGCATGCCACTAATTGGAATATTAATTTTTTATTTGGCTTCTTAGTTAGAAGAATAAGAGGGTAGGGAGACCCATAAATCTCCTTAGTAGGAATAAAACCACTCCAAATGTGAATAGAGGACATCAAAAGAGCTGGATAAATCACTCCTATGTGTGAACAAGGGATGAAGCATGTGGATTGGGTCAACTTTGACCAAAGAAACAACGTTGGTATAGAGGGAGTAGACATTCAATGAGAGACGACATAGTTTTGGAGGGAGATCATTTGCATGGAAGTAGTTGCTTTAATGAGTGGGGCCCAAGGTGAGGAAGCTCGCCAAGCATATAAGGAAGGGGATGGCAGCCATGGAAGGAATGTTTTTTATTATTATTTGATTATGGTTTGTTATGACTTATTTCTCTCTTCAGCAGTTTAGCTAAGATTTCAATGTTGTTTAGCACAAGGGTGTTCCCGAGCAAGAATCCCACCTTCATCCTTGGGGGACTTCTAATTCCCACTAAGGAGAAGTTCTTGAGAATTATTTCCACATTCTGGCATGAGGCCAAGCTACAGCTTTCTTCTACAACGCAATTTATGTTTAGAGTTGCGTAGTGGAGGGTTTCATTAGACCATTTCTGAACTTGTCTTCGGCATTATTTCCATTGGGAGATCAGTAAGGAAGGTCCCTGTGTTTCATATCATATTTTTGCATCAGGCCAAGTCACCATCAGCCCCTACAGCACATTTTTAGTCCATGACTATGTTATTTTAGTGAGCAGTTGCAGGGATGATTTCAGTGCTCCATTTGGAGTGTTTTATTTTCAATGGAGGGATCAGCCCTACACTTGAAGAGTCCATTGGAGGAGTTCCTTTTAGTTCCTCATCAATTTCATCCACCTCCTTTCAGGTGCCCAGGTGCATATTTTATTCAGCCCTAGGGCTACATTATGGTATTTTGACATGTTGTGTATTTCCGGAAACCATTCCTGGGTTGTCTTGGAAATGTGTTGAGGAGCATAGATCTCCATTTTTTAGCCTTGTTTGAGCATGTATTATTAAATACACACACACACATATATATATATATATATATATATATATATATATATATATTCTGGTTGCAATGTTACTCATTAAAACTACAACGTCTCGGCTTCAATATTTTGTGTAGCATTGGTATTACATGTTTTGGTGCTTTTAGGCATTAGAGGCTTCTCTTGCCTAGCTTGAGGGACTTGATACCCAAGATATTGTACTTATTTTTTTCTGTTATACATAATACCATGGATCTATCTTTGCCTCTTATGTAATGTGTTGATATTTACTGTTGTTTTCCACTTTTATGTGCTATATTGCTACTTTCCTGTTTAGGAATATTACAGTGTTATCGGAGCATAATCTTGGCTCAGCCTGTGAAGAAATTGCATATATGTTATCAGAAGAAGAAGAATCTTCTCACAGAAAGGAGAAGGCTTATAGAAGATACAAAGGCAAGACTCCATTATTTGGAGAAATGGAGGGAAAGAAGTTTTCAAAACTTCTTCTCCAAACTATGCATGATATCAATAGGGAAATCGAGTGAGGAGGGAAAGACATGCAGATCCCTCTAAAATATTTTCACATGAATAAAGCTCCAGTTCTTCATATTATGGGTGTGAGCATTCAGCCACACAATTAGATCCACAACGCTCTACCATGCATATCTTCATAGCAACAAAGATGGAGGAAGGAGATGCACCAAAGGAGGAGACTCTTGGTGACTATCTTCAAGAATATGAATCTCAATCTCAGAGGTTCAAAGATCATCTAAAATTCCAAGGGTTTTTCAAGATCAAGGAGAATAGAAGGCCTAACAATCACAATAGAGTAAAAGGTGCAAGCAGCATTTTTTGGGTAGATTCTTTCTGCCTACTTTTGATGGGTCACCTAAATGCACAGCTAGGGCTTGGGTGAAGGAGCTATACACCTATTTGTAGTAGCATCAAGTTTCAGAAGAGGAAGCCATTATAGTAGCAGCGCTACATATTGAAGGTAAGGCTTATGCTTGGTGTTTTTATGAAAATTCTTCCTCAAATCATGTAAACGTATCTACTTCTGAAAATTTCAATAGGAGGTATGTGAAAGGATTTTATCTAAAAAATTATGAAACATCCTTGGTTGAGCTAGCCAAGCCCAAACAGTCAAAACATTTACATGAGTTGGAAGTATCCATAAACCCAACTCCATTCCAGAATGCTATTGAGGGGGTTAGAAACTTTCATAATACGTTGCTAAAGTAAAGATCCCCACTTCAGGAAGAGCTCTCTTCTCAAAAGGAAGACATGGAGATCTCTTTTTCAAAAGAGGATCAAGACAAAGAGCCTCTTAATGATGATGAGGTAACGTCCATTAATGATGAAGGGGAAGAACTGGCAAGAGGTAACAATGTTGTCACATCAAGGGTAGATATATTACCTCAAGAGGATGGAGATGGACCAATTGCTCAAATTAGAGGAGACCTTGTACGTTTACAAGGAGTTCTAAATAATCTCACATGTGGATATTTGGGCACAATCCATGAGCAGCATGTGCCATCATTGATAGATTGTGAGACCTTGCAGATGAAAGGATAATATCGGGAGGATGGACAGCATCAGGTGATTAGGAGCACACACCCCTATCTATTTTAAGAGGTTGATACCCAAAAGAGGTTGATTGATTTGTGCAATGACAGCAAGGACAAAGAAGTCCACTCATATATGCAGTTTACTCTTGACATTGATGTCTCATTACATGGAGGCATTCTGTAATATCCCAAAATGGAGAATGTAGTAATACTTCACATAATATAAGAACTTACAGCAAGATAAACAATAAATATAAGTACAAATTAGAATATGCAGAAAGAGCTGAGCCATTTTATTATATTGGAGATGATTTAGTTACACAAGTACAAAATATAGGTAGATCTAGCCAAAAAGATGAGCTAGGATCACCCTGAAAACATGCATACAATAGGTACAGCATAACTGGAGAGGATCTACAGCAAATATTGTGTTGTCCCTTCAACATAATATAAACATAGAGTTGCAAGCTGAAAAATGAAATGCATATCTACTCAAAACTGAAGCTCCAATGATGCCAAGATTCAAGATCTAGCCAATGTGATGGATTCCCAAGATAACCCAGAAAGGACTTTCCAGATCTGCAACTTTGGAAAATCACCTCCCTAGGATTTTATCCTGGATCTGCTGGGAAATACAGATCTGAAGCTAGATCTGAATAATATATGGCTGAAATGTGTTCTCAGATCAGATCTGTGCTTGAAGGGTTGATCCCTTCATCAGATCTATGAGCTAGAAGCTCTAGATCTACCTTCTCAATCCTCCAATGATGAATTCAGCTGCTACAACACAGCTACCAACAGAAACTGCGCTGTGATGGAAAGAGAGGCCTTCTACCTGCTGAGAAATGTTGAAATAATCTCTAGGCTAGTGAGACTGATGGAAATGTGAAGGAATGATCCTCCACTGGATTGCTAGCTGAAGTACTAGCAACTTCCTTCCTCCTTCCATATCTACAATATGGGTAGCGTTATTCTTGAAGGGAATACTGCTGCTAGGAGGTAAATAAATTTTGGCCTGATGCTAGATCTGCAATGTGGCTTTGGGAGTGCTGATCTATAAGCCCAAGTGATGGGAATAATCCCTCACCTTGCTCTCCAGCTGAAGTACTGAAGACAACTTCCACCTTCCAAACTAATCTTTAGAAATCTGCAGATTTCTGAATATGAATGTTCTGCAGAAAGTAGAAAAAGGAAATGGCACTTAAAGCCTGATGTATAATGAAGTAAAACCCTCTTCCTTAGGGGTCACTCAAAGAAAGAGGAGGGATTCCTTCCCGGGAACACCCTGTGCTAAACACCACCTGCAATCTATGCTAAACAGCCCAAGAATGCAGTGGAATGTCACTTGACAATTCCAGATCTAAAATATCATACATCAAATAATCCAATATACCTTTCACCCTTGCCTTCATCTCCTTCTATAATGTTGAGCCTTCCCAAGCCTTGACCCCAATCTCAACTGCGCAGTCTCATGTGGACAAGATCCTCTAAGTGGGACTACGTTGTTTGACCAAATCAACCAAATAGTCTAGGTGCAATGTACACCTTGTTAGTATGAATCCTTTGTCGAAGTGTACGAAAAAGGACCACTTTAGCTTACGACAATTTATTGCGCTCTTCTTAACATATAAAAAGTGATTGCTAACACTTAGATTCAAGGTTAGTTGAAATATAAAAGAACCGCAAAACTTGATTTGCAATGGTTATTATTGGCTAAAAAAGTATGGTTTGTCGCATACCAACAGACAAGACAAGAACAATTTTTTGAAAGAATTTTTATATTAAGGGCACCTGGGAGGAAAACAAGAAGGCGTATCCAATTCTCCTCAGTGGGATGGGTTTTCTTGGAAGTCCTCAGCACTTTATATCTAAGATTTCTCTCTCTTGTTGGTGTAGAAAACCCAATGCAAAGAATAGAGCTCAAAGGGAGCTCACACAGCAAATAATGGAAAAATGTGACCAAGTGTATAGATCCAGAGTGATCTAATAGGCAACAAAAGGTGAAGAATGGTAGAAAAAACCCTCCTATTTATAACAAAATATTGGGTCATTCTAGATCTTGGTGCATGGGTTAACCAGATCTAGATCCACTTTTTATGGAATATTTTATTATATTTGTTGGAGGGAAAAGGTATTTGACTTGGGTCAAATTCCTTAATTTGTCAAAAATAAATAAATAAATGATTTATTTATCTTTTTAAGGAAGCGGTTAGAAGATAATCAAATAAATAATGATTTATTTAATTATTTAAGGAAGTGGTTGAAAGATAATTAAATAAATAATTATTTATTTAATTATTTGTGGGTGATTTGGTCATATTTAATAAGGAATATTATCTAAATAAGGTTTAAATAATTATTCCTAGAAAATAATAAGATAAATAAAGGTTTATCTAATTAATTTCTTTGATTTTGGGTTAAACATGACTGGAAATAATAATTAAATTATGGTTTAATTAATTATTCCATGAGGAAAATCAAACAAATATAGATTTGTTTAATATTTCCTTTTAGGGTTTCTTTATTTTAACATAGTGAAGCAACTTTACTTAGGGTAAATTGGTCTTACATGGTGTACTTGGGTCCATCAATGATAATAGGTTAGATGACCAAAAAATGGTGTAACAGATTGCCCCGGCGATGTGAGTCGAGGAACCGTCGTATGACGAGAAGTACGTTGTAAGAACACAATCACTAGACAACAAGGGATGTCGGAGAGAGAAATGTAGGAGTAGATAGTGTGCTGAAGGACTAGACCCACAGGAGACGAGACTCGCAGGGTGCGGTAGTCTCTTTTATGAGAATTTTGTCTTGAAGGCGACGAGGAGGCATACATGCCCGCACGAGACAAGTACAAAAAGAATAGTGTGTCCGATGAAACAAGGGACAGACCATAAATCTGGTAGCATAATCATGAGCTAGACTAAAAATCTGATAGGAATCCCACATACATGTTGTGCCTGGGATAACAGCCAGGACTTGTACAATAATATCTGAGTACATGAGATACAAATACAACCGAAATGCCCCCTGCACATGGGGAAGGGCTCACAAAATCTGACTGATACATGCAAATTGAAGATGCACTGCAAGTGGCTATGGCCAACATCATCAAATATCTGGAGCTGCATCGAAGGCTGCAAAGAAGAGGTCATCCGGGCATGTGGGGGGCTACCTGCAGGGCCACCCCCTCATCAGGGTTGGAACATCTCACACACACCCGGGAATCATCAAGAGCTGTTGCTGGATCACTGGACCATCAAGTATACGAATCTCGATCATGCTGAAGGAGCTGGAGAAACAATCAAGCCAAAGGGAAAGGAGATATCCCTTTGCCTGATCCAGAACTTATGACGAGAATTAGACTAGAACCAAGATACTGCATATCTAGACACGGCTTGGAATGAATGAGTTGATGTCGTGAAGGAGGTCGCCATAGGTGAGGCAATGAAGAGATCCTCAACTAAGGCACGAGAGAAAGAGTAGAGCGGACGAATGATGACACTAATGATGATAGGGAAGTGGAAAGATAGAGTAGCTAATGGAGCATTTCTCCCTTGCTAGAGCATAAGGCATGAATGACATGGCGGCAATGACACAACATCATCGGGGATGGGGACGGTGGAACTAAAGGTCATATTAATCGCACAGAGAGAGACCAACAATGAAGGATGGAGGGCTATAGTGGTGTATAAGGGACTCGTATAGACTCCATGGAGGGAATGATGACTCAACTTGGATGCTCTAAAGAGCAACTCGATCGTGCTGCCACGGTAAAAGCCCCAATGGGGGACCGTGGAAGCATGAGTACATGATGGGAACTCATGATGAAAATCGACACGAACAAGGAAAAGTAAGGAGGCAAGATGGTGCCCTAAGTACAAGTGTCGTAAGTGAGGAAATTCGATTTTAAGGAGAGGTGAAGTGACCCTTCTTGGACAAAATGTGTCTTGGTGAAGTATTAGATCACAAAAAACTAATAGATACCCATTTGAGGGCTTGGTGAGAGCTTTCCAACGGTGCAGACGGTTCGTCAAACGGGGCTACGGTGTGGTCGCAGCAGTCGAAAGAAGAAACAAGGGTTCTCTTTTAATAACGCAGTTTTCCCTCCAAAATCACTCATTTGCTATTGTTGCTGTGGTGAATGTAGAGAGGAGAGAAGGCCCTAAATCTTGCAGCAAACGTAGCGGACAAACCGACCGTTGGAATCGCGATCCGTCAGTTGCAGGTAAGAGGCCTAACCTTTCTCTTGCATTTTGATGGATTAAATTTTCAGTTTAGGGCCCAGAATCCCAAAAACAGCCCCTCTTTCATCTCTACGACCGGGTCACACTTTTTGGGCCAAAAAGTGCGACCTGGGAAGCAGGTTTCAGGAAAAAAAAGTGCGACCTGTCCCAGAAATGGGCAGAAAACTGTGACCTGGGAGATGAGGGGGTTTTGGTGCTGTTTTAGTAAGGCTTCTTTGGGTTTTGGTGTTTGGTTATAGTTTTCCTGATCTTGGGACCAAAATGATGTGTTTGTCTTGGTACTTCATGGAATTATGTATTAGCTGGAGAAAAGAGACACAGGGACACTAAGGGAGCGAGAGATCCGGAGCGGATCGTCCAAGTCGTGTCTTGGCAGTGGGTTCTCAAGTTTTGGGAGAACCCTTTGATGAGACGAGGGGAACCGTTACGTGAGATTATCAGTTACTGGGATCCAGATCAGGAGGTCTTTGTAGTGCAGGGGCATAGGATCGAACTGACGGTCCAGGACGTGTATTTCCTGACTGGTCTCTCGCCACTGGGGATGGTGGGAAACACACAGCCAGTATTACCGCGGGGGCGGCATATCATGGAGTTTGTGGAGCGTCATTGTCGACCGGGTCTCCAAGTCAAGGGGACTCGGATACCGATCGGGGATCTAGAGAGGCTAGAAACCCGTGCAGTGGCCGCAGCTGTGCTGCGTATCCTGGGCAACCAGGCGCTCCATCACATCACTAGGGGGCAGATGATGATAGTGGAGAGTGTACTAGGTGGGACCTACTATGGGTGAGCCCAAACGATGTTGGTGTCGCTAAAGCGACAGCTGCCATTATGCAGGAGGCAGGTGAACCATGATTGCTCATATGGGACTGTGTTGTGCGCCTTCTTCTTTGAGAAGATCCCAACCTTGAGTCCTCGTGTACATCTTCTAGATGGGGGCCCGAGGGAGCCCAGGATGCGCCGTTGGGGACGGCTACTGTGCAGAGGAGGAGGAGGGGCGGTCGGGCGAGTGTTTCGACTAGAGTTTTTTTCCCATTGGGATCAGCTGCCGTTGTACATAGACGACTATCCCTATAGTGGGATGAGCTACGCCAGAACTTGGACACTAACCACTTCCGCAGTCAGTCTGGGGACGGTGTAGAGTGACGATTGCTATTCTTGTAACAAAATGTTACGAGTGTTTAGAATTTGTAGAATGAGTAGAATGCTGATTCATGTCTTGTTAGTATACGGATATAACCCATTAGATCGGCGGATATAATAAGGACCAGCCATTGTGAAATTTATTCTGGAATCGAGAATGGAGTCGAGCGGCCTGTAAGGGATACGGCATATACAGAGGACATCGCCCGTAGATTCTTCGACGACGCGGGTGCGGACATGACGACCATTTTATAGAACCATGATGATGCAACCTCGAATAATGAAGTCATACGGCACTGTAGCGATGTTTGATCGGATTCGATCTGGTACGAGCGAGCCATTGGCTCGGGATCCGCCAGATAGTGATTAGGTGTGAGGCATGTGGTGCCCCCTAGTGTGTATGTAGGGGCAAGTGGTGCCCCCAGTTTTGTAACATGCTATGGGCATGTCATATGTATCAGAGTAGATGGACTCTAAACACATGTTTTTGCGACACATATTATGGATATGCATCATTTTTAATGATTATGAATGTTATTGTCTTGTATGAAATGCATGTGATAAATGCCAATCTAGAACATGGTTTGCAATACTATCTACATAGTGATTCTGTTCTCGAGGTACATGGTTGAAAGTTATGGTTTCAAAGGCACGTATCAAGAGTTTCACTCGTAAATAGCGTCTGAACAGCACGGGGTTATGCACATGATAAACACCATTTAATTGCATTACAAGAAGTAGGGAATCTAAACGAACGTGCAGATGGAGGATGCGATGAAAGAGGGCATTGACTAAGAGACCACGCACTGCATCATATTCGGCCTGATTGTTGGTGGCAGAACCAATGTAAACCTCGTTAGAGAGAACAAGGGCATGCAAGGGGGTGAAGATGGCCCAACCTGCCGAGGCTAGATTCCGGGAGTAACGACTTGCACCATCGGCGTAACCGATAAAGGGTGTGGACGGGGGGTCTTGCAGAGTGGTGTTACAAGACAACAAATGCAGGGAGAAGAGGCAATGACGGCAGCGTGAGTGCACAGAGGACATCTGGCGGCAACTGCGGGAGGGAGTGCAAGGAGCAGGATGACTGTGACTCATATACAAACTGGAGGGTGGTATACGAGGGCTATCGGGAGTATGGAGAGGACTCGGGCTGCGGAGGTCAACATAGACACAGGTGGAGTGATCTCGCGTATGGGTAAAAAAGGGGTGGTTAGGTGACACAACAGGGGAGGATGCAGGGGGGCTAGGCTCCAAGTGTCTCGCAGAGGAGGATAGGTAAAGAATGGTTACAGTAGACTCTGTCATCTGAACATCAGGGGGAGGAATGTCGATGGGAGCGGGGGGATCCTCAGGCTGACCTGAAGCATACTGCGCGAGGATGGAAGAGGCGGATTGATTTTGTTCAACCTCATACTCTCGGACCACCTCTAAAGAGGCGCGGTAATGCGTCAAGTGAGGAAAATGGTGGGAGTAATGGCCATGAATGCCACACAAAGCGCATGGTTTGTTGGTGCGGAGAGTCTTGGGGTTCTTGGTTACGGACGAAGAAGGAATGGAGGCTTCAGGGACCGTAGACTTGGGGAACGCGACTTTAACCATGGGCTGAATACGGGGCAACTCGGGACAAGCATGGGTGGCATGACCGGTGACATCACATAAGGCACAAGGCTTCGTGGACGGGGGAGGGACCGGGTCAGTCGTGGTGGTCTTATCTTTAGGTTCCCCCTTGCGGGCTTTGCCTTTCTTCCCGGGAGCCGTCACGACAGGAGAAGGGTCCTATGGAGGTGCTGGGGGCACAGTGGCAATGGAGGAAGCGAGGGGGACCGGTTGAACCGGTGTCAAAGCCATGTAGGGTTTGGGATGACCAGGAGGGGTGGCGGCTGGGGGATCAAGGTACCAGACCGGTATGCCCAAGGTCAAGTTAGGGAGAGAGAGGGTGGCCATGACGGGGGCCAGTATGTTTTCGGGAGGAGCTAGGAAAGGGGTCGCGATTGTGACGGGAGGACGGCCGAGATGGTTAAGGCAGGGAGGAACCGTCAGGAGGATAAGGGGTTCGAGGATACAAGCCCCGCGAGGGGAGGCGAGAAGGAGAGAATCGAATTTGGTGAGATGAGATGTTGGGAAGAATGAGGTTAGGAGGCGGGGGATTCAGCCCGACTAGTCGGGGCGGGAGCCGCTTGCAGACGACACAGTGATTGCATCATGCAAACATTGATGAGCTGGGATCGATGATGGGAGAGGAGAATTCCAAGTAGGAGGAATCTTTATGGCAGTCGGAGAAGACAGCTGAGTGAGAATCAGCGGTTGCTTGTTATTTACAGTAGTGGAGTCTCTCAGAGTGAGGTCGATATTTTGTTTCATGATAGGTCAACTGGTCAATGGTGACTATATTTCCATTATGGGGGAAAGACATCTTGCGGAAAACCGCGGATGGGACAACAGACATAGCATAGGTGTAGCTTCGCCCCAATAGAATGTTGTAGTCTAGCGGGGCGTCGATGACTTCGACGTCAACGCAAACAGTCTTACCGGCGACGGTGATAGGACAATTACGGAATAGGCCAATGGGCTGGGAGGCATGGCCGTCCCACGCTCGAAGGGTGATCGTGGAAGGGGCCAGCTCAGGAGATCTGAGTTGCTTCCAAACCTAAGTGGACATCACACAGGTGGATGCCCCCTCATCAATTATGCACCAGGAAACGTTGGCGTTCCAGATTTTGACTGGGATTTGGATGGCGATGGAAGGAGGGAGAGGAGGATGATCCGATTGAGTGGCATTGAAAATAATCATTTGGTCATCAGCAGGATCTACAGCGCCCATGGCAGATAGTAGAGCCCTCTTTTGGGAAGGGCATGACTGGAGGAGTTCCAGTGTGGAAATGGCAGCAGGGGATTGCGCCAAATCATCTACTATATTATACGAATGAGCAACTCGACCGGAAGTAGCGTTTCGACGTAGTGGTCCCTTGGGAATCTTGGTATGAACCTCAACTTTGAGTTGAGGGATATGTAAGGGGCCACTGGATGTCGAAAGATGCTCTGTAGAACCTGAAGAAGGAGGCTTGGGGGCAGACAGAGCAGAAGGCTTGGGGTACTGGCGAGACCGAGTTTGAAGGTGAAGGTCGACGGTCGGGGAAGGATCGGAGTGCTTCATAAGGATCTAGTAATCAGAGGAACAAGAAAGAGAGGGGGGAGTGGTGACCTGGCTATCAGGCGGTTAGGTAGCCACGAATCCTTGCTGAGGGAAAGGATCAGTAAACACAGCTGGTTGGGTGGTGGCCACATTAGGAGGAGCATGAGGGGAGGCGTGTTGTCTGCGCAATGTGGCTTGAGACTCCCACATCTGCCGCATCTGGGGTAAGAGGGGACAATCATGGGTATAATGACCATAAACACCGCAACACGAACAAGGCTTGTTTGTGCGAAGCGACCTGTCCGGCCTGGGCTGAATGCCCTGTTGCTGGTTGGCAGTGTTAGGGTCCACACCAGAATTGGGTCCACGGGTACCAGGGGCAGATTGGATTGGATTGCCTCTCCGCCTTCTTTGAGAAGAAGGGGGATTAGTCGTGCCCTGCTGTGCAAATACTTGCCCTAGAGGGGGCTGTAAGTGCTGTTGCGGGTTTGGAGGAGGCAAGGGAGATGGAAGCGCATATGCTGGAGGAGCTGGCACACGAGGCTGCGGGTAAAGGTAATGGTTAGGTTGGGCAACATTGAAGTAAGCAGGAGGTTGGGAAAAAGGAGGAGGCATGACGTATCCTAGATACATGCTACCGGGAGGGGGAAGAGTGCTGGAGGTGTTGGCCCCTCCCTGAGGGAGACCATAGCCCATATGAGGTTGAGCGTACGGATGGGAAAGGGCTCCAATGATACCGTCGGCGGAATGGGATGCCCCCGGGGCGTTGGCGCCACCGGGCCTGGGGAGGTCAGGAAGAATGGTATAAACATAACCAGATTGAGCGTAGATCAGGTCATACTTCAAGGCTATTCGGAGGGCGGCTTCTTCGGTTTGAGGAAAATGAGAGGCGACATCTTTGCCGATGGGAGCTGGAACGGTGCGAAGGAACCAGTCCATATAAACCCGATCTTCGAAGGGAGGGGCTCGACATAAGCTCCGTCTTCTTTGCCATTCTTGAACATGGGCAGAAAGGCGGGTTGAAGAGGATTGCTTGAAGGAAGTCAAGAGCTCCGTGCCAGTGTCGTATCGGAGAGGGAGCTGGAAATAAGACAAAAAGGCTTGGGCAAGGGTCGCAAAGGTGGTATGAGAAGAGGTGGCTTGTTAAACATACCATTTAGAAGCTTCGCCGGTAAGCGTGCGTTGGAACAAACGAAGACGGATGGAGTCATCGGTAATGGAATTGGAGGAACACCACATGTGGAAAGATCGGACATGATTGGTTGGATCTTCTCCAGCAAGGCCTTCGAACTTAGGGATGTCGGAGGGGAGCTTGGTTGGCATAGCGGGCCAACCAACATCGTGGCGGATAGGGTCATTGATCAACTGATTGAAATCGGGGAGGCTGAGGCCTGCAATGTACGGCAACAAGGGTATGGCCGAGGTAGTTCTGTAAGCGGGATCGCTAATTGCGGAGTCGGCATTGGGAGCCCTCGCTCCTGAGCGTTAGGCGAGTGGACGGACATGGTGAAGGTGTGAGGGAGAACCGGAGGAGAAAGGGAACAGTGGATCGGGGGAGGAGTCGAGTGCGGACTCGGAGGAGGAGGCGCTCGGCGACGGTGGAGTCGGACGAGATATCGGCCAAGGCGGGAGGTGAGCCAAGAAGTCTCTGGGAAAGGCGCCTTGGGGCGCAATGATGACATGAAGAAGACAACCGACAAGGGTAGGAAGGGACAAAATCAAGCGAGGTCAAGGGCGGATAAGGTGCGGTGACAATTGATTTTAGAGTCTTTGCCAGGCGGTGTTAACCAGGCGCTTCTTCACTTAGGGTCAGTGTGTGGCGTGCGTTAATTTTAATTTTTAAACCCTTTTCGTTTTGAGAGCAAGAAAAAGTGTGTTGCGTAACTGAAAAGAAATCTGCAGAGAACAGTATATAATGCTGAAATAACAGAACATTTAACAGCTAAACATGCATCAATCTAACCCAAAAAGGCGGGTCTCTCAAAACTACTCTAAAAGAGGGAAAAAATCTAGTCAAAACACACATAAAAAGAGGCCAATAGATCTAGGGTCAAAAGGGACAGGGATCTAAAGGATAAAGCTGCTGAAAATAGGTGCAGATCACAGCCAAGAGACAGAGGCAAGGTGGCTGGAAAAAGGGAGGAAATCAGCAAAAAGCGGAAGGGGCAAGGAGGAGGCCCTAAAAGTAGATCCAAAAAAATCTTCAGGAGGTGATTTGAGAGGTAGAAGAGCTGATTAAAAGGGATCTGAAAAGGAGGTAATAGATCTGGAAAAGGGGAGGCTGAAACTCTGAAAAATCAGACACCTGAAGCAGCTAAAACTCTTCCACAAAAATTGGAGGGTACTGAAGCCCTAGGGGGCTAGGTTCCCACTTAGATGAGCAAAACATATCAGGAACAGGTCGAAACGGGCTGAAACAGAGGCTGGAAAACCCTGACAGAAGCTTCAAAAAACCCAGAAAAAATGCAGAAAAACAGCTGAAAAATTGGTAGGTCGCAGGTTCTGACCTGTTTTTAGTGCAGGTCACAGAAAAGAGGCTGAAAATTGTGACCTGGAGGTCCAGGTCACAGTTTTTGGGCTAAAAAGTGCGACCCCCAGTTCCGGTTGTCTCGGCGGCAGATTTGCGGGAAAGTTGCCGTCTCAGTTGCGGCTGATGTCGCTTGCCTGCGCAATAGGGCCAGAAACACACGGAAGTTAGAAATTTTAATTTTTTAGGGTTTTATGTGAGAAAAACAACATAAAAATAGGAAAAATAAAAAGCTGAAAAGAAACCCTAGGGTCTGAAGTAGCTGGATATGCAGGAATATGAAAAACGACAACGGTCGTAATTTAAAACCCGTGTGGAGTCGCCATTTGTTAGTATGAATCCTTTGTCGAAGTGTACGAAAAAGGACCACTTTAGCTACGCATAAATAATAGCCCTAACAACAAAAGTGGCTGCCAATATCTTCAGATTTGTGGTTAGTTGAACATAAAAGAGCTGCAAAAACCAGATCTATGCATGGAAAGACATTAAGCAGAAAAAATAAGGGTTTGCTCCATATACCAATAGACAAGACAAGAACAATTTTGAAAGAATTTTTATATTAATGGGGCACCTGGGAGGAAAACAAGAAGGCGTATCCAATTCTCCTCAGTGGGATGGGTTCTTGGAAGTCCTCAGCGCTTCAGATCTAAGATTTCTCTCTCTTGTTGGTGTAGAAAACCCACACAAAGAATGGAACTCAAAGGGAGCTCACACAGCAAATGGAAGAAAATGGTGACCAAGTGTATAGATCCAAAGTGATATAATAAGCAACAAAAGGTGAAGAATGGTAGGAAAAACCCTCCTATTTATAACAAAATATTGGGTCATTCTAGATCTTGGTGCATGGGTTAACCAGATCTAGATCCACTTTTTATGGAATATTTTATTATATTTGTTGGAGGAAAAGGTATTTGACTTGGGTCAAATCCCTTAATTTGTCAAAAATAAATAAATAAATGATTTATTTATCTTTTTAAGGAAGCGGTTAGAAGATAATCAAATAAATAATGATTTATTTAATTATTTAAGGAAGTAGTTGAAAGATAATTAAATAAATAATGATTTATTTAATTATTTGTGGGTGATTTGGTCATATTTAACAAGGAATATTATCTAAATAAGATTTAAATAATTATTCCTAGAAAATAATAAGATAAATAAAGGTTTATATAATTAATTTCTTTGTTTTGGGTTAAACATGATTAGGAATAATAATTAAATTATGGTTTAATTAATTATTCCATGAGGAAAATCAAACAAATATAGGTTTGTTTAATATTTCCTTTTGGGGTTTCCTGTTTTAACATAGTGAAAGCAACTTTACTTAGGGTAAAATTGGTCTTACATGGTGTACTTGGGTCCATCTAATGATAATAGGTTAGATGACCAAAAAATGGTGTAACACACCTCCTCCATCATGTGTGATTCATTTGCACATGATCCTCCATCACTTGATCATGAATTCTCAATGATACTTTGTTTGACATCTTCAAGATCTTAGTTGACTGAATCAACCCTCCATGATCTTTCTCATTAAATGAGATATGATCTCCAACCTCATTCACACTAGTAGTTGCTCAACTACCTCTTTTTGTAGATCCAAGCTAAATTAATCTACATTCACACACACAAAGTGGATATTTATTCTTATTGAGGATTGTGGGTCCCTCCACCCTTTTTTTTACTAAATTAATTAAGAAAACCAAGGACTCTAATATTCCAAATATGATGTGATAATTTGGGAATATTACAGGCCCCCCCCGGAAAAATGTTTCTTGTCCTCATGCAACTCCAAAAGTAGATGCAAATCCATCTATTCCCCTCCAAATGACATCCACATAAGGATGTCTTCCTCCATTTGCTGCAATAGGTTATGCATGTTTGGATACAAAGTTGCTTTTAAAAGCATAAGGAATGACCTCCAACTATTTGGTTAGATGTCCTCCTTCCATCATGAAGTACCAAGTGACAACCATATGATGTCCAACATCATCATCAATACATGAGAGACATAGAATAAAGTAGCTCTCTCCACAAAGGAAAAGCTCCATCATACAATACACTCCTTCATCCCATGTTTCATGAACTAGATTGAGCATTGATATGCTCCCATACTTAGCCCTGTTGGCCTTGTTGGATCCAAACTTCATCATTCCAAAGATATGCAAAATAATAAGGGAAAGAGATATATGGGTAGACAAAGATGTGAAACCATATTCTCCTAAAAGTAACCACCGGAGTAAGGCCCTTTGCTACCAACTTCCATCTCCTCTATGTAAGATGGACAAGCCAAACTCCCCCAAGAGCAACAAAAGCAACAAGAGATCTTGCTGCTTCCTCTCCCCCTCATGTGCATCATGAAGAAAAATCATACTAATGGACATATGGAATGTCACATCAGCCCAACACAAAGCATCATCAATGCACATCATGAGATCATTATGCCAAATTTTACACAATATAAAACAAATAGACATAGGAGATGTCATGTGGTGGCCAAACTCTCTCAAGTGAAACCAAAATGAACATACCTTCCTTTGCTGCAATTTATCAATGAAACACAAGGCATGATTCAGAAAATGATGAGCTATTGGGTGGTATCCATACTCACCCAAGAGCAGCCAGTGCAGCCATGCCTCCTTCTTCATTTCATATGTGTTTTTCAAGGCATGGATCATAAAAATAAGAGCTTTTGGAAATTGACAGAAATATCCCAATGGAAACCAATGTAACCAAGCTTGTTGACCCATGTAAATCTGCAAGTGATCATGTGACCTCTTGCTCATCATCCTCATCCACTCATCCCAATATGGAAGATGAGTGATGTGTTGTAGAATCATGGTATCCTCCCCTTTTAGAATACCATCTCCCCCAAACTGTTGAAGAACTTTGCACTTCATGAAATGTTGAAATGCATCTCTAATGAGATCTCTTAATGAGATTCTCTCTCCATCAAAGGCCCTCCAAAACCAAAGAATTTTTGGGTTTGCTGCAAGTAGAATTTCTCTTTGAGCAGTGAGATGCTCATTGAGAAAGGGTCATCTAGAAGGGAGAAAAGGTTTCTCATTTGAAGATGTCTACCATTTTTCATCTTTGCTTCCATTGCTTCATGGGTGAAGCTACCTCCAAAATGCTCCAAGAATGATGAAGCCCTTTCTTTGTCACAGCTACTAAGTGACAGCGTTGTAGATCTATAGGGTAATACATATGTTGTCTCAAAGTAAGGCACAATATTGATCTCATAATCAGCCATTGTACATAGGATAATGCAAATCCCATTTTTTGAAACTCTACATCTCAACTCAAAGGGTTTAATGTAGCTTAAAAATGATGAATAGGGATAGTTTTCAGTCTCTTCCTTGATTAGATCAAGGGTCCTCTGCGCTGTGATATGTCTCTGCTTCAAACCAGCACTTTGTTCTAAACCTTGGTTATGCATTGATCTTGAAACAATATGTGCTGAAATTTTATGCATACCTTGGATCAACTGATATGTGGAACCCTCTTGACAGAACACAAGAGTTCCTCCAACTGGGACAATAGTGGCTCCAACTGATGGTAACAGTGATGGCCTCTTTTCTTCAAGTGTACCAGTGCTGGTATCTTCCTCCTCCTCCTCATGCATCTCATAATCCATGCATGGGACTCCATATGTCAAGAGCTCAAGACTATCTTGCAAAGATGCAAGTGTCTCTTCTCCAGATACAAGTACTTCTGCAGCAAGTGGTGAAAGTAGTGACCTCTTGTTCCAAGTAACAAGATTAGCATTCTCCTTGGGAGATGTCTCTTTGTAGCTCATCTCTATCTTCTTCTCATCAAACTTCTCCCTCAAATTGTGAAATAAATCTAAATACTTGGTCACCTTTGCATGCTCTATGTGCCCAAACCACCAATATTTTGCTTCATCTAAGAGATGAAGTGCTGCAATTTGAATAGCCTCCTCTTCAGCCACAAGATGTATATTGAAAAATGAATCTAACGCCCTCCTCCAAGCCTTGACATTTCTTGAGGAAGATCCATCAAATGTAGGAAAATAGAATCTATTATACCTTTTTCTTCTATTGCTGCTATAGGATCCTCTTTCTTCTTTGATTTTGAAGAATTGTTGGAGAGTTAGCTTCTCCTTGAAAGCTTGAGATTGTGTTTTGTACTCTTCAAGATATAGACTGAGAGTCTCATGAGTCTCAGGTTCATTCCTTTCTTCACTTCTATACCTCTCACCTTCTTCAAAGAAAGTGGGCATAGTGGATCTATGAGGAGATCTAGGATTCTCCGTTCTTCTTTGCTGTTGATAGGAAGTACTTTCCTCATCACATCATCTTCTTGGATCTTCTCTCTGTTCTTCCTTCTTCATTTGATTGACCTCCTTGGAGAGATATTGGACCTGAAGAAAGGAGTGACATATTTTTCATCCTCCATGATAGATCTCATCTATCTGTTCTTCTTTCAATGCACAAGATGAAGTGTCCACAAGCTGAGCCAAAGATCATGCTCTAATACCACTGTAATATCCCAAAAGGGAGAATGCAGTAATACTTCACACAATATAAGAACCTACAGCAAGATTAAAAATAAATCTAAGTAAAAATCAGAATATTCAGAAAACGTTGAGCCATTTTATTATATTGGAGATGATTCAGTTACACAATTACAAAATATAGGTAGATCTAGCCAAAAAGATGAGTTAGGATCACCCTGAAAACATGCATACAACAAGTACAGCGTAACTGGAGAGGATCTGCAGCAAATACTGCACTGTCCCTTCAGCAGAATATAAACATAGAGTTTCAGGCTGAAAAGGGAAATGTAGATCTACTCAAAACTGGAGCTCTGGATTCCCAATATAACCCGAAAAGGATTTTCCAGATCTGCAACTTTGGAAAATCACCTCCCTAGGATATGATCCTTGATCTACAGGGAAATATAGATCTGAAGCTAGATCTAAAGAATAGATGGCTGAAATGTGTGCTTAGATCAGATCTATGCTTGAAGGGCTAATCCCTTCATCAGATCTATGAGCTAGAAGCTCTAGATCTACCTTCTCAATCCTCTAATGATGAACTCAGATGTTGCAACACAGCTGCTAATAGAAACTGTGCTGTGAGGGAAAGAGAGGCCTTCTTCCTATTAAGAAATCCTGCAATAAACTCTAGGCTGATGGTGATACTGATGGCAATGTGAAGGAATGATCCTCCACTATATTTATAGTTGAAGTACTAGCAACTTCCTTCCTCCTTTCAGATCTACAATATGGATAGCGTTATTCCTGAAGGGAATACTGCTGCTAGGAGGTAAATAACTTTTGGCCTGATGCCAGATCTGAAATGTGGCTCTGGGAGTGCTGATATATAATCCCAAGTGATGGAAATAATCCCTCACCTTGTTCTACAGCTGAAGTACTAAAGACAACTTCCACCTTCCAAACTGATCTTCAGAAATCTACAGATTTCTGAATATGAATGTTCTGCAAAAAGTAGAAAAAGGAAATGGCACTTAAAGCCTGATGTATAATGAAGTACAACCCTCTTCCTTAGGGGTCATTCAAAGAAAGATGAGGGATTCCTGCCCGGGAACACCCTGTGCTAAATTTCCTTCCTTAAATTTCCCCTCGGGATTCCTTCCTTAAATTTCCCCCCCATGTCAAGGACTAGTAGGAAATCTACGGTGAGAAGAGGGACAAGAGTGCACCCTCAGTATTTTTAGCCGCACCCACTTGGAATTATTTTTAGGGTGCCATTGTTTCAGGGAAAAACACCCTAGAGGTTTGTTGGGTCAAAACCTCCATAGAGCAGGGCATGCTATTCTGAAGGACTCACACACAACCACACTTGAATGCTAAAAACTAGATAACAACGATAGTAGAACTCACCCGTAGTCCTACGTTCGATGTAGATCCTGCGGGGTCCAAACCCCCAGCAACCCTTCTTCCTCCTTCAACCTGGAAAACAAGAAAGAACATGCATGGAAACCTAGTTGTACAGCATATATTTCTCCTAAATGTTAGTGTAATCCATGTGAAATATGATATAAACGATAATAAATTCTTAATAATCAATCTTTTCACATATACAAATAGATACTAACACAGAAGTTCAGGAACAAGATGGTTCTTCATTATTACGAACAACATGTACAGTAGTAAAGAGTGGAGAGATCACCTGAATCCTTCCACGATCTTCGAGCAGACCGTCATCCGGATTCGTCCTGCCCTTGCCTCGCTAAGAAATTTTCAAGACTTGTGCACTCGAGATGGCATATAAATGGATGAACATCTCCAGGAAACAAGGGTTTCCTGTATAAATCTGGGAAAGTGCAGGAGGCACGGGAATTCAGACTTGAATTGGGATTCCAACAAAGTATAATGTCTATAAAATTTCTCTCTCCCTTAGGCCATGCACATGAGGGGCTTTTATACTCCCTCAAAGTAGTTTCAATCAGTTGGAAACAGTTGGCCACGTGCTGGGGTGGTTGAACTACTGGAGTAACCATCAACCCAGCCCGAAAATAGGGAATTTTTATATATATTTTAATGATTTTAAAGGCATACGCGGAAAATTACATGTGGACTCGCGTATACACGTGGAAAAGTCTAGGCATACCCACGTATGGGAATTTTAACACTGTTTTTTAATGAATTTTTTTCAAGTCTGTGGGAATGGGTGCCCAAGGCCATAGAGACAATCATGAATCACATGAGGGTGAAAAATGATGCTATAACAGATGCCCCCTAATATATGAGGTTAGAAGGGGTACATGATGGCCGAAATGTATTATGCACATAGAAAGAACTTCGCAAGGACAAGAGAGGACTTCACCAGATTTCAGCCTGCCAAAAACCAATGAAAGAAAATAGAGAGTCAACTCATGCTGAGGCGATCATACCCATGCTCAGTCAAAAATACATCATATGGAAAGTACTGAATAGATCCAACATGTATACAAATATAACTGAACTGAAAGTACACAATGAATCATCTGAGCATGGCCCGGAAATATAAGTCTGAATCAATGTCCAAGTATTACATATAGAAGGATGCTGCAACTGGATGTCTGGTATATAAGTAACTGAATCTCCAAGTACCAAATCATAAAGGGTAGATCTCATGGTACAATCACGCAACTCGGGAGCCAACATATAAGATGCTGCTGTACTGAACTGCAACATATAAGGGTGAACGGCACCACTGGCAGAAACTGAATGGACTGTCAAAAGTGAACCGAGAAATGCTGATGCAACATGAGGTCTTCACCGATCACTATGGCACAATTCTACACAATGGGAATAAATGAGCTGAAGTCGACCATGTGAGAAATTGTTGGATTACCGATCAATAATGTATACCGTTAACCAACGCGAGACAACCCACCAATAATGAAAATGAGTGTCAAGGTGCCCCAGTACAATCTAACAAGTGCGAATAAATGAGTTGAAGTCGAACACTTGAAATAATCTACCAATCAGGAGGCAATGATGAATCCCCACTGTCGATAGCGAAGAGTCTGCCACTGATGACTGCAAACCCTAAGGTACTGACAAAAGACTCTAGATCTTGTTCCCAGAGCAATGAGTCGGAGTCGATGGGAAAATATCTGTTGGAAGGAAGGCATTAAGGCATCCCACATCAGTCCAGCGCGAGTGTAACCCGCAGGCCAAGATTTGGAAGGAATCGGACGAAGTAGAGTGATGGAACCAAAACCGAAGTACGTTTCCAACATGCACAAGATGAAGCTAGCACACGGAAGAAACCCTCTGAACCAACCAATAATGAAAGCTGACACAGAGGCGAGAAATCCACCGATAGGGTCAAATGGAAATCAAGGTACTGCACGAATCCCAAGTGTGATAATGTGTGATGACGTCGAACACAGGGGAAACCACTCAGTCAAAGACCCATAATGATGATCAAATGCTGAGCACAAGGTCGCCTATCAATGATGGAAATAGGGCCAGGGTGCGGCTCTAGGTTTGCTCTTAGAGCAATGTGTCGTAGTCGATAAGAGACAAACCCGCCAGCAAGAAGTCAATGGGGACCTTCTCAAACCAGCACGAGCAGAAGACCAAAACATCTAATGTGATAGAACAAGATACTGACAAGACCGGGAAGGCCGACTGAATAATGAGTCAAGAGACACCGCAGAATGGCCGACTCTGGTTAGACTTCCCTTGAACAAAATCATGACTCGTGATGACCATGGCAGTAAAAAGTGACACTGTATAAGTCTGTTATGCAGGAGGCAGAACAAACTCTCCATATGATTGAAAGAGATAACCAACCGGGGGAGAACTGACAAGTGAAACAAGGTAAAGGCTAAACCTAGGTCAAAACTAAAACCATCCCAAATGGAGGAAAGATATATAAGTGTATATGCTTTGTTCAAGGGCGACAAACTGACACTGTACTGCCATCAAATTATGAAGTTACATCCCGTTCCCGCTCTTTTTGTTATATTTGATTTTTTTGTCTTTTTCATATAATAAGCCTAAAAAATAATAAAAGAATGCTATGGTACAATGGATAGAACGAGTATCAAGAAACAGATGCACTAGTTCCTGGGATTGGAACGATCCTATGCTCAATGCAAGGTGGTGGAAACTGGTAAGCGATACTCAGAGGAATGTTCCATCCATGGGTAAAAAGGGTGTCAAGTCGCGATAGCTAAGTGCATGCAATGGTTAACTTGTACAGATAGTCAAGGTCAAAAGTTGGCTTAAACATCGATTCCAAATGAAGCCGGCTAAAGGCTAGGATAAACAAGTAGCCAATATGCAATGCGGTAATACAACTCAACAACACCAGGGAGCCTCTAGGGTAATAGCCAGAAAAATGATAGTGAGGAAGAAGAAGAATGAAGCTTCAACACATAAGTCATGGCGGGAATAAAGAGGACTCCCGAGCCTACATAAAACGCAGCATGGGCAACAAGTGATAGTGAGGAACTAACTAGGAAGCCCATGTAAAGGAAGGCTCTACCACCAAGTCATGATTAAATAATCGGCGAGTGAAATGAGTGTAATACTCATGACTTGATGGGATCGACCCTATGGCAAGTGATCAAAATGGAGGCTAGTATGCAAAATGCAACAGAAAGTGGATTCCCTAACCTATATGCCAGTGAAGATCATATACCTACCATGACGGGTTAGCAGTCATGGATCAAAAACCGAGAAAAATCTCAAATTCATCAAAATGTACCTGAAAATATACCAATCTGGGCACTTCCAAGCATTCGGGTTATGCAGCTTAAGATAGATTGAAAAAATAAGCATAACAAATTTTTGCGAAAATTTTCAACTTTTTGGGCATAAATAGACAAATTACCTCATATTTGGTTCATTGTTACATTGCTGATTTGGGAAAAAGTGCTTTGGAGAAAAAAGCCTCTTTCGTCAAAACAGGAGCAACCGACCGTCAAACTTCACCGAATTTGTCAGGTAAGCTCATAAACCATCCTTGTTATTCATTTTTTCCATTCATAAGTTAAAAATTAGGAATTTTCACTGTAGAATCTCTTGCTAAAAATCACGGGTTTGCGCATACGCGGGTTTATAATGACCAAGTCGCGTATATACGCGACTGTGCACAAAGAAAGTCACGTATGAGCAACCCAAAATGAAAAAATGCGTAGCTAATGAACGAATGATTGAAATTTTGCAGGATGACCATATCATGGAGAGAGCGCGAACACAGTGCCATTGACAATGAAGTGATGTGGGACCAAGCATCACTAAATATTCTCCGAAATTGCAGATTGCTCAAGTTTTTCAAAATGCCAAATATGAAGAGCAATGTTCGGTTGCTCGAAATTCTTGTGAACTATTGGGAACCGGAAGAAGACTGCTTCATTATAGATCAAATTCCCATATGCATCGAACTGGAAGATATATATTTTATTACTGGACTCTCCCGGAGGGGGGAGCCAGTAGACTTGCATGGTAAGCCTTTGGGAGGGCTAACCGTGGAATATTACGTCCACGTCTACTGCGTAGAGGGTTCCAAGAAAGTTGGAACTCAAATTGCAATCAAAGATTTAAGAGACTTGCACATAAAAATCCTCCTTTTTACCATTGGCAGGGTGGCAGGATCTGCTTCCCTACACCAGGCATCCAGGACTCAAATGAGTATAGCAGTGGAATGCTTAACTCATGTATATGATTGGTGCACAGCTCTACTGATGAACATGAAGCAGCAATTGACTTCTATCCGAAAAGCAAAGACAAAACATTTTGGATATGGTACAATCTTGATGACATTCTTCTTCGAGAAGATTCCAGCGCTGAGACCCAAAGTGATCTCTTCTATCAACAACCCTAGAGATCCAGGAATTGCCCGATGGGCTAACTTAATGAAGAGATTGGGGGGAAGTGAAGTTCCCCGAACCACTTGGGATGATGAGTTCTTCCTTTGGTGGGGAGAACAAATCATCGTTGTGGAAGACTATTCCTATGCCAGGATGGATTTCAGAGGTGATCCAGACCTTGTCCTTCCACCAGGCGCGGCATGGGGCACAGTCGGTAAGTTTGTAATTTTTGACTTATATAATTTTTTTTGAATTTTTTCAATATGTATGAAAAAATGTGAAAAACAAACATGTTTTTGATTGGATTCAAAATGACTTACAATTTTATAATGATCATGAAACAGATATTGGACCAGTTCGACCTGAGGGTTATCCACGTCATAAGCGTCGCAGAGGCGAAGCAGATACAGTAGATCCAGACAGAACCCTCCAGGTTGTACAGAGGAACTTGGAGGGGTTAACCCGCCAAGTACCTATGGCTGCAGTGGAAGATCTCCCTGAAGCCATCCAGAGACGGGTGGTAGGAGTACCCCGTGACTGGGTACGGTTATTCCGCCGAGTTTCCACCGCGATCGTGTTCTATAGGAACACAACTTCTGGGCAGGGACCTCAGGAGTAGATAGATATGATGTATCAGATGACTGTATATTTTTTGAGACTGAACATGATCGGGCATAAGCCCAAATTTTTGTATGACTTATGGATCCAAATTTTTGTATAGTTTTGAACACTCTGATGATATATATACAGCGATGTTTGATGTGATGTGACAAATGTATGATGTTTTTGATGATTAAATTTTATTGTATGGAATGATTAATATGCCAATCAATTGCTTGATTAGCTAATGAGTCTGCCATCCAATTGTCAGCTCGAGGAATATGAATGAAAGTTAAAAATTGAAATAATCTTTGTAACAAACGTACCATCAAGAACAACCGGAGTAAAAATGGATTTCGAACCCGATAAGTATTGTTCAACTGCGACACCACCAGCTGAGAGTCCAAGAAAACTACCAACGAATCAACACCCAAAGATATTGCCTCCGAGAGTAGATAAACAACTGCAATGTATTCTGCTATATTATTGGAAGCAGGACCAATGCAGACCCCTCTTGATACTAACAGCTAACCGGATGGATAATGAAGCAACCAACCCGCGGAAGCTAAGTTCTGGGTGTGTCTACTAGCACCATCGGCGAAACAAAAATGACTCATGACATCCGACACAACCTGCCAAAGCAGATCAAAAACATCACCAACCCATCAAAGATCGAAAAATAACCAGATATGTACAAAGAAAAACTACTATACACAAAAGAAACATGCCAGGCCGAAGCCTAGCCATAACACTTCTTCAAATAGAGCCCATTTCTGGGCTCCGGCAACTCGTTCCCTTCAAAATCAACCAAGGTATATGCTCCTTTCTTAAGGACTTTTTTAACGATAAAGGGGCCATACCACATAGACTTAAACTTTCCTGCCCCCATGGCATATTTTTCTTGGGCATAGACCAAAACAAGGTCACCTTCCGAAAAAACTCTAGGCTTGACCGCCTTATCGTACTGAACTTTAACTCAGTTTTTGTGTGCTTCATTCATCGTGGCGGCATCTCGACGCTGCTCATCGAGATGTTCGAGATGAAGGAGACGTTCTTCAAGACTAGAAGTGTCAGGAAGAAGTTCAACAGCTAGCTTAAGAGAAGGAATCTCACATTCAATGGGAAATACGGATTCCAACCCGTGCACTAGCTGAAACGGAGTAAAGCCAGTTGCAGTTTTCACTAACCTCCTGTATGCCCAAAGTGCAGGATATAGCATGATATTCCAGTTGGATCAAGCTTTATCGATTGTCCTTTGAAGAATTGTCTTCAAGGATTTATTCACGGCTTCCACTTGCCCATTGGCTTGAGGATAATATGGAGATGAATGCTCCTGCCGGAAACCTAATTTTAGATCCAACTCAACCATCATGCTATTCTGAAAATGACTGCCATGATCAGTGACAATCTCTCTAGGAATACCAAAACGAGCGATAACCTGGTTGAAAAGAAAAAGAGCTGCAGTCTCACCATCATTCCCAAAAGTAGGCATAGCCTTGACCCACTTCGTAAAGTAGTCTACTGCTACAATAATGTACTTGTGACCTTTAGCCGAAGGCGGGTTACAAGTAGTATAATCAATACCCCACTTTTTAAAGGGACCGACAGTAATGACTGGAAAAAGCAGAGCTGGATGAGCGTGCATTTTTCGAGTATAAACTTGACACGGATGACACTTTTTTACTGACTCCATACAATCTTTGAAAATCGAAGGCCAAAAGTACCCAGCACGCAAGATCTTTTGGGCTGTAGCAAGCCCAGATAAATGACCACCACAAGCTCCACTGTGGCAATCATTCAGCACAGCCTCAGCTTCTTCGAGAGTTAAGCAACGTCTCAGGATTGAATCAACCCCTCGATGGTATAAAGCATCACCAATAATTAAGTAATTCTTAGCCAAGTGACGCAACTTACAGCGCTCATCTTTGGAAAAATTAGAGGGAAACTTCGCAGTCTGAAGATACACAATTATATCTCCATACCAAGGATCCCGTGGAGAGATAAGAAACAAATGTTCATTCGGGAAGGATTCATCATAGATCATTTCTTCCCCACAGGGCAACTCGGAGATCAATTCCGTGAAAACCAATGATTTCTTGGACTTGGTAGACATAAACTCAAGATCAAATTCCTGCAAAATCACAATCCATCTATTGTATTTGCCCCCAATCACTCACCTACTGAGGACAAACTGAAATGGATTGGCTACTGCCCAAACATAAGTTTTTCGTAGAATAATGTAATGTCGGAGTCGTTGTACAGCATGAACGGCTGCTAAAGCTAACTTTTCTATCGGAGTGTACCAGAGTTCAGGTCCTACCAATCCTCGACTGAGATAGTATATAACATGCTCTGTAAGAGCATCATCTTCTTGAACCAGAACCATACCAATAGTAGATTCTGCTGCTGCAAGATACAAAAGGAAATCCCTGCTATAATCAGGTGGACTCCATAAAGGAGCAAAGGTCAATGCTTTTTTCAAAGCATCGTTTGAGCGTTGAGCGAAGTCATCCCAAAGAAATGGAACTCCCTTCTTCAACAATCTCATAAATCCCTTGGTAACTTCAGCATAATTTGTATAAATCTCCAAAGAAAATTAGATTTTCCTTGTAGGCTTTGAAGTTGACGAATAGAGGACGGGGGAGGCAACCGAAGTATTTCCTCAACCTTGAAGGGATCTACCCTAATCCCTTCCCTAGACACAATGAATCCCAATAACCGACCGGATGTAACCGCGAAAATGCACTTGCTCGGATTCAACCTAATCTTATAGAAACGACATCGCTCAAATATTTGACGGAGGTGAGCAGGATGATCCATCCTCTTTCGAGAATGAGCAGCTAAATCATCCAAATACGCCTCGATAATCTTTTTAATGTCATGGAAGGCATATGACATGGCCCGTTGAAACGTAGCCCCAGCATTTTTAAGACTAAAAGGCATCTTCTTGTATGCAAAAGTACCCCAGGGACAAATAAAAGCAGTCTTATGCTGATCTTCAGGACGGATAGTAATCTGATTATATCCGGAGAAACCGTCCATGAAGGAGAAAATATCATTATCGGCACACTCGTCAATGATCTGATCTATAAATGGTGTGGGGTAATTATCTTTAGGACATGCTTTATTAAGGTCTCTGAAATCAATGCAAACTCGAATTGTTCCTTGTTTTTTATCTACGGGAACAGGGTTTGAAACCCATTCAGTCAAAGGAACAGGGAAAATGAATCCCGCCTTAAGCAGCTTCTCAACCTCAGCTTTGTTAGCGGCTGCCTTCCTAGGATTGACCGGATGAATTTTTTGCCTCACAGGCTTAGCGTTTTCGTAAGTCTTGATCTCATGCTAGATAATAGATGGATCTATACCAAGCATTTCCTCATAAGACCAAGTGAATACATCCTTATACTCTTTAAAGAGTTCGGTATAAATCCGAATCTCTTCAGGGGAACATTCAGCTCCGATGAAGACATTGTCAATAACATTGGGACCCCTGGAAATGTTCACCGGGATAGTTGGAGAAATCACAGCCATGTTCCCTTCAGCATATACATGTGTTGGTGCTAAAGGGTTAAGGATTGGGTGAACAGGACCAAGAGACGGAGGACTTGGAAAACTCGTTTCAACTTCGCTCAAATCAGGTAAAAAGTAAGACCAATGATGCAAATCATCCCACGGTCTATCTATACCAGTCATAGCTTCCAGGATGGCCTCTTCAGATGGAAGAGTGGTATCAAGGCAATCTTGGGCAGAAGAAGAACTAAGTGTCCAAGCCGGAGCCACATCTCCATCCAACTCTTCCAGTGAAAGAGGAGCTGGGATGGATTCTGCAGAGTCAACAATAGACTGATAAGCAATCTTTGCTGCAGACATTGGAAATGCCATTCCATCCACTTGACCTTCCGCTAATGTGGCGGTAGGGGAAGGTAAGGTCCAAGGGTCCTAAAAATAATGAGTTCTGAAGAACTCTCTTCGAAGAGGAGCCTTGGAGGATGAAATTGCATTTATATGCACTGTAGGAGGAGGAATATCAAAAGTACCCATCAAGGAAGAATACATTCCAACTCCTAAGTTCTCAGTAGGCGACTTGGTATTATCCAACTTTGGAATAGTTGAGTCAGTAGATGCATTCGGGTCTACAGGAGGACAGTCCAGTTGGTCCACTGTAACAATCCTCCCTTCGTGAGGGAAAAAAATAAGCCGAAACAATGAAGATGCAATGGCATCCATCTCATAAATCCAGTTTCTCCCCAACATAAGGTTGTAGTCCAAGCTTGCATCCACTATCTCAACCTCTATATTTACAGTTTTGCCCCCAACACAGATAGGAAAAGCTAGGACAATACCATGCGGTCTATGAGAATGACCATCAAACGCAGTCAGAAGAGTAGCAGATGGAGCGGCTGTGGGAGATCCAATTCCCTTCCAGCATGCGAGAGACATCACACATGTGGAAGCACCCTCATCAACGACTGTCCGAAAAATATTGCATTTCCAGTACGATGATTTGATATGGAAAGCCATATGATGGGGGAGTCTCTTCTTAAAATTAGTCATATCAAAAGTAATCATAAGAGAGTTCTTTGGATCGACAACCCCAAGAGTAGTGAGCAGAGCACTGCGCTGAGCCGGACAAGACTGGAGCACCTCTAACGCCGACATGGCACAAGGACTTTGTGCCAGATCTTCCACAATAGAGTAGTTCTGGGCAGCCCTAGCATTTGGACTAATCGTCGAACACTTGGTAGATGCTTTGGGCATCCGAGGTATAGGCTCAACAGTAGGCCTCGTAATATGAAGTGGCTCAGTAGCATTAGGAGCATCCTTAGCTTTCGAAGACCCTTCTTCACCATAGTCACGGGATCTCATAGCAACATCCACGTGAGCACTCATCATGTATATGTTTGATGGTATTTCCCCCTCCTGGGTGCCCCCAGAGGAAGCCCCAGAATTTTGATTCGCACCAACAACTAGCTGTTGCCCTTGGGGAAAAGGGTTTGTCAACACAGCCTGGGAACTGGAAGAACCCTGCTGAGCTAACAAGCGCTGCGCATCCTGAATTTTAGGGCAAAGGTGTGTAAGATGGTCTCCGGCACACAACTTGCATGGAAACTTCACTTTCTTTTTATCCTTTGGACCCTCACCAACATGCTCATTGGTTTTATTCGCATTACCCTTCCCATTCTTGCCCTTTTTCTTATTATTCCGTCCCTTCTTCTTCCCTTCGGATTGTTGATTTCCTTTGGGGTCAGAAGTTTGGACAGCATTTATCGACAAAGATTGGGAAGGCGATGACTCGGCTGGTACAACCTGACCAAAAGGAGCAGATTGCAAAGACAACTGTTGCAATTGAGTAAGCAGGCTAGCTGCACCACTATTGATCGACCCAATAAGTCCATCACCATGAGGACCAGGCTTAGTTTTGGATAAATCTAATTTGGAGCGAGGAGCATTGGGCAAATATTTATGAAGGACCCCAGACTGAGAATATATCAATTCAAGCTGTTGAGCCCTAAAAATGGCCTGCTCCTCAGAAAATACCCCAGACAAGGATACATCTTTAGAAATGTCTGACTGCAGTGATTTCAGAAACCATTCCAAAATGAATTCTCCTGGAATATGAGCTTTAATAAGCCTCTTCCTTCTCCTCCATTCCTGAATATGGTCAAAAATGTGGGTTGCGTCGTCCTGCTTAAAATTAGCTAGGAGTTCAGTCCCAGTGTCATAACGGACGGGAAACTGGAAATGATTTAGAAATGTAACAACCAGTTCTCCAAATGTAGCAAAATTGCCCCCAGTTAGCTCAATATACCATTTGGCAACGTTTCCAGTTAGGGTGCGTTGAAACAATCTCAACCTAATCGAATCATCGATCAGGGAGTTAGAAGAACACCATAAATGGAAGGTGGTGATGTGATCAGTCGGATCCTCTCCATTCTTGCCTTCAAACTTTGGAATGTTTGAAGGAATTTTGGTGGGAACCGGAGGCCACCCCGGACTGTACCGGATTGGATCATTTGTCAATTTTGACAGATCTGGCAAGTTTAACGTTGCCAGAAAAGGTAAACGAGGCGGAGCCTGAGGATTCCATCCTTGATGGGATGAATTCCCAACATTCTGAAAAGAAACCCTGGATTTGATAAGGCACCAGGTTTCCAAAAAGAACTCGTAGAAAAAGGAGAAGAACCTCCTCCCAACGCAGAGTTACCAAAGACCGGACCAGTTCCCCCCGCTGAAGTATGAAATGAAGAGGAAAGCCCCTGGTAGGGGTTCTAGGCATTAGAAAGAGGAGAAAAGGTCTGATAAGAACTCGATGAAGGGAAAGAAGTATTCCCTTGGTGACCAGCGTAAAACTGATTCCCTACCCCCGCTGTAGTGAATACAGGGTTCCAACCTGTAAAAGTGGTCGAATTCTGACCTCCAGACCAAGGGTTGAAACTCTGAGTCTGAGAAGTGAACAGAAAGAACCCTAAAGAAGGATTCGAACTAGGAATATGCCCAGTTCCGAAGGGGAACCCTTGAAAAGAAGCTGATCCACTAGCCATGGAAGACATGGGTGTAGATCCAGCTGCAGCAGCGGAAAAGGAAAAAGAAGGAATCCCACTAGTGGGCATTCCAAAACAAAAGGGACCATATTGAGAAGGATGTGCTTGGGTGAAACCAGAGCCAAACATAGCAGTACTAGAAGCAATCGAATATATAGCAATAGTGCCTCCTCCTTCAACAGAAGTAGGAGTCTGAATGCCTGCAGCACTCACAGCAGAAGCCGTGTTCCCAGTCGTGGCCATCGAAAGGTATGAATAATACGGAGGATCTTCTGGTCTCTCTGACTCAGGTCCGATTTATTCAACAACGAACGGATAATCAGGAGGAAGAGGGGATGGAAGTGACTCAGAGGGTTGAGACACTTCCTCTACCTGTACTTCTTCTTCTTGCGGAAATAAGACTCTCGAGGTGAGCGGAGCGCTCCTCTCGGAACCAACACCAGAACCAGCTACGAAACCTTCAAACCCTTGTGGATGATCTCTCTCCACTGCGTCAGACACCACAGGGTGATACTCACCTGCTAAATTACTCCTGCGCCTTCCTGAAGAAGGCTCTGGACTCTCGGGAGATAACCCCCAGATTCTCCTCGATAGACGAGGCGCTTGATCAACCACTTTAACAAATTTTAATTAGACGCAACAAAGTATAAAGCTAGGCAAGCTAGGAGCAAAGAGCACTCACTACAAGAAAAATCCCTGAGATGCAATCAAGCAAACAGCCTTCAGGGATTTCCACTCCGGGTGATTAGGACCAGACACCAAAATACAAGAAAGCGAAATATAGGACCTCCCGAAAGTAGTCTGGGATAATTACGGCCCAGGCCTACTAGCGAAGGTAACAGAAACAGTTACGTAGACCTCCTAACAACAGCCTTTGCCGGCACAAGTACCCAAGCTTCGCAAGGGCACCCCCCAGAAGTACTGCTGGAAGTGATACGACGTCTGCCTCAGGTACCACGGGTATTCCCCCCTGCAGTCACCTATGTGGAACCTAGGAGTGGCAACTATGGGCACCAATCCATGTCAGAAGTTGGGCGGAATGGTCTCGAGGTCAGATTCAGCAAATCGGAGAGGGGGTATCTCTCTTCTCAGCCTTCACTTCCCCTCGCGCTTGACTCTCTGGAGGAGAGCTTTCCCGATCCACCTAACGGAGTTGGATTTCACTCAATTAATCAACTTCTATGTTTTGTTTGAGCGGCCTTGGAGAGTTAACTCTCCACTCACCTAATCCAAGGCCCTACAACCTAGCTAGTTGGTGTATGACACTTAATAAAAACTTGCTAGTTGCTTTTAAATTATAGCGCTTATTTTAATCGGCTGTTATGTTAAGTCAAAGGGATACGGAAATGAAACTCGTGGTGTTTTGACGCAGAAAAGAAATTAATAAAAACCAAACTACATGCAAATGCAGTAATTTCCTTTCGATGAAAAGAAATTTCTACAAAGGTTCTACGAGACTAAAAATTTTTCTTTTCAGATAATAAACTTCACACTCACAAAAACTATGAAAATGACTAAATGCTTAAGTGCACCTGATGCAAATTACTAAGAGCATGCAAATTCTAAGATGAAAAATCTACTAAAGCAGAGAGAAATTTCCCAAATATCCTTCAGTTTTATCTCTTTTTGGTTGTCCACAAAGCTAGTTCCCAAAATCAGAAACTCTTAGTATAAAGACACCAAAAACGCTTGAGACAAGAGGAAGAAACCAATGACAATTCCTTTCCAAAATCAAGTCAAAAACCAAAGGGAAGAAATCTCAACAAAGCTTCAAAAGATATAACGAAACGAAAACAAAAATGCAAAACAAAAGCAAATGACAAAACAAAATGTTTTTTGAGCTTTTGAATTTTAAAAAAGAAGAGCTCAAAGAGACCAAGAAAACTATCAAATCCCAAGCCAAACAACTCTGAATTTCAAGAAAAAACTTCAAAAACGCTCCAAGTCTTATAGTGCCACTTAGTAGCAAGATTTATATGAGCAAAAGAAGACAAGAAACTCAGTAACTCAGCCTAGAAGATTAGTACAACCTTGCAGCAAACAAAAACTTCAAAGAACCCAGAAAGACTCTTCAAAAGTTGCAACAAGACCTAGTCTACTGAACTCAAGAAAACCAACCAAAATAAAGCAAAAATCGAAGCGCAAAGCAAGACAAAAAGGTAGGAAAGAGTAAATGAGCAGAGGCTCTCTGTTCTGATGAAGCAGAACAACCAAGAATCCCCAGGAAGAGATCTTGATACTCGAACCAGAAATGCCAGCACAAGAAACAAGATTTGCCAGATAAGCTAGTTTTCAACCAAACAATAGAGAGAAAAGACCAAAGACCACTTTCCACACAATCCATAGGATACAAATACACTGCAGGAACAGGTCTTCATAGGCAGACAGGACTAAAAAGCCAAGAAATCAAAAATTTCAAAATTCACCCAGACATACGCTACTTGACAGTTTTGAAACAAGCGTGAATACGTGACTGTGTTAAAGGAAACCCGCATATACGCGACTCCCTTTAACAAAAACTGTGTGTATACGTGTCTATGTATAGACAAACCCACGTATGAAAAGGTAAATAAAAATAAATAAAAAAGATCAAGCCTGGATAAGGAACCAGGTCTTTAGTCTGACTGAGAAAGAGTTAATTGGACTGGAAATAAAAGTTAAAACTGTTGGAAACCTTTCAAACAGCTGAAACCACCCAACAGGGGAATCACAAGAATGTGGTCCCCAGCGGAGTCACTAGTTCTGTTTCGGGGAAAAACACCCTAGAGGTTTGTTGGGTCAAAACCTCCACAGAGCAGGTCATGCTATTCAGAAGGACTCACACACAACCACACTTGAATGCTAAAAACTAGATAACAATGATAGTAGAACTCACCCATAGTCCTACGTTCGATTTAAATCCCGCGGGGTCCAAACCCCCAGCAACCCTTCTTCCTCCTTCAACCTGGAAAACAAGAAAGAACGTGCACGGAAACCTAGTTGTACAGCATATACTTCTCCTAAACGTTAGTGTAATCCATGTGAAACATTATATAAACCATAATAAATGCTTAATAATCAATCTTTTCACATATGAAAATAGACATTAACACACAAGTTCAGGAACAAGATGGTTCTTCATTATTACGAACAGCATGTACAGTAGTCAAAGTGGAGAGATCACCTTAATCCTTCCATGATCTTCGAACAGACCGTCGTCCGGATCCGTCCCGCCCTTGCCTCGCTAAGATACTTTCAAGACTTGTGCACTCGAGATGGCATATAAATGAATGAACATCTCCAAGAAACAAGGGTTTCCTGTATAAATCTGGGAAATTGGAGGAGGCACGGGAATTCAGACTTGAATTGGGATTCCAACAGAGTATAATGTATATAAAATTTCTCTCTCCCTTAGGCCATGCACATGAGGGGCTTTTATACTCCCTCAAAGTAGTTTCAATCAGTTGGAAACAGTTGGCCACGTGCTCGGGTGGTTGAACTACTGGAGTAACCATCAACCCAGCCCGAAAATAGGGAATTTTTATATATTTTTTAATGATTTTAAAGGCATACGCGGAAAAGTACATGTGGACTCGCGTATACACGCGGAAAATTCTGGGCATACCCGCGTATGTGAATTTTAACACTGTTTTTTAATGAATTTTGTTCAAGTCTGTGGGAATGGGTGCCCAAGGCCATAGAGACAATCATGAATCACATGAGGGTGAAAAATGATGCTATAACAGCCATCAAGGAGAAGCATTACCTTTTCAGGAGCTATGAGGATAAATACATAAAGTGGACCACACTACGGCAGGGAAGGGACCATGACATGTCAAAGTTCACAAATATTTTTCATACACTTCGCAAGAAGTTGGGTATCAAGGATTCTGAGCGAAATTTGGTACTCAAGTACTGTGACTGTCTACACAAATATTTCCAGGACAAGATGGATTTCCTGGAAATCTCCTCACTTGGCGCTGCCTATCAATACAATGACAAGATCGAGCATAAATTTAAACTGAAGAAGAGAGAATTTAGATCTATGAATCTGAAGAAAGGGAAAGGTGCCCCCAAACTGCAGAACAAAGGACAGATCCAAGGTGGGGCAACCCAAGACAACCTTCGAAGGCGCAAGAAAATAACAACACCATGAATACAAAGAAGGACACTGGAAAATGGTGAGTTCCATAAGATCCCCAGTCAGAACACGAGTGTTGGACAAAGAAGTCACTGGTGGCCGAGCTCAAGGCTTCTGAATCAGATGCATGTTTTGACTCTGAGTCAGAACCTGACAAGGGGAATGACAGCAGGAATAATATTATTGACCTGAATCCTAGTTCCATTATTGACACCACCAAGATCCATAAGAATGATCCCAGAGATCCAGAGGAGGGGGGGCGCCTCTTCCAGTCACAAATGTGGGTGAAGGGTTCTCCATTGCATTTCATTATTAACAACATAAACCAAAAGAACCTTATTTCAGCATAGGTCGTGAAGAGTCTGGGACTACCGACCACAACACACCCCCATCCATACACCATTGGGTGGCTTCACCAAGGATGATATCACCGCGTAATCCAGAAGTGTCGCCTTCATTACAGCATCAAGCCCTACACACATGAGGTACTGTGTGATGTTTCTCCTCTTAAATTTTGTTATTTATTGTTAGGCCAACCATACTTGTAGAGGAAACATGTTGTGTATGATTCTAGGCCTCTCACTGTTATTATTACTTTGGGAAATAAGTTGTACAGGATACTAGAGGTAGCACCGCCTACCACCATCAATTTGATCATTGTGAAGCAATGTAGTAAGATCATTTCCCAGAGTGGGAAATTTGTTTTCCTTATGATTCGCCCTCAAGGAAATACTAATATTGTGGCCATGACCTCCATACAGGGCTCCTTCACATGGCAACAATATATGGACAAGGTCGTGGAGGAGTATGGGGACATCGTCACCTCACCCACAAGGGTACCTCTACATTGTCAGGTCAAGCACTCCATCAATCTAACCCCAGGTGTGCCGCTACCGAATGGACCTATCTATTGACACTTTGCTCTAAAGAATGATGAAATCAAGAGGCAAATTCAGTAGCTATTGCAGGAAGGGCACATAAATCCAAGTTCATCACCCTGTGTCATCCTGATTGTATTGGTACATAAGAAGGACGGGAATTGGAGACTCTGTATTGACTATCAAGCGTTGAAAAATATCATTGTTTTGAATAGGTATCCAATCCCATAGATTGATGAAATTTTTTACTAGCTCAACGGGGGAAAATATTTTAGCATGATTGAATTTACGTATGTTTATCACCAAGTACCAATCGAACCCTACGATGTATGGAAAATTTCTTTCAAATCCAAGGAGGGCCTTTTTGAATGGATGGTCATGCCTTTCATATGGACGAATGTTCCCGCAACCTTCATGCGGCTGATGGAAGACATCTTACAACCCTTCACCAACTCATTAATGGTGTTGTATTTGGATTACATCCTAATCTTCATCCATAATTGGGAAGATAACCTCCACCATATTCGAAAAGCCCTTTAAACCCTATGACAACACAACTTGTGTATCAATTTGGATAATTTCACTTCTGGTATGACCTAGGTTCAATATGGGTACATCATTGATGAGCGAGGTGTGCATGAGCACTCAACCAAGATACAAGTCATTCGGGATTGGCCAAACCCAATCACTCTAACATAGCTCCACATCTTTCTGGGTCTTTCCAATTTCTACCGTAGGTTCGTGTTGGGGTTCTCTAATATCACTTTTCCCTTTAAGTCAAGTCACCAAGGGCGGAGTGAAGGCAAATTTATTTTTCTTTGAATCCCAAAAAAAAGTGTTTTCCAAGTTGAAGCATCGCCTCTTCTCTGCACCAGTTCTCACCTTACCAAACCTGCAACAACCATTTTAAATTGAGAAATATTCCTCTGACTATGTTATTGGTGTACTTATTACATAGCAGGGGAATCCAGTGGAATATCACAGTGAGACACTTTCAGACACTATATGCAAGTATCCCAACTATGACAAAGAGATGTATTCAATTGTGCAGGTATATCGACAATGGAAGAATTACATTCTGGGGAAGGAAACGGTCATCCATACAGACCACCATCAAGTACAGTTCATACAAACATAAGGGAAGTTGTAGAACTATTGCCATTAGAAATGATCCACATACCAGCAACAAATACATTTGAACATTAAATACAAGAAGGGAAGCACCAAAAGTGTTGCAGACTACCTCAACCAAACACTATTCATGGCGATGTCCACTGTGATCGACTCTTGTGGGCACGAGACTTTGGGGTGGCTGCATCTTTACAAGAGTGATCCAGAATTCTAAAACACATACCAGAAACTCCTGGAAGGAAATCAAGTTCCAAATTTTCAACTCCAAGATTCACTGTTGTGCCACCTGGGACACCTCTATGTTACTTCAATAGAGCGTGCCAAGATAATTTTGGAGGTGCACTACAATAGGTTCGTTGGAAATTTTGCAATAGATAATATAGTGGCAATTCTACATAAGTTTTTTTATTAGCCGAACCTTTGACATTTTGTTGGGAAGTACATCAGATCCTGTACTGCCTACACCATTTCCAAACCGACCATCAAGAAGCATGGCCTATATACTCATCTGCCTACTCCTAGTCGACCTTGGGAATCCATCTCCATGGATTACATGTCATTCCTTCCTTCTACTAACCATGGCAATGACTAAGTTTTCTTGGTCATCGATGGATTCTCTAAGATGGTCATTTTGGTGGCCTGCAAGAAGAGTATCACAACAAAATCCATTCCTAAGATCTTCTTTGAATGAGTGTGGGTACACTTTGGGATCCCACAGTCTATTTTCCCATATCAGGACAGCAAGTTCCTAAGCACATTTTGGTCAAATATTTGGTCGACTTGGATGCCAAGTTCACTATGTTTGCAGATTTCCACCCCGAAACTGATGGCCAAAAAAAGGTCGTCAACAGGATGATCATACATATTTTGTGCATGTACAATTCAAAGCATCCACACACATGGAATGAAAGCTTCACCTATGTCCAGCACAACTACAAAAAATATCTCCATAACTCAACTAGCAAAAACCCTTTTCAGGTAGGGTTTGGATTCCAGCCACTATGTCCCATTAATGTGCCCATTCCTTTTGCAGCTACTTAGGAATATTTTTCCCATGTCTAGCCCAAAGTTGATAGGGATAACATATTCATTGAGCATATTTAGCACATTTTCTAGTATTTCCATGACATATTGGATAGATATAATGTTAAGCACAAGAAGTGACATGATCAACATCGAGTGTCGCATAAGTTCCAGGTGGGCGACAAAGTTTGGCTACATTTGTAGAAGGAGCACCTCATTGGGCCCGAAACAAGATTCATCCACTCCGATATGGGTCATACACCATCACCAATGATGTAAGGGATAATTTAGTTGAGCTCAAAATTCCATCGTTCCTTGGCCTACACGCAGTGTTCAATGTCAACTGCCTTCAACCATAATTTCCACCATTACTGGACACACCAGACATTGCAGAACAAATCACACCAACAAAGCTAAACCCAGACTGCATGGAATAGGATACAAATGATTATATCATGTACATGCAAATAAATAACACTCACCAGCATAAGATTTAACTGTATTAGGTTGTTAAAGTTGGTCAACTCCTGCACCAAGGAAAATGGCTCACCAAGGACCAAGTTCAACAGAAGTTTCCCCATCTCATGAAGGAACTAAACGCAATGGGGAAAATTTCTTCCTAAGGGGGGGAGAAATGATTCAAGTGGATATTGGTGGCCACTCACCTATTCCACTTGGACCCTCACCATTGTTTCTTTCAAATTTTTCGTTTCCTTAATTATAGCATAGTTTACTATTTTTGGCAGTTTTTCAGGTCCTAAACTTCTGAAGCCATTTTGAGGCCCTAAACAATGCTTTTTATGGAAAATGGTCAAATGTTTCATCGACTAATGTTTTCAATTGAATATTTTATTCCTTAGCTATATATTTCTAACGCGGTATCGTGCAATGGAGATCGTATGCAAAAGTTACTACCCTGGGAAGTTGATGTACAAATTTACCCCAACGGGGCCCACAGTTTTGGTGCTTCATCTCCTAAGGTTAGCTTTCTGGATGTTTAGGGTTTTCCATTGTTTTAAAATAATAAATAGGCCTTTGAGCCTAATTGTAACATAGTTCAGAGGCATGTTTCCGCCACATCTCTTCTCAAAGATAAGCTACTCTCACCCGAGCTAGTTTATTTCCATTTTGTATGTAAGCATATTTTAGTTCTTTGATATTGATGAAATGAAGTGTTATTTCTACTGCATCTCTATATTTATGGTTATATCTATATTCTATTGCATTCCTATTTAATTTTGTATCATGAGTTCACTTCAAAAGAATTTGATGAATTTTTCAATAAGAATGTCACCAAAGGGAAGTTTAAAATAGTATAGACTCCCCAACAAAATGGAATAGCAGAAAGAGAAAACAATGGTGCAACAATTAGCCATAGCCGTGATGAAAAAAAGGAATGTCCAGTAGAGGTTTTTGGATATAATTTATTCATACCACAGTGTTCATCCTCATCAAAGCTCATTTTAGACCGAATGGTGACAAAACTCACTATGAGTTGTGGCATGGCAGACTTGCAATAGTCAAACACTTCAAATTTTTTGGTAGTAGATGCTACATTAAGAGAAATGATGAGAAACTTGGAAAATTTGATGCAAGAGTATATGAAGGAATTTTTCTGGGATATTCGCATAGCAAAAAATGATACAAATGCTATAATAAAATACATAGAGGATCGTTGACTGTATTGATGTTATGGTGGATGAACGTGTTGAGAAAGAAGAGAAACAACGAGTAAAAACCAACATTGATTAACCAGTCAGCATAAGTGAAGAATAAATTGAGTCATCTATAAAAGAATACGATGAAGAACCTTCTAGTCCTCAAGCCAAAGATCCCCCAAGGTATGTACAAAAGCACCACCCAGCTGATCATATTGTTGGTGAATTAAATACTTTTGTGCATACTAGAAGGAATCTACTCAATACCCCTACGCAAGCACATGTTTCGCTGTTGTCCATGGAGGAACCAAAATATGTTGTACAACCTAGTCAATATCAACATTGGTTAAAAGAAATGAATGAATAATTTGATCAAATAAAGAAAAATCATACTTGAGAACTTGTTCCAAGGCCTGCTAACAAGAATGCCATTGGCATGAAGTGGGTGTTAAAAAATAAATTAAATAATCATGGAGAAGTGGTAAGAAACAAAGCTAGATTGGTATGCAAAGGCTATGCTGAAATAGAAGGACTAGACTTTGATGAAACTTTTTCTCTTTTTGCTAGACTGGAAGCAATAAGAATGTTTTTGGCTTTTTTTTTCTTTAAGAAATTTAAAATCTATCAAATGGATGTCAAATGTGCCTTTCTAAATGGAGAACTATAGGAGGAAGTGTACATAGAGTAGCCAAAATATTTTCCACTGACAGAGAAACCAGATAATGTTTGCATACTTAATAAGGCCTTGTATGGTCTCAAGCAAGCCCATAAAGCTTGGTATTCCAAGCTAGATAGTTACCTGCTCAAATGTGGATTCAAAATAGGTGCAAATAACAACAAATTATATATGAAAGCAAAGGATGGAAGACTTATAGTTGCGGTTGTATATGTTGATGACACCATTTTTTCCAGTGATTTATATTTTCTAACTAGATAGTTTGCAGCTTATGTAAAGGCTAAGTTTGATATGTCCATGCTTGGATAGCTATCGTATTTTCTTTGATTGCAGATTATGCAGACCCCAAGGGAATTTTTATCTCTCAAAGAAATTATATCAAAGAAGTTCTGAGGAAATTTGGCATGAAATAATTCTCTTTAGTGAGCACTCCAATGGTGATAGGTTTCAAACTCAGCAAGAGGAATGAATCTCCAGTAGTGGATCAGACTTTATATAGATACACCATTGAAAACCTCTTATATTTGACAACTTCAAGACCATACATCATGTGGGTCATTGCTATATTTGGAATATTCCAAGAAGTTCCCAAACAAATCCATCTAATAGTAGCAAAGAGGATTCTGAGATATCTCAAAGGAAAAATGGACTATGGATTGTGGTACCCCACAGATAAAAATTTCTCCTTAAGTGTTTGTATTGATGTTTATTGGAAGGTGATGTAGATAATTGAAAGAGTACAAGTGGAGGTGCTTTTTTCTTGGAGAATGTTTAGTATCATGGTTGATAAAGAAGCAAGCTTCCATTTCCTTATCTATAGCTAAAGCAGAGTACATTGAAGGAAATTCTTCTTGCACTAAACTTTTGTGGATGAATCAGACCTTGCAGGATGTACAATTTTTCCATAATCAACTTATTCCCATTATTTGTGACAACACAACTAAAATAAGCATGTTAAAGATTTTAGCCTTTCACTCTAAGACTCTAATATTCCAAAATAGGAAAAACAAGAATATTGAACATAAAACTATAAAATGCAGTAAACATCAACACATCAAAACATGAGCAGTTCATTGAGACATTTTATTATATATGATAGCAAAAAACTGAAGTACAATATCTTGAGGAAAAGACACTCAAGCTAGGCAAAACAAGCCTGGAATGACCCTATACATCAAGACATAAGAAACTGTTGCTACATAAACTGATAGGAGGCCATGATTGCGCAATTCTACTGGAAATAACTATTGTTGAAAACTATGAATGCGTAGATCTACTAATAGAGTGCTTAGAAAGTGTCGGGATCAGAGATCTAGGCTTTCTAGCACAATTCCAAGATAACCCAGAAAGGGTTTCCGGAAATACCCAATATGAAAAATATAGCCCTAGGGCTGAATTATGCTCTACAGTTGGGTAACTACTGGGAGGTGGCTGATCTAATGAGAAAATAGCTGATACTCTCCCCACTAACTTTCTGGATGAAGGGTTATTCCCCTCATAGTAAAATAAGCTCAAAGACTTGGGTTATCAACCCTCCACTGAAATTTCCCTCCTAGATTGCAAAATTCCTGAAGGAGACTACGCTACTGAAGGTGTTTGAAGATTGGCTTGATGTCATATGATGGAATGAAGCTCAAAGGAACCTCTCCTGAGTGGGCACTAAAATTCCCCCAAGGATGAGGGTAGGATTCCCGCCCGAAAAAACCCTTGTGCTAAATAGCACAACGGACTCTGCTAAACAGCTCAAGTGTGTAGAAAGTCATAAATGACCATACATACAGAATATTTAGAACTCCCTATATGGCTTCCATCCCATTCCTTATATTCTTTGTGATCCTCCTCCCCCTTTGCACCACTCAATAATTATGCTACTCTCTTGGAGACTTCCTCCCATTATGACTGCATTGTCCTCCACTATCTCCACTACCTCCATGACTGTGTTGTTGATTTGGTCAACCTTGACCCCATCCACATGCATTTTCCCCCATTCACACCAAGGAGTGATTTATTCAACTAGATACACTAATCCACATTCACCATTTAGAAGTGGTTTTATTCCTACTAAAGAGATTTATGGGTCCCTCTACCCTCTTATTCCTCTACTTTACTAACATAAACAGAATTTAATATTCCAACTAGCTAAAAGCTAATTAGGAATATTATAGCCCTCCCCTCCCAAATGTTGCTTGTCCTCAAGAAACTGTAAGAAACTGTAAGGATGGATGCTGCAAAATATTCTCTCCTTCCTAAGTAGCATTCTCAACTGGAATATTCCTCCATCGAATCAGATATTATTTTATCACCTTGTTCCTTATTTTCCCCTCTCGAGTATCCAAGATAGATTCCGGTTGTAAAACCAGATGGCTCTCGTCATCAATAGGTGGGAGATCCATAGTGATAACTAATTATGTTCATTGGCCTTCTTGAGGCATGAGACATGAAAAATGTTGGGGACCTTACTCCCAATGGGGAGCTTCAACCCATATGCTTCTCCTCCAACAAGATGGATCACCTTGTATGGCCCATATAAAATCTTCTCAGTCTCCTCCTCCTCTAGTGTGGAATATTTGCAAGGCCAAAGAGGAAGACAGACCAAATTATTTACCTCAAAATTCCCCCCTACTCGACCATGATCTGCATATAACTTCTATTGGTTTTTGTTCGTAGCGGTGTTTTCCTTAAGAGTATGGAATATATCCTGACTCTCTTGGATCCAATCTTTGGATCTAGGAAACTTTTTTTCTCAAAACATCATATCAACAACTGATAGACCATTATACCCATATAGAACCCAAAATTGAGACATATGAAATGTCATATTGTAACAATATTCCCCCAAGTGGGGCCAGCGCAACCATGCTCTCTATTGCCCTGAAACATAGTTTTACAGGTAGCTTCCTAGCCACTTGTTCACTACCTCTGCCTGCCCATCTTTCCGAGGGTAATAACTAGTACTCAGTGTTAACTTGGTACCCGCCAAATGGAACTCCTGCAAAAATCCACCCATGAAGTGGCTACCTCTACCACTGACTATGGTCTTAGGAGGACCATAAAGTCTAAGGAAAATATTGGCCTCCTGTAAAGCAGTGTAGTATAAAGAGATGGCAAAGAAATGTGAACACTTTGTTAGTTGACCAATGACCATAAAGATACAATCCTTACCACGTACTGTTGGAAAACTGGTAATGAAGTCTATAGAAGTGCTCTCCCATTTCCTCCCTGTAAAAGGAAGTGATTGTAACAACCCTGCAGGATGGTTTTTTTCTTCTTCATTCTTCTGGTAAACTACACACTCCTTGATATGCTGGAGCACATCCTCCTTGAGTCTCTCTAATGATAATCTCTTCCAGATGGCCTGATATGTATTTGTGAAACCTTGGTGACCTGAGAGGGGTGAACCATGTGTTGCATGCATAATTTTCTCCTTGAGCTTAGAATCTCTAGTCAAGAAGATCTGATCCTGGTAGTAGATGACATCATCCATCACTCTACACCTCTCATCGGTAACCTTCCCATCAAGTATCTCACATGTGAAATGGTCCTTGGAATATTCCACCAATAGCTGGGACTGCCAATCTGAATCCAAACTCATCAATGATAGTGCGGTTGGTTTTTGTGATGAGGCATATGTTACCTCATTGTTTCTCTCTTTGACATATTCAATGTCATAGCCATATGTCAGATTTCTGCTAACCCATTTTTGCTACCTCTCTTGCAACTGCTTTTTCTCAAGGAAAGATTGACGATTGTGATGGTCAATCTTCACTTGGAAATTGTTTCCCCTCTAATATTGCTTGTATTTGGCCAATGCATGCATGATGGACAGGGTCCCCTTCTGATATATCGAGTACACCTTCCTATGTGGTAGAATCTTCTGATTCTCAAAGGCTATGGGATGGCCTCCTTGCACCGAGACTGTGCCAACACCCTCCTCCGAAGCATCACATTCCAACACAAAGGGTTGGGTGAAACCTGGAAATACCAATACTGGTAAAGTGCTTATGACTTCCTTAAGCCAATCAGAGGCCCTTTGCGCAATTTTTTTCCCATCAAAGGCTCCCCGCTTGGCTAGGTCTATGAGTGGTGCTACTAGTTGTGATAACTCTTTAACGAACTTCCGGTCTGGTGGCTTCTGGAGGGGTGGCCTCCCTGGTGGAATGCCTCCAAATATTGTAGAATAATGGCCTAGAGTGGACTGCATATCTTAGTAGAATGACTTATCCTTTCCTCCTCTACACAAATCAGCCTCCATCTTATGTTCGAAGACTTCCTGAGATGGATAGGTGTGCATGCCCCTGATCATTTGGTGCTTACCACTATTCTTATTTTCCCATTCCATCTTCAAGGTCTCCCAATCCGTGGTGACCTTCCCTAGTGTAATCAACCTACCCCCAATATCACATTTCTGTCAGGAATATCAACCACAAAGAAGTGGCCAGTCAGTGTGTATGTCCCCAAAGTCACAGTCAATGCTGGAACATACTTCACACACTGCATGGTTCTAGCTCTTGGAACCAAAAATAATAATCCTTAAAAATCATATATGGGTATGGCTCTCTTCTGCACTAGCAGGGCATCAATAAAATTTTGGGTATCCCCACTATCTATCAATACTAACACCCACTGCCCCTGAACTGTGCCTCAGACCCTCAAGGTCAAATACTTGGGTATTCCCCGCAAAGATGCAAGGGCTCCTCCAATTGGATCAAATGCTCCATTTCCACCCCCAGTGGTGGTGGATCCTCTCCTGGTACCACAGCACTGGTGTCCCCTTCTGGCTCCTCTTCTTCCTCCTCTTCACTATCCGAGAATACTTCAATATAGTGTGCCTTTCCCACAATACACCGATGCCCTGATGCCCATGGTTCTTGGAAAGAGAATCAAAGCTTCCTCCTCCTCAAATATCTCCGTACATCATCACTAAGAGGTCCTTTTCCCTTATCAAATCATCCTACAATTCCCTAGCCCTATAAATGGCATCTTAGATTGTATTTGGTCTAGTGGACTTCACCAACCCATGCAAAGGTTGTGCTATCCCATCAATGAGCATGTATACTCTCCTAGATGTAGATAAATCTGGCACCATGACGAAAAGTTTCAGAAATTCAAATATGTAGGTCTTCATATTTCCCGACTAATTTTTCTTAGCTAGCTCAAAAAAATATGCCTATGGATCTCTTTGGTCAAATATTTCTACCAACCTCCGAGTGAATTCTCCATATACAGTCACACTTTCATGCCCCAATGTAGATAGATCGTGAAACCACCATTCATGTGCTTCACCTTCAAGGTGTAGCCCTGTTATCTTAATAGCTTCAATCTCTGGTACTTGGTTCAACTAGAAATAGATGTCTAATTTTTCCACCCAAGCCTTGGTTGTGCACTTGGATGACCCATCAAAAGCAGGCAGAAATAATCTACCCATAGTGCGCTGCAAATCATTGTTCTGCATGTACCCTCCACTTCTATGTTTATTAGGGGGTCTCCTATTATCCTTGATCTGACATAAATCTTGAAAGTTTAGATTATATTTGAACCTTTGAGATTGAGATTGATATTCTAGAAAGTAATCACCAAGAGCCTCCTGCTCTTGGGGTCCTCCAACCCCATTTCCAAATGCTAGTAATGTAGGCATGGTGGAGCGTTGGGAAACTTGTTGCATTACCAGTTGCTCACACCAATGATGTGAAGCTTGAACTTTCTCCATGTTGAAACCCTCTTGGGGTCTCCTTTTGTCTTTCCATCCTCATATCCTTGATTTCTTTGGCAATGTCTTGCATGGTTTGGAGAAGAAGCTTTGGAAACTCCTTTTCATCCATTTCTCCTGATATTGGAGTCTTGTCTTCTTCTTCATTTTTTGTATAATCAAACCTTTGACTTATATTAATATAATGCTTCTCTTGTTCTGTAATAAGTTCTTCTAGTTCTGATGACATAGATGTAGTGCCTCCCAATCTTAGCCAAGATTATGCTCGGATACCACTGTAATATTCCAAAATAGGACAAACAGGAATATTGAACATAAAACTGGAAAATGCAGTAAACATTAACACATCAAAACATGATCATATCATTGAGCCATTTATTATATATGATAACAGAAAATGAAGTACAAGATCTTGAGGAAAATACACTCAAGCTAGGAAAAACAAGCATGTAATGACCCTATACATCAAGACATAATAAATTGTTGCTACATAAACTGCTAGGAGGCCATTACTACACAATCCTACTAGAAATAACTGCCATTGGAAACTAGTAATGCGTAGATCTGCTAATAGAGTGCTCAGAAAATTATGAGATCAAAGATCTAGGCTTTCTATCACAATTCCAAGATAACCCAGAAAGGGTTTCCGGAAATACCCAATATGAAAAATGCAGCCCTAGGGATGAGTTACACTCTATAGCTAGGTAACTACTGGGAGGTGGCTTATCTAATGATAAAATAGATGGTACTCTCCCCACTGACTTTCCGAATGAAGGGTTGCTCCCCTCATAGGAAAATAAGCTCAAAGACTTGGGTTATCAACCCTCCACTGAAACTACCCTCCTGGATTGCACAATTCCTGTAGGAGAATGTGTTGCTAAAGGTGGCTTAAGATTGGCTTGATGTCATATGATGGAATGAAACTCAAAGGAACCTCTCCTGAGTGGGCACTCAAATTCCCTCGAGGATGAGGGTGGGATTTCTGCCTGGACACACCCTTGTGGTAAATAGCATAGCAGACTTTGCTAAACATCTGAAGCGTGCAAAAATTCATAAAATACCATACATAAACATTATTTAGAATGCCCTCTATTGTTTCCATCCCATTCCTTATATGCTTTGTGAGCCTCCTCCCACTTGGCCCTACTCAATAATGATGCTACTCTATTGGAGACTTCCTCCCATTATGACTGTGATGTCCTCCACTATCTCTACTACCTCCATGACTACGTTGTTGATTTTTTCAACCTTGATCCCATCCACATGCATTGGCCCGCATTCACACCAAGGAGTGATTTATTCAACTAGATACATTGATCCACATTCACATTAGAAGTGGTTTTATTCCTACTAAAGAGATTTATGGGTCCCTCTACTCTCTTATTCATCTACTTTATTAACAAAAACAAAATTTAATATTCCAACTAGCTAAAATATAATTAGGAATATTACAAAGACAAGGCATATTCCAATCAAGTATCACTTCTTGAGAGAGAAAGTTGAAAATCAGATTGTGAAGCTGGAGCATGTTCCTACAAAACAACAATTTGTTGATATTTTCACCAAGCCACTTCCTAGAGAAAAGTTTGAGTATTTGAGGCAAATATTAGGAGTTGCTTCTTTCACCTCCCTACACTAGCGATTCCTTCAAAGAGGAATAAAGTTAGCTCTGTGTTTTCAAAATATCAAGATGAAGCTGCGAGGTCCACTAGATTAACATCACAGGATGACACGTAGCATAGGTGACATCATATTAGTGGATACAACCCGGAAGACTTAAAGAAGTGCGCAAGGGATGTGTCGGGAAAGAGGCGTCGGGAAAACGTGGCAGCTGACTCATCCCAACTGCATTTTTATTAGCTCCTGGTAGCACGAGGAGGACCCCGCAGTGCATCTAAGCTCGCAAGGCCCAACCCAAAAATTTATAAAGGGTGCAACTAAGGAACGTGCTGGAAGATAAAGTGTCGGGACATGGAGGAATGATAGGTAGCCAATTGCAACCTTGTTGTAGAGCAGAAAAAAACAATTTTGAGGCCAGGAGGACCCCATAAGACATGTGATCCCGTAGAGATGACCCTTGCGGTTATAAAAGGACATAAAGGGAATGTGTTGAGAGAAGAGGCACCGAGACATGGAGGACAATGGCAACCAATCATAGAGAAGGCGAGTGTCCCTTCATGAAAGTGTGGCATGGAGGAGACCACCCAACAGAATATATTTCGTGTAGTTAAAAGAAATTTGTCTGAAAAAAAAGGGCTACGGGCTTAATGCCTCCCTTGGTCATTTTACATAGAAATAGACCAAGGGAATGAACCTTAGAATTAATAAATTTCAGCCCCTGATATGTAAAAATGGATTAGCGCCTAAAATACCTAGTTAGTGGTCATGGAGACCCAATCCTATGGAAGAAAAATAGGTAAAGGGCCTGAGAAAATTTGTTTAAGGCCCATAATCGGTGGAACTATAATTTTGGTAGAAATTTGAAAATTTGGCAGCTAAGCCAAAGTTAACAGCAGACAAAATTAGAAAAAATCTTTTAAAACATGTAAAAGGTCGAATTAGCTAAAATCAGTGAAATAAATATTTTAAACTGGTAGAAAGGGATGATTAGGGTCAAAGAACATGGTGAACATAGTTAGAGGACTAAAATAAATGGGACAAAGGAAAAAAATAAAAATGCATGCAACAGTACCAAAAAATAAAAGGAGGCCAAAATTATCAATCCAAAATTATTTAGAAGCGAGATACCAAAGTTTTTCAATGAACAAATGAGTTATGTGAGCTATTTAAGGTGAAGTTGTTCATGGTCATATATTACTGAAGGTATCGGTGATTGAAGAAATTAATTTATTTTGGAAGTAGAGAAAGAACTAATATGAAAATGTATGAAAGATGAACCATTGAGTGTCAAACAAGTTGTAGCTTGCAAATAAGGGTTTGGTTCTCCTTCTAGTGGGTTCTAGTAAATATTTGGGGTTGTAGCTCCATACAGCTGTAGCTGATAAATTAGGGAGTTGTAGCTTCTTGTTGGTTGTAGCCAGGGAATTGCAATAGCAAGTTGTAGCTTTCCTTTGGAATGAACTGAAGAGCATTTTTGAAGAAGTTATTTGTTATTTTTGTGTTCCATTGAATGCAGAAAGTATTGCTTATTTAACTAATTGTTGAAAGTACTCTATGGTGTCCTATTGTTCTTGCAAAAAGTAAAAGAAATTTTATTTTTGGCAAAAAAATACAATACCGATTCACAGCCCCTCTCAGTATTGTCCTGGTTTCTAACAAAAGTTTCATCAAAATATAGACCGTCAATTTGAGCATAACATTTGCATACCAATCTTGCCTTATTTCTAACCACTTCACCACGATCATTCAACTTATTCCTAAATACCCACTTAGTGCCAATATTCTTGTTTGTTGGTCTAGGAACAAGTTCCCGTGTGTAATTTTTCTCGATTTGGTTTGATTATTCATGCATATATTTTAACCAATTTTCTTTTTTACTAGATTATGAAGCATCCTTTGGTTCCTCCATGGAAAACACGGCTACATGTGCTTATGCAAAGGGACTGAGAAACTTCCTTCTTATATGTACACCTGTATTTAATTTACCAACAACCTGATCAATTGCATGGTATTTTTTCACATACCTTGAATGATATTTGGCTTGAGGACTGGAGGGATCTTCATTGTCTTCTTCTGAGAGTGGCTCTTCAACCTTGTCATCACAACTGATTGGATCAGGTAGGCTCGTATTCACTGGTTGATTGACTTCAGGTTCAACATATTCATCCACTTTGACATCAATAAAATAAAAGAACCCCTTTGTGTTCTTATTATAACATCTATAGCTGCTTTGAAAATATCATTAGAGGAAATTTTAGACTAAAAGTGCCCATGAAAATTTCACGTAATTTCCATGTCATAATATGTTACCAATCAAAATCCTTTAAATTTAAAAACAGGTACATGTATATATTTTTAAGGGAAAAGAAGAAAAACTACACTTTTAATTGTAATTTTGGCTTATCTCCTTATAGGTTTACTCAAATTTCATGTGTATGCCCTCATTGGATGAGGAATTAGATTCCACATCCAACAAGTACCCATTATGCATACTTTTAAGAAGACCCACATTGATAAAAATTGAAGATACATTAAAAAAAAAACGCGTTGAACACGCTTTTTTAATGTATCTTAATTTTTTATCAATGTGGGTCTTATCAAAAGTATGCATAATGGGTATTCGTTGGATGTGGAATTTCATATACATAATGGGTACTCGTTGGATGTGGAATTTCATTCTGCATCCAACAAGTGTCTACAAACGAAATTTGAGTAAATCTATGAGGAGATAAACCAAAAATACAATTAAAAAAAAGTAGTTTTTTTATTTTCCCTCCAAAATTCTTAACTATTACTTTATTAATTTTCCTTAGGAGGCCACTTTTAGGCTGAAATTTCCTCTAATGCCAAGAAAAATACCTTCATCGGTCCTTGCATCAAACTTACCAAGCTTATCATCATTCCTCTTGATGTAGCACTTGTTACCAAAGACTGTAAAATGCTTAACTTTTGCAAGTCTACCATACTAAAACTCATAGGGAGTCTTTTCACTGTTTAGTCTAAAATGAGATTTGTTGAGTATCACCACTGTTGTGTGTATGGCTTTGGCCCAACATATCTGTTTAAATTTCCTTTCATCCATCATAGCTCTAGCTAGCTACTGTATAAATATGTTTTCTCTCTCTACTACACCATTTTGTTTTGGAGTCTCTGCTATAGTGAACTACCTTTGGATGCCATACTTCTTGCAAAAGTCATCAAACTCTTTTCAAGTAAACTCACCTCCATTATTAGATATTATTCTCTTTATTTTACAATCAATTTCATTTTCAGCCATAGATTTGAAGTCTCTAAAATTCTCAAAAGATTCAAATTTTTATATGAGAAAAGAAACCCACATCATCTTGTTGAAATCATCAATTATAAGCATGAAATACAATTTACCTGTGGGCGAATGGGGTCTTGATGGTCCACACAAGTCCAAGTGTACTAGATGAAGAACTTTGTTGATGATATCTCCTTATAATTGAATGGTACACGAGTTTTCTTACCCAATTGACAAGACTTGCAAATTATATTCTCTGGTTTCGACAGCGTGGGTAAATCCTTGAAAACATTATTCTTGCTCAATTTTACTATCTGATCAAAACTCAAATGCCCAAGTCTCTTATGCCACAACCAACTCTCATCAATATTTGATAAGCAACACCTATTTTTTTCTCTTTCAAGACATAAAAATTATTGTATATTTTGACAACTTCAACCACTATTTCACATGTGCTTGCAGACTTGATTTGACAATTGTTATCCTTAAAAATCACATCATGGCCTTGATCACACATTTGATACACACTAAGAATATTATGCTTCAACCCATCAACATATAATACATTTTTAGCTTTAACTTTTCCATTTGACATAGCAACAACTCCTTTCCCAAAAAATTTACCAGGTGCATAGTTACCAAAGGGCACATTACCCTTTTCAACTGGTTTCCATGTCAAGAAATTTATTTTGTCTCCTGACATGTGCCTGGAATAGCCATCGTCCATATACCAATTATTGCCTTCATTCTAAGCATACAAAACAATATCACATTGTTTTGTGCTCTCCTTTTCTTTTCAGATCTTGGTCTCTTGTCTAATTTTCTCAATAACTAGTTCAAGCCTTTTATCCTTAAGTCTGGAATCAGTTTCTCTAAGCACATTTAAGACATTGAATCAGATTGTTCAAAGGAGTGAAATAATTTTTTTGCATGAATCTGCTATTCCTTTGTCTAATCTGTTGATTTCTTCTTCTTCCTCTGAGTTTCCTGTAGGATTAATTCACTCTAAAATTTGCTACTGTATGTCCATATTAGTGTAGGTGAAGCAATAACCTAGAAAATTGTCTTCTAATAATTGGTTGGGTTGATTTATGTGTGTTTCTCTTTGCCTTTCCAATGTTGTTCTTTTGATGTGCAAAATTTCTCTATTAATATGTTGTTGTTGATCATTATTTGACCAATTATTGGTTTATGTGTTGTTTTTGTACTTTTGTTGTTGTGCAGTCCCTTCTTTTGTTGCAGGTACAAAGGTGATGGAATTTTTACCTTTTAAATTTCCTTCTATGATAGATTCAACCTCAAGTCCAAGACCAGATCTATCTTTGGAGATTATTTGTGCTTCCAAAATGTCATTTAAATTATCAATCCCTTTTCCAAACTTATGATTAAATATCATCCGGGTTTTCGCCTTCTCTAGTTCTTTTCTCAGAAAAACAATTTCACGTTCTAGCCTTTCACAAACGTGATTCTTCTCACTCAGTTGTGTATTTAAATATTCTTGAATCATTTTCCCTTCTTCAATTTGCAGGAGCAATGGTTCAACAACTTCAACCTTTTCCTTGATCAGTAACTCCTTCTAGAAATTATTTTTCCTTCTCAACCTTTCAACCTCTTCAAGTGCACTTACCAACACTCCTTCTAAAGCCACTCCATAATCTTCTTCATATGAATTAATGACTTCAACTTGCAGATTTTCTATAGACATGATCATGAATTCTTTTGTACTTTCATCATATCTATCCTCTTCTAAGGATTGGTTGAATTCACTTTCAGACGAGTTGGCTTCTTGGATATAGAGACTCTTATTCTTAGCCTTCTTCCAATATTTTTGGATTTTCCTGAATTTTTCTCTAGGATCATAGTCTTTCTTCCTCTTTTCTAAAAATTTTGAAGCATAGTGACCAACGTTTATACAATTAAAGCACTTAAAAAGTAACTTACCTTTATATTTTCTTGAGCCCGTCTTGAGCTTCCTCACAAATTTGGCTTCTTCTTCATCTAATTCACAACATGAATCATAATTCTCTTGATTCAGATACTTATCTACTTTGAACACTGACTCTTTTGTTGTAATATTTCCATTTGGAATTATCATCTCATAAGCAGTGAGTGTTCCAAGTAGTTGATCTAGAGTGAGAGTGTCCAGATTGGTCATGTATTCAATGGTTGAAACCTTTGGGATTAAATCTCTCAAGAAGAGGTCTCAACACCTTTTGAACTATGACATATTCATCTAAATTCTCATAAAGTCCTCTTATAGTGTTCACAACCTCATCAATTCTTAAGAAGTACTTTGCAATATCTTCATCATCATAAATATTCAAAGACTCAAATTGCATTCTAAAACCTTGAAGTTTAGTTATTTTTACCTTACTATCACCTTCATAGTAGCTACTCATCTTGTCTCAGATAGCTTTAGCAGATGTGCAGTCCATTACTTTGACAATTTATGATTCTGGTAGGCTAGCAAGCAAGGAGTTCATGGCTTTAGTATTGCATGAACTCCATAGTTTGATCTTTCGTAACATTGTTGGAGGCTTTTTATATTCTTCTTCCACAACATCCCATAAATCAAATCTAAGTGATTGAATGTATGTTTTCATCCGTACTTTCCAAAACATATAGTTTGTTCCATGGAACATAGGTGCCCTGTTGGTAAATCCTCTTTATTGGTTTTCTATGGTCCTTTATATTTATTCCAACTATTAAACCGATATGAAGTAACTAAGCTTTGATACAATTGTTAAAACTAGGACAATACTGAGAGGGGGGTGAATCAGTATTGCAGAAATTTTAAAAAACTTTCTGTTACTTGTAATGATATTAGGACACCATGAAACACTTTAGAAATTAATTCATATGAGCATGACAATAAATAACATAAGTAATAAAAAAGGACACAATTTCTTCAAACTTTTCTATAATTTCTTCATAGGGAAAGCTACAACTAGTTGTTTCAAAATTCTCCCACTACAACCAGCAGGAATCAACTACTCCTTGATTTATCAGCTACAACTGAAAGGATATCCAACCCATAAATATTTACCAACAACTACTGTAAGGAGCTACAACCCCTGATCTGCAACCTACAACTTTCCCGGGCTCACTGATTCATCTTTCATCCATTTTCAAACTAGAACCATGAATTCCAAATCCTTACATTAAAAAAAATAAATTAATTAATTAAATTAAATTAAATTAAATTAAATAATTGTATCTTCAAACCAAGTGAACAAGATTGACTCTTTTCCTTTCACTCATTTGTTTCTAAACTCTTCATATTTTGAATATTAGAACACAAAAATAAATTCTCCACCCAATATTATTTTTAGCCATATGTAGTGATTAAATACATCAACTTAATGCCAACGCCATGTAACATTATAGGAATAACATATGACTATATGATTGAGAATTTATTCATCGTGATCAATAATAAAATTTTCCATTAATATAACACACAAATATTTGCAACATCTTTTCCTTTGCCTTGGCCTTGCATCACAACATCTTCATGCCTTTGTCCCAGCCACATTTCCTTGTCTATATTAAAGTCTTGCCTTTGCTATCGTGTAGTTCATGGATTTTTGCCTTAAGTTGGCGGATCAGTTGGCATAGGCAACCATTTAAATGAAATTCAAGTACGTGGGCGGATCTACCACCATGCGTCCCCACTAAGGAATCAAAGAGATTGAGTGGGTCCTTGTCACTTTCCCATTAATGCATAAGGGGGTGGCGCAAATCATTTTTCCCAAATCGTTGATTGCAAGATCAATGAAGGAGATTAATTGTGCCACCCCACACCCTCAAAACCACAAATAACCTGAAGGGGGGGTGGAAACCACCAGTGGAAACCAACAAAGAAGGTGGAAAACAAGTGGATATACGCCACCACTCACCGGCATACAAGTGCCATTTTCAGGTACCCTAGTGGGCCATTTTCGAGTGACATGTATCATCACTCAGATGATGCCACATGGGGGAGATGAGATGAGCATGAAGTCATCCCTAAAGGTCAACCCTAGAATAAAATTGAAGGTGAATGTGAAGGCTATTTGGATGACTGGGCATCGGGCTGACACAACAGTTTCCAGATCCAGCTCAACTCGGCTAGAAGTTTATTGTTTCGCAAGTGCAGCGGGCAGACCCATTGGGGAAACTCATCCCGATCGTTAGACTCTGGAAGGAAATTGAAGTAGCATAGGATAACCTACGAGTTGACATGCGACGGGACACGGTGGCAAACAGTTTGGAAGCGAAGACCAATGGAGAAGAGGAAAGGTGGCCCCATGGGTCACGTAATCCTGCAAGGTAGAATCCATAAGGAAATCAAATGTGAAATATAAAAATGCTAGGAAAAAGGAGTTGGGGGCCAAGTTTTAGTGCCAGTAACCCCCCAACTCCTTTTTCCTAGTGTTTTTATATTTCACATTTGATTTCCTTATAGATTCTACCTTGCAGGATTATGTGACCCATGGAGCCACCTTTCCTCTTCTTCATTGTTTTTCGTTGCCAAACTGTCTGCCACTGTGTCACATCGCATGTCAGCCCGTAGGTTATCCTATGATACTTCAATTTCCTTCTATAGTCTAAGGATCAGGATGAGTTGTCCTCCCACTACACCTGTGAAAAAATAAACTGCTAGCCAAGTTGATTTGGATCTGAAAACTATTGTGTCAGCCCAATGCCAAGTCATCCTAACGGTCTTCGCATTCACCTTCAATTTTATTTTAGTTTTAACCTTTAGGGATGGCTTCATGCTCATCTCATGTCCCCCACGTGGCGCCATTTGAGTGGTGACATGTGTCACTCGAAAATGACCCACTAGGGTACCTGAAAATGCCACTTTTATGCCGGTGAGTGGTGTCGTATATCCACTTGTCTTCCACCTTTGTTGTTGGTTTCCACCAGAGTTTTCCACCCCCCCTTCGGGATATTTGTGGTTTTGAGGGTGGAGGGTGGTGCAATTAACCTCTTTCATTGATCTTACAATCAACGGTTTGAGAAAATTGCTTTGCGCCACCCCCTTATGCATTAACGAGAAAGCGACATGGACCCACTCAATCTCTATGATTCCCTAGTGGGGATGCATGGTGGAAGATCTGCCCACGTACTTGAATTTCATTTAAATGGTCGCCTCTACCAACTACTCTGCTAACTTAAGGCAAAATTCCATGAACTACATGATAGCAAAGGCAAGAATTCAAGATAGACAAGGAAATGTGGTTGGGACATAGGTGTGATGATGTTGTGATGCAAGGCCGAGGAAAAGGAAAAGATGTTGCACATATTTTTCTATTATATTAATGGAAATTTTTATTATTGATCATGAGGAATAAATGCTCAATCATACAGTCATATGTTATTCCTATAATGTTACATGGTGTTAGCATTATGTTGATGTATTTAATCATTGCATGTGGTTGAAAATAATATTGGATGGAGAATTTATTTTTGTGTTCTAATATTCAAAATATGAAGAGTTTAGAAATGAATGAGTGGAAGGCAAAGATTCAATCTTGTTCACTTCATATTCCTATGTGGGATACAAGCAACCAACAAACTATTTTTGTAAAAGATGTGATTTTGGAATAATATGATGGTTAGAGTTTTGGAGAATGTGTGAGAGATGATTGAGGTGTTATGCATTAGTTACCTAACACATATGAAGCTTATGTGAAGCATATTTGAAGCAAAGAAGAGGTAGAAATGAAGTTGGAGATATGCAAAATTTATGACCAGGTAAACCAACATATTGTTTTCATTTTGTATGAGGGGATTATGGTCTCCTTTGAAGTTGTGGCTTGGTAAATATCCAATTGGATTTGGTTGAGGTAGAAGCCTCATGTGGGTTGTAGTCTGTAGAAAACATATGGGAGTTAAAGCTTCCTTGCATGTTGTAGCTTGCAGAAAAAATTGAGGTAGTAGCCTCCTGTAGGTTGGACCCTACAGAAAATCAAATGTAACAAGGGAGTAGGATCTTTCCTTTGCATAAAAACAATAACAAAATCATGGTTTTCTTCCTTTACAGGTTTCCCCTTAAATATGGTGTCCATATGTGTAGCTATTATGTGTTGATGTGATGGCTTTTGGTTTACTTATCACTTGTTTTCATATTAAACATGTTGGTCATTATATGTCAATATGCTCATTTAATGGTTCAGTTAATGAGTTAAAGAAAATCAAATAAATGTCCATTAATGTACTAAACTAATTCACCCCACCTTCTACCCTCTCAATTTAGTAAAGCTTTCATCAAACGTCGTCGTCAATTTTTCAACACTGCAAACTAAACCTGCTCCAAAGGTCCTCTTCCAATTTAACTCTGAAAATTTTACTTTTTGGGTTACCTGGCTTTGAATGGCCATATCTTTTGATCCGGGAGGTCATTTTCTGATTTCACATACCAATGGAAATCTCTTTCTAAGCTCTTTCCATCTAAGTGTGTTCCAACTGTAATGGAGATGATATGTTATCCAAAATTGACTTCAAAGTCTCTACACCATTTCACCTTTACCAACCTTCATTCTTATTCTTGTGTATATATCCTGATCACCTATCTCATCATCGTTAACACCTTTGACACCCTTTGCAATCCTTTGACATCAATGACAAAACAATTCTAATATAAATTAATAGTTTCCACTACATGCAAAAGTTTTTAAAAATGGGTCATTTTGGCATTATTGCACATTTCCATGTTATTCATGCCTTAAAAGGATGCTTCTCGTCAAGTTCATCTATATTTTCAATTATTATTGAACAAGCATCAACACTTCTTGCAACATTCCCAAAGATTACCACCCTCATATGCAAAGCATGATCATAGCATCCCTTTGCTTCCTAGTAGCCTACCACCTAATGTGAATATGTATCATCATCCTTTTTCCCAAAAAAATGAAATTAAAATGATTGTACATGATCTATTAGTTATTGGGATCATCCATCCTAACACCAACCCCTACTCTTCTTCAATTTTCTTGGTCCTTAAAAAAGAAAGCACTTTGCACATATGTCATCATTTTTGCACTCTTAATAACTTGACAATTAAATATAAATTCTGGATTTTCGTGATTGACTATCTCTTGAATGAGCTACATATAGCATAGTTTTTCACCAACTTGATCTTTGTTTTAGTTATCACTAAATTCACATGAAGAAAGTTGATAATCCCAAAATTGCTTTTCACATTAATCAAAATGATTTCGAGTTTTTCGTGATGCCCTCCAGTCTTTCCAATGCAACTTCCACCTTTCAGAAAGTACTTGGGTCCAATTGTAAAGTTCAAACAACCATTCCAACATTGGATGATTAGGGTTCCATTTAGTTGCATCCTAAGGTCATTTTGGACAAACATGAGTATCGTATTCACTAGCACACTATCTAGGAAGTTTTGCTCCAACAAAAGGACACATTACCTCAAGATGTTGAATGAGAATTGTTAGAGATTATTCACCAATTTCCTTATCTACAACCTTGAGGATAGTGATGTTGTGTAAGGTGGGGAGAACATGTCAAAATTCCATCCTAACTCTCGTAGTTAATGAAATAGATTATTACTTAATATATTGAGAATCATCTTTGTTAAATAAGACCCCACAAAATAGTATAGTGCATAATCAATAAATGTAAGTGATCTCATTTAAAAATCGCCACTAATTAATGATTTAAACCTCATTAATAAAAATCTACTAAATAATTAAAATTATGGGCAATTATAAACTATATTTATAGTAAAAAGTATGTGCTCAATAGTCAAATGAATATTATTATATTTGAAGCTTTATTTAGCTGCTTTGCATCTCATTTTAAATATCAAAATTTACAAAATATTATTATTTTTAAATTTTAAATCTATTTATTTACTTTCCATAACGATATTCACATTTGTATTATCTAGGTACATCTCTATTCCCTTTGTTTGCTATGAATATCATATGCCAACAAGACCACATTAATGTTCAATACCCTTTAAAAACTTGGTAAAAAACCTTGGGATAAAGGGCAATGTTACAGTACAATACACGTGGTTAGTTAGTCATTGTGGCAAAAGAAGCGCTATATATTGTGAACAGGTTTAAGCATCGGAGATTCAATGGGACAAATGACAAAGAAGATAGAATATGCAAATGACAAATTGTTCAAACTTTTGCCTCCAACCCCATGGATGGGAAGTTGTTAGACTTGAGGACTCACTGCTAGCTAATGGAAGGGGTACTTCCTTGTATTTATTGGTCTAATTTCATAATAAATGTCTTTTTCACTTTAATACTTTGTTGAGTCCCTATAACCTTATTTGTATTTTGAAATTTGTGCTTCAATTAAGGGGTACTTCTTTGTTTTTACTGGCCTAAATAATTCACAGTTTTTCATTTCAGAATTGTATGCTTTTTCTCACTTCTATACTTTATTGACTCCTCATAACCTTATTTTATTTTAAAATTGTGCCTCAATTATTTTATTGGGATAAAGTTGTATGACTAATTGTCACCTGACAACCCAGTTAACACGCGTTTTCTATTTTGCTGCATGTAGTCAAATTATCAAAGTTTGATTTGATACATTAATAGATTCATACCAAGTGCATGATGGATAATGATAGGAGACACGAATTAATCATCATTATATAGACTTTTAACTTTATGCGAAGGATTGAGATTATGTTATATGTCAAAATGATGTGAAATATTGTCATAAAACTAGTAGTTAACTTTTAGCATTCATACTTTATTGGATCAATTTCAAACTATATTATCAATGAGTGCCATGGAGGCTTTGTTATATATATATATATACTATTGTATATATATACTCATTGATAATATAAACAAACAATAGTATATACTCATTGATAATATAGTTTGAAATTGATCCAATAAAGTATGACTGCTACAAGTTAACTGCTAGTTTTATGACAATATTTCACATCATTTTGACATATAACATAATCTATATAATGATGATTAATTCGTGTCTCCTATCATTATCCATCATGCACTTGGTATGAATCTATTAATGTATCAAATCAAACTTATATATATATATATACTCAATTGTTTAATTACAACGGTTTAGTAAAAATAATTTCATAATGGTACAATTTGCAGATGTTAAACCCCAGATTTATATATATGATATTAATTTATTTATGTTATTTATTTTGTACTTGGGAAATTTTGGTTTGTTTGTGTAAATGTATAAAAAAGTTTTATGATATATTTATGTTGTCCGTGTTAAGTTTCGTGTTGTGTTAGATATTTAGATTTAGATATTAGTAATAAGTTTTATTTCATTTAAATTTAAATAAATCAAGCTAATATGTATTAATTCACTAATTCACTAGTGAATTAATTAGGTATAATTGTAAGGTTGAATGGATAAGTGTTATACTCTCCACTCAAGATCAATGCTTGCAAGCGATATGTTAGTGCTTAATAAGTTTATTGTTTTGGCAACCTTGAATTTTAAAGAATTTAGATTATTTTAGGTAATTTTTTTTGGAATGAGAGGAATTGCTTGGTGGATTTCTTAATTATATATTGGTGGATTCAATTGTTTTACGATAATGCGTAAATTATTAAAAATGTTATTATTAATTAAAAAATGTCATTGTTTATTATTTATTTAGGTATTAAATCACTAATTATTTATCTGCATGATTTTTAGTAAATAAAATTATGTCAAAGCATTGAAGTGTGTGAATAGGAACTTAACATTTTAAAGAATTTGAACATACTATATTTTAGAAATTAAAAACATCTTCCTTCTTAAATGTCAAAGAGATTGGTGTACCTAACTAATCTTCCATATAGTGAAAAGTCAACAACTATTAGCGTGGAAAATATTAGAGTTTGGGAGACCTCAGATTTGTGAGACCTACCCTCACAATTCAATTATATAAATAAACCATTTTTTTACTAAAATCATATTTATAATCATAGGCATGTGAAAGTTGAGAAAATGCCCTAATGTGTGAGGTTAGCAGCATATGCATAGTCAAAATACATAATCATTTTCTTGCATGGAATTCTATTGAATAGATACTAGAGAGAGAGGGCAGATAAGGATGTCCTATAGAGGATAAAGAAGAATCCATTTGTGAAAACAAGCACCCTCGGAAATTTATTTTATTTATACAAACAAGATGGGAATGTCCCATGCTCGTGATATTACCAAAATATATTATGATAAGTGACAAGATGTTGGATCACCTTGTATAACATGTGCAAAGGCACTTTAGCTAGCAAATTGCTAAAGGAGAAATCTATGTCGCCCTTGGAGATGTTGATAATATTAGAAGGTTGTTCTGAGGAGAACATTCCCTCAAACCTGACATGATTTGGGGTGTTTGAATTTGATGGCATATGAAATCCTATCGAGATCAAGGGTATTTGATTGAAACTATTAATTGTAATTGTTTCATGATAAGACCCATCCTGATGTGAGAATATGTTGATGTTGAACATCAGGGAGGCCAATGAAAGTAGGGATCAATTATGGCTCTCCCCATTCCATCCATGGTTCATCATTCTAATGAGAAATGAGAATTGAGATACCACGAAATTTGTGGAACAAATGAGTTGAAGCTAATAGGAATGAAGAAGTAACTTCTAAGGGGAGAGGGTCATTGTAAATCAACTGAAGGTGATCCAGATACCAAACTATAATGAGTGGAAAATTTAACTATGATCGACAAGGTCAATAGAAAAATGAAGGTGAAACTTGAGAACTCCTTAGAGTGGAGCATAATTGGTGGCTAAAAATGGTGGCAGTCAATGAAGAAAATACATAAAGTGAGCTAGTTCCAGAGGGAAACTAGATATGCTGACTTGTTTTGCAAATGGGAATTGAGTATATAGGCACTAAAAAGGAGTAGACAATTGGGGATCACAATAAGGGATACTAGGATAAACAGAAGCTGACCATCAGTGGGTTTTAAGCAGATAGAAGTGACTTGGTGGACATGTTGCAACCAAGGGTGACTAAGACTATCATCAGGTGAAAAAGAATGTCATTAGACACGATGGTGAGAGAATGATTTACTTCTGGTTCAAAATAATTTGGATAATTTCCAACGAATGAAAACATATTGGGGTTGAATATACAAACTTAGAGACGGGTGACTCAATGATTAAATGGATCAAATTATGGGGCAAGAACATTAAAAAATAAATGACAAGAGGCAAGGAAAACTTTAAGAATGTGATATTTATCATAAAGTTTAGAAAGAGAGGTGAACATTGTATTCAATATTCATTTTAAGGTAGGAAAATCATTCAATTTTTTTGATGGAAAACTATATATCCTCTCAAAATATTTTCATATTGAAAAAATCCATTAGGCCAAATTTTCTAATTAAAGTATTTACATTGAATGAATACTTATGACTAATGTTTGTTGCGTTCAACAAATTTTTTTACTTAATTTTCTTGATATATATATAATATGCATATCTTATTGCATTTTTCTTCTTATTTGAGTGTTTTTCAGTGTGGTTTTACATGTGCACATTTCAATCGATATTATCAATATGGATTTGGACACCCATCGACATTGTTATGAATAATATTATAAAACTATCAAATTTCATAAGATACCCCAACAAAACTCCCAATTGTAGGCTAATGGAAAAATAGCTTATTTAAGTAAATCAATGTAATGCAAGACTATAACAAAAGTATCAAACATGGATTAAAGTCCATAAAATTAAAAATTCATAAGTTGAAAAAATGCATGCAATAACTAGTTAAATTATGAAAACGCATTATTTAAAATTGCATGTAACTACAAGTCATATAATATGTTATGGTAAGAAATAAGGGAACTTTACTTAGAAGATACATATTGGCATCTTCTTAAGCCATAGATACATGTATTTTCTTATATATTAATACCCAAATATGACATGATACTTAACAAGGGAAACACATATACTTTCAAAGTTGCAACGAATATCCTTTAATAATCGACGCCAACAATAGTGTAACACCCTCCTCCCACATCTAACCAAGCTAACCGGTCCACTGGGGTAAACATGTGATGACAGGTTAGTATGATGTGATTCAACTCCCCATGTACATTTAAGGAAGTGGAAATGACATAAAAAAACCAAAATAACCTTCCACACATGCTACAAAACCTTCAGGAGCCAGCCAACCCTTCCAGGTGACGACCCATGAGATAACTTGACATTTTATTGATCTAGACCCTCAGGCACTCCCATGAAAATCTATGCTTGGGATTGAGGCCTTCTAGTCTCTCCCACAGCAAGGCATGCCAATGACTATGGAATTTTTCAGGCAATTCTGAGCCAGCAACCCTGGATTTTGAGCCACTTTTTCAAGGCTAGGTCTTAGGCTACTACCCATAACTTCATGAAACTTTCAGAAATGAATAGTAACAATGGAAAAAAGCTACTATTTCCATCACTAGTAGAAGTAATCTATATGACCCCTACTAGCCATGACAAGCATTTCGTCAAACATGTCACAAATATGTAATCCAAAGTTCATAATAGCATATTTGGGCATAGGGGTCTCACACTTATCTAAGATTTGTAAAGAATAATTGTTGCCTTATCGCAATAATTGCATTGTTATCTATTGAACATTCATTTAATAGTTAAAACATGATGAGAGCCCTACATCAAGTCTATCATAAAACATAATCATAACCAACATATAACTAAAATAAATAACAAGGATATAATAGGCATAAAAATCATATATGAACTAGTACATTTACACATGAAATACCAAGAAGAAGGATCTCTTATTGGTGAATGCAAAAGCCAGCCAAGTAAAGGACTTCCACGAACCACTCAACCATATATTGGGATGAACCAAATCTATCTTTCAGCCAATCACCCCCATCCCATATTCCAAACATGAATATGGGACTCACAACAAAACTAATCCAGGTTTGCTAAGGCTTTATTACAATCCCCACCAGATCACTAGGCCCTAAACAAGCATGGATGCCATTAGATTTCTCCACCTACACTGTGAGGAATTTTCCTTCCTCCTAGTCTCTAGGCTTTACTATATATCCCTCCATTAACTGGTCGATGATTCCTAGGCCTAATTGAGACTCCACCCTCCATGATTTATTGTATATCCTGACATTCATCGGTCGATGATTCCTAGGCCTAATCGAGGGCACACACCCCTAGTATTTACCATATATCCCGCCATTCACCGGTTGAGGATTCCTATGCCTACTAAGAGACTCAAAATATGCCTTTACCACAATACCACCTTCTTTGGACAAGATATTCCTAGGCCTTGTGTTCTTCTTCAAAAACCACCCCACTTAGTTTCAAAATCATATGGCAATCCAGCTTAACCAAGTAAAAAGGAGCCCCTCACACCATGGTTATCCGGAAATGGAAAGGCAAGGCTGAAAATCACTGTCACACTTAGAAAAACCCATGCCAATTACAAAAAGAAAATCAAGAACACACATGCATGTACCATGCATGCCACATATAGCAATGAAATCATACATGAAAATTGATACCTACAAGTAATATTGTTGTAGTTGCTTGATCATGCTTTTCATTGCTTGATCTTTTCTTCCCTTTTCCTTCTTTGACCTTCATTTTATTTCCTTGATCCAATGCTAGAGTGCTCCAATAATGATCTAAGTGTCCAAGAGTGAGAGAGAGAGAGAGTGAGTAGAGAGAGGTACAAAGCTCCAAAACTGAACTGAAAAAAAAAAAAAACGTACCAATTGATCCTCATAAGCCTTTTTATTAATTATGCCTATATTTTCTTCATTTTCCATTATTTTCCTTCATTTTCCTCCTCACATGCAATATGTGACCTTTCACCTTCCTTTTCTCCTAATTTCCATTATTTTCATAAATAAATTTACAAAAATTCCATTTTTCCTTTCCAAATCATTTTCCATTACCTTTGTCAATTTCCTTAGCCATAATAAACCAAATGAACACCCACCCAAGGATTTTTTTTCCAAAATTTAGCTTGGAATACGTGTCCCATGACCTTAGTTATCATTTTCCTTTATTAAAATTTATTACATGGAATTTTGACAAGGGTTGTTACAAAACCCTCCCCCTTGGGGGAAAACCATCCTCAGTGTTCAATGACACCTATAACCAACAAGACCATTGAAAATAAAAATATACTGCCCATGGAGCTTTATAACTAAGCTAATTACAATATTTACAATGAACAAACTACTGAAAAGAAAGCCAACATGAAAACCATAATGACATGAAACCCATACCGCTTATTGGAGCTTTATAACACTGCTCATGGCAGAATTTACATCCATATACATATGTACATATACCAAAACATATACCAAAAATATTCACTCAATCGGCCAATAGTGAAGGATACATAACCTGCATCTGATCAGTCATCTACCATGTAGCTTCATCAGGCCCAAAGTGCTTCCACTGCACTTTAACCTGCTCGATTGCTTGGTTCCAGAGCATGAGCATCTTTCTCTACAAAATACAATATGGTTCTGGATAAAATTCCCCTTCTGTCTCCACCTTCAATACATACCAGTCAATCACATTATCAAAATCTTTAACATACTTGTTAAGTAATGAAACATGGAAAACGTCATGCAACTTCACTGTTGGAGGCAATGCAAGTCGATAGGCTACTGGTCCAATCCTGTCAAGAATATTGAAAGGTCCACAAAACTGAGGTGCCATCTTGCTACATGATCCAATCCTCTGAAGGATCTCTTCTTGGGATTGATGCGCAAGTACACTTGTTCCCCAACTTGAAACTCCCTAAACATCATGTTTTGATCTGCATAACTTTTATGTCTGTCCTATGTGGCCTTTAGATTCTTCTTGATTAGCTACATTTATTGTTCCATCTCTACTAACATTTCTAGTTCTATCAACACCTTTTTCATTTTCTCACTCCAACTGATGGGAGTATTACACCTCCACCCATACAGTGCCTCAAACAGACTCATCCTTAGTGACTGTTGATACTCATTGTTGTAAGAAAACTCAACAAACAGAAGGTAATCCTCCCATATCCTCTATTGATGCATCACACACATCCTCAAAATGTCCTCCAATATCCTATTGACCCTCTCTGTCTGTCTATCTATGTGTGGATGATAAGTTGTGATGAAGGCCAAATCTATCCCCAAACCTGTCAAAAACTCCTTACAAAACTTGGAAGTGAACCTAACATCCTTGTCTAATACAATCTTCTTTAGTAGACCATGCAACCTCACTACATCATTTATGAATACCTATGTTACATTATTAGCTTAATAAGTAAACTTCACTGGAATGAAGTGTGCTACCTTCGTCAACCTATCCACAAAAACCATAATAGAATCGTGTTGTCTAGGTGTCCTTAGAAAACATGTGATGAACTCCATGGAAATGGCCTCCCATTTCCAATCTGGAATAGAATCGATTGTAGTATTCCACCTAGATGCTTACATTCTGTTTTCTCCTACTGAAATTCCAAGCATCTACCTACAAAATCTGCCACTTCCTTCTTCATATTTGACCAATGATAAAACTTCTTCACTGTTGTAAATGTCTTCTGGTATCCTGGGTGACCTTAATATGATTTTGCATGAAACACTCACACGACAGTCTTCTTGAGATCATTTTTGTCTAGCACATATATCATGTCCCTAAATATGACCAAACCATTTTTTGTGAGATTATAATCAATGAAAATTTATTTTAAAGTTTAGAAACCTTGGCGAATCTCACTAGTTTCTAATATGCAAAATGTAAATTTTTTGTTGATATCCTCGCAAAACTATTCAAATTTTTAATGTTTTTATATATAGTCTCTATAAAAATTTGTGATATCAAAGGTAAAATAATGTTATACTATAAAATTTGAGCGAATATATTTTTGGAAAAATGAAAATTTCTAAAACTTGTTTTTTGGAAAAATCATTGAAAATTAGCAAACCTATGAATATTAGCCCCTAAAATTTTCCCTGATGATAATCCACATCCTGATCACATGTACATTGCCATAACATGTTCCTAATCTCTATATGCCATCCATCCTCCTACTATCTTTCCTTTAATATCCAATCATGTAAATTTGTCGCATAAGAACTCATATTTGTTATGTGATTTACCTATATCCGCCTACTAGGAGCATCTGCAACCTTGTTCTCCTAATCCTTGATGTACCGGATCTCGAAGTAAAACTTACTAATCGTCTCCAACCATATAGCTTTCCTGTAATTCATATTTGGTTGGTAAAACAAGTATCTCAATCCACTGTGATCGCTCATCAATACAAACATCCTACCAAGAAGATAATGCCTCCACATCTTCAGTGCATGGATGATCATTGCCAACTCAAGATCATGTGTCGAATAATTCTACTTTTGCTCATTCAGTTTATGTGAATCATAGCACACTACCTGTCCTTCCTGTATAAGGACTCCACCAAGCCCTCTCTTGCAAGAATTTGTGCATACCACAAATTCTTTGTCTAGATTTGCAATATTTGTAACTGGAGCATTAGTCAAAAACTACTTCAATTGCTCAAAACTTCCTGCACATTCTTTTGTCGATTCAAATATCTTACCTTCCCTCTACAGTGACGTAATAGGATATGAAATTCGATATAAGTTCTTGATTAAACTCCTATAATAACCTGCTATCCCCATGAATGATCTTACCTCACCCACATTTGTAGGAGCTACCCACTCCATGATAGCCCTTATCTTTTCTCGATCCACTACTATGCCTTCCTTGGAAAAAACATGTCCTAATTAATGTACCTATTTATGAAAGAAAATATATTTACTGAGCTTGGCATACAATTGATTCTCTCTCAGCAATATCAATAATGTTGTTAAGTGTTCAACATGCTCTTCCTCATTCTTAGAATGTATCAAGATGTCATCAATGAATACAATAACAAACTTGTCCATATAAGGAATCAACACACTATTCATAAATCATATAAAAGTAGTTGCATAATAAGTCAAACCAAATGGAACTACAAAAAACTTATAATTTCCATACCTAGTTCAAAAATTTGTCTTGAAAATATCCTCTTCTTTGATGCGTACCTGATGGTATCTTGATCTCAAATAAATCTTCGAGAACATTGTTGCTCCCTTCAAATGATCGGACAAGTCATCAATCCTCGGCAATAGATACTTGTTCTTGATGGTTACCTTGTTTAACTACCTGTAATCAATGCATAGAATGAGAGTACCATCCTTCTTCACAAAAAACATTGGTGAACCCCACTGTGATACACCAAGACTAATGTATCTTTTTTCAAGAATTTTATTCAAATTAAAATTCAACTCTACTAACTCTCGAGTGCTCATCATATACAGTACCTTTGATGTTGGTGTTTCCCTTGGTACCAACTCAATGGAAAAATACACTTCTCTATGAGGAGACAACTCTAAAATATTTGTTGGGAACACATCCTAAAATTGATGCAAGATCAAGTACCTACTTAATATCTTTGCATCTTCATACTCCTTACCTTTATCACTATAAATATGCACTGCAAATAACACACACCCTTTTTGTGACTGCTCTTTTCCTGCATAGCTATCACCATTATAACCAATGTTGCTTTTTTCTCATCCTGCAAGAATCTTTGTTCTCCATTTTTCATCCAAAAACTCAATAGCTTTGTCATAAAAATCCACCTTAGTCATGTGAAGATACAACCAGTTCATACCCAAAAGCATACTATATGATCCCAATGACAATACATTCAAATGTGTTGATGTAGGCATACTATTCAACTCAAATGTACAGGATCTTACCTAATGACGAACTCTTTTCTTCGTACCTATATCCATCTACACTAACCATGACTCTCCATGCACTTCTTTATTCAAACCACACTTATCCACCAAGTCAAGGTTAACATAATTGTAATTAGAGCTGGGGTCAATCAAAATAGAAACAATTTTATCACAAATCTTACCATCCATCTCTATAATAGATGCCTGGTGATTTTCCTGCCTGTTCTCCAATTATACATAGATACTAAGAATGCTCTTCCCAACATCCCCAATTGTATGTGCTTCTTATGCATTATAAATTTGAGGCCTGCCACCTTGATTCTGCAGAAAATCCCTCTTAAGATGCTCCTTACCACATATCCAACACTACAATCACCATGTACTATCACCCTTATTCTGCTACCTTCCATATTGTGACCCATTTCCCTATCTAACTACGTTGAACTTCTTATAAGGTGCAAAATTATCTTTCCCACCTGCATCCTAAGGCCTTGTTATTTTCATCTTCCATTTACCTTTAATTTTATCTTTTACTTTCCAACCTTGTTGAGTCTCTGTCTTCTGCTTTGATTTCTCATAACAATGCTTCAATTTCCCAATGAATTCCTCAAGTGACCTAGGCTCATCATACTCAATTTGATATCTAATTTCTAATGCTAATCCACTAACAAATATCTGAAATTTAGCCTTTTCATCCTTAAGATATGGCACATACCTCAATAAATCTAGGAACTTGGTCATGTACTCCTCATTTTTCATCGATCCCATATTTAGCTCATAGAATTAATTAGATTTGTTGTTGTAGTACCTCTATGAAAAATACTTCTTCTTGAAAATTATCTTGAATTCATGCCAACTCAAATCTTATGTCCTGATGTCTCTAACCCACTTCACATATTTCCACCATATGTGCAGCTTTCCCTTCACTATAAGGAAATTACCCTCTAGCGGATGTTTTTGAGGAACACCTTATAAAAATAACACATATATATATGTTTGTAGCGGAGTTTTCTAGAGGAGGTTGGAGGGTGGAGGTTTTTGTGGATGTTTTTTGTCCGGTGTGTTTCTCATCCTACATCGCACCGATGCACTACACAGATTCAGGCCTGGTGCGTCATAAAAGCCCGCGCTAAACTGAAACAGCCCCAGTGCGCTTGGAAGAAACCGTTTGGTGCGCCTCAAAAACCCGCGCACCGGAACAAGGTTAAATAAATAAATAAAACTACGGCCAAAAAATCCGCATTTTCACTTCTTCAGTGCCCCATATATCTCAAGCACCAGTGCAAATTTCCCTTGTGTAAGGCGCCCTTCCATCGGTGCTCCCATTGCACACACTGCTGCCATCCATTGCCCACCATCTCGATTTCAAATTTTGGAAAACAGTGGGAAAATTTAGTTTTGAAAATCATTTAGAAAATATTCCTCCTCGATGCCCAAAATACAGGTATTTTACTTGTATCTCCATAATTAAAAATTTTAGAATATTAGATTTCTAAAAAAACTTAAAATTTACCCTTAAAAAAAAAAAAAAATTCTCGCGCAGTGCACTCGAGCCATGCAGCTCGCACTGGTTCGCGGTGCTTCCTATAAATTTATAGGCCGCACCAAAACTAGTGCTAATGGTAACTGCACTAGTTCCAGTGCGGTACCAAAACGACGCATTGTCTTTTTTTTTTAAATACATAAATGGCGGTGTGGTCGGTTAATCGGTCGCACCATTGACTATGTCCAAGTTCAGGAGACCGGTGCACTGACCAAACTATGTGCCCCGAGGTGCATAGTTTGGTCAGCACACTACCCTTCGAACACTAGTACATAGTCAATGGTGCGGTCATGTACACAACCACACCATTGACCATGTACTGATGTAAGGAGGGTGGTGCGCTGACTAAACTATACGCACCAAGGCGCATAGTTTGGTCAGTGCACCACCCTCCCGATACTGGTACATATTCAATGGTGCAGTTGGTTAAACTGCACTGTTGATCATGTAATTATTCTAGGAGGGCAGTGCATTGATGAAACTATCCACCCTGGGCCAAGTAGTTTGGTCAGCGCACCGCCCTCCCAAATTTTACATAGTCAACGGTGTGATTAGTTAAACGACCGCGTCGTTGACCATTAACTAATGTTTGGAGATGCGTTGAAGTAATTATCTACCCCAGGATGGATATTTTCATCAACGCACCGTAGGATAAAGTACATTTCATGTTGTGCAGTGCGCTGAAAATTTCCTAGCGCACTGCGGTCGGTGTGTGATAAAAATAGATGCACAGGTCCCGGTGCATGACTGTTTTTTTGGCGCACTGACTATTTCTTTTTTTCAAAAAAAATTATATATATATATATATATATATATATATATATATATATGAAATACATGTTTGATTTAATAAAAAAAATTGTATTTAATATGTGAATCATTCTATGACGTCAAAGGAGAGAAGAGAGGGAACAACAAGAACATATGGTGGACCAGTATAATGTGGTTCGCCTGTGGGACGCACAAGAAAGGGAGAGACTTATGTATCCTCGCCCTATTATGGTAGCCACCCAAGTTCTCCTAAGGGATTTATGCCTCTTCATGTTCTATGAAGATGCTACATCCCTTAAGGGACATAATGGGTTATTGCGACAGCTTATCTTCAGGTGGAATTCCCACCGACAGGCTTTCCAAGTTGGTCCTAACCAGTGGTACACGCCCACTGAGGAGGACATGTATATTATTACTGGCCTATCTAGGAGAGGGCAAGATTTTCCCTCGTTCCCAGAGGTCCCCATCGGCTATGCAACAGGGATTCAATTGGTGTACTCACAGAGATACATTAGCGTCGATATACTCTCTCCTGCAGATTTTCAGGTCTCCGGTGGTCAGTTACGTATTGCTTCATTTGGTGGAGAGGAGGTGAGGTGCCTCTCAATAAAGATGTCAACCATTGCACACCACACCAGTGACGGGCAACGCGTTAGTTGCCCACTTTTATTTTATGTTGATTCTTTATTACAAGCGCCATGACTTGTGAGGTGGTCTATGATTTTTTTGTGGCAGTTTTGTACAACTTTAGATAGATGTCGTTCTCAGGCACAAGGGAGGGTGAAATTCCCTTTTGCTTCAGAGCTATTTTGTTTTTTTTTAGAGGTTTCCAAAGACGAGACCTACTTTTTTTCAGCAACCTCGTAGGCCATTATTGCATGTACGGATGTAGATGTGGAGCTAGATGATGCCCAAGAGGGGCGAGTCTGACTTTTTTGTGAGGATATCTCATGATGCACTGGAGTTGCTATCGAGTGTTAATTATCATGCCTTCGTTCTAGTGTAATGTCCATATGTTGTTTTGGATTTGCGAGGGTGTGCCAACATCCTCTTCACAGCTGATGAGCCGCCAAATGAAAGAGGTAATATTAGTGTTTTATTTAAATTTATTCTAACACGTTCTTTAACTTGTTTTAATTAAATTGTTTAATGAAATTGTCTCATTATTATTGTGTACTTACATATATTTTGTAGATATTAGGTCATTTTTTGGTGATGATATGCCACTACCACCAAATGATCCAGGTGTATATCTTGCTAATGATCAGGAGATGGAAGATGCAGAGGATCATGTCCGTGATAGACCTGGTCCTCGTGATCATGGTACCAGTGGGTGTGAGGCGTAGGCCTAACACTAGATTTAGGATAGATTTGGGCGACCAACTCTGTCGACTCTTAGTGGAGGAGGGAGTTAGGCTGGCCACTACCAGAGAGATACAGGTTGATGATAGGTTGATAGCGATATGGAGAGGAATTCCATGTGATATATTGACCCTGTTGCAGCATGTCATTGGAGCTACCAGCTTAGTGGCGCAGTTGAGGAGGGTCATTCAACGTAGGAGTGGTGGAGATGCAGTGCGTCGACAGTAGAGTAGCACATCATCTGATGATCACGATAAGGGGAGTGATCATCGTTCAACTAGTACTCCACCTCGCACTGAAGATGAGCATCCTACAACATCCAACAGTCATGATCATGAGCAGGCTAGACCATCCACGTCGAGTCATCATGAGTAGGAAGTTGATCCTGATTAGCATGAAGCACCTCTAGAGCAGCATGCACGTGATGATTGACATATACCTGAGCATGTCGAGGCTGCAACATTGATTGAGCAGGCCTCGACTAGTACTACTATTGATATATCACTAGCTGATATTTGACATTTATATGCAGTTATATTACAATTGTATATTTTTGACATTATATATATATATATGGTCCATGTATTTTATATTCATGTTCAGTTGTACTTAATTTACATTTTGGTGTTCATCATGATGTGTATATTGTTAAGTCATGTTAGATATGTTCATTTAATGTGCAGCTTGCGGATAGATGTGTATGTGATAGAAGTTATTTGACATGAGATATATATTTGATGTTTGTGTTGGGACGATGTTGTTATACAATGCTTGTGTTTTGTTAGATGATCATGATCATGATGATTAGATGATGTTAGCGAATTTGAATGTGTTTTTTATTCGAATATGATGTTTGTACGATGGTTATCATGATCGTGATGTTTATTTTTAATATTAAATCATGATATTTATTAAATATTATGTCGTGATTGTAATTGAAATTTTAATTTTAATTGTATGTAAAATTGTAAAATTGTAATTATATTTCTGATTGTAATTTTAATTGTAATTGTATTTCTAATTGTAATTTTAATTGTAATTGTATGTAAAATATTTGTAAAATTTTAATTGTAATTGTAATATTTAATTTATTACGAAATGATTGTAATTGTATATATAAGAACAGTTGCATAAAATTTATTTTGTATTGAACTAGCTCTGGTAGGGTAGCAGCAAGGGCGCAGAGGAGATTAGATCTCGAGGCTTGGAGAGCCCGAGGGGTTGTGCTACTCAATCGCGAGCAGATTCTGGTGCGCAAGATGAGGCGGGGTGTGGGCTTGGAGGCACCATCCTACCACAGTGTGGTCATGGAGAGAGGGAAGGGATTCAATGATGGGGTCCTCATTACAGGCTCAGAGACTGTAGGCCAGAGGCGAGAGGACAGCTTTGTCTGCTCTGAAAAGGGACAGGGGGAGCCCAGCACTGTCGGAATGTCAAAAGAAGATGTGGCCCAGGGTAGAAAGGCTAAGGAAGGGTATTAGAAAATGAAAGGACATGGGCATACCCAAGGGAATGAAAACCTTGACCAATACTCACCACAAATGGAGGAAGTGAACACCAAAACAACTACTAAGGAGAATGGACCATGCAAGCCTAAAGCAACAAAAAACCCTAGGGTTATCTGTGATGACCCTGAAATGCAGTTATACAGAGATGAGATGTCGACATATGCAATAATATGTAAATTCATGGGTTTTTGGCCAACGGAGAAAGCCTTGGTAATGTGGTTGAAGCAAAAATGGAAACCCAAAGGGGATATCCAACTGCATCTCGGAGCGAAAGGCTTCTTCACTATGGTGTTTGCGAGTCTGGAAGATAGATATCGAGTATTTGATGGTGGTCCATACTTCTACACTTCAGCAGGACTATGCATGCGGCCATGTATGTGAAACTTTACCCCAGAAAAGGACACATTTACTCATGTTCCTGTTTGTATTTGCCTCTTCTCTTTGCCCTTGGATTACTAGAGACCTCAAGCCCTGGAGAAGATCAGAAATGCGTTGGGAAAATTTATGAAGATCTTGGAGACAACATTGCAGAAAAGGTATACCTCATATGCAAAGATCTGCGTAGAAATGGACATTTCATGAGCCCTACCTGAAGGAGTGTGGCTGGAGTATCGAGACGAGGAAATTCTGCAACCTATCGATTACAATAAAATCTCGTTCAGGTGCCAAAATTCCATGTCCATGGACATCTTGTTAGAGAATGCCCTCTGAATAAGGTGGAAGAGCAGGTTGAGGGTAATGGGAAGGATAAGGAAGGTTTTGTGCGCCCTAACCTTAGGAGTAAGGCTAGCCACCGAAACCAACAACAAACACCAAAGGAGACCTTCGACACTCAGAATGATTTTAACGCGCTGATGGATAACCATCACCAGGAGAAAAATAATGAGACTCAACAAACATAGCAAAGTGAGCAAAATCAAGCTCAGTCGGAGGACAAAACCAAAGCAAAGGAAGATGGGGTAATGGAACCTTTGGGAACTGGTAGTGAGAAATAATGAGATGGATAGGTGACCATGAGTGAGGCATGCAATAAATATCAAGAACTATGGGAGATCCTGGAAAGAGAAGGGATGGATTTGCTAAGCATGGTCAAGCAGTGGAAGGAAGTAGGCTTGGAAAAAATTCCTGAAGAACAAATTGATCGAATCAACATCCTGTATCCGGCCCAAGCAGAAGCTCGAAACAAAGGAGTTAAAAGGTCCCATGGAAAATCCAAAGACTTGGGGATCAAATTTATGGTTTCACAATCCGCCAAGAAAACAAAAAAGCTGACGAATAAAAGGGGATGTAAGACAAATAACGAAGCTATCCAGGAGTTGGGCCAAATCTTACTTAACTCAGGTAAGATGAAAACCCTTGATGCCTTCTCCCCATCTCTTTAAAATTTGTTTTTAATGAATATTATATCCTGGAAAGCTAGAGGTATTAATGGCCTCAACAAACAAAGGATCCTCAAAAAGAAGATCAAAATGGAACACCCAGACATTATCTTCATCCAGAAAATGAAATGCAGTCAGGAAAAATTACAAGTTAAAATGAAAATAGGAAGGCAATGGGAGACTATAGATGTCTCGACTGATAATAACTCAGGAGGCCTTGCTACCTTCTGGAACCCTAGATTGGTGCACCTAGTCATGGTGGAAGCAAGCAAATCGACGATTACGATGAAGGTTAAAGTGATAGGGGAACAAGGTACTTTCTTATGTGCTAATGTTTATGGGCCGCAGCCTTTGGATGGAAAACTTACCCTCCTACAAAACCTTAGGGGCATACATAATAGGTACTTAGACAACAGATGGATCCTAGGGGGGGACTTCAATATGATTACCTCACTGGATGAGAAAAAAGGAGGTCTGAGAAGACTCAATAGGGATGTCGAAGCCTTTAGAGTCTTTATTAAGGAATCTAGACTTATTTATTTGGGAACAAGAAATGGGTTCATACGTGGAACAATAGGATGGGGGGTGAAAGAAAAATTGTTGTGCATCTGGACAGATCCCTTATGTCAAAGAGGATATTGATGCAAGTTCTGGACGTTGCAACTAATGTCCTTCCTAGTAATGGTTCAGACCACTTGCCTATCATCTTAGAAGCTAGCCTCCTTAGAACTCCGAAAAATATACCCTTCAAGTTCGATAAATTCTGGATGGAGCACCTTGATTTCATAGGAAACATCAAGCAGTGGTGGAATGAGGCCCTCCCGGGTTGGGGATCAAATATGTTCCGCCTCCAAAGCCGTTTAGGACACATTAAAGCTAAGATTAAAATATGGAACAAGGAAATATTTGGAGACATTCTCAAAGAGAAGAAATCTCTAAAGGATCAAATTGTCGAGATTCAAAGAAATGTTCTTATTGAAGGGTTTACTGAGGAGCAGGAAAATAGGGAGGAAGTTTTACACAAGCAATGGATGCAGAGATGTATGCAAGAGAAAACTCTATGGCGTCAGAAGTTCAGGATTGGCTCAAAGATGGAGAAAAGAATAATAATAAAATTCCACAGATATGTTATTGACCATAGGCGCATTAACATGATAATACAGTTGAAAGACACAAATGATATTGTTAAAGATTCCCATGTGGATATTGAATACCTCCTAGTTACTCATTTTGCCTCTATCGCAACAGAGCCTGAAGGGAACAAGACAACTCAGATTAGAGAAGTCGTCTCCCATATTCCTAAGTTGATTACTGAGGATCATAACAGAATGCTAGATAGACCAGTCTCGCTTGAAGAAGTGGAAGAAGCAGTCAGGGAAATGCCTAATGATAAGGCCCCGTGTCCGGATGGATTTACAACTGACTTCTTCAAGTTTTGTTGGGAAATAGTGAAGATGGATGTATGGGAAGTGGTCAAGGACTCACAACAATCCTCTGCCATTTTAAAATCTTTAAACTCTACCCTTATAACCCTTATTCGAAAGGAAGTTGAAGCCAATACGCCGGATAAGTTTCGTCCTATTGCTTTGTTCAATGTCCTGTACAAAATCATTGCCAAGGTAATGGCTAATATACTCAAGACCATGCTTCCCCTAATTATTTCGGAAGAACAAGAAGGGTTTGTAGAGGGGCAGAAAATTCTTGACAATATCATTATGGCACATGAAATGGTTCACTCCCTCGAAAGCCAGAGGAAACCTGGTATGATCATCCAGCTAGACCCGTCCAAGGCTTATGATAACTTAAATTGGGAATACATGGTGGCGGTGATGGAAGCCTTTGGTTTTGGTGCTTGTTGGATTAAATGGATTATGGAAATGGTTATATCACCAAGTGTCTCTTTTCTAATCAATGGAACCCCAGCGAAACCCTTTTTTCCTTCCCGGGGTACCCTTTAAGGGGATCCAATCTCCCCCTTTTTGTTTGTGATTTTTATGGAAGGTCTAAGTCGAAGCTTAAAGACAGATCAAGCCCAGGTAATCATCTATGGATTGCAGCCGCATAATAATGGCCCTACTACTACTCATCAGTAGTTTTTTGACGACACAATGCTTCATGTAAACCCAAGAGTCAAGGAGGCTAAATAAATTGCAACCATCTTAGAGAATTTCGGGGTAGCTTCAAGGATGGAGATCAATCATTCTAATTATTGATATTTTTCTTCAATACCCACATCTCTATTCAACGGAACTTAGACAACATTTTGCGGTTTCAAAGAAAGCCTCTACCATCAAGGTATCTTAGGATCCCCCTCACAGATAAACCTTGGCAGAGGAAGCATTGGGAAAAAATGCTTTCAACCATGGTAGACAGAGGGAAGTACTAGATGCATAGAGCTTTGAACTTGGCAGGTCGTCTTGTCCTAACTAAGGAATTCCTTCAGGTTATCACCACATATATGCTCTTGATTCTGTCGTCCCCTAAAGGACCCTCAAGAAGATAAGGGAAATCCAAAGCAATTTTCTATGGAGGGGTGCAAAGGAGAAGTGTAAGTGAGCTCTTGTGGCCTGGGATAATGTCTGCAGGGCCAAGGCATGGGGGGGGGAGGAGGATGGGCCTTTAAGATCCAGAAATTGTGAATAGAGGATGTGGTGCAAAGATTTGGTGGAGATGGCTCAAGGATAGAAACTCCCCATGGGAAGATTTTTGGAGGGCGAAGTATGCTAGAAATTGGCAGAGACAGGATATGGTTATAATGACAGGGGAGATAAGAGGGTCGTCGATCTGGAATTTAGCTTGGGCCAATAGGGAAATTGTTCAAAAGCATTGTTTCCGGGAGATTAGGAATGTGGAAACTACCCTCTTCTGGGAGGATGCCTAGCAACAACAGCCTTATTTGAGGAATCCTTAGTATCTGGAGCTACAACAGCGTTTTCAAGCCAATGGGCAGGTTACAGTGAAACACAATTGGAAGGAAAGCCAACAAGATCTGAATTGGATACACTGGATATTTGAGACCCAGGTTGAAGGATGGGAAGAGGAAGACATTGTTTCTACCCTTCAGCTAGAGCTTGACAAGAGAAAGATTCAGATATCGGAGGATCAAGACCACTTACGGTGGAGTCAGTGGAAGGGAGGAGCTTTTAGTCTCAGGGAAGTGCGAGCCTTGCTGGAGAGCCGGGAGGATGAGGAAACGGTACCATGGGAAAAAAAGGTTTGGGATGCTAACCTATGGCTGAAAATAAAAACCTTCCTATGGTTGGTCAGGCAAGGAAGGATTATGACCTAGGATAATCTCATTAAAAGAGGTTTCACGGGACCTTCCAGGTGTACTCTGTGTTGTAAAATGGGGGAATCAACTAACCATTTGTTAAACACCTGTATTTTTGCTGCCGAGATCTGTGATTGGGGAGTTGCCATCTTTCATCAGTCAGATAGAAATAGAAACTCCATCCAAAGGACGATTGAGAATTGGAGGGATAATTTCACCAATAACGAGATGGTTAATTTACTGTGAAACTTTCTCTTGGGCTGTATAGTCTAGAATGACTAGAAGGAAAGAAATCGCCGGATATTCTAGAACAGAGAATGACCCACTCATGCTATCAATGATCAAATTATACATCAGATGAGGGAAACTGTCCTCGGGTGTGCTGCATGCAGGTAGAGAGACCGTTGGACCATGAGCTTTCCATTCGGGATTTCTTCTGCTTGAGTCTATCGGTTCTGAGCAGCAGGAGACTGAAACCAAGAATTCTGTAGGAAAAACACCTTTCGTGGGCTCCTCTGCGTAGGGGATTCTTGAAGCTGAAATTTTATGGGGCGGCACACGGCAACTCTGGCAAGGCAGGGCTTGGAGGCATCATCCGAGATCACAATGGGAAGATCGTTCATGGGTAATATGATTCGATAGGCGAAACCATAAACAATGAGGCTGAATTTGTAGCAATGGAAAGGGGCATCACTATTTTAGCTCGAGAAAATATGTCAAATGTCATCATAGAAGGGGATTTGATGCTGGCCATCAACGCTGCAAAATGCATTCACAACGAAGCTCCGGTAGCTAAGGTAACCATCCACTGGAGGCTAGCATATGTCACTTCGTTGATCACCAGACACGTTAGCATGTTGAGAGGGGTGGAATTCAGAGCTATTTGAAGGAAAGAAAATCTGTTGGCGGATAGAATGGATAATGAAGTGGTTGATCACCCACGGCAATGTCTTGATATGAGTTGGCACCTTTGGCCTGGTGGGGATTTCAAAAATGAATGTAGCTAGATAGCGAATAAGGAGAGTGACAGTGAAAATGATGGGAAACAACCTAGAAATGTTGAGCATGATGGTGAAGCTGATCTGGCACGGGATGTTCAAGCTGAGGAGGGTGGCTCTACGGCCAGAGATGTAACCGAGGTGGGTTTTTTGCTCTGAGGCTATTGGATTTTTTGATGTGTTCCGTTATAGAAAATTGGCATAACTGGCCTGGGGGCACCCTAGGGGTAATCTGCCTAGAGAGGGAGATGGTTTGAATGGCAATCGAAGGAATCCAGGCAGGATAAGTGAAGATAACTTTGATCACTCCTCCTATCAGGAAAGCAAAAATAGTTTTAACTCCATCGAAGGGTCGACTTGTCGAAGAGGCAGTTATGTAACATTATGTAACTTCATTCTAATGATATAATATACATTTCTGATTTACAAAAAAAAAATTGTATATATGTAAAATTGTAATTGTAATTGTAATTGTATGTAAGATTCTAAAATTGCAATTGTAATTGTAATTGTATGTCAAATTGTAAATTTTGTAATTCTAATTATAATTCCAATTTTAATTGTAATTGTATGTAAAATATTTGTAAAATTTTAGTTGTATTAATGTGAAATAATTGTAATTGTAATTGTATGTAAAATTCTAAAAATGTAATTGTAAATATTGTAATTGTAATTGTATGTGAAATTGTAAAACTGTAATTGTAATTGTATGTAAAATGTTTGTAATTTTTTAATTGTATTAATGTGAAATGATTGTAATTTTAATTTTAATTGTAATTGTATATATGTAAAATTGTAAAATTGTAATTTTATGTAAAAATCTAAAATTGTAATTGTATATAAATGTCTTTTGGATTAATCACATAATCATGATGATGTGATTAATCCGAAAGACATTTGTATACATTATGGATCACAAAAGTCTTAGATCTAACATTGTAATTGTAATTATTGTAATTGTATGTGAAATTGTAAAATTCTAATTCTAATTTTAATTTTAATTGTAACTGTATATATGTAAAATTGTAAAATTGTAATTGTAATTGTAATTGTATGTAAAATACTAAAATTGTAATTGTAATTGTATTGTGAAATTGTATAATTGTAATTGTAAATGTATGTATTGTCATCCTTCAATTTTATTAAAATTTTTAAATTTGTAAATTAATTGTCAATTTTGAACCATAACTACCGTAAGTAAAATGTATATCGTAAATATTGTTAAATTACCACAATTGTAAAATTGTAAATTTGTATGATTATAAATAATTGTAAAATAATAAATCTAGAATAATATGAATTTGTGTAAGATAATAAAGTTTAGAAAATAATGCAAATAAATTCATGTACTTTAGAATTATCATTATTTTATTATGTTCTTACATACAAAAAAAAATGACTTTATATAGTACACCATTGTTTTTGAGATCAACATAATTGCAAATTATCAAGTGAAATGATTTTAACATTAACACGATGCAAATTACCAATGAATTAAAAATACATATTATAATGTTTCGAAAAAAAATAATCTTAGTTATAAGGTAATTAAGTCCTCTTATTTATAAAAACCCATCTTAAAAAGTATAAATGATGAAATAACACATGTACCATATCACTCTCGGTTCTCATGATCACCCTCATTACCTTCCAGCTCGCTTGGTATGATAACACTATTGTTCTCAAAATATGTTTTGATCTAGGGTCATGTCTCAATATGAACCACCAATCCCTATCCAACACATCTAGGTAAAAAAACACTTGTTTGCAGTGTTTGGGGAAAACATAGGGCATATTTTTGGCATATTTTCTTTTAAATTATTAGGATAAGGGAAACTTCTACCATTCAACCGTCTGAATTCTTTCCTTTCACTATCCCATTTCATCCTCTTTTGTTCGTATAATGCAACCCACGGTTGTGTCACTTTGAAATTGTAAAGAACGAATTTATTGATTGCTTCAATTTCTGCATTCTTTGATGAAATCAAACCGACATATAGTACATATGAGATCAAAATATACATTATATAAAAGTTCAACATGAATATTTACTTTGGGTAAATTTGAAAAATTATAAGTCACTTACTCTTTATTAAGTGCCTTTTTCCATTCGTTTGGAGCAGCTCCCCTTCTCCTTTTTCTTCATCCATTTCATCGTCCCAAATCACCGCACATAGTTTCTTGTCGATCTGCTTGATGTACTCACTCGCATAATAGAAAGACTCATACGATATGTATCCCTCTTCCATAGACCCCTCGGTTCTTTCCCTTTGTAGAAAATAACCTTTCAATTTCTTCATGTACCTCTCTAAGAAGAACATCCAACGACAACAAACCACCCCAGCTAATTCAACCTCATCTATTAGGTGGATTAGAAGATGAACCTGCAAGTCCATGAAACTCGTCGACAGTTCTTTCTCAAAAAATCTCAAATATCTCTTGACGCCACCGTGGAATGCTAGCCACATGAATCTCCTTTGACGTGTTCCAACATACAAATCCAGATAACTTAGATATGGCACATCCTAGGTCTTGGGGGAATTCATGTTTCACACACCCACAAATTAATAAAGGATAATGACGCTACAAAGTTATAAGCACGTGAAATAATATACAAAATTAGTTATGTTTTATGATCCCTGCATGGGATAAAATTTATTAATATAACAAATAATAAAATTATGCTTTTGACATTATACGTACTCTTAGAAGATTCAAATGGTCATGCGATTTCAATCCCAACAAATGGTCATCCACGGTGAAGCAGCGCCGTAGTGAAGACTCGTATGAAGATGGCATCCTCACACCCATTATAGCTTCCTTTGCCAAAGAAAGATCATCTTTTTTTTAAATCCATGGGACATCACCTTCTTTGAAATACCATGAATTAGAGGGACCAGCGCCTGCCTTTGATCCTGTACTTTTTAATCGTCTTGGCCAATGTTTATTTTTTGTTTTTGAAGTAATAAGATATTTCCTAACAACAAATATGTCACTTTGTTTCGATGATATGTGCCTCCATAAAGAAGATGAAACATTTTTAAATATATGCATGGGATCTAATAAGTGGGTAATATTAAGATGCTCTCAATATGGGAGGTTATAAAAGATAGATTTCCTTTTCATCCCAATGGGAAATTTCTCAACATAGGTGTTGAATAATTTTGGATCATCGAACATAGGCTCCCCATTTGAATAGAGCATTTTTATGAAATCATTCTCCTTCTCTCTCTCATATGATCTACGCCATTCATATGGTGTCATTATTGGAGGCCTTTGGGTTCTCTCTCATTTACACATGAAAGCGAATGTTGCTCTTCTGTAAGGGTGTTCTTCTGGGAGGAATACCCTGGAGCAGTCATACACTGGCTTTCGTAGGTCGTTGGACCATCTAGATTTCAAATAAGGTCCACAAAAATTACATCCAAAATACCATTTTGTTACAAGGCCTGCTAGATTATTGTATATAATATATATGCATGGCACGTTAAATAATATCATGAAGATCAGAACAATTACAACAAATTAAATAACTAATATGCGAAATAATATTGTTACGTATATAAACAAATCAATAAATATGTAATTTACTAGAGAAAGCTCCTAAGCCTCGATAATCATGTGTCGTGTAAGCACATATACCATATAACGTAAAAATCCTCTCTGTTGCAATGGTTCTTGACACATCGTATACATTTATCCCATCCCATAATTCCTTCAATTCATATACCAGTGGTTGTGAGTAGACATCCATATTCTTCACTTGTCTTCTACCAGGGACTATCAGATCCAACATAAGATGTTCATTCTTCACGGTCAACCATGGGGGGATATTGTTATTAATCACTACTACAGGGAAAAAAGAATAGTTGGTGTTCTAGAGGGAATATGGGTCGATGCCATCCATGGCTATGCTGAGTCGTAGACTTCGTACTTCATCCTTGAATTTTTTGGGCCATGTATCGTCTATATGCTTCATGGCTATTGAATCTATTGGGATTCACATAACTCCTAACTCACTTCTGTGTGAGGCATGCCATCCCTGCAACATAGCTAATTCTTTGCAACGAAAGAGCCTTTGAATCCTTGGGATTATAGGCATGTGCCTCAATATCTTAAAATGAGGACCACGTGATTTACCCTTACTTTTTTACTTATCATACCTGTCATTCCCACGTTTCGGACATATCTATTTGTCTACATATTCTCCTCTATATAGAATACAATCATTTGGACATGCATGATATGATATGTACTCAACACCCAACATTTTCAACAATTTATTTTCCTCTTCACAGCTACCGGGCAAGACATTATCACTCGAAAGAACCTTATCTTTGAATAACATGTTGTTGGTGATCATGGACAATATTAAATGTACATAAATGTTGATATAATAATTAACGTTCATAAAATTGACCATTTTTAATGTTCGTTGTGTGATTATATTTCTAAAAATATAAGGGAGGACTTTATGGTAACTTACCTCAAAATTTCCAAGAAACACGCATTCGACAAGCCAAAATTTTCTTTCAAGTTGTACAGTAACATCATTGTCCCTAACTGGGTAGACTTTGACTAACTTCCAAGTCCAAAGAGAGGGGTGGTGGAAGCAAATTTAAGGGTTTCAAAAAAGGTGTCAGCAATATGAGCATCATCCCCTAACTGATCATCATTCTGGAATGCATCTAACAACATTCTCTCCATGGTAGTCATATCCCTTAAGTAATCATCCATACCAACCTCTATTTAATTGCCTCCATTGAAAGCTTGTGAAGAACTACTATTGTTTTAGTTATTCCTAATTGGTGAATCTGGACATAGTGGGAATTGAATAGGTGGTTGATTCAACCATTCTTGGTATCGTTCCTCTTCGATTATTTCTCTTAATTCAACCTTCTCTCAATTTGACATTTTCATGGGGTGCAACGGAAGATGGTAGGTAGGTCGCTCATCATCACTAGAATCCTAATAATTTCAAAAAAAATATTTGAACATGATTAGTACAAAATCTATGATATCAATTAGTAAGCACATCGAAAATGCATGATTAATTGGTTTGATGTTGAAATAATTACATTAATATACCAAACAAATATTATTACCATCATTGTCCTAGGATTGTAGATAGAAGATGCAATATCGTTACACTTGGCAAAGTGAAGCGGTTATTCATTTTCACTTACCAAATGCGCTTTGCAGTACGCTGCTCCTGATAAGAGCTTCTGACATTTTGGAGCTGTTTGAATATTTTTTGCATCTGAAATCGATTCTGAATCTGCATGAACCTGCAAATTTGTATACATTATAAATTTTATTAAGCTTGTTGACATGGATAAAAAACATAAATTCAATTAGATAATGAAAATATAAATAAAAGATGAAGTAAATATTACGTCTCGAGATGGATAGGGAGAACTCCATGACGGACTTTGAGAAACAGTATGGAGTGAGCTGGATTTTGAAGAATTTTCCATTCAATATAATTATGATATTTTCTCCCTGCATTTGAGCAAAATCACAATAAATTTTGGTGTACACACCTAAAATTAATTTCGGTGCCTTAAAAATGGAATTATTGTTATCGGTGCTAATGTATAGATAATCACACTGGTGTGTTTTAGTTACTGTGCACCGATGCGGTGTTATTAATTGACGCACCGGTGCCGAATAGCTGCAAGTAAAAAAAGTGCAACTTTGTCTTTTTAAAGTGAGAAAAGCGGTAAATTGAAAAATGGGCGGCAAAATATTTTCAAAAATCTAATTTCATAAAACAATTGTTTAAATAGTAAACACTTTTCATTATTTCATTATTTTTTCAAAAAAAATTAGGGAGAGATTTGCACGAGACATACCTAGAGGAAGAGAGCACGAGAGCACTGTGGAGCAGTGAAATAATTTCAAACAAAACTATTCAGACAATCAGAATTCCAAACCTCTGGTGATTCAAACCCTGTAGCATAGAATTTCAAACCATCTGGTGATTAAATTTTATGGTTTTTTTTACATTTTCTGTAGTATTTTTTATGCAGTAAGTAAAAAATTTAAATTTACTATTCATTTAAAAACAAAAAACAAAAAACAAAAAAATCCATTCTTACACTAAACCCTAGATTCTTTTTGTTTCTGCTCTTGCTTCTTCTGGTTTCTATGATTTCAGAATTAGGGTTTTTCAGTTCATATTTATAGAGTTTGTATTGCTATATATATAGGCCTATGACATCTAACCCACGGGATGACTTGCATAGTGGGATCCCAATCCATGTCGGCCCTTGCGTGAATTTAAAAAAAAACAGAAATATTTTAATTGGTGTGCATTGTGTAAAATAGCGCACTAGTGCGTTGTGATAACATGTATTGTTTGATAAAAAAAAAATTTAAAAACATATTGTTTTTAATCCATGCGCCATATGCAAAATAAAGCACCAATGCGCTATTTCATTATAGCACACCGCGCACGTACTGTTTGAAAAAAACAATTTTTTATTTTATGTTTGTGTTAATCGGTGCACCGATTAACATATAACGCACTGGGTCTTCTTGTTGACAGAAAGCACCGTACGATGGTCCCCTGTTTTCATGGTGTGTTTATAAGAATATGTTGCACCACCCCCTCCATGACATCATATGCTACAAAAACTAACACTAGAGGATTTTTATTAATTTGTATGTGTTAATAAGTGTGATGGTTAACATATAACACACCAGTTATCCTTGATAACAGAAAGAACCGTACGGTGTTTCTACTGTTTTTGCGGTGCATTTATAAGAACAAGTTGCACCGACGTTAGTGCGTACATTATTAAAGGCACATCGTTTTCTTGATTTATTTATTTTTTACCTGAAAATTTTATGATTTATTTATAAAATATATTAATGAATGGTATGGTACAGGTTTAAGTTTTATAAAGAAATGGCTTACAAGAGATCAAGTAACAAAAATACTAATAGCACATCAAGAAAAGAAAAAAGGCAAGTTCTTCACAATTCTTTACAAAAATTATTATTTTTGAACTACATGTAAGTTTAACTAATATGTATTGTTTACAGTGTATCATGCAGAGCCACAAAATGACAAAGCTCGATAAGATTATTTCTGATCTAGGACTAGAAGAGCGTTCAAGCTTAATGGAAAATTTTCAAAAGGATGAATCAGGTGAATGAAAAAATACCATCGATCCAATATGAGTTCCTTTTTGTAATTTTCATTAATAATATACTTAAAAATATTAGATAACATGTTTCAAACAATCTATTAATTCACATATGTTTAATGTTCTACATGGACTAGCAACTCAGGAAAGGAATATTGTTCTAAGAAAAGAAAAAAATAGAACATGCAAATGAAAATGAATTTCTCCTTAGCTGATCTGGAGTGGTGCTGGAGGTTAATGAAAGGGGGGGGGGTACTTTTACAAAACTTTGAGGGATCTAGTGGAACGAATGTATAGACGTTTTTTCCACTTACAATACAAAAATAAATCCAATGATTCCAAGAACCAAATTTTATCTAAACTACAGGATGAGTTTCCAGAGAATTGGTCAATGAGACATGTCATACTTTTAATAGAAAAAACGTACAACAACAAAAAAGAAGAACTGAAAAATTAATATTCCTTTAAATGTTTTTCTAGAATTATATGTATATATTACTAGAAAGCAATCATTTAAAATATCACTTTTGTTATATTTACTTTTCATATATCAATTTAGAAGTTTAATAGTTTATTGTCATGTTACATTTTTAGGAAGATTGTGAAAATCTCAAAGGATAAACGAGTTGATATCAAAAATATGCTAGTAGGAATGTCCAAAAAGGTGTACAAGGATATGATCAAAGAAATGGGCATAGTTGCATCGAACGAGGAGCCATCTCGACAAAAAAATGCCTCAAATGTAATATGTAATCATTGAATTTTTTGATTAGGTACAATAAATAAACAATTTAGCATTAAATATTAATTTTCAATTATTTTCTTGCAAAAAAGAAAAGAAAATGGAACCCATTAGACACATAAAATGGGACGACAAGGAAGAAAAGGATTGATATCTAAGTTTGTGGGTAATTGTTGGAATAAATACTGAGAGGGGGGGGGGGGTGAATCAGTGTTTAGAGCTGACTGAGAACTTTTAATTTTTCTTTCTTAAAAACATATGCTACTTTACTGAATCCAACTTGTATGTTCAGAGATATTATTATGTCTTTACTTAGATCATTGCATCATTCATTCATCAGATGTTAAGCAGTAAGTATGAACAGAAATAACAGAACAAACCATCAAACATAAGCAACACATATGAACACCAGTATTTAAGGTGGAAAACCAATTCGGAAGAAAACCACCACTGCTATTATCTCAGTCTTCAATATTTATTATAAATAAAACTTCTTACAATTTTATGCTGGCACAGACTTATGCCAGCACGCAGGCACTCACCTATAGAAGGCTACCACCTTCTCCCGTTTTCCAGTCACCACTGGAAGGGAGCTCCAACCCCCTGATTTAACACCAGTTTGTAGAAAGCTTTCACTTTCGCACTGAAGGCTTCAGCCCTCATATCTACCAACTTTCTCTTAATTTCTTCATTAGATTTGTGTCAGTTCTTCATGACTTCATTTTCAGATCTTCCTAGAGATTCATCATTTCTAGATCTAGAGATCATATCCATAGGTGCATCATAGATTCAGATTCATTAGAGACAGAGTTCGATCATGCATATATTTCTCAAAAATTTATTCATTAACAACCCCTCAATCTGCGCACACCTGTAGTATAATCCTCTTTTCCTTATATAGTTTTTCCTTTATCAATACCATGAGTAGAAAACCACTCAACCGCTAATGGTATTCATATTAAAAGTAGAACCAATCCAAATCGAAATCCCAATCTTCGTTCTTTCATACACGAATCGTCCCAAAGATAATCTTTATCTCCACCAAATAATACTATAGCCAAGGTTAAGAAATATTAACGTGTTGCTGATGGTTTTCTTTCTTTTATTGGAATTTTATTTATCAAATTCACGAAATTTGATAAATAAATATTATTCACAACCTTTATATAATAGAACTTTATATTAATAACCAGCGCTTTTATCAAATGGCTTTTCAATAGACCTTTGGATCCGGCCCCACATGCATAATCGACGGCTCAATCAAAAACACTGGGGCCCATCGCTAACGATCGTTTCCATCCGACGGCGAAGAGTACATCGCTCGGTCTTCAGATGATCCGACGGATATCGTTCATTGATGATGCATGTATGATAACGTGCGATGCAACGTCATACCTTGGGTAACCTTCACGCATCTATAGCAAATGAACACCGTCCGATGACCCCTTCCTAGATCAACGGCGTTTAATAATATCGCTCGGCGTCTTTGGTCGAATGTTAACGTGCGATGGCGCACTTTGATAGCGGTTTTCGTGGGTCCACCTTTGCTACGTGTCAACGTTTCTATGGAATCGCTCCTCAACCAGGAAATACCGCCTATCACCGAAGGGTGGTGCGATGAAACCTGGAAACCGCCTTCACTGTTCACTCAGTCATGGTTCCACTCTTCCACGCAGGGTTTCGTCGTGCTTCCTTTTGTTACGTTATACCTCTTTCCTTCCAGGTTTCGTTCATGATTCCAAAGAGTTAGTCTGTGTTCCATTCAAGAGTTCAATGCCAAATACTTTGTTTTAGTTCTTCTGCGTTATAACTGATTTGCTCTCGCTCCTTGTTCCTTTCTCTATGAAAGCCAGGCAGCTCCTTACCACATAACTTTGTTCATATCATATATTCAACGAATATATATAACTCCAATTTCTACCAGTTTGGATACTCTGTCGACCTTATTAACATCGGTTCCTCGAACAACATACAGAGCACCATTAATCCCCTCATAGGGTTTCTTACTTATCACAGATTTCGATTATCCTCCATCGTGATGTATACATATGTTCACACATGAATTAATTCCACAGGGACTCAAATATCCTTCTTATTGAATTCAATTTTCTTCTTGACTGATACTACTCTCTATAGATGCATTCTTTCTCTGTTTTTCTCTACTGACCTTTGTTCTCAGCTACAATTCTTTTCTTTGTTCCTAGTTACTGTTTCATATGCCAATTCCTTTTCCACTTCCTTTTCCATCAATGAAAATATTTCCAACAATCTCCCCCTTTGGCATTGATGGCAATACTCTTCCTCTGATTGTCTTATAGAAGCCCCTTTTTTTTTTTTGCTTTTCCTCCCCCTTTGACATCAATGGAAAAGAGTTTGATCAAGATCCTTTGAACCGACAATACCATGCTCCCCCTGAGATCATGCTGCATCTTCAAACATTATATAACAAAAATGACTTATAAATGCCAACAATGCATCCTTTTCATATGACCAATGCTCCCCCTTAGCTTGTGCATTCAGAGATACCTAACAGCACCTCACAACCAATTTAATCTTCTGTATTTAAGTAGATCTGATCTTCTGCATGGCAGAGACTACTCCCAGTTTCTGTCTGAGATATTCAAACGCTTCCCTGGGTAGAGGTTTGGTAAATATATCTGCAACTTGTTCTTTGGAGGGAACATACTCCAATTTCACCTTTTGTTCAATCACTTTTTCACGTAAGAAGTGATATTTGATGGGAATGTGCTTGGTTTTTGAATGCATAATAGGATTCTTTGAGATACTGATGTCACTTGTATTATCACACATAATGGAGATAGGAGGTGAACATTTGATTTGAATGTCTTGTAAGGTTTGCATCATCCAAAGAAGTTGAGTGCAACATGATGCTGCAGCCACATATTCTGCTTCTGTTGTAGATAAGGCAATAGAGCTTTGCTTCTTCCTGAACCAAGATACTAACCGGGGCCCCATATAGAATGCACCACCACTAGTGCTTTTCCGATCATCAACATTTCCGGCCCAATATGCATCAGTTTAAGCATGAAGGGTAAGATCAGCATCCTTTGGATACCATAGTCCAAAGTCTTGAGTTCCTTGCAGATATTTGAATATTCTTTTGACGGCCTGAAGGTGAGACTCTTTTGGATTAGCTTGGAATCGTCCCACAATCCCAACTGCATGCATAATGTTTGGTCTAGTCCAAGTGAGGTAAAGTAGACTTCCTATCATATATCTGTACTCTGATTGATTCATCGTAGGGGAATCATCATTAGAACTGAGATTACATCCGGTTATCATTGGTGTGCTTACAGGTTTGCAATCTTCCATGCCATACTTCTTCAAGATTTGCTTAAGATATTTTTCTTGTGATAATAATATGCCATATGTTGCTTGCTGCACTTGTAAGCCAAGAAAGAATGTTAGTTCCCCAAGTAAAGACATTTCAAATTCTTGTTGCATATCAGAAGCAAATTTCTGACTCATAGATTCTTTATTACTTCCAAAAATGATATCATCAACATATACAACCACAATCAATAGTTTATCATTTTCAGTTTTTGTGTATAAGTTGCTATCAGCTTACCCTTTTGAAAATCCTTGTTGATGAAGATATTTGTCAAGACAATAGTACCATGCTCTTAGAGCTTGTTTGAGACCATATAGAGCCTTTTTAAGTCTACAAACAAGTTTTTCATCATTTCCCAAAATGAATCCTTCTGGTTGTTCTATATACACTTCTTCTTCTAGATCACCATTGAGAAAAGCGGATTTAACATCCATTTGATAAACTTTGATTTGTTGAAAGCTTGAAAAAGCAAGAAACATTCTTGTGGCTTCAAGTCTAGCTACAGGGGAAAAATTTTCTTCAAAGTCTATACCTTCTTGTTGAGCATACCCCTTGCAAACAAGTCTAGCTTTATTTCTTATAACATCCCCATTCTCATTTAACTTGTTTTTGAATATCCATTTAGTTCCAATGACATTTTTGTCATGAGGTCTTGGTACTAATTCCCAAGTGTGATTCTTTTCAATTTGATCAAGCTCTTTATTCATGGCTTGAATCCAACATTCATCTTTGCTAGCTTGACTGACATTGTGAGGTTCAATAGTGGACAGAAATGCCAGATTGCTAGAAGATCCCACAAGAGTCCTTCTTGTTTGTACACCTGATCCCTTTTCTCCCAAAATTTGAGATTCTGGATGATTCTTTTGAACATATCTCGATGGAGCCTTTTCAGACAAATCATCCTCGGGTTCTTCATTGGGTTCACTATCTATATCATTCCTATTTGATGTAGAAGGATATATGTCATCATCATCTTCATCTGTTGTTTGTTTTTCTTCTTTTGGAGCTGCAGGAGACTCATCAATAACAACATCAATACATTCAACAATATTCCGAAGTCTTTTATTGTAACATTTATATGCTCTACTTCTAGAGGAGTAACCAAGAAGTATTCCTTCATCTGCTCTGGGTTCAAACTTGCCAAGTTTTTCATCATTATTTTTGATAAAGAATTTGCTTCCAAAAACTCTAAAATGCTTCACAGTGGGAGGATTACCATACCAGAATTCATATGGAGTTTTATCACTATTTACACGAACATGTGCCTTGTTAAGAATGTTTACCGCTGTATGTGCTGCTTCTCCCCAAAATGTGTCAGGTGTTCCAGAATCATCAAGCATATCTCTAGCCATTTGTTGAACTGTTCTATTCATTCTTTCTGCTACGCCATTTTGTTGTGGAGTGCCAGCTACAGAAAACTGTCTTTTTATGCCATGTTGTTCACAAAATTCAAGGAATTCATCTGATGTCTATTCTCCTCCTCGATCAGATCTAACACACTTGATTTTTATATCTAATTCATTCTCAACTAGTGCTTTGAAGATCTGAAATTTCTCAAATGCTTCATCTTTGTGTTTAAGCAGCCCAATCCAACACATTCTAGAGAAATCATCAATAAATAGGATATAGTATTGTTCACCACGTGGTGAATTTTTCTTCACAGGTCCACATATGTCAGTATGAATGAGTTCAAGAGGCTTACTTGATGATCCTTCCTTGGCATTAAATTGTACTCTGGTTTTCTTACCGAATTGGCAAGATTTGTATATGATATTTTCAAGTAGAGTAATATTGGGAAGATCACGAACAACTTTAAGTCTGCTTGATTTGTTGATTTGAGAGAGGATCAGATGCCCCAACCTTCTATGCCATAGCAAGTTTTCTGAAGATTTACTCAATTAACATTGTTCTTTGCAGTTCTTCAATACATACAGGTTGCTAGGAGTTCTTTTTCCTTTTATAATTGTTTTACCTGTATCAAGATCACGTACCATACACTCTTTTGAACTAAAGACAACTTCAGTTCCTTGATCACACATTTGAATTACACTCAACAGGTTATGATTTAATCCATCCACATACATGACATTATTAGCTTTCACCTTTTCTTTTAGAAAAAAAGATCCTTTACCCTTAATGACAGCAGGAGTATCATTTCCAAATGTAACATTATTTTCTTTTTCTAGAGCACTATATGCAAGAAGTTTGTTTTTGTCACCTGTCATGTGTTTTGAGCATCCACTATCAATGTACCATTGATTTTCTTCTCCTACAAATAAAGCTATGCCACAATTTTCAACCTGTAATTCCTTCTTTTTCTATACTTTGGAGCTTGAAGGAAGATGCTCTTTTGGCTGGACTTTGCTCCTGCATTCAGATTCTTCATGGCCAAATTTATTGCAATAAGCACATTCAACTTAATTTTGAAGAGGAGAAAAGTTGTTATAAGTGTTCTTCCTTGTTCCAATATCAATCCTTTGCTTTCTTGCTTCTCTAGTCATAATGGTTTTATATGCAACACATTGAACAGCTTTATGACCAAAATTGTGACATGAGAAACATTGTCCATTGAAGAAGAAATTTCTGTGATTATAAAATCTTCTACTTGAATTTACCTGTTGATTGGTGTTTCTTTGAAAAGTACTCCTATTAGTGTTCTTTGAATTGAGATGATCATGCTTTATCTGTAAAGATTCTTTATTCCCTTGCTGAGGGGCAGAATGTTGTGTACTGGCTGTAGCTGCTTTTAGGTAATTTGGTGCTGAAGCCTGAGAAGATTCTCCGATATATCCAAGACCTGTCTTTAGAAGAGGAGAACGTTGTATCTTGATGATCTCATCTAAGGTTTCAGAGCCTTTAGCAAATCTAAGATTCAAGGTCTTTACTTTCTCAATTTATTTTCTTAGACTTACTATTTCACATTCTAATTTCTCATTATGTTTCTCTTTTTCTTGAAGCTAGTTTTTCAGAGTCTCTATGGTTACTTTACTTTCTTCTAGGCATATTTTGAGTTGATTGATTTCATCAAGAAAATCATTGTCCTCTAAAGCATCCATAAAAGTATCCTTTTCTTCTCTAGACTCCTTTTCAAATGCCATGAGCAGTCTAAGATCTTGTTCACATTCTTCCTCACTGTCTGATAACCCATCACTGTCTTCATGAGTATAGTAACTTTTTCTAGTGCTAAACCGATTCTTATTCCTTCTTGCTACTTCCTTTCCTTTTTCATGTGTTTCTTTGTGAGGACACTTAGTAGCATAATGACCAACTATTCCACAAGCAAAACATTTGAAAAGAAGCTTACCTCTGAACTGTCCTATACCAAGTTGGAGTTTCTTTACAAAATTTACCTCATCTTCTTCTGAGATATACCCTGATCCTTCTATCTCTTGTACTTCTTTCCCTTTTGTAGAAGCTCTAAAGACGGCTTCCTTGACTTCATATGGTCCTCCTCTTCTCATTTCATATGCAGTTAGTATGCCATGAAGTTGCACCACAGTAAGATTTTGAAGATCTTGCTTTTCTTCAAGAGCAGACACTTTTGACTCAAATTTTGTCGTTAGTGATCTTAAAACTTTCTCAACCAAAGTAGATTCGGTTATTGTTTCTCCCATATTTCTCATCCGATTTAAAATATCATCAAGTCGTAAAAAGAAATTAGCAATGCTCTCCTCATTATGCATTTTTAGGTTCTCATATTGAATTCTGAGAGTTTGGAGTTTAGCACTTTTTACCTTTGCATCACTTTCATAGCTTAGAATGATTTTGTCCCATATTTCCTTTGCTGTATTCAACTGCATGACTTCGACAAATTTTGATTCAGTTAGAATTCCCAATAGAGCATTAACGGCCTTTGCATTTGTTTCATAATTCTTTCTCTCCGTTGGATCTGTTGGTACTGCGGCTGGATATTGATATCCTACTTCAAAAATAGCCCATACATCTGCACCCAGAGACTGAAGATAGGATCTCATCCTTGTTTTCCAGAAGATTAAATTGTTTCCGTTGAAGAGCGGAGGCCTGATAGATGTTATTCCATCTTGATTGCTCATCTTGATTGATCTTCCTTCTAGCGACTAAGCTTTTCAGAAGGACCTGCTCTGATTCCAATTGTTGGAATAAATACTGAGAGGGGGGGGTGAATCAGTATTTAGAGCTGACTAAGAACTTTTAATTTTTCTTTCTTAAAAACATATTCTACTTTATTGAATCCAACTTGTATGTTCAGAGATATTATTATGTCTTTACTTAGATCATTGCATCATTCATTCATTAGATGTTAAGCAGTAAGTATGAACAGAAATAACAGAACAAACCATCAAACATAAGCAACACATATGAACACCAATATTTAAGGTGGAAGCCCAATTCGGGAGAAAACCACCGCTGTTGTTATTTCAGTCTTCAATATTTATTATAAATAAAACTTCTTACAATTTTATGCGGGCGCAGACTTATACCAGCACGCAGGAACTCACCTATAGAAGGCTACCACCTTCTCTCATTTTCCAGTCACCACTGGAAGGGAGCTCCAACCCCCTGATTTAACACCAGTTTGTAGAAAGCTTTCACTTTTGCACTGAAGGCTTCAGCCCTCAGATCTACCAACTTTCTCTTAATTTCTTCATCAGATTTGCGTCAGTTCTTCATGACTTCATTTTCAGATCTTCCTAGAGATTCATCATTTCTAGATCTAGAGATCATATCCATAGGTGCATCATAGATTCAGATTCAACAGAGACAGAGTTCGATCACGCAGATATTTCTCAAAAATTTATTCATTAACAACCCCTCAATCTGCGCACACCTGTAGTATAATCCTCTTTTCCTTATATAGTTTTGCCTTTATCAATACCATGAGTAGAAAACCACTCAACCACTAATGGTATTCATATTAAAAGTCGAACAAATCCAAATTGAAATCCCAATCTTCGTTCTTTCATACACGAATCGTCCCAAAGATAATCTTTATCTCCGCCAAATAATACTATAGCCAAGGTTAAGAAATATTAACGTGCTGATGATGGTTTTCTTTCTTTTATTGGAATTTTATTTATCAAATTCGTTAAATTTGATAAATAAATAGTATTCACAACCTTTATATAATATAACTTTATATTAATAACCAGCGCTTTTATCAAATGGCTTTTCAATAGACCTTTGGATCCGGCCCCACATACATAATTGACGGCTCAATCAAAAACACTGGGGCCCATCGCTAACGATCGTTCCCATCCGACGGCGAAGAGTACATCGCTCGGTCTTCAGATGATCCAACGGATATCATTCGTTGATGATGCACGTATGATAACGCGCGATGGTGCGTTGTACCTTGGGTAACCTTCGCGCATCTATAGCAAATGAACACCGTCCGATGACCCCTTCCTAGATCAACGGCGTTTAATAATATCGCTCGGCGTCTTTGGTCGAATGTTAACGTGCGATGGCGCACTTTGATAGCGGTTTTCGTGGGTCCACCTTTGCTACGTGTCAACGTTTCTATGGAATCGCTCCTCAACCAGGAAATACCGCCTATCACCGAAGGGTTGTGTGATGAAACCCGGAAACCGCCTTCACTGTTCACTCGGTCATGGTTCTGCTCTTCCATGCAGGGTTCCATCGTGCTTCCTTTTTTTACGTTATACCTCTTTTCTTCCAGGTTCCGTTCATGATTCCAAAGAGTCAGTCTGTGTTCCATTCGAGAGTTCAATGCCAAATACTCTGTTTTAGTTCTTCCGCGTTATAACTGATTTGCTCTCACTCCTTATTCCTTTCTCTATGAAAGCCAGGCAGCTCCTTACCACATAACTTTGTTCATATCATATATTCAACGAATATATATAACTCCACTGTCTACCAGTTTGGATACTCTGTCGACCGTATTAACATCGGTTCCTCGAACAACATACAGAGCACCATTAATCCCCTCATAGGGTTTCTTACTTATCACAGATTTCGATTATCCTCCATCAGGATGTATACATATGTTCACACATGAATTAATTCCACAGGGACTCAAATATCCTTCTTATTGAATTCAATTTGCTTCTTGACTGATACTGCTCTCTGTAGATGCATTCTTTCTCTGTTCTTCTCTGCTGACCTTTTTTATCAGCTACAATTCTTTTCTTTGTTCCTAGTTACTGTTTCAGATGCCAATTCCTTTGCCACTTCCTTTGCCATCAATGACAATATTTCCAACAATTTTTACTTCCTTATAACAACTTAAATAGTTTTTTTTTGTATATTTTAAGTTGTTTTACAATAATCATCATGGAATGTCTTCAAACAGGTGCTAACATACAAAGAAGAGCCATGAGACGAATTGATTAACATTGGGTTAAATATGGGTTTTCAGTATATGTTGCAATATCATAAATTAATTATGGAATTTGTAAGCATCTATCAATCTTGTTTTACTTAGCTTCGTCTATAATTAATAGAATAAGAAAATCTTTTATATTAAATATATGATTTGTTATGGGGTATAAAACTTGTAGGAAACAAAGTATGGAACTGCGCCAACAAATGAAATGTTGAAAGATGCCATGAAATTTGGTTTTGAAAGGATGTGTATAGTTCATGAGCCAATTCTTGCTATGGTGCATCATTTACTTTCGATTTACATTGATGTATATTATTTAATATTGCAATTTTCATTATTCTCACCAATGTATATACACTCATTACAGTATATTTTTATGTTTGTAGATGGAATGTGAAGAAGAAGAAAACAATCAACACCGTGAACAAAATGTTCCTCAAAATAACCCAAGTCATGGAAGTATCTCGAGCAGTGACAAGAGTTCAAGCGAAGAATGATGATCATTATTTTTGGATATCAAAGCACGGCGTTGCATTTTTTGAAATATTTGTCTGTGAAATCAGACATTTTGTTTAATGTAATGGACATAGTCTCCCAATTGAAAGACAAAGGGATACCAATAACTGTCCCATTTTGTATGACAAATATTGTCTTATTCATATATATATATATATATATATATATATATATATATATATATATATATATATATATATATATATATATATATATATATATATATATATATATATATATATATATATATATATATATATATATATACGTTTTAATTTATTATATTGCGTTCTCCTTTGTCGTTGTGAAATGTAACACCACTGATTAAATATATGGATGATTAAATATTATAATGAAGAGATTTGAAATCTTATGATATGATATAACAAATTAATCTAAACATCACATTCAAATGCACTAATAAAAAATTAACTGATATGAATATTGTTATAAGATATGTGTCTACTTTTGATGAATAATGAATTTTTTAAAATCACAATAATTATGATATGATATAAAAAATTAATCCAAACATCATATTCAAATGCACTAATAAAAATTTAATTGATATGAATACTGTTATAAGATATGTGTTGACTTTTGATGAATAATTAATTTTTTAAAATCACAATAATTGCATTGTCACAAGTCGATGTTTCTAAAAAATACAAAATGAACACTGGTGTGTTTGTATGCTAATGCACACCAGTGCATTTCTACGACCTATGGGCACCGCAATAATACCAATACCAATTAGAACGCTCGGTGCATTTGTGTGATACTGCGCACTGGTGCGTTTATGTGAGACTACTCACCAATATGTTTCTACAACCTATGGGCACCACACAAATACCAATACCAATTAGAATGATTGGTGCATTTGTGTGATACTGCATGCCGATGCGTTTGTATAATACTATGCATTGGTGCGTTGATATGACCTATGGGCACTGCACAAATACCAATACCAATTAGAACTGCCCGGTGCATTGTATCACCTACAGTGCGTCTGGTGCGGTTTTAGACCTTAATGGCCAAGTGCTTGCACCTTTGATCGCTCCAAGGCAACTATCTAGCTGACACACACTGGGATGTTGCTAAACGCCCCAGGGCGTCCTAAATTTTTTTCCTGTCCTGATGTTTCGTAAGATTACAGTACCGGTGCGTTCACTGTAAAACGCATCAGTGCATTAACACCCGATTAGCGTACCGATGTGAAAAAACATTCGTAACAACCTCTGGCCGCCCAGTTTTTTAGTTGTGTTGAAATTCCATTAGAAGCTCAGCCAAAATCTCCGTTACTGAAAACAGATGTTGTAGAAAATGTTTTTTTGACAGTTTTGGCCAATTTAATAACACTAAAAGCCTTCGTTATAACCTCTGCTAGAGGATCTTTTCCTTCTAGTGCTTTGAGGTTGAAGATAACTATTTTGGCCTTCATATCCTCTGTGTAATGATGCAACTAAAAGAAATTCTTCATCCCAAGTAACCATGCATTTGCATCCTCCAGCTTCTTCAATTCCATATCAAAGGTAGGTGTATTTTCTTTCTTGAACTCATCTGGAAAATATCCCCTATCACTCTTCTTGTAAGGATGATAACGATGGCGATCATAGTGCCTGTCAAAACCAAAACTAGAGTAAAACTCGTGTCCATTACCTCTCCTATCTATAGTATCCAAGAGCTTTCCATCTCTAATCATTTCATCCCTATCCAACATGTGCCCACCATGAGAACTACTGCCATATGCCCCATTAGAACTATCCTCCTACACATGGTTGATCTGAATATGTCCATATCTCTACAATTGTGACAAAAGGATTTCTACATTTAGTTCTACTTGTTTCTCATGTGCCTGAATGATCTTGTCATTATCTTCCTTGCAACTTCTTATTTCTACCTTCAAACTTCTCGATTTTTTTGCTAAGTCGGAATAATTCCCACCACCAAGCTACTCATCTGATCTATAGGGAGAAACTCATGAACTATAGTCTACCATTTTTCTAGTCATATTGATCTCTTTCCTGCAAGTATAGCATGTCAGCTAAAACCAAAACATAACATAATCAACATACCTCAGTATACTTCAGGGGAGGATATCTCATCTATAATATCAACCACATTAGTACTATCCATGTATAAACATAATCAAAGCAACATATAAACATCATTTCAAACATTATCCAATTATCAATGCATGGCCATACCTACCACATATCATGACTTGATACACTACAACTATCACTATGTCAATGTATGCATAACAACATATAAACACTAACATGCATAACCAAGGCATAATCGACATACACTCATGATGACCACATCCAACAACAACACCATCAAATTTCACATGGCAACAAAACTGCAACCATGACCACCACCATGCATACACAACAAGAACATAGACCACGAACATAAAGAACACATATTCAAATGACATGTATGCATGACCAACACACCATACATCCATTCCAAGGAGTGAACCATGCTCTGATACCACTCTGTAGCACACTCTTCTCACATTTACCCAAGCTAACTAGTCCACTGGGGTAAACGTGTCATGAGAAGCTACAATTATATGATTCAACTACCCATGTACAGTTAAGGAAGTGGAACCGACATAACGAAACCAAACTGACCTTCCACACATGCTATAGAACCTTCAAAAGCCAACCAACCCTTCCAGGTGACCAACCCCTAAGACAATTTTACATTTTACTGATCTTGGCCCTCAACCACTCCCATGAAAAGCCATGCATGTGATTGATTCCTTTCATTCTCTCTCACAACAAGGAATGCCTGTGAATTTGGACATTTTTAGGTATTTCTGAGTCAATGACCCCAGCTTCTGCACCACTTTTTCAGGGCAAGGTCTTAGGCCACTGCCCAGAACTTCATGAAACTTTTAGAAATGAATAATCTCAATGGAACAAAGCTACTAATGCAATCACTAGTACAATTATTTGATCTGAATCCTACTAGCCATGACAAGCAATTCATCAAACATGTCACAAATATGTAATCTACAGGTCATAACAACATATCTGCGAATAAGGGTCTCATACTTATCTAATATTCGTAAAGAAGTAGTGTTGCCTTATCACAATATCTGCAGTATCATATATTAGGTCATGTATTCATTATACATTCATTTAATAATCAAAACATGATGAGATACATACATCAAGTATGTCATAAAACATACTCATAACCAACATAAATAATAAGGATATAACAACCATACAAATCACATATGAACCAATACATTTACACATGAAATACCAAGAACAAGGAGCCCTTATTGGTGAATGATAAATCCAACCAAGTCAGGGACTTCCACGAACCACTCAACCATATATTGGGATGAACCAAATATTTCTTTCAGCCAATCACCCTCGTGTGATATTACAAGCATGAGCGTGGGAATCACAACAAAACCAATCCATATTTCCTTAGCCTTTACAACAATCTCCACCAGATCACTAGGACATAAACAATCATGGATGCCACCGAATTTCTCCACCTACACCATGAGGAATTTTCCTGCCTCCTAGTCACTAGGATTTACTATATATCCCACCATTCACCGGATTCCTAGGCCTAATAGAGACTCCACCCTCCAGGATTTATTTTTTATCTTTCCATTCAATCGTCGAGGATTCCTATGCTTGATCGAAGGCAAACACCTTTAGGATTTACCATATATCCAACCATTCATCGGTCGATGATTATTAGGCCTACCAATCTACACAAAATATTTCTTTACCACAACCCCACCTTCTCTGGTCCAAGGATTCCTAGGCCTTTTGTTCTTCTTCAGAGACAACCTCACTTAGTTTCGAAACCATTCGGAAATCCAAATTAACCAAGTAAAAGGGAACCCATCACAGCATGCCTATCCATAAATGGAAAAGAAAGGTTGAGAATCACTGTCACACCTAGAAAAACCCATGCCAATGACAACAATAAAACCAAGAACACACATTCTTGTACCATGCATGCCACATCTGGCAAGGAATTCATACATGAAAATCGATACCTACAAGTAATCTTGTTGTAGTTGTTTGATCCTACTCTTTCTTTCTTGAACTTTGATTCGCTTTTCCTTCTTTGTCCTTCCTTTTCTTTCTTCAATCCAATGTTAGAGTGCTCTAAGAAGGCTCTCAGATTCCAACAGTGAGAGAGAGAGAGGGAGATAGAGAGCTCCAAAACTGAACTAGAAAAAGGTACCAATTGGTCCTTAGAAGCCATTTTATTAGTGAGGCCTCTATTTTCTTCATTTTCCGCTATTTTCCTTCATTTTCCTCCTCACATGCAAACACTAACCTTTTGCCTTCTTTTTATCCTAATTTTCATTATTTTCATAAATAAATTTCCAAAAATGTCATTTTTCCTTTTCAAATCCTTTTCCATTGCCTTTACCAATTTCCTTAGCCATACTAAACCAAATTAACACCCACACTATGATTCTTTCCCCAACATTCAACATGGAATACATGTCTCATGAACCTGGTTATTATGTTTCCTTTATCACCTTTATTACATGGAATTTTGACAAGGGTTGTTAAAAATAGGAAGTGAAATACTATAAAAAGAATATTAAATTATTTAAGTTATGTCTAACACATTGTGGTATATTCCTTCTAACCTATATAAAAGTCAATAAAATTAAGAAAACATATGTAGCCACAATTCATATAAGAACTCAAAAATTTAGAAAACACTTGTAATTATAAATCATATAATATTTTTTTCGAGAGAGAAAAAATTTCATAATTTTTATTATGTTAACAGGGAAGAAATATTACATTTTGTAGACACACTATGTGTATTAAATTTTGAGAAAAAAAAAATTTCTTACAAGGAGAAATCATCTATAAAATAGGGTTTATGGTATGAAACCCTAAGTTCAATAAGCCCAAGACCACAAAGTCTCTCAAAATGTTTGCGCATGCAGGCCTACAAAAAACCCAATAGGGAGCAAAAAAAAAAAAATGGCAAAAAAGGCCAAAAAAATCTAGCAAAACAACACATGGCCAAGAAACCCCAAATGGAAACATTATCTTACTGATGACCCACACATCGATGGCTATTCACCTAGTAAATGCCAAAAATATTGGGCACAGGCTGCCCAGGTAGCATGAAAAAGAGCCCTTAGATAGGGAAACAAAAAGAACGAGGCCCAAAAACTCCTAAAATAACTCGCGACATCTGCAAAGCCAACTGAATAATTTTGTAACAAGAAAAAAAGGCTATGATGAAAAAGGGAGAAGATGAATTTTGTGCGAACAACAAAAAAGGAACCTCCACAATGTGCACCAGAGGAGAAGCAATGACAGCAAGACAGAGAGCCACGAGCACCAAAAACCTAGGCATATGATGCCCAAAAATTACCAAAGAAACCACAACACCTGTGGCGAATCCTAGGCGGACGACTACTTCCATGGCAGTGACAACAACGTCCACAAAAAATAGAAAATAAAAGCACAAAATAGGAGCAAAAGCGGCAAGATATCCACCTCGACCTCGCTCCCTAAACTCTCAAACCCAAGACATAATCTGCAGAAAAACAAGGCATGAACCATGCACCAAAGCAGCAAGGGAGCCACCTTAACCTTTCTCCCTCACCTCCCTTCCAAAAACTAGATAGTGCAGTAGGACGAACACCAATGGAGGAAACACAGGTCAACAGAGGAGAACAAGCAAAGACTACAGGTCGAGCCTCAGAAGGGTAACAAAGGAACCAACAAAACCCCAAAAACCAACCCACAAGAGCCACACCAAGAGGCAGCAACGACTATCTGCGACAGGAAAGGAAGCAACAACAGTACGAAGGGTATTGACAAACCATAGGGATGGAAAAAATATCGAAAATGAGGGTTACATCGACAAGGTATCCTACCACTGAGCCCTCTCTCCTCTTTATAATCATATACTATATTATTGTAATAAATAAGGACATATTTCTTAAATATCTTTTTACTATCACAAGCCCTACAAAAATTGTAAAATCCAAATATACATGTATCTATATATGGAATATTATAAATAACAAAAACAACACATTCTCTCTTGAAGCTGCAATAGATATCTTTCAATAAGTTTTATAACCAAGATTCACCACTAACCTCCATGCAAGTTTTTTATATTTCACTATATAAGTTATCAAAAAACTAAGTCTCATGCTCAAATAATTACTTATTCAATTAAATAGAATTCAATTTTAAATTAATACTATAAATCCATTATTTATCTCCACTAAGATTATAAATGTTCATTATGTTGAAAGGTGTTCCACATCTCAATATGGGGAGATTTTGTCACTTATTAAAATATTAAAAGACACACATGTAATATATATATATATATATATATATATATATATATATATATATATATATATATATATATATATATATATATATATATATATATATATATTCTTCTTCTTAAGTAAATTAATTCTATACAAAATTTAGAGAGAGAGAGAGAAACTAAAGTTAAAAAAAAAAATACATCCCAATATGAAAAAAGATGTCTAATTCCTTTAGTGCTTAAAGTGGAATTGATGTCTCCATTAAAATATAGTATTAATAAAAAATAAAAATAAAATAAAATAAAAAATCAATGTGAACTATAGATAAAATATTTTGTTGAGGAATAAAACTAAAAATGTTATTATCTTTGATATGTATAAGTGTACATGGTAATAACAGAAAAACAAAAAAACAAATCAATTTCATCCATAAATACTATATATATATATATACACACACCACTTGTAAACTCCATATATGGTTTGTTGCTTAATATGAGGAAGACATGGAAATTATTATCTATTCAAAATGGAGTTTAAAAGTAGTTAGTTATATATATATATATATATATATATATATATAGAGAGAGAGAGAGAGAGAGAGAGGCATATACCAATCTTAACTCTAGATCTATTATGTGTCAAGAGAAATCAAATCCATTGACTCGATGCAGACCTCTTTTTAGAATGCAAACCTTGAGGATATGTTTATAGCTTGAGAGACTTAATCCTTCTATCCACATCCATAGTTAACATGGATATACACTGGTAAAAAATTAGTTTTCACAATACTTATTTAAAAAAAGTTAAAAATACAAATCCATCCATATTACCTAATTAAAAACAAAAATGTTTATTCAAACAAAACCAAATTAGAAATAATATTGTTTGTTCAAGTCTAATCAATTCAATGTAACACTATAATTAAAATACAAAACTAAAAGTTAAAATACATTTTTTTTAAGAAACAATTATGGATTTTGTATTAATGTAGTATGGTTTGAAGGCCAAAATCTTTTACATCAATAACATTGTCTTCATATACTACATTCAAGGAGATCCAAAAAAAACTAGTTCTTATGTTCCTCTATCTACATGCAACTAATATATATATACTATCCTTATATAACCTCCAAAAAACTCCTAAAACTACTACATATTTGCATAACATAATTTAAACAAACAAGTAGGACTATTCTTTACAATTCACCCCAAGAACAAAATTGTCTTCAATTCCTTGTATTTCAGGACCTAGCAGAGAAGGAGAAGACACTTTTCCAACTGCCACCACCTGCAAATATGAATTTTCCTCATGTTTCACCACAAATTCTTCAACTTCTTCATTATTCTCCTTGGCTGCTTCTGGTTCTATCAGTTGGTCCATATTTCCCTTCTTGAAGTTCAACAAATCAGTTGCAACCTATAGCCTTTCCAACGTAGTATCCACTAGACTGAGTTTTTAGTTAGAAAATCAAAGTGAGCTTGTGACTCTGTTAGTATCATTTCCCCTTTCCTAGAAATAAATATTATAATAAACTCCATGGACATTGATAATTGGGCTATGCGGAAGTTGTCTTCCTTATTCTAAACACTGATATTTCTCTCCATTGGGAAATTCACGCCACGAGCCTTTGATTCTCCTAGAAAATATGTCAACCATATGGAAACCTTGTGATTGAAAGATTATAATTCCTATTCTTATATCCATGTGATTCTTAATTCCCCAAATCTTCATTCCTCCCTACACTTTCAATGCCGCATTATTTTCCATGCATTCGTTAGACCTAAAAATCCAGCATCTTAATATTCAATATGAAAATTTTGACCTACTCCATTAATGCCTAGGAATGCTAGTGTGTTTTTTATGTCTTAGATACAGAGTTACTAACTCTATGCATCTGCTCAATTTTTTTAATGGAAAGGCTCATCTTACATTTTTCCACTGACAAACCTTACAGTACACAGTCTTTCCAAATGTGTGAATTAATCGAGACATATGCATGAGATAAGAGTCAATAGAACAATAGGAATGATAAGAGATGAAATTAATGGCCAAAGTATTGTTTGACAATGGGACAATGTGTGCCCCATCCTTTGATTCGACTTTTAATTATGACCTTTTCCTCTGAATTTTGAGATAAGAAATATCTTGTCATGTTAATGGCTTATGTGTTGGACTTCCATCACCGGAAATCAACACTCCTTGTTCCAAGGTGGAATCCATGTTTTCTAAAGAATATTCCATTGAGTTGAGATTTATTCTAACGTGAAAGAATTCCACCCTTTAAAATTTTGTTATTGGACATTTATTCTATGCAGAATGGGAATTTGGATCTACGTAGGATTATCTTTAAGCTTTCTAATCTACTAGATTACAATCATAAAATCTCCAAAGAACAAGAAATGTTGAATTTCCCTTGAAATTATCGAATCTAATCCTTGCCATGAAGATAAATATTCAACCTGATTGTTGGTTGATGTCCCTAGTCCCCAAGAATATTGAATCTCTTTTTCTTCATTAGAGCCAAAAATAACCCCTCCTACTCCTTCCTCTACGAAAATTTAAAATACATTACGAACTATATATTATATTATTTTTTCATTGAGACACTCTAGAGTCCAATATGTGGGAGATGTCGTAAATAGTGTTAGATTTTAAAATAATAAAATAATACTTACATTAACATATTAAAAATAGTAATTACAAAAAAATAATACCGACCATTAATAAAATACTTCAATTTTCACATTTTAGATCAACTTTATATAGAGAGATAAAGTATTTGAAAGTAAAAAAAAAAAAAAAAATTACTTTTTAGTACGAGGGGGATACATAATTTCTTCACTACTTATAGATATATAAGATCTAAAATTTATTAATAATAAAGAAAAGTTTAAATTGAATTATAAATCAAATATTTTACTTTGTATGTTGAGTAAAATATTTTAACATTAAACATATATAGAGAGAGAGAAATAGTGAAAGATTTGTATTCCATTAATAAGTGCTTTTTAATTCAATGTATGCGGGATATATGTAATTATTTTAATGTTTAATATGGATTTGAGATGGACATCCCCATATATATATATATATATATATATATATATATATATATATATATAGAGAGAGAGAGAGAGAGAGAGAGAGAGAGAGAGAGGTATATATATATATATATATATATATATATATATATATATATATATATATATATATATATATATATATATATATATATATATATGCTTTCTATTTTTGAATATGAGGGGCCATGTATTAGCATTTTAATGTGGAAAATGTGTGTTGCTCAAAACGAACATAGATTTATCTTAACTCCAGATCTACCAAGAGTGGCGAGGAATAAAATCTCTCGAGGTGCAAACCTTTCCTTAAGTTTTGCATCAAAAAGAGATTTACATATTGAGATATTTGATCCTCTCGGTGCTCTTTAGATCCAAAATTTAGATGTATCTATGTTGGTATATCCAACAATAAAGTATATCCAACCTTGTTGAAGAATGTAGCTATGGTCGGTCTTAATAATCCTTGATGTATTTATAATATTATGTAAAAACACAAAAGAAAATGAAATTTTAAATTAGAATAAAGAAAAGAAAGGAAAACAACAAAACCACCTAAAAGCACTATAAAAATACACTTGAACTTTCATTTTTCACTCACTTATCACTCACATATCTCTTTCTCTCTCTCACACATATGTGGGAAGAAATCTAAAAAAAATGCCAAAGTTTCTATGGAGAGAAATTTTTGAGACAACCTAAGTTTTCAACATTGTTATTTCTACTTTTCTTTTGAGGTTATTGGATGAATTTATGAAGTATGATTGCTTAATGAAGATAAAATAACTATAATATTTATTCACAAGTAATTACCATAGTTAAAAAATAGTGCTTGTATCAATTTCACTCTATTTTTCAACATGGTATTAGATATTAGGTGAAGCAAGGAGGTTTAAGATCACATCAAAGCCTATGTAAGTAAATGAGTTTATATTTGTCTGCTAGAAAAGCTAAAGATCAAGGCACCTTAGATTAGGGCTCATATCCAACATAAACAAGTTATTTTTATTCCAAAATTTTTGGCCTCAAAATCTAGAATGGTGATAATAAGGGGCCAACTTACAATTACTTGTGGTCTATGATATGTCTAGGACACAAGAAGGCGGGACATTCATCAATGCACTAAAGAAGTCTTTATGCTCAATAATTGTGAATGAGACTGAACATTTGTGCATATTTGGTGTGAAATCAAAGTTCTTCTAAGACCTCAGATCTATCTGAGAGTACTAAAATCCTCAGAAAGTCTCAAGCCATTTCAATAAGTCAAAAGGTTTATCATCAGGAAGTTTAAAAACTTTTATGTCTTGGATATTTCAAGTATCATTAGAGATCAATTTGTAGATTTTGCATATGATAGTTCAATCTACCTAGTATATGTTAAGTCTGAACTTTACCCATTTTTTACACCCATCCTAGGCCTTTCCTCCCCTATTTTTGAACCCTTTTCACTCTTTAATTATACCTAGTTCGGCTATGTTATCTAGTTTTGTCTAAAAAGGGTACCATAAGCCTAAGGTATGTATATTATCATACGAAGTGTCATTTTATCTAAATTCAATTATTGTTTGATCTAGTTGTGTCTTTATTGCATTACTACTCTAACTATTCTAGAACTTGTGCTCAAATTTGCTAGATTCGAATAGTTCAGCAAATCCTACACACAGCTCATGCAGCCGAGAACCCTCCAGAAGTTTTGGATTTCCTAAAGATATGCTGATTTCCTATAAGCATCTTGATTTCCTACAGCGAGATCGATGTTTGATCATGTTCCACTCATCTCCAGATCGAGTAAAGACATGGGTTTTGAAGGGATTTTGATGCATATGGAAGTTGTCCTATTCACTATTCTGAATGCTCTTTTGCTACCACCCAAACCTCTAGATCTTCTCTCATGCCCACATGGATAAACAACTTCAGCCACACAACGGAAATTTTCTAATCCATGCTTCCAGTCATGGATTAGACTCAACAAAAGTTTAGTTTGCCAATTTGTATCTATATCATTGGCTGTAGGCTTAGATTAGTGATCTACTTTGTTCAAGCCAAATATGGGCTTTGAGAAATGTATAAATCTGATGTATTTCGCTTTGTAAAGAAGGTTGGGTTCTGATTGTTTTCGATAGCAAGATATCAGACTGTACTTGGCTGTAATTTCCAGATTAATAAAATAGTCTATGTTTTTTTTACCTTTATGAGCATCTTCTTCAACTTTTGAAGGAGTTGTGAGTGAGGGAGGGCCCCCTTTGCTCACAAATCCCGCAGCATAGTGTGTGTTTTATTTCTGTTTCATTTATGCATTAATAATTCCTGTACACAACTATTGCTTCCTTTCTGCATTTCCTGCAGCAAATTGTTAATTGGTTAAGTGATTTAATTCTTTATGTTAATGAGTTCTTTTCATTTGATCAATATTTGGATTCGATTGTGGTTGATCTTTTATCTTTTCCTGCATCAATATCAGCAAACCGAAGTGTTGTACAGGGATGTTATAAGCCACTCCATAGCCATTGCTGCTAAAGTATTGATACAGGAAAGAAGCATGAGATGTTGATTTTTGTTTGATCTTTATATTTTCATGGTCAATATTAGAAATCCTAAGTGTTGTAGAGGGATGATATATGCCATTACATAGCCATTCTTGCCAAGTATTTACATAGGAAAGAAGCATTAGTTGATGTGTGTATAATTTATTAGCACTTGAAGTAATCAACTTACATATACTTTTCACTGCATCTCATCAGTCTAACTTCCTAGGTTGACAATTTATGATTGGAAAATTATAAGCATATAATTTGACTCAACATTTTGGCGTCGTTGACGAGGAGGTGCTAAGGGATGATACTAAAAGTGTTTTAGTTTTATTTTGTCGATTTTTTTTTTCAGAACTGGGGGAGTCGAAGTGCAAAGACGAAGGGCAAAGCCTGCGCACCCACAGAGGTCAGACACTTGCTAAAGTCGCGTCCTGATTGTTTGGTAAGTTTTTTTAATTTTTTTTTAATACTAGATGAATAGGACCCAATATTTTCTATATTTTTCGTGGTGGTGTGAGCACCACTTCATTTACTAATACAACGGCAAGAAAAATGGACTCTATAAGAAACAAGGCAGTAAAGGAAGAAGAATTTGAACAAGAGGTCTGCAGTCCAGAGCAGATTGACGCTTCTATAGCAGAACACTTTGTTGTAGAATCTTCTATTGTTACCCATCTAGAATCTCCCCTTTCAAGGAAGGCAACATCTCTACTCAGTGGTCAGCCTGAAGAAGAGTTCCTTGTGAACCCTATTAAATAACCAGAGTTCCATATCACTGACTCTGAGGAATCTATAGTCTTCAAAGGTCCCACTCTTTCTTGGACTGATATGGCTCATGATGAAGGTACGGGTAATACAAATGGAGGCTTTGATGAGAATTAGGAGAAACTGTTCACATTTGAATTCCCTATTAGGGAGACTGGTGGAGCTACTCAGATGAAAAATATCCCTCCTTCAGCCTTGCCTAATTTTCGTGGTATTTCTAGTGAGGATCTAGATGCATTCCTATTCGAATTTGATGTGTTGTGTCGGAGCTATGACTATTCTTCCAATGCTCAGAAGTTGAAGTTGTTTCCTGCTACGTTGAAGGATGTAGCTCTCAGGTGGTTTATGGGGTTGGAGTCAAACTCCATTACAACTTGGGATGAAATGAAGAAGGTATTCCTGAGAAAGTACCAAGACTACTGTAAGACCAAAGACCTCAGAGAAAATATTTGTGGGATGACTCAGAAGGAAGGCGAGAGCCTTGAAGATTTGGTAAAATATTCCAATACAATTTGTAGAGATCTAATATGAATCAATTGGATAAAGAGACCAAGAGAACCACTTTTATTAGGGAAATCAGACCAGAATATCTGGAGGTCTTAAATATAATGGGAGCAGGTGATGTATTGAAGCTGAGTTATGATGATGTGTGTGAGCTTTGTAAAATGTATTCAAGAGTAAATTCCAAGGTTGGAGGAGGACCAAGAGATCCTTCTTCCAAGCTTGTCAAATCAGTTTCTGAAGCTGGAGTAACCAGAGCTGAAATGGGTAATTTATTTGAAAATTTTAAAACTGATATTCTTAGCACTTTATCTTCACAATTTGATGTTTTGCGGGCTAAGAATAAACAGGAGAAATGGGATGAACTAGAGAAAGCCTTGGCGTTGTTCTATTCCAAATGTAGGAAGAAACATGCTCTAAGGGAATGCTTTGCTGATAGTATCAAGGTATGTCGAATTTGTGAGGCTGAGAATTCCACTCATCAATGTCCTTCTCTACCTGAAATTAAAGCAGCATACATAGTAGATCAAGGATCTTTCAATGCACTTTATGCAATTTCACCTCAAAGACCATGGTAGCCACGTCTTGCAGGTATGTCACAGTCAAATTCTCAATCTCCTTATGCTAAAAATCAGATGTGGAATGTTCTAATGCCCTGGAAGCCTTAGCCTCCTCAATGGCCTTGGCAGGGGAACTATTCTTATCCTACTACACAAAGTTTCCCAACTCAAAAAATTTATTCCCAACCCACACCACAACAACAACTTCAATTCACTGCCCCACCAAATCTACCTCGTCCCACACAGCTTCTTGCTCAAACGGTGTCTAATCCCAAAAATTTAACCATTTGATCCACTCACAACATTGGATTGTTCACTTATCCCACTTTTCCTACCTAATGTATTGCACCTTGGCCACTACAGGAAGTTTCTAACCCTGTGTTATAGGAATTTCCTGCATCTCTGCAGGAAATTTTTGTTCCTGTACAGTTGCAGGAATTACCTGTGCAACTACAGGAAATCAACCTTAGGTCAAGAAAAGTGGTGACTCGGCCCGAAACAATTGAGGAGATTGTAGAGGAAGATATCTTAGAGATTCCTGAAGAGGGAAACACACCTGAACCAACAAAACCATCCACCTCAAGGCCACAAGAACCTTCATCATCTCATATAATCCAGCCTCCTTTTCCAGAGAGGTTGGAAATGGAAATTAAAACAAAACAACCTGAATTTGATCTTGTGTCTGAACTGAGAAATATGTGCATCGAGATTCCATTACTGAAATTAATAAAGGACATCCCAATATATGCCAAAACAATGAGGGAACTATGTACCAAGAAACCAGGGAGACAAAAGAAAGAAACCTCAACATTGCAAGTAGGTGGAAAGCTTGCAAGTTTAATGTCTACCAGATTTGTTACTGAAAAATATGCGGATCCCAGAATCTCTGTGGTGACCACCTTCATCAATGGATACTCCATAAAGAACACTTTGATTGATTTAGGTGTAGCCATCAATGTGATGACTATGTAAACTTTATCTCATATAGGATCCTTTGACTTATTACCTACTCCTACCATGTTAGAATTAGCAAATAGGTCTAAGGTAAAGCGAGAGGGGGTTTTAGAAGACATTGTCATATCATTGGATTCTTGGGAGTACCCTGTAGATTTTTATGTTCTTCAACCTAAAACTAACTTCAGAGGGCACCCATTGATCTTGGGGAGACTGTGGCTAGCCACGGCTGATGCCTACATAGGGTGTAGATCTGGAAACATGACTATCACTCGTGGGTCTTAAACAAAACATATCAACTTGTATCCCCTCGCTAAACCCCTCTTGAGATCAGAAAACATGCATTGGATTGAAGAAGAAGAAGAACATGATTCAGAAGGTACCCAGCTAGTTTTAACAATAGCCCAAGCCATGATTCTTAAGGAAAATTCTGAGGAAAATCTGATAAATTGTTGTATTTCTAATCTTGATTTCCCGCAGTATTTAGAAGGACAGTCTAGTCATAATTTAGATATCATTACTAACCTGTAGGATTTTTATGAACATATTTAAGCTTCTGAATCAAATTCAGCCCTATTATCTGCATTTCCTGCATATTCAATGTCTGAATGGGGGAGTAAGGTAGTGGAAATTTTTCCTGAAAAATCTTTAAACATTAATTCTGCCTTAACTCATGAACAAGAAAAGAAATTAATTCAAACATTGAAAATGTTTTCAGATACATTTTCATGGGAATATACTGATATGAGAGGCATTCACCGAGCACATGCATTCATCACATTTATATAGAATAAAATGCTAGGCCTGTGAGACAACCACAAAGGAGGATGAACCTTGCTTTAAGGGAAATTGTAAAAGATGAATTACAAAAATTGTTAAATGTAGAAATCATCTATCCTATCTTAGATATCCAGTGGGTATCCCCATTATTCATTGTCCCCAAGAAAAATGGTAAATGGCGAGTGTGTGTAGATTACAGGGAATTAAAAAAAGCTACATTAAAGGACCATTTCCCTTTACCGTTTATAGACAAAGTACTAGATACTCTAGTAGGGAAAAGGTAATTTTCCTTCCTAGATGGATTCAGCGGATATAATCATATTAGGATAGCCCCTAAGGATTAGGAAAAGACAACATTTACATGTCCTTGGGGTACCTATTCATACAAAGTATTACCATTTGGTCTATGCAACGCACCAGCCACATTTCAACGGACGGTCCTTGGTATTTTCTCTGATATTTTGCATGATTGCGTAGAAGTTTATATGGATGATTTTACAGTTATGGGTGATACTTTTGAATAAGCTTTACATAATCTTGAAAAAAATTTGCAGAGATGTAGAGAAACTAATCTTTCGTTAAGTAATGAAAAATGTTTTATGACTATGACTGAAGGTATTTTTTTGGGTCATCATGTTTATGCTGCAGGAATTAAGGTCGATCCAACAAAGATTGAGGTTATTGTAAATCTGCCCCCACCAAACTATCAAAAGGGAGTTCGCAGTTTCCTTGGACATGTAGGTTACTACATAATTTTGTTGAAAACTTTACAAAGGTAGCCTCTCCATTGTTTAAATTATTGACTAAAGAATCTGAATTTGATTGGAATGATGAGTGTCAAGATGCATTTGATAAACTCAAGGAAAAATTTTCTTCAGCACCTTCCTTGAGAGGCCCATATTGGAATTTGCCTTTTCATATTTCCACTGATGCCTCTGATTCAGCCGTAGGATCAATATTGGGTCAAAAGGAGGAATTTGTGGAAGAAATTGTGAAGAAGAAAGAGATGGAGATGGTAAGGGAAGGGATCCTTCCTTCCACTGTCTCTTCTTGATTTCCTTGCTGATACAATGAGATCACTTTGTTCCTTTTCATGCTCGATAAACCATGAGAGGAATGTCTATTAGGTATAGGTTTATTCCTTTTTCCGAGCCCAATGGACTACTTACGGAAAAGGAACCCCTTGGAGTCTTCTTTTTTAGTACTTTAGACTCTCTAAAATTGGAATCTAGCGAGCATGGACTGCCCTGGGTTCATTTTTTTCAGTTAATTTATGGATTTCTCGTGTTGGACTGATGCGGGATTTCTTAAGGCCCTCCTTCCAACAATTCTGACCCATTGACATCAACAAATTATCTGGGTGCGTGATTAGAGACTTACGATGCCTTGAAGCTTATATGCCCCAATGACAGGCTATCTCGCCAGTGCTAATGGAGAATCATCATGGATTCTATAGTACTAGATACTACAGGGGGTTTGACAACAACTCATATATTCACACCTGATAGAATGCATCAGGGTACCTTGTTCCTCACTCTCATTAATGGTGATGGACCTCGCATTGGTTAACAGTTGACCTAAATGGCTGGTAATCCAATGAGGCCATTGCAAATTTAACATCGGTACATTCATTCATGTGAAATGGACTATACACAATGGGTGGAGAAAGCAGTTCCCGTAGATTCAGCTTCAATTCCTGTAGAATGTTCAACAGTTGTAGTTTTTAATTCCTAAAGAATGTTCACAGTTATTTCAATCCCCGCAGAATGTTCATCAGTTGCAGTTCAATTCCTTAAGAGTATTTAACATTTATTTCTGCAGAATGTTCAGCAGTTGTAGTTTTAATTCCTGCAGAATGTTCGACTGTCATTTTTAAATTCCTAAAGAAACATTTGTTAGGCACAACAACACCTGGGTTTCTTAAAAAAACAAAAGAAAAGAAAATTCATTAAACAGAACATTAGATTAAAATCATGTAATAAAGTACTAACAGACATTATTTGGTTAAGTTCATGGATTATATGTCTAATATAATAGGTTATCATTGCAAGAGCAAGCTACGTCATTGAGTACAGGACCGTTGGAGGTAAGAGGTAAAGTACATATGGTGATAAGATGTTTGAGGTAAATGTATAATGACGCTTTAATTTAAAAAAAAAAAATGCATAACTAAGGCTATGGTAACCCTTGTGGTCGTGAGCCGTTGCGACATTAATCCCATGATCTGTCATCATCACGTCGATGATGGTTGTACTTTCGAGGTCAATCCTGTAGGTCGGATCCTGATGGCAATCATGATCATGACCTGTTGCCAAAAAAGCCCCATATTTCCTATTTAGTTCCTTCCACCGTCAAAATTGTTGCATAAGTCTCAGACTATATTCCCGCAACCTGCATTTTCTCTGTTCCTTCTGTCCTCAATTTCCCTGTCTGTTTCCTCACTTTCCTGTCCATTTTCTCCTCCGACATGTCTAAGCTCCAAGCCCATGTACGATTCAAGCCACAAAGGCTTGCACTGCTGGAATTTGATCCTCGCAACAAGGCGAGAATAGAAAAGGTCGGATGGCTTCCTTTCTTCCAGAGGTTCAACGGCCATAACTTTGAAGTAAAAAAATATTTTTCCCTGAACCTGAATGGGGATAAAGCACAGGTTGGAAACATACAGTTCAGGTTGACAGAAGACGTGGTGGTGCGGGCATGTGGAATTCTGCAAGATGCAGAGCGATGGTTTAAAAACCGTTGCTTCAACAAAGAAATGTGCACATATTTCTTGCAGAAGGATCACTCAAACCCCGACTGGAGTAAGGGGATTCCGAAGGATTTTTTAAGGAGTAAGTATCATCAATTACTATTTTTCCTGCAGAAGTATGTCACGTGTGAGGGTCACTTTGGCCTCGCATTCCTGTTTCATATTAGGTTACTCAGACAGTTCCGATACAAGCCCCTAAATTTTCCCTAATATTAAAAATTCCATTGATCAAAATTTCCACAGCCACGAAAGAAAGGTTCGCCCACATAGAGGAAAACCTCTACTATCACGGTTTGGTGAAGATTATTCAGGTGGAAGTCCTGCGGAAACAGAAAAATACATGGGAGGACTATCTGACAGAAAACCATTTTGTGGATGATAGAGATTCTAACTCCTCAAAGTCAGGGAGGAAAAGCCCACATAGAAAGCAAAGAAGAAACCACAGACCCATGGACCAAAGGTGAAATAAGATGAAGGGGATGATGAAGTTATGGTGACCGGTGAAACTACTGTGAAGGGCTCCTAGCAGAAGAGGCCTTATACCCCTGCTAAACAATATACCAAGAGCCAAGTTGCTCGGCTGGTAATTAAGGATACAACAAAAGAAGGGACACCACCCAAAAAATTTTACCAAGAATATAGATAAGTCTCGTGGCCAGGCCAAGGGAAAGGAGAAGGTAAACCCTACTACATTCATTGACAAGGACACTATGTCCTTTCAGGATCCTTAACTACAAGAAATTCAGAATGAAGCCATGAAAGTGCGGGAGGATTTGAGTGTGCCCTAATCCTCACAGGGGCATCATGAGAGAGAGGTGACTCCACTGAAGAAATGGTCTCGACATATGTTGGAAGAGACCATTAAGAACCTTACCCTTTTAGAACGGACCTTGAAAGCAGAGAACGCGACCCTGAAGGAAAATATCCTTAAGATGCAGAAATAACACGAAGAGTGGCATGATAAATCATCCCACATCATGAAAAAAAAATCAAGCCCAGATCGACCACTTGAAGAAGAAGAATGAAATGTACATGGGACAAAATCATGCGGAATCTAGTTAGGCCCAACTAGATCATGTGGCTGCAGTAGCTGCAGCCCAGGAGAAAGTTGATTTTCTGTTTGAGGACTACCTCAGTTTTTCTTGCATAAGGACATGCAAGAGTTTTGGTGTGGGGGAGATGTTAAGTCTAAACTTTACCCATTTTTTACACCTATCCTAGGCCTTTCCTCCCCTATTTTTGAACCCTTTTCGAACTTTAATTACACCTAGTTCGGCTATGTTATCTAGTTTTGGCTAAAAATGGTACCATAAGCCTAAGGTATGTTAAATTATCACAAGAAGTTTCATTTTATATAAATTTGAGTATTCTTTGATCTAGCTGTGTCTTTATTTCATTACTACTCTAACTAGTCTAGAAATCATGCGCAAATTTTCTAGATTCGAATAGTTCTGCAAATCCTGCAGACAACTCATGCAGCCGAGATCCCTGCAAATGTTCTTGATTTCCTGTAGAAACGATGATTTCCTGCTACTGTCTTGATTTCCTGCAGCGATATCGATGGTTGACCATGTTCCACTCATCTCCAGATTGAGTAAAGACATGGGTTTTGAAGAGAATTTGTTGCATATGAAAGTTGTCCTATTCACTACTCTGAATCCTCTTTTTCAACCACCCAAACCTCTAGAACTTCTCTCATGCCCGCATGGAGAAACAACTTCAATCGCGCAATGTAAATCGTCTAATCCATGCTTCCAATCATGGATTAGACTCAACATAAGTTTACTTTGTCAGTTTGCATCTGTATCATTGGCTATAGGCTTAAATTAGTGATCTACATTGTTCAAGCCAAATATGGGCTTTGAGAAATGTATAAATCTGATGGATTTTGCTTTGTAAAGGAGGTTGGGTTGGGATTGTTGTTGATAGCAAGATATCAAACTATACTTGACTGTAATTTCCAGATTAATAAAATAGTCTATGTTTTGTTTACCTTTCTAAGCAGCTTCTTCGACTTTTGAAGGAGTTGTGAGTGAGGGAGGACCCCCTTCGCTCACAACTCCCGCAGCATAGTGTGTGTTTTATTTATGTTTCATTTATACATTAATAATTCATGTACATAGCTAGTGATTCCTTTCTGCATTTCCTACAGCAAAATTTTAATTGGTTAAGTGATTTAATTCTTTATGTTAATGAGTTCTTTTCATTTGATAAATGTTTGGATTCATGCTCTTTGTTGATCATTTCAGCCCCCATTGAATCTTTGACAAGCAATCCCTTTTTGGTGGGCCTGAAAAATCCATTATCCGCCTATCGTTGCCTTCTCCCAGCCTCAGAATTGCATAAAAGGGGAAAGAAACCCACCTTTGAAAATATATCAAGCCTCAGCCCCTTTCGGCCTAGCCCCTCTGCTCCTTTCCTCCACGTGACCTAAAGCTAGAACCGGGCGCTGGCCCTATAAGCACTTACCACAGATACATGTTGGGCGCGTTTGTAACCGTCGATCTATACCGATCGGACGGCATTCACAATGCTCCATCGCGCCCGGACCCCACTCATTTCACAGCTCTGATAATCTTTCCACCGTCTGATTAGTTTGCAGATCAACAGTCAGAAGCTCACCCGCTTCAGTGGCTTCGTAGCGCGCTACTTCCAAAACCAGGTGGTATCTATCACACCGCCCTCCAACGGTGGGCGGTAATTCTCGTTTGGCTAGCGATTCCATACACTGTCTGCCGCGTGTCCCTGCGTACGGCTCCAAAACCGCCATTCATCACACGCTATAGTTCGGCAAAATACGCGGAGCGATATCGCTGTCAGCCGTCGGATCTGGAGATCTTCATCTAACGGTCGTCGCGCATCAAAGCTGCATGAGTTTTAATTCACGAAAAATACACCCCTGGCCCACTATCCATCACCTCCGACGCTCTTTCAGCCGTCGATCTCCTTCTAAGATCGGACGCTCAAGATTTCATCATCCCCGCCGTTGACCGGTCTCACTGTCAACACTCCACGTCATCATCCCATGTGTTTATCGCATTTTTCCCTCCACCATTTATACATTACATTCATATGTTATATTTTAATGTTTCGCATTATAAACTTTGGCCAGCCCATCCGCCATTGTTCCACTGCATTCTTCATCGTCACCTCTCATCCTTCCACCATCTCGTCATGTTGCGTTACTACACAGTCATCCCCACTGCGCCTCCATCTCCAAGCATGGTTTTTCTTAACAAGTTTGCGGGTTTCAGTGACGAAAGATTGTTGTGATTTACAGTCTGGTTTTCAGTAGCAGAGGACACGTCAAAGGACCATTTTTCAGAGCAGAATCATGAAGAAAGGCCTAAGAAGGTAAATCGACAAGACTTCAGTTAAAGAAGCAAGGTTCAAATCTGTCAAACCCTACAGGAACATTCAAGGCGCCGATTTCACAAATGAAAACATTAATGGACCAGCAGAAAAATATCAGCAAATGATCGAGGAATTCAACGTTCAGCATTGAATGATTATCAGCTGTAGTCCAGGACTTAAAAGGCAGAGGATACCATTCACAGATAAAATACCTCGAGGCTTTCTTTTCAGCACTATTTTCTTTCAGGAAAGGACGGAATGTTTATATGATTTTACTCCTTTACCGTGTTCCTGAAGAGATCTTCACCCAATGCATTTATTTCAGAACGCCGGCCTCAAAATACATGCAGCACTTCAGAACCATTCAGCAATATGGGCGTGCACATCTCTGCCATTTTTTTTTAATGATACAATTAAATGTTCATCACCCACTTTCTTTATTAGTCTTCTTTGTTTCCTATAAAAGAAAAAACGAACCGTTTAGGAAGGGTTCCAGATTTTATCAGAAAACTATGCAGTGAAAGGATTTTTGCATACATTTTTTAGAACTTTTATATGAAGGCTCAGAGCCCATAGGGTCTCAGTGAGGATGAGTTCCATATGTTAAAGAGGATTCTGGTCTTTCGTATTTCACATTCTATAACTTTCTCTTATGTGTTATTTCAATATATCATTTCATCTCATCCATGTTTCCTGTATCATGTTTTGGAATGCGAGTGGCTCACTGATTTTTGGTATGGATTAATCCTAGTTGATGCCCATGCTCGGATCATTCAAGCGCTTTAAATATGGCTCATGCATGATATTCTGTTCCATTATTTATCTAAACCGTATTTCTGCTATGTTAGTTGCTTTGGGAGGGTGCTTTTAAAATGCTATTATCATGTATGGATTCTTAAATTAGTAAGCCCATGCATGGTGGTATTGTATATCTAGGTATCAGCTCAAGGTTGACTAATATCTTCTCAACATTTCTTTCATTACATACACCCTCTGATAATTGATATCTGTGACATATTACTTGAATTGGCCCGCTTTGCAATAAACTGTCTCTGAATTTTCTGTTGCTTTCATATTAGATTTATGCACTTTTCCTCTACAGTACGCTTTTCTCTGTGTCAGTTTCTGAGGGTCTCGGTCCCATTCTAGTTTATTTTCCTGTTTACGAGAGATAGCAAGTGAGCTGAAGTTGACAACTTCATACATTATATTATACGCTCCTTGCTATGCTAATATGTCCTAGGCACTGGTCTATCACAACTCTAGGCTGTCTCTAGGAGCGACAACATCTTTCTGGCGTCGTTGCCAAGGAACGAAATTGAGAAGTTTAAATCCCTGGGCCTCGACAAAATCTAATTCACTCTTCAAATAGGTGAGTATGGAGAGTTGAGAGTTGTAGACCCCTCACCTTGGCGACTCCACGTTTGTTTATTTGATATATCTATTTGCAGTCCTGGCTCCTCGTAAGCCACACCTGAGGTCAGATACGTCTAAGACAAAGACACCTTCAGTGTCTAACCCTGAAAAGATCATTCATAGAAGAAATTGGAGGGAAAGAAAATCAGTCCATCCTGAGATTCCCGAATTCTCTCAAGAAGACTATCCATCCTCTTCCTCTCAAGAAGTCCAAGTAGAAAATCCCTACTACACTGAGGAAAATCCTAAATATTACTCAGATCAGAAATAAAAATAGTCTTCATCCTACTCCTGAGGTTGAAGAGGTCAAGGAAGTAACCGTAGTATCTGTTGTTAACAAACCTTTGTTCCCCTCAACCCCTCAAGCTGCAGTTGAGTATATTCCTATTATTATTCATACTCCACATCCACCTCCTCCTCCTCCTCTTACTCATCAAACTATTGCACTACCTCCACCTCCTCTAATGGCCAATGTTACGGCCTTCTTGATGAATAAATATGCTCCCCTGGCATTACCCCAAGCGTTGAATGATATGCCCCAAGATTATCTGAAGATCTTGGCCATATTCAATGGAGAAAACGAGATTGATGCTCAAAAACATCTTGAGACTTTCTTCTCCTTTGCAGAGAACTTTAATGTTGAACATTTAGATGTGGTCTTAATATTGTTCGTGCAATCTCTTGATGGTGAAGCTCGAAAATGGTTTAAGACATTGGCTAGCCGTTCTATTACCACTTGGGATAACATGGAAGACACTTTTCTCAGGAAATGGGGAGAGAAGAAAGATCATGGAAATTGTCTCATTGAGTTCAATACACTAAAGAAAAGACATAATGAAGGGGTATCAGAGTTTATCAAGATATTTAATAAATTATATCTGAGTCTCCCTGTTGATATGAAACCTCATCAAACTGCTGCTAAAGTTGTTTTTGTAGCAGCCTTTGATTCAGAATTTGGTTTCTCTCTCATAGAAAGAAAGCCTGCTACTCTGGATGATGCGCAGGCAGATGCACTAGAGTTGGAAGCAAACTTTTCCTCCACTTTAAAATCAAAAGGAAGATCTGAACAAGATACCAAAAGAAGGGGCAAAGAAGAGGCATCTACCTCTAACCAAGACAGAGACTCAGCCAATGACAAAATGGAAGAAATGAGCAAATTGATTAAGAAAATGGTCAAGCTTGAATTGGAAGCCAAGAACACAGCCTTCAAGAATTTCCAGAATGCTCCAAACAGAGGTTACAATCCTCAATACAGACCACCCCTGTAAATATTACCAAGGGAATCAAAAGAGAAACAGGATCAGGTACCGCACCCATTGTACCTAGAAGGTACAGAAGATGATACCACTGGAGATACTGCCTATGGACTGGAGGATGCAAATCTTGATTTCTCGGATAGAGAAGAAGATGAATGCTCATTGCAAGAAGAAGAAAAGGCTAGAGACACGGAAGACTTAGAGATTGATCACTGTTGTAAGCAATTTGTTGACCTCATGCAAGCACAGCTCAATAGAAGATATGACCTCAGATCTTCTAAGAAGAGAACTCATATTCAAGAGCAAGAAGAAGAGCCACATTAGAAGGAAGCACCTGCTCAGGAGGATTCAACAATGCAGAAAGCCACGGACAAAGGTAAGGGACCTCTAAACAAACCTTTGCATTTTAGTGATCAAATTCCTTCCTCTTCAAAAGCAGTCATTCCCCCTAATGTCAAGTCTGTGTCTAAAGAATTCAAGCCCCCAGCTGAAAATAAAGAATCAAAATAGGTTGTGATAGAAAATTCCCCTCCTGCTTTCAGTCTGCAAAAGGAACTCGAAAAGGTCAAAATCCTGGTCCCCTTTACTGAACTGTTGAAACAGCCAGCGTATCAATCTCAAGTCACCTCTTTCATGCTCCCTCCAAAAGCACCAATAATCCCAGATAGTATCAACCTTCAAGAAGAAAGACCAATGGTAGTCTTTGGCCCACATGTTGAGGATTTAGATCCCTCTACTCCTCCCTTCTATGTGTCTCTAGTGATTCATGACCTGCTACTACATAACTGTATGCTAGATTCTGGAGCTTCCCACAATATTATGCCTCTGTCAGTCATGGAACAACTAGGACTACAAATCACCCATCCATACAAAGACCTCTATTCATTTGACTCCAAAAGAGTTAAATGTTTGGGGATGATCAAAGATTTGGTAGTAAATCTGGCCCAAATACCAGCAAAAAGTGTGGTAATGGACATTGTGGTGGCTGACATCCCAGCTCGTTTTGGTATGCTGCTGTCAAGGTCCTGGGGAACAAAAATCGGTGGATCACTCAAGATGGATTTAACATATGCCACAATCCTGGTTTTTGGTGGCCAAGAGAGGAGGTTGTACAGAGAGACCATATTTGTCAAGATGGTGACTAAGGCTGACAATTCTGTAAGTTCACCAGTCTACAGTAAGGAAGGAGATTTTTCATGCTTGATGCTGGAAGAAGATCAAGATTATGCTCATGAACCATCCTTCTGTCAGATCAAGACTGAGTAGCCCTCAGAGAGCCATGAAGCAGGAATCTGGACACTTCATTTTGATGGAACAAATTCAAGAGAAGGTAATGGGGCTGGAGTGCTATTGATTTCTCCTGCAGGCAAATGGATCCCATTGTCCTTCAAACTAGAATATGAAGCTACTAATAATGTGGCTGAATATGAAGCACTTATGTTAGGATTGCAGACAGTCAGGAATATGAACATACAAAGCTTAAAAGTTCTGGGAGATTCAGAACTGGTGGTCAGACAAGTCAGGAATTAGTGTCAGACCAAACATCCTAGGCTAAGGGCTTATAGGAATGAAGTTTGGGACATGGTAGAAAATTTCCTCTTGGCGTTCAATATCCAGTTCATGCCCCGAGAACAGAATAGAATGGTAGACTCTCTTGTTGTGGCTGCCAGTACATTTCGTCCTCCTTAGAACCCCCTCTTAAGGTATGAAATAGAGGTGCGTTATCGACCATCAATCCCAGATAACATCAAGCACTAGCAGGTATTTGAAGACGAATAATAGATGAAGATATTCCTGGAAACAGTGGGAGAATTCTCCAATATGGAGATTGATGCTGATGAAGAAGAGGTTGAGTCTGAAGATACTTCAGAAAGAAATTGGGAGAAGAAAGTGGCAAGTAATAAGGTGTTGCAGTTAAAGGGAAACATAATAACCAGATGACTGGTGCCTCTAGAAAGATTATTTGATAAGAATGATGTCCCACTGCAGCCGAGCAAAGTGGTAGAAGAAAATCAGGTAGAAGACCTGAATCTTGGTAATGAGGCTGACCCCAAAATTGTAAAATTGTCTAAGAAAATCCCTGGAGAATATAAAAAGCTATATCAGAAATTATTTCAGTCTTACAAGGTTGTGTTTTCATGGTCCTATCAGGACTTGAAAACTTTTGATATCAGTATTATGCAGCACAAAATTCCACTGAAGGGAGATGCAAAGCCCCATAAGCAGAAGCTCAGACAAATCAATCCCCTATTGTTGCCTTCTATTGAGAAAGAAATTAAGAAGCTGTTGAAGGCCAAAATAATTGTACCATTGAGGTACTCTGAATGGGTGGCAAACCTGGTCCCTGTACGAAAGAAGAATGGAGAAATAAGGCTCTGTGTGGATTTTAGAAATTTAAACAGAGCATCCTTAAAGGATAATTATCCACTGCCTAAGATGGATCACATCTTGCAGAGGGTAGTTGGATCTTCTAGGATGCCAATGATGGATGGATTCTCTGGTTATAACCAGGTGGCTGTGTTTCCGGAGGATCAAAAGAAAACTGCTTTCACCACACCATGGGGTACATTTATGTATGTCAGGATGCCTTTTGGATTGATTAATGCAGGGGCCACTTTTCAGAGGGCAATGGATATTGCTTTTGTTGGGGAGCAAGATAAATTTCTGGTATTCTACCTGGATGATATCACTGTATTTTCCAAGAATGATACCGAGCACATTGAGCATTTGCGTAGAACTTTCGAGAAATGCAGAAGGTATGGTATCTCTCTGAACCCTCAAAAGTCTCTATTTGCATTAGAAGAGGGAAAGCTTTTGGGGCATATGGTGACTAAAGATGGGGTGAAGATAGATCCTAAGAGGGTAGAGGTTATAAATGGTATTTCTTTTCCCAGAAATAAGAAATAGGTACAAGTATTCCTAGGGCGCATTAATTTCCTGAGAAGGTTTATCCCTAACTATGCCGAGATAGTTAGGCATATAACAGATATGCTGAAGAAGAATAATGAGGTAAAGTGGTCACAAGAATCACGGGAGGCATTTACCAGGATAAAGAATGCTTTTGCAGAAGCCCCTGTGCTGGCTGGACTAGATTATGATAAACCTTTCATGATTTTTTCTTTTGCATCACCTCATACAATAGCAGGAGTTTTATTGCAGAAAAATGAGGAAGGGTATGAGCAGCCTATTTCCTTTTTCAGTCAGGTGCTCCGTGATGCAGAATTAAAATATAACATATTGGAAAAGCAAGCATATGCCCTAGTGAAATCCCTCAAATAATTCTGTGTATATATCTTGCAGTCCCACATCACTGCATTTGTGCCTGCAGCTGCTGTAAAAGATATCCTTATTCAAGGGGATAGTGAAGGAAAAAGGGGAAGTGGATCGCTAAAATACATGAATATGACTTAGACATACACCCTACTAAGCTGATCAAAGGACAGGGGCTTGCCAAAATGTTATCTGAATCAAACTATCAAGCTCTGGGCATAAATTTGTCCATTATAGCAGGTGAGGAATCTGAAGAGCAAGAAGAGCGATAGGGAATTGGAGTAGCTACTCCAGAAACACATCTAAAGTACCTCACCAGTCCGTGGTACAAAGAGATAGTAGAATATCTCCTCACACTCAGCTGCCCACCAAGCTGTGATAAAGCTAAATACAAAACACTAAGATTGAAATCACAGAAATATATAGTCGCCAATGGCCAGCTATACTGGCGAGATCCCTCAGGTATCCTACTGCTATGTCTCACAGAGGATGAGGTAGGGAGTATTATAGCCGAATTTCATGAAGGGATCTGTGGGGGTCACTACAGCTAGAGGGCCACTGCTCATAAAATCCTGAAGGCCGGTTTCTATTGGCCCAAGCTTTTTGGAGATGTTTTTGCCCAGGTTAGAGCATGTGAGAAATGTCAGAAATTTGCTGAATGACAGAAGATGGCACCTCTACCCATGATTCCCGTGCACGTAGATGAACCATTCAGACAATGGGGAATTGATTTCATAGGTGAAATACATCCTCCATCAAGTGTTCAGCATAAATGGATATTAACTGCCACGGATTATTTCACTAAATGGGTGGAAGCCATACCTGCGAGGAATGCAACAGATACTGTGATCATAAGGTTCATGGAGGAAAACATCATATCCAGGTTTGGTTGTCCTTCCAGAATAGTAACTGATAATGCACAAGCTTTCAAGTCTGCAAAATTTGTGAGTTTCTGTCAGCAATATAATATTACACTAAGTCACTCTACAGCCTATTATCCACAGGGAAATGGCTTGGCAGATTCTTCCAATAAAACCCTGGTGAGGGCCCTGAAGAAGACTATCAATGAGAATCAGAAAAATTGGGATTCCCAATTGAAATTTGCTCTGTGGACTAATAGAATTACCAACAAGAGAGCAACTGGGAAATCCCCATATGAACTGGTATATGGGAGGGCAACAGTATTTCCTATTCAATTAGCCCTACCAGTAGCCCGATTCATACAGGAAATTCAAGAAGAGCCAGATGATATGATCAGGAGAATAAACCAGTTGGTGGAATTGGAAGAAACACGCAATCAGGTAAATCAAAGGCTGACGGAATATCAGGAAAAGATGAAATACCTTTTCGATCAGCATGCTAAAGACAGGAATCTACAAATTGGTGATCTAGTGCCCAGATGGGACATCCGGAGAGCTGAGAAGGGAAAACATGGTAAATTCGACCCCCTCTGGTTTGGCCCTTTCAAAATTGTGGAACAGGGGGGCAATAATAATTTCAGGTTGGAGAATTTACAGGGCGACTTTCTGGATGCCCCTGTAAATGGTCCATTTCTTAAACCCTATTTCCAGTTCTGACTCAGGCCGAGAAAGCCTGGTGTATTATATTGTATATTAGTTTGCTGATTCATTTTTGTTTGAATGATGTGGTTGTCATGATGAGTCATGAAGTAAAAAGTAGAGGTGTCGAAGGGTAGAGTTCACAGAGAAGAGTATCTGATGGTATGCGAAGTTCTCGACATGTTTAGGGATGAATGTGCCGTCCCCAGATGGAGCCAATGTTTATCATTTCAGCCCCCATTGAATCTTTGACAAGCAATCCCTTTTTGGTGGGCCTGAAAAATCCATTATCCGCCTATCGTTGCCTTCTCCCAGCCTCAGAATTGCATAAAAGGGCCGAGAAACCCACCTTTGAAAATATATCAGGCCTCAGCCCCTATCGGCCTAGCCCCTCTGCTCCTTTTCCTCCATGTGACCTAAAGCCAGAACCGAGCGCTAACCCTATAAGCGCTTACCACAGATACATGTTGGGCGCGTTTGTAACCGTCGATCTATACCGATCGGACGGCATTCACAATGCTCCATCGCGCCCGGACCCCACTCAGTTCATAGCTCTGATAATCTGTCCATCGTCCGATTAGCTTGCAGATCAACGGTCAGAAGCTCACCCACTTCAGTGGCTTTGCAGCGCGCTACTTCCAAAACTAGGTGGTATCTATCGCACCGCCCTCTGGCGGTGGGCGGTAATTCTCATTTGGCCAGCGATTCCATACACTGTCTGCCGCGTGTCCCTGCGTACGGCTCCAAAACTATCGTTCATCGCACGTTATAGTTCGGCAAAATACGCGCAGCGATATCGCTGTCATTCGTCGGATCTGGAGATCTTCATCTAACGGTCGTCACGCATCAAAGCTGCATGAGTTTTAATTCACAGCAAATACACCCCTGGCCCACTGTCCATTGCCTCTGACGCTCTTTCAGCCATCGATCTCCTCCTGAGATCGGACGGTCAAGATTTCATCATCCCCGTCGTTGACCGGTCTCACTGTCAACACTCCACGTCATCATCCCACGTGTTTATCGCATTTTTCCCTCCACCATTTATACATTACATTCATATGTTATATTTTAATGTTTCGCATTATAAAATTTGGCCAGCCCGTCCGCCATTGTTCCACTGCATTCTTCATCGTCACCTCTCATCCTTCCGCCATCTCGTCATGCCGCGTTACTTTACAGTCATCCCCACTGCGCCTCCATCTCCACGCATGGTTTTTCTTAACAAGTTTGCGGGTTTTTGTAGGGTTTCAGCGATGAAAGATTGTTGTGATTTACAATTTGGTTTTCAGTAGCAGAGGACACATCAAAGGACCATTTTTCAGAGCAGAATTATGAAGAAAGGCCTAAGAAGGTAAATCGACAAGACTTCAATTAAAGAAGCAGGGTTCAAATCTGTCAAACCCTGTAGGGACATTCAAGGCGTCGATTTCACAGATGAAAACATTAATGGACCAGCAGAAAAATATCATCAAATGATCGAGGAATTCAACGTTCAGCATTGAATGATGTTCAGCCGTAGTCCAGGACTTAAAAGGCAGAGGATACCATTCACAGATAAAATACCTCGAGGCTTTCTTTTCAGCACTATTTTCTTTCAGGAAAGGATGGAATGTTTATATGATTTTACTCCTTTACCATGTTCCTGAAGAGATCTTCACCCAGTGCATTTATTTCAGAACGCCGGCCTCAAAATACATGCAGCACTTTAGAACCATTCAGAAGTATGGGCGTGCACGTCTCCGCCATTTTGTTTTAATGATATAATTAAATGTTCATCACCCACTTTCTTTATTAGTCTTCTTTGTTTCCTATAAAAACAAAAACGAACCATTTAGGAAGGGTTCCAGATTTTATCAGAAAACTATGCAGTGAAAGGCTTTTTGCATACATTTTGTAGAACTTTTATATGAAGGCTCAAAGCCCATAGGGTCTCAGTGAGGAGGAGTTCCATCTATTAAAGAGGATTCTGGTCTTTGGTATTTCACAGTCTATAACTTTCTCTTATGTGTTATTTCAATATATCATTTCATCTTATCCATGTTTCTTGTATCATGTTTTGGAATGCGAGTGGCTCACTGATTTTTGGTATGGATTCATCCTAGTTGATGCCCATGCTCGGATCAGTCAAGCGCTTTAAATATGGCTCATGCATGATATTCTATTCCATTATTCATCTAAACCGTATTTATACTATGTTAGTTGCTTTGGGAGGGTGCTTTTAAAATGCTATTATCATGTATGGATTCTTAAATTAGTAAGCCCATGCATGGTGGTATTGTATATCTGGGTATCAGCTCAAGGTTGACTAATATCTTCTCAACATTTCTTTCATCACATTTCTCAAGGTTGGCCCGCTTTGCAGTAAACTGTCTCTGAATTGTCTGTTGCTTTCATATTAGATTTATGCACTTTGCCTCTGCAGTACCCTTTTCTCTGTGTCAATTTCTGAGGGTCTCGGTCCCATTCTAGTTTATTTTCCTGTTTACGGGAGATAGCAGGTGAGCTGAAGTTGACAACTTCATACATTATATTATACGCTCCTTGCTATGCTAAGATGTCCTAAGCACTGGTCTATCACAACTCTAGGCTGTCTCTAGGAGCGACAACACTCTTTAAGTTGGATTCTTGATTTTGGTTGATATTTTATCTTTTCCTGCATCAATATCAGCAAACCCAAGTGCTGTAGAGGGATGTTATAAGCCACTCCATAGCCATTGCTGCTAAAGTATTGATACAGGAAAGAAGCATGAGTTGTTGATTGTTGTTTGATATTTATATTTTCATGGTCAATATCAGCAATCCTAAGTGTTGTAGAGGGATGATATATGCCACTCCATAGCCATTGCTACCAAGTATTGACCTAGGAAATAAGCATTAGTTGATGTTTGTGTAATTTATTAACACTTGAATTAATCAGCCTGCATATACTTTGCACTGCATCTCATCAGTTTACCTTCCTAGGTTGACAATTTATGATTGGAAAATTATAAGCATATAATTTGACTCAACAATATGTTTTGAAAGAGAAACCCTAAGAAGAAGGAATCTCTATCAACAAGCAATATTTTCTTCGATCTCAGAATTATGGAAAATTTGGAAGTGTTTGTGAGCACACTAAAATGATAATAAAAGTCTGAATTATGAAGGCCTATTATAGATATCGAGTAACATCATATCGAACCTTAGCCTTAGATCGAATCTCAATTTATCCTGAGGACAAGAGTCTCCTAAAATAACAGTAGGATACTATTTATTTTGGTGGCTAATATTGTTGTGATTTGACTAATGTCTTAGAAAGTAGAGTCTTTGGATCATATTGTTCTTAGTCTTGAGCATAATTATTACGCTATCAAAAGCTGAGGATCTTGACTGTAAAGTGACCATGAGGATATCATAACATGGAATAACCTTGATCATTATTGAAGTTTTGTATAAAGCTCTTGGAGATGCATGGATACTTTCTTGTAATCAAAATCCTAGATGCATTTGCAATGAGCTCAATCTTGATAAAGGTTTCCATGCATAACATACCTTGTCTACAAGAAATGGTCCTAGCACAATTTTGATCGTATTTGTATCATTCGACTATAAAAATCCATCTACAAAAATGATCTTTAAAGGTCTGGAATCGAGTCCCTTAATCTCATAAGGATCTGAAATAATGTCATTGTGAATAATGATAGCAAATTCATCCTTTGTGAAGTTCTCCAAGGAATTAAGAAAATTTCTCGGTTTTGGATTGATATATCATCCTAAAGTATCCTTATGAACCTCATTATTAGTGCATGTCTAAAAGAATAATTGATGCTACACAATGTTGAATTAGTTATAAGAATTTAGACCTACAAGAATAACTGTAAAGCTAATGCTTTAGAACAATGAAAGCTCTATTACGCAAGATGTGGATCAGATTATAGCCACATAAGGAAAGTTTGTGACCTTTTCTCATATCGAAGTATTGAACATATGCTTTCTTTGAAAAAATTTACTATGTCATAAACTCTACATTGCAAATGATTGCTGAAAATATATTTGAAGTATACATTTGAAGAAATATTGCTTACAATGAAAAAGATGTTGAACTGTCTCTTAAGAATCATGATGATATATTTGGAAACAAAGGAAGAAGTTATCATAAGATTACATGAGCCCAAAATATAAAATTATTGAATTGAAGAAGGTTGGCCATTAGGTTTGTAGAATCTAAAAATGATTCTTTTAAGTTCACACAATTGGCTCAAATATCTTGAGTTTGAAAGGAAAGGTTGGGCTTCTCTTCAAGCTTATAATTTCTAAGACTTTGATGATAAAATTCATTTGCAAACCCCACACTATGACAGGTCAAGGATACGAATAACAAAATACATTGAAGGGTTGTTTTCAGAGAAAGTATTAATGCCATGAATGCTATCTTCCATCTACTATTTAAGAATGATGAATTTATTCTTTGTACATTGAAATGAAGGCCAAGCTATTATAACAAAATATTATTGCTACAATGATTTAGAGAAATAAGGTCATCATTTTATTATCTTTATTTATTGTTGAAAATCTTGGATATGTGAAGGGCGGTTGTTTCTAGGATTCTAACATTTGATTATGAAATTTAAAATATATGGTTTGGAAACCCTAGTAAGCAAAAAAATCTTGAATTGGTCATTTCCGATGAAGATATAAATCCTACTTCATGCAAGGAAGATATGAAATCATGATGACATTGTGGATGAAGCTGATGGAGCTAAATTTCTTCTCAAAACTTCTCAAAACTTCTCAAAACTTGGAGCTAACATTCTTCTCAAAACTTGTTCTTACATGGCCTCCTAGTGAGGATTGTAGGTACATATTGAAGGTTGCCAATGGTCTGACAATAGAGGGAGAAGAAGTGAAAGAATAAAGAAAATATTGTAACAAAAGGATTTGTCATAGAATTGAGATTTAAAAATTTGATCTTTAGAGGGAGCAGTAAGATAAGAATATTTGAAATGTATTTCTTTGTGACTAGATATGAGAGAATAGAATATTCTTTGAGTAAGAGGGAGATCATGTTTTTTCTCCAGCTGTCAATAATTTTAAGAAGTCTCATAATTTAAGAAGGCCCTTAAGGAATCATGTGGACATATTATGATATGTTTCTCCAAAGAAGGGCTAGATAGAAAAACTTTTGTTAGCTTGAGAGGGAGCTCAAAATTATCATAGTAGAATATGTCTTAGATTAAGAGGGATATAATGCCCCCTCCCACATCTACCCACATTTACAAGCCCTCCAAGTAAATGTGAAACATAGTGCCACTATGACCTAACCTGACCTCCCAGTTCCAATTAAGGAAGTGGGGCCTACAAATGAGACTTAATGACCACAAATTGACATCCTACATGGATTGTAGATCACCCAGGAGCTGAAGAAACACCCCAGGTGGTCAATTTCGGAGTTGGAACTTTGCTTCACTGACCTAGACTCCCAACCACACCCTTGACACTAGATGTGGTTAAATGCCTCCAACTACACTCACAAGCCTTTCTCCATGCGGTTGTGACCTAAATTTCTTAGTTCAGTGCCTCTAGTCCCGAGATTTGAGCCACAATTCTAGGTCAACCTCTAGAACCCTGCCCAAAACTACTTGAGACTTCTCAGAATGATAAATTAAATAAGGATGATGCTAAACATATAAAACTTGAACAAGAACTTGACCTGTTCATGCCTAACCATGACAATCATTTCGTCAAACATATAGTGAACATGTGATTTGCAAGTCATGAATGCATATTTGATCATAAGGTTTTGAGATCCATCTGATAATCATAAAGAATATATAATTCCCTCTCTTAATAGTTGCAACAACACTTGTTAGCCCATGCATTCATTATCCATCAAATACTTATCAAAACATAACAATATCCATAGCTACAATATGTTATGTAACCTTGCTTATAACCAACACATAACGAGAATATAAACCATGATATAACAACCATCAAAGCCACATAATAACAAGTAAAAGTACTCATGAATCACAATAGGAAAATATCTCTTATTAACTTATTAAAAATCCAAACAAGTCAGGGACTTCCGCATACCACTTGACCATAGATTGAGCTTAACCAAATATTTCTTTCAGCCAATCACCATTGTGCCATATTCCAAGCATAAATGTGGGATCTCAAGACAAAAAAAATGAGGGATCCCTGGAGATTTAAGAACCTCACCCTCGGGCTACTACTATCTCTCTAAAACCAATCAAGAGATTGCGAAACCCAAACAAGCTTAGATTCCTCAGAGTTTCTTCACCATTACCTTGATGAATTTTCCTATCTCTACCCACCTGTCGAGGGATTCCTAGAGATTAAACCACCTCCACCCCCAACCCTTGGGATTTTTCCTGAGACCACCTCACTTGGTTCCAAAACCTTCCGGCAATCCAAATCTCGACAAGAAAATAATCCCATCACACCATGGTTGTCCATGAAATGGCAAGGAAAGGCTGAAACCACTGTCAAACTAGGAAAAAAACATGCCCATGACAACAAATGAACCAAATAAACCAATGCATGTACCATGCATTCACACATCAGCTAGGAAATCACACATGCAACCTGTTACCTGCAAACTATTCCTATTGAAGTTGTTGATCCAACCTTCTCCTTACTTTCATTTCTCATCCTTTTCCTTCCTTTGCTTTCCTTGTTTTTCCTTTGCTTGCCTCCTTTCTCTTCTTGGTGCTCTTCCCTCTCTTTCTGAAACTAATTGCAAAGAAAAACTGAAAAAAGTTTGTCTAAAATCTAGCAACTTATCCTCTAATGCCTTTTTATTATTGATGTCTCTAATTTTTCCATTTTCCTTCGTTTTTCCTTCAATTTTTCTCTCATGCAAATTTGTGACCCTTCATCAACCTTTTCTCCTACTTTCCTTTATTTTCATAAATAAAATTCCAAATAATGCCTCTTTTCCTTTTTTAATGCCTTTTTCAATTTCCATAGCCATAAATAAACCGAAAGTGACACCCACTAGGATGTTTTTCCCAACATTCATCTTGGAATACGTATCACATGACCTTGGTCTTATTTGGTCTTTATTAACCTTTATTAGATGAAATTTTAAGCCGAGGTCATTACAAACCCATATCCCTTTTGGGAACACAGTCCTCAGTGTTCTACGACACCTATGACCAATAAGACTGCTAAAAACTAAAACATACTTCCCATGGAGCTTTATAACTTAGCTCGATGCAATATTTACAATGAAAAACCTATTGAAAAGAAAAACCAACATGACAGACATGAAAACATGACAATCATACTACTTATTGGAGCTTTATAACACAACTCATCATGGTATCTACAATAAAAACCATACATAGATATGTACATATACCAAAACTCATTTGCCTCACCTGGAAAATAATGAAGGATACATAGACCACATCTGATCATCCATCTCCCATGTAGCTTCATCGAGCCCAAAGTGATTCAACTACATTTTAACTTTCTCAATTTCTCTGTTCTAGATCATGAGCTGCTTTTAGTTCAATATGCACTGAGGTTCTCACTAGAATTTTTCTTCTAGTTCCACATATAATACAGACTAGTCAATCACATGATCAACATCCTTCACATATATTTTAAGTAATGAAATGTGGAAAACATCACGGACTTTCATTGTTGGAGGAAATGAAAGTTTGTAGGCCACTGGTCCAATCCTTTCAAGGATCTCAAAAGGCCCGCAATATAGAGGTTCCAACTTAGCACATGATCCAATCCTCAAGTATCACTTTTTTTGATTAATGCGCAAGTAAAATTGCTCCCCAACCCGAAACTCATTAAATACCCTGTGTTGATCTACATAACTCTTCTTCCTATCTTGTGTTTCCTTTAGATTCTTCTTGATAACCTACATTTCCTATTCCATTTCTGCCAACATGTTTGGTCCAATCAACACTGTGTTCACTGAATCACTCCAGTGGATAGGAGTATTAAGACTTCACCCATAAAGTATCTTAAGTAAACTCATCTTCAAGGACTCCTGATACACATTGTTATATGAAAACTCTACCAATAAAAGATACTCTTCCCACTTCTATTTTTGATGCATGAATTATATCCTCAACATTCCTTTGGGAATCTTATTAACCCTTTATGCTTGTCCATCTATCTGTGGATGATAAGTTGTAATGAAAGCCAAATCAATCCCCAAACCTGTAATAAACTCCTTCCAAAACCTGAAAGTGAAATTGGCATCTCTATCATATACAATACTCATAGGAAAACCATACAATCTCACTATATCCCCAATGAAAATATGAGCTACCTCACTAGTTGAATTAGTAGAATTTACTGTAGTGAAGTGAGCTACCTTGATCTACTTGTCAACCACAACCATGATGGAATAATGCTGAGTAGATGTATTTTGAAAACCTTTAATAAAGTCCATGGAAATGACCTCACATTTCCACTTAGGAATCAAAATCAGTTGCAATAAACCACCTAGATGCTTACACTCTACTTTTACCCATTGACAATCCAAACATCTAGTCACAAACTCAACCACTTCATTTTTCATATTCGTCCAATAGTAAAACTTTTAACAATTGTCAAAGTCTTTTGATATCTCAGGTGACATGAATACGTCTTAACATGAAACTCTCTCAAGATAACCTTCTTGAGTTCATTTTCATTTGGTACATAGATATTGTCTGTAAATCCCTCCAAACCATCTATCATGGACGATAATCCACATCATTTTCTCTTGTACTCTGTTGTTGTAACATATGCTTAAGCTATTGGTACTTGTCATCCTACTACCCTGCCTGCAAGGTATACTCTTGTAAGTTTTTCCTATTAGGTATGTGTTATATTATTTCCACAATTAGTCACACATGTGGGGGGTCGCAGGGGGGTGAACTTGCCTATGGTTGTGTGCATGGGTTTGCACATGGTTTTGGGGCATGTGGTTTTCAACCCTTGGTATTTTGTAGATCCAGTCAAGGAAAATATAGTTATATTATAATCCAGGGTTAATGGATTATGGTTTATGAATGATTTAGCATGTATATATATGTGTTGTAACACTAAAAGGAATATAATGGAAAAGTCAAGCTGGTAGTCCCAATTTGAGATCCAAGGAAAAATATTTGTGTATATATGTTTTATGTTGTATGCTCTTGCTATTGTTTATTTTCTGCTTTTTAAGAATTCGTTTGCAGATAATTTATTTACAGGGTTAAAACCTACATTTGGTATCAGAGTTGTTTCAGCTTCAAGGGGACGCCTTTGCTGTTGAGGGGTTTTTTGCTCGGGCCTGTGGTAGACCTTGTTCAGTGGGAGATCTGCAGGATCGATTCTTATGGTGAAAGAAGATGGCGAGCAGTGGAAAGATAGAGATCGAGAAATTTAATGGTCAGAGTTTTGAGTTGTGGAATCTCAAGATGGAGGATTTGTTAGTGAATAAAGATCAGTGGATCGCGGTAGATCTGGGTACAAACCAACGAAAATGTCAGATGAAGACTGGGCGAATTTGGATCGGAAGGAAAAGAGCACAATACAGTTGTCTATCTCAAATTCGGTATTGTTGAATGTATCTAGGAAGTTACGGTGAAGGGATTGTGTACCAATCTAAGTCTCTCGTGAATAAATTTTTCTTGTGGAAAAAGTTGTATAACCTGAGGATGAAGGATGGAGACTCGGTGTCAGAGCATCTAAATGCCTTAAATATAGTGGTAATTTAGTTGTCATCCGTTGATATTAAAATCTCATATGAAGATAAGTGCATCATTTTGTTTTGTTATTGTTTAGTCAACTTAGTGTTCCTAAATTGCTTCCATTAATTATCAACCAGGGCTTGTAACTTTGATGAAGTGTGGTGCACTATATGTGCCTAAGTGACCTCTTCCTTACTTCGTTGTATGTGTTTTTCTTATTGTTTTTGGGGGTTTTGTCTTTTTAGTACTTAGTATGCTACTCTATGTTCAAAAGATGAAATCAAATCTATGTCAAAAAGAAAAGAAAAGGAAACCTTAGACTCAAAATAGATTGTAATTGTAAATTCTGTCCCTAATTAGGAAAATGATGAAAAACAGAGCAAAATCTACCCTAGACTATGTATGGCACCTAAGAACACAAAATGCTAATTCACATATTACAAAACTTGACAAGGAAAATAACTCTTCACAGATTGCAAAACTTGACAAGGAAAATAACTCATAACATGAACTCAGTCCAATTCATTACATTAGAAGTATGTTGGAACAACTTGAGAAAAGGATAAGTCTGATGCAATGAGGTTCTTCTAAGCAAACAACAACTTACAATATCACAGAGAAAATCTCATCCATGGTTAGAAATTTGTTGGAACACATTTAGAAAAGATTATCTACAACATAGTAAGAAACCCTACTCTAAATTAACTTATAACACTAAAATTAATCCATTCTGCAACTCAAAATATCACTGTTAAGCCTCATTCAAGGGTTAGAAATCTTTTGGAATAGTTTTGGAAAAAGGCAGTTTGTAAAATTATGAGAAATTGCAGAATAGTCAAGACTTCAAAATGACATTACCAATTCTTGTTCCTATGATAATGATGTATTAGTAAAAATTAATAACAAGAGAAGTTTGTAGATAATGAAGGCCTTAAAGTCTAATTTAACAGAACTAGAATACAACTAGCTAACAAAACTTAAAATGCATTAAACAAAACCAAACTAATATGCAATTAACATAAGAAATACCATCTAACTAGTGAGGTGTTAGGAAAATACCTACATTAAACATTAAGTCACAAAATACTAGCTCTGTCTCTTTGATTAGTGATGGAATAATGACGTAAGAACAAGGTAGACACCAACATTCATTATAAATGAACTTTAAAACATGAAGTTCGAAAGCGTCTAAATTGGGAATGACAATATTACACAGGCCTCTCAAGAGACAACGTACCTCACCACCCGATTAGCACACGAATCTTAACTCCTTACGAGCTGACGGGTCATGCTGATTGTATTTCTTTCATTCAAGAACGCTTCAAAAAGCAGTATCAAGTTTGGAAAACTTAACAGCAAAACATCCCACTGTGTTTGTCTCTCACCATTACAGAGTTATTCTTATTAACAAAACCATAAACGCCATTTTAGGAAAATAGGGATGGTGAACTTTTCAGTTAAATCAGTCAGAACTCTGTTGACCCTAAGTACTTTCTTTGAAGGTATATGAGTGCTGTCCGGTAGAAGTCTACCTCTTAGTTTTGATTTCTTCCATGTGCATAACCACTTGGAGATTTTTGCACAGGCTTCGTAGAGGGCAAGGAATGATGTAGATGAGGTCTGGAATTCAACCATATGTGTTTTTCCTTCAGATGACACCTGTAACCCATTTAAACACTAAAGCTAGATGCGGAGCAGCCGTGATCAGTCAGACTGTCTTGTATTCTATAGCTGTTTGCAAGAATTATTAAAACAAAAAAACCATATGAAATACAATATGTTAATCAATTGCATGTAACCTTTAATAAATCCTAATCATTCTTCATTGATTTTAGGCTTATGAAGTGATAAAAGAATGATGAAATGAAGTGAAGGTTTGTAAAAGAGAAGGCAATTCTAGGGCTCAACATACCCCCACTGCAAAACTATTGCATGTCCTCATGCAATTTCATCAAAACTTATTCCATGTGCTCTGAAACCTCTATTAGAACATCCAACCTTATCTTTCTGCTTCTTTTGCTAGTTAGTGTCATTCTGGGTTTCTTCATGAGTAATTTAAACCTGAGATTTATGAGGGCTCTGTTCAATTTCTTATTCCTCTTCTTTAGCTCCCTGTTTTCTTTAACCAATGTCTTTTTCATCATTCCTCTGAGTCTAGAAATTCTCCTTAACTTTGGTGGATTCTCATCTTCTTCATCAGTATACTCACTTGCTGTCTTTTCCTTTCTTTTGGCCCTAATCTATTTTCTAATCTCTGTTAACTTTTCAGAAATTGGTTCTTCATCTTCCTCTTGTAGTGGAGTGTCAAGTTTATTTTCAATAACCATGTCAGTTTTTCTTCTTCTGCTCCATCAAAAGATTCAGCAACAATTTTGTAATCCCCTTATGGAAGCCATCAAATTTCTCTATAAAATTTAACCTCCCTGCTTGTTGTAGTAGCTCCTTGACTTGTGGATATCCTTCCAAATACTTCACTCCAACTGGTTCTGTCCTAAAAATTAGCCACATTCCTCCTTTGTGCAGATTATCTTCCTTTCATAATTACTTTTCTATGCTTGAAGCTAGATTGACTATAGATTCTAATGCTTTATTTTTGAAACTGTATCTCTGTGTCTGGAGATGGATTAGATGTAGAATGATGCTTCACCCTCAGAATTACCTTTCTGTACTTAGAGATGGATTGGCTACAAAGTGTAATGGAGGTGAATGGATGAAGGTAATTAAGCTATAAGGGAAAATGAAGTGGCTACGAATATGATGGAGAATTTATGATGAACTTGTGGTGAAATAAGTGAATGATACAATCTTAAGGAGACGTGGACTAGTAGGTTACATTTGTGATTATGATTGTTAGTCATTAATCAAGGTTTTAATGAGGACCGTTATGGAATGTTGGATAAGGGATATGGCCAATATATGTTAATCAATTTGAATGATACGTTGTTGAGGAAACATATGATTATACACATTTTATCTATTTCATGTTTTAACTTTTTGCTATTAAAATATTTTTCACAATTTACCTCAGAATTTTGACCTTGTTAATTGTTGTGCTTGATGTTGTTCCTTTGGTCCTCTTTTAGCATGTTGGTCTTCAAAACAGAATCCTTCAATTTCCTGTAAACATCATCTCTTTGTAGGCTATATAATTGTGTCAGAACTGCTGAATAAGATGTGGCTGCAACATGCAATCTATAAAAAGAAATGAAGTATGACTATGAAATATGGATGTGAAATGTAATGGAGTGAAAGTGGAATATGACTTGTGAAATGGAATGAAAGTGGCGTGAGATGGAGTGAAAGTGGAGTGAGATGGAGTGGAATTGTAAGATGAAATGAATTTTGCAATTTCTCTCAAATGGTACATCAGACTTCCCTGAAATTTTTTTGAGTTTGTTACCAATGTTATTATGCATCTTATGATGAAAAATCTCAGCCATTGGTTGCACGGATCTCCCGAAAAATGAGAAATGGCTATAGGTGAAAGTGGCCAATTTCTTGAAGAATACACACTAAAATTTTCTGAAATTTTCTTTGTTTATTCACCCTTCCTCAATGCATTTACCATAAAAATTTCAGGACCAATGGATGCACGGTTTGAAAGTTATGATAAAATCAATTTCTGCCCTATTTCACCCTTCATTCTGCCCAATGTTGCAACAAAAAAGTACGCCACGAACTCATTTTAAGGCAGAATTGAGTGATTCAAAAGGGAAACTGTGTATTTTTACCTTTTCTACTGCCACATGCTTTTAGAATTTCATTTTGATGAAGAAAAGGCGCTGCTGTGCAAAAATAATGAAATCTGTCCTAATCTGTCCATAATGCTGAAAAATGAAAATCTGCCTTAAAAACCCATCTGAAATGCCCTTAAAAATTGTTTTTTTCAAATTCTGTCCGCGATATACTCAATTTATCATATTTTGAGAAAACGCAGAAGCTCAGGATTTTTTATTTCTGCTCCAATCTCTTGCAATATTTGCGCCAAAACTGCCTCTGGAAAAAGTTGCAAAAAACAAAAACAGGTTGCTACAGCGATAGCTGTAGAAACTGCCACTTTCCACAGCTGCTGTTGAATTGACAAAAATATGAACATACTACTACAAGAAACTAATAAAATTTACTGCTTCAAGTTGTTGTTGATTCCATAAAACCATTAGTCTTCATCAAAGCCAACATTCATGGTACAATTCTTACCATGCGAATAAATGTGTCGAAGTCGAGCATGGGAAGAAATCATTGGATTACCAATCAATAATGAAAATCATTAACCAATGCGAGACAACTCACCGATAATGTAAATGAGTGTCAAGGTACCTCAGTGCATCTTGACAGGGACGAATGAATGTGTCAAAGTCGAGTCACCTGCAAGATTTGACAATCAAGAGACATTGTTGTATTCCCATTGTTATCAATGAGGAGGCTTTCCATTGATGAATGCAAGCTCCAAGGCACTCCAAATAATCTCTAATCTTGATCCCAGATAAAGTGTTGAGGTCGATGGGACAAGATCTGTTGGAAGGTAGACCTTAAGGAATTCCACATCATCCAACTCGAGCATAGAACCAAAAATGATTTGAAGAACCATGAAAGATTGAAACCATCATAAAATTGCAGAACTTATTGTGAACTTTTCTCTCCAGTTGCCTGGTTTTCAAGCAAAGCTCATGTCCAATTGCGCCAGCAAGCTGGTTTTCACAATAGAACTTATTTTTCTCTTTACTTTTTTTTTTATATATGTCCTACTCTACTTGAAAAAGAAAATCTTGTTCAAGTATATGAATATTTCCAATGGAACAATGTCTGTAACAAGATGATAGATAAACTCATATGCAGGTTTGAAAGATACTCTTTGATATGTACCAGTATATGAGATGCCAACTGTCTTGATTTAGATGATGTCAGAAGATATTGAATAATTGAGCATTGGGATCTGATGACTGACTTGAACCAAGATTCAATGTAATCTTGTCTTCCTTGTCTTCCTTGTCTTTCCTCTATCATGAAATGCAAGTCTTCGGAGATGTGATCTTCATTCATAGAATCTGGTGATAGGCATGCATGAGACTTTTCAATCTCTGGTTCCAATATCTCCTCTTTATCAATAGACATCCATGATTCTTGGACCTTATCTGAGTCTTCTTCTTCTGGTTGTTGTTCTTCAATGATAGTTGGTGAATCATTTTGCAATACCTCAAAATTGTAAGTTGATTGAGGTGTTTTATTGTTTGGGATATGAAATGGTTGTGGAGGTAGTGGAGTGGGAATGAATTTTTGGGGTGCTTGTGTGGATGATAATGGGAAAGGTTGAATTGAGGTCAAATGAGGGTGATATTGATGTTGTGGTGGAGACGAATGGTATGAATAACATTGATGATGGTATTGAGGATAGAGAGGGAAAGATTGAGGATATGGTGGATTTCCTTTATAGGGCCTTTGCCAACTTTGTTGCCAAGTTTGGTTTTGAGGTTGGGATTGAGATGGCCAAGGTTTCCAAGGTTTGTTTTGAGGTTGGGATTTAGATGCCCAAGGTTGCCAAGGCAAGGGTGTTTTCCAATTACCTTGAGATTGTTGTGCATAACCTTGATATTGTGCATAAGGATATTGCATCGTATTGGGTTGATGAGGCTGCCATAGTCCTCTTGGAGCTACATAAGAAAGTTGCTCTTGTGCTTGATTTGCTCCATTATCCTTCTGGTAAATTGCCTTCAACCCTGGTAATGATGGGAAATATTTAGTAGTATGTGATCCTGCACAAATTTTACACATTTTCATGTTATCAAGTGGACATTCATGCAAAGCATGTTTCTTTCTACATTTAGGGAAAAATATGAATGAAGCAACTTTTTGCTTGTTTTGCATTCTTAGCATGTCAGTTTGTTCATTTAAATTACCAAGAATGTTTAGCAAATTGTTAGGTTTAGTTTGACTTACCAATCCTGATGCTGACTTACCTACTTTTTCCATAAATGGATCTTGAGGGGACCTTACACACTTTGCTTTTCCTCTTGATATGTTCTTGCATAGTTCACAAATTTCTTGAAATGGCAATTGATAGACATCTCCTTTTCCCACAAGTTTAAGAAGATCAATCCTTTCATCCTTTATAGCATTTAGTAGGAGATTTTTTAATGCATCTGATCCTAAATTATGCAATTTAGATCTTTTGATATTATAAGTAAATCTCTCTACTAAATCTTCTAGGCTTTCATCCTCTTTTTGGTTCATCTTAAAGACTTTATTTCTAAGGTCATGGTGTATGCAATAATATTTATATTTTTCCAAAAATACTCTTTTCATATCATCCCATGTCCTTATAGAATTTGTTCCTAAAGTCATGAACCATCTAAGAGCTCTATCCTTCAATGTTGCCAGAAACAAATTCAATTTTTGAATGTGCAATGAATAGCCATAAGATCTACAAATTATTTCAAATTCAAAAAGAAAGGTTTCCAGGTCTTCTAATCTCATACCTTTGAAGTTAGGAAGTAAAGATGGATGGATGTTCTTCATTTGAACGTTGATATCATTTTCTTGAATGGGAAATCCAGAAGGATCTTCCTCATTGTCATCATCTCCATCCATTTCTTCAATCCTCCTTTGTCACCTCTTCTTCTACCTGCAAAAATATGAATTCATGATGTGGATGTGTGGCTCTTACTGCACCACATGATATAGTGGGTGTGGTAGGTGATTGAAGTTTTTTTTTTTTTTTGGATGCAAGAAATAAGGTTACCTAGTTACACTTCCCCGGCAACGGCGCCAAAATGTTTAGTCAACTTAGTGTTCCTAAATTTCTTCTATTAATTATCAACCAGGGCTTGTAACTTTGATGAAGTGTGGTGCACTATATGTGCCTAAGTGACCTCTTCCTTACTTCGTTGTATGTGTTTTTCTTATTGTTTTTGGGGGTTTTTTCTTTTTAGTACTTAGTATGCTACTCTATGTTCAAAAGATGAAATCAAATCTATGTCAAAAAGAAAATAAAAGGAAACCTTAGACTCAAAATAGAGTGTAATTTTAAATTTTGTCCCTAATTAGGAAAATGATGAAAAACAGAGCAAAATCTACCCTAGACTATGTATGGCACCTAAGAACACAAAATGCTAATTCACAGATTACAAAACTTGACAAGGAAAATAACTCTTCACAGATTGCAAAACTTGACAAGGAAAATAACTCATAACATGAACTCAGTCCAATTCATTACATTAGAAGTATGTTGGAACAACTTGAGAAAAGGATAAGTTTGATGCAATGAGGTTCTTCTAAGCAAACAACAACTTACAATATCACAGAGAAAATCTCATCCATGGTTAGAAATTTGTTGGAACACATTTATAAAAGATTATCTGCAACATAGTAAGAAACCATACTCTAAATTAACTTATAACACTAAAATTAATCCATTCTGCAACTCAAAATATCACTGTTAAGCCTCATTCAAGGGTTAGGAATCTTTTGGAATAGTTTTGGAAAAAGGCAGTTTGTAAAATTATGAGAAATTGCAGAACAGTCAAGACTTCAAAATGACATTACCAGTTCTTGTTCCTATGATAATGATGTATTAGCAGAGATTAAGAACAAGAACAATTTGTAAATAATGAAGGCCTTTAAGTCTAATTTAACAGAACTAGAATACAACTAGCTAATAAAACTTAAAATACATTAAACAGAACCAAACTAAAATGCAATTAACCTCCGAAATACTACAGCTAAACTAAAATGCAATTAATCTCTGAAATACTACAGCTCTATCTCATTCAGTGTTAGTGATATTTTGGAATAATTCGTAAGAACAAGACTGGCTGTAACATTTAATGTAAATGAGCATAAAACATGAAGTTCAGAAAACTGTCTAAATTAGGAATAAACAATATGCACAGAGCCTCTCGGGCAGTAGGGGCCCTCTACCACCAGATTAGCACATGAATCTTAACTCCTTAGAACTGCTTTAGGTCATGCATCAAAGTTGTATTTCTTTCATTCAAGGAAAACGCTTCAAAAAATAGAGTATCACAGTTTTGGGAAAACTTAACAACAAAACATCCACTAGCTAACTGTCTCTCGGTTCACCGAGTTATTCTTATAAGAAAAATACATAACTGCCATTGAGAAGAAATAGAGATAGGTTTCTTTTTCAATTAAAATCAAATTAGAACTCATGTTTGAGCCCTCGTACTTTGCTGAAGACATCTATAGAGTTCTTGTCCCGGTAGAAGTCTACCTCTTAGTTTTGGTTTCCCCCACATGCATAACCACTAGGAGATTTTTGCTCAAACTTCGTAGAGGGCAAGGAATGATGTGGATGAGGTCTAGAATTCAACCATATGCGTTTTTCCTTTAGACGACACCTGTAACCCGTTTAAACACTAAAATATCTGCGAAACGCGTGATCAGCTACGGAACGTCTGTATTCTGTAGCTATTTTGCACAAAATTATTAAAACAGAAAAAACCATGAAAATAAAATATGTTAATCAATTGCATGTAACCTTTAAGAAATCCTAATCATTCTTCATTGATTTTAGGCTTATGAAGTGATAAAAGAATGATGAAATGAAGTGAAGGTTTGTAAAAGAGAAGGCAATTCTAGGGCTCAACAGTTATCTACCAGATTTGTGGGACAGTCTGGTTATTTCAATAGGTATAAATATAGCTACCTTGAATTTTGATAAAATCATCTTAGCCTTATTTTCGGAGGAAATGAGATGGATAAATATAGAGGGACAGAATGGAGATGCCTTATTTGTATGAGGAAGGTCCTAGAACATAAACAAAAATAATTTTTCGAGTGGGAGATCTAAAACTAGAGGGAGATCTAAATCTCCAGGAAAGCCTGTAAAGGTGTGCTGGAAATGTGGAAAGGAAGGGCACTACAAAAAGGAATACATATCTAAAGCTCCTAAGAAAGGAAAGGGATCTGATGATGCTCCTTCTGTAGAGGAAAAAACCACCTCAGATGAAGGTGGGTATGTGTATTTAGCTTATTCTTCAAATACACATGTAGATCATGAGGCATGGTTGATTGACTCAGGTGCATCCTTTCACTTCACTCCCCATAGGGAGTGGTTCTGCGAGTGTGAGAAGTATGATGGTGGTGATGTCTTCTTAAGGGATGATAGGAAGGTTATAATTTCCAGACGTGGAAAATTCAAGCTGAAGATCCAAGGTGGAAGTATTAGAACACTTCTTGGTGTTCTGCATATTCCTGCATTGGCCAGAAATCTAATTTTTGTAAGCAATACGAATGATGCGGGTGTAAAAATAGTGTTTGAGAAAGATACCTGCAAGATGGTTCAGGGAGCACTAGTATTAATGCAGGGAGTTCGAATTGGAAATCTGTACAAGCTTAAGGGTAGCACTGTTATTGATGAGTGCAACCGTTCTATGGTTCCTTAAAGTGGAGCGGAAATCCTAGCAGTCTCTGGAGAAAATACCATGCTATGGCATCAAAGGCTTGGACATATTTGAGATAAGGGCCTTCAAATACTGCATGGTAATGGTATGGTAGAAGGTATGTCTAATTTCTCTCTAGATTTCAATTTCTGTGAACATTTTGTATATGGGAAGTAGAATCAGGTGAGTTTTCCTTCTAGTGCTAAGAGGGCGAACAAGATATTAGAGCTTGTGCACAATGATGTGTTTGGACCTGTGTCGGTTCTATCACTGGTAAATTCTGTGTACTATGTTTCATTCATAGATGACTTCTCAAGGAATACATGGATATATTTATTGAGGAAGAAATCTAAAGTCTTTGATAGATTTAAAGAATTTGAGGCTCTGGTGGAAAACGAGACAGAGAAGAAGATAAAGGTATTGAGGACAAATAATGGTGAAGAGTTTTGCAAGAAGGAATTTGAAGTGTTCTGTAAGAAGTGTGGTATAGACTGACAGAAGACTACTCCATACACACCATAGAAAAATAGAGTTGCAAAAAGAATGAACAGAATGCTGATGGAAAAGGCAAGAAGCATGCTCAATGATATCGAGTTAGGACAGGAATTTTGGGTAGAGGCAGTGAAGACTGCATGTTACCTGGTTAACAAATCGCCTTCATTAGTGTTGGAGGATAAGACTCCACATGAGGTATAGACTGGTAAGAAACCCTCTCTTTCACATCTGAGGGTATTTATATGTGATGCATATGTACATGTTCCAGATGAGAAAAGGACCAAGTTGGATAATAAATCTGAAAGGTGCATCATTATTGGGTATAAGGATGGTTTAAAAGGTTACAAGCTTTGGAACCCAGAAATACAAAAGGTTGTGTACAGTCGAGATGTGGTGTTTAGAGAGGTGAAAGATGTTGTTAAACATGAAGTCCTACCAAACGAACCTGATAATATAGAGTTTGAGATAAAGGAGGATGAATCAGACTCTACAACAGAACAATATTCGGAAGAGGAAGATCCACAAACTCCAGTAGTGAGAAGATTAGTTCGGGAAAGAAGGCAGCCATAAAGGTATATTCCATCTGATTTCTATTCAAATTTTTCTTTAACTATCACTAATGATGATCCCAGAACTTTCAAGGAGGAAGTGGATTCACGGGATGGAAAACTCTGGAAGGAAGCCATGGTTGATGAAATGGCATCCTTTTAAAAAAAATGAGGCATGGGATCTGGTGGAGTTGCAGGCTGGAAGGAATCCCATCAGGAGAAAATGGGTGTTTAATAAGAATATGAATGTAGAAGGCAAGGTGGAGAAATAAAAATTTCAGTTGGTAGAAAAAGGTTATTCCCAAGTACTGGGAATTGATTTTGGTGATATTTTTTCTCGTGTTGCCAAGGTTACTTCTATTAGATAACTTTTATCTATTGTTGTTTCATTTGATTTTGAGATAAAATAGATGGATGTGAAGACAACATTTCTCCATAGAGACCTGGAAGAGGAGATCTACATGAAGAAACCTGAAGGCTTTGCGGTGAAGGGTAAGAAATAACTATTATGCGGGTTAAAAAGTTTGTATGGGTTAAAACAGTCACCAAGGATGTGGTATCAGAAATTTGATACCTATATACGGGGACTTGGCTTCACCAGAAGCAAAGAGGATCACTGTGTGTATTTTAAATTAATTGGTGATCGTGTTATTTATTTGGTCTTGTATGTGGATGATATGTTGTTGATTGGAAATGACAAAGAAATTATCCAAGGTTTAAAGACCCAATTTTTCTCCAAATTCGACATGAAGGATCTTGGTGCTGCAAACTATATTTTGGGCATGGAAATTAAGAGAGAAGGTAAAGAGGAAGCTCTGGTTAAACCAGAGGAAGTATGTTGAGACAATATTGTAGAGGTTCAATATGCAGAATATTAAACTAGTGAAGGTTCCTATTCTTGTAGGTTTAAAGCTATTTGTTGAGAAGTGTCCCAAGACAAAAGAAGAAGAGGTGGATATGTCCCGTGTTCCATATGCAAGTGCATTGGGTAGCCTGATGTATGCAATGGTTTGTAATAGACCAGACATTGCACATAGAGTGGGAGTATTGAGCAGGTTTACTTCAAAACTAGGGAAGGAGCATTGGACAACAGTGAAGTGGGTTTTCAGATACTTGTGTGGCACTAGTGATTATGGTTTGTGCTACCAAGGAAGACTAGGATTGGACAAAGTTTTGGACATCTGTGGTTTTGTTGATGTAGAATAGGGTGGAGATCTGGACCAAAGAAGATATACAAGTGGGTATGTGTTTAGCTTATTTGGAGGTGTAGTCAGTTGGATGATTAAAATATAGTCTGTAGTGGCTATTTCAACTATAGAGGCAGATTACATGCCAGGCACTCATGCAAGCAAGGAAGCAGTTTGGTTACAGAGATTGTGTTCAAGTATGGGGTTGGTGCAACGAGCTATAAGGATAGACTGTGATAGCCAAAGTGAAATTTTCTTAGCTAAGAGCCCTGCTTATCATTCAAATACAAATCACATTGATGTTCAATATCACTTTGTGAGAGATATGGTTGAGGATAAAAAGGTGTTGCTGCTAAAGGTGGACACTTTGAAGAATGTTGCAGATGCATTGATGAAGTCTGTGAGCACTTATAATTTCTCTTGGTGTAGAGAAACAATGGGTGTTGTACAACTGGACTAATGACTAAGCTCTCTTGTGGCCCCCTGCTGAAAGAAAAAAACAAGTGGGAGAATGTTGGGTATGTGTTATATTCTTTCCGCAATTAGTCACGCACGCATGGGTTTACACATGGTTTTGGGGCATGATGATTATTGTCCCCTGGTATTTTTTAGATCCAGTCAAGGGAACTACGACTATGTTCTAATCTAGGGTTAATGGATTGGGGTTTATGAATGCTTCGACATGTATATATATGTGTTGTAACACTAAAAGGAATACAATGAAAAAAAATCAAGCTAGTAGTCCCGATTTGGGATCCAGGGGAAAATCTCTGTGTATATATGTTTTATGTTTTACGCTCTCACTATTTTTTATTTTTTGTTTTTTAAGAATTCGTTTGTAGATAATTTCGGTAGGTGGACCTGCCTATGGTTTTGTGCATGGGTTTGCACATGGTTTTGGGGCATGATGGTTTTCGGCCCCTTGTATTTTGTAGATCTAGTCAAGGGAACTATGATTATGTTCTAATCGAGGGTTAATGGATTGGGTTTATGAATGCTTCAGCATGTATATATGTGTGTTGTAACACTAAAATGAATATAATGAAAAAAAATCAAACTGGTAGTCCCGATTTGGGATCCAGGGGAAAATCTCTATGTATATATGTTTTATGTTTTATGCTATCGCTATTGTTTATTTTATGTTTTTAAGAATTCGTTTGCAGATAATTTCTTTATAGGGTTAAAACCTACATTTGGTATCAGATTTGTTTTGGGTTCAAGGGGACACCTTTGTTGCTGAGGGTTTTTTGCTTGGGCCTCTGGTATACCATGTTCAGTGGGAGATATGCAGAATCAATTCTTGTGGTGAAAGAATATGGAGATAAGTGGAAATATAGAGATCAAGAAATTTAATGGTCAGAGTTTTGAGTTTTGGAAGCTGAAGATGGAGGATCTGTTGGTCAATAAATATAAGTGGATCGTAGTAGATCCGGGTACTAAACCAACGACAATGTCAGATGAAGACTGGATGAAGTTGGATCAAAAGGCAAAGAGCACAATACATTTGTGTATCTCAAATAAGGTATTGTTGAATGTATTTGGGGAAGCTACGATGAAGACTTTGTGGGTAAAGTTAGGGACTTTGTACCAGTCTAAGTCTCTGGTGAATAAATTGTTCCTATGGAAAACTTTGTATAACCTGAGGATGAAGGATGGAGACTCGGTGACAAAGCATCTGAATGTCTTCAATACTGTGGTAAGTCAGTTTTCATTTGTTGATATTGAAATCTCAGATGAATATAAGTGCATCAATTTTTTGTGTTCTCTACCAGATTAGTGGGACAATCTGGTTATTGCAATAGGTAGCAATATAACTACCTTGCATTTTGATGAAATCTTCTCAACCTTGCTATCGGAGGAAATGAGACGGAGAAATATCGAGGGCCAAAATGGATATGCCTTATCTGTATGAGGAAGGTCATAGAATAGAAACAAAAATAAGTTTTCGAGTGGGAGATCTAAATCTCCAGGAAAGCCTATAAAGGTGTGCTGGAAATGCAGAAAGGACGGGGACTACAAAAACGACTGCAGATCTAAAACTCCTGAGAAAGGAAAGGGATCTGATGATTCTCCTTCTACAGAGGAAAAAACCACCTTAGATGAAGGCATGGATTTGTATTTGGCTTCTTCTTCAAATACACATGTATATCATGAGGCATGGTTGATTGAATCAGGTGCATCCTTTCACTTCACTCCCCACAGGGAGTGGTTCTGCGAGTATGAGAAGTATGATGGTGGTGATGCCTTCTTAGGGGATGATAGGAAGGCATGATCGTCAGACATGGAAAATTAAAGTTGAAGCTTCAAGGTGGAAGGATTAGAACACTTCCTAGTGTTCTGCATATTCCTGCATTGGCCAGAAATCTTATTTATGTAAGTAAGATGGATGATGCAGGTGTAAAAATAGTGTTCGAGAAAGATTCCTGCAAGATGGTTTGGGGAGAATTGGTATTAATGCAGGGAGATTGGATTGGAACTTTGTACAAGCTTCATGGTAGCACTTTTATTTATGGGTGCAACAGTTCTGTGGTTTTTGAAAGTGGAGTGGAAAGCCTAGCGATCTCTGGAAAAAATACCATGCTATGGCATCAAAGGCTTGGATGTATTGGAGAGAAGGGCCTTCGAATACTGCATGGTAATGGTATGGTAGAAGGTATGTCTAATTTCTCTTTGGATTTCGATTTTTGTCAACATTGTGTATATGGGAAGCAGAATCGGGTGAGTTTTCCTTCTGGTGCTAAGAGGGCGAACAAGATATTAGAGCTTGTGCATAGTGATGTGTTTGGACCTGTGTCAGTTCCATCACTGGGAAAGTCTGTGTACTATGTTTAATTCATAGATGACTTCTCAAGGAACACATGGATATATTTCTTGAGGAATAAATCTAAAGTCTTTGACAGATTTAAATAATTTAAGGCTCTAGCGGAAAACCAGACAGATAAGAAAAAAAGGGTGTTGTGGACAGATAATGGTGGAGAGTTCTGCAAGAAGGAATTTTAAGAGTTATGTAAGAAGTGGGGTATAGAACGATAGAAGACTACTCCATACACACCTCAACAAAATGGAGTTGCATAAATAATGAACAGAACACTGATGGAAAAGGTAAGAAGAATGCTAAGTGGTACCGGGTTAGGATAAGAATTCTAGGTAGAGGCAGTGGAGACTGCATGTTACCTAGTTAATAGATCACCTTCATCAATGTTGGAGGATAATACTCCACATGAGGTATGGACTGGTAAGAAACCATCTCTTTCACTTCTAAGGGTATTTGGATGTGATGCACATGTAAATGTTCCAAAGGAGAAAAGGACCAAGTTGGATAATAAATTTGAAAGGTGCATCTTTATTGGGTATAAGGATGGTTTAAAAGGTGAAAAGATTTGGAACCCAGAAACAAGGAAGGTTGTGTACAACCGAGATGTGGTGTTTAGAGAGGTGAAAGATGTTGTTAAATATGAATTCCATCCAAAGGAAACTGAGAAGATAGAGTTTGAGCTAAATGAGGATGAATCAAAATTTACAATAGAACAAGATTCAGAAGAGGATGAGCCACAAACTCCAGTTGTGAGAAGATCAATTCGAGAAAGAAGGCAACCAGAAAGGTATAGTCCATATGTTTTATGTTCAAATTTTTCTTTAACTATCACTGATGATGATCCCACAACTGTTAGGGAGGCTGTGGATTCACAAGATGGAAAACTATGGAAGCAAGCCATGGTTGATGAAATGGCATCCTTGCACAAAAATGAGGCATGGGATTTGTTGGAGTTGTCGGCTGGAAGGAAGCCCATCGGGAGAAAATGGGTGTTTAAGAAGAATATGAATGTAGAAGGCAAGGTGGAGAAATAAAAATCTCGGTTGGTAGCAAAAGGTTATTCCCAGGTGTTGGGAATTGATTTTGGTGATACTTTTTTCTCCTATTGCCAAGGTTACTTCTATTAGATTACTTATATCCGTTTTTTATGCATTTTATTTTGAGATAGAACAGATGGATATGAAGACAACATTTCTTCACAGAGATCTGCAAGAGGAGATCTACATGAAGCAACTTGAATGCTTTATGTTGAAGGGTAATAGTACCACCCAAGAAGAGACACACACAAACAATAAGATTCTTCCAACATCCAACGAAATAGTCCACAATGGATGCGACGATCATTATAACTCATGAATAAGAAAGGAATGTCTAATATCCTATAGGATAGTCCACAAAGATGGGACAAAAATAACATCCATTAAAATACATTCTCAATAAGATAAGTACTAAAACAACCGAAGTAGTTCAACTATCTTATCACATGTGAAAGAAACATGAATTACAAACATTCACATAATAGTCTTACAAATATCCACAATCCATGCATGAAGAGTGTGTTGGCCCATATGGGTTTTGATATTAAGTGAAATTTATAAGACACATGTATATAATGAACATCACTAGCTCCAATAGTGGAGCGTTGGATCCACTCCTTGCTCCACAAAATAACTAGCTTATCTCTCTAATGGTTTGTTGACAGAGCCAAGGTGAAAAAAAAAATCATTTTCTCATACAATGAGGGTGTATATATAACCAAGGGGTAATGCTTCCCCCTTATGACTCTTTGACTACCCTTATGACTATTCAACTTCCAATGACTTTTCAACCTACATGACACTCCATACTCGTGTTCCTTTGGACTTCCACTTTACAATACATTTTGAATATAATATACATGATCCATAATAATGATGTGGCATATGACAACTTATGACATGACATGACATGGACTACTTGATGATGCGACATGTCAATCCAATGCTGCTATTGTGCCTTGAGTGTCTCCTTTTCACCTCCACATGGATTGGTGATAGGGGATCTTCAATGATCTCATGTCTTGGGTGGTGATCACAAACTGATTTCCCTTTTCTTTTTTTCAATCAACCAGCTTGCATGCTCAACTACAGAGGTGTCTCTCAACATGTTTTCCTCTTCCTTCTCCTTCTTCATCGTTTTTCCGTGGCATCATAAGATACCTGTATCTGCAATTCGATCATGATGAGATTACATCAATCTGAAAATCCATATCCTAAGATGATGCATTTTGATCCATAAACTGATCACAGAACAAGTGACAGGATGGGAAGGGAGGCTAAGTGACTACTCAGTTGTGTAGTTTAGGTATAAAAGGGGAAGCCTTGAGTCTTGAGACTATGCAGTGTGTAGTTCAGGCAGGGCTAATGAACAATACTGCACAGTTTCCAAGCTAGTGGGATAGGATGAAGGGATTGGCACATGGAGAGCTCACTTCGCAGTTCTGGGGGAGAATGAAGCTCGATCTACTGCGCAGATGCATAGTTGAAGGGCTTTGGGATTGAGCTTAAGGATTTCGGTTGAGAAGTGTGTAGTTCAAGTCAGGTTGGAGGTCATGACTATGCAATTTTGGAGGTCAGGGTCAAGGCTTGGTTGGGAATTTCTTCCAAAAATGGCTAAGTGTGGGATCTGTGAGATTAGTGTGAACGGTGATAAAATTTTGACTGTGATCACACACTTAAAACAATTTTTTGACTCAACAACATAGATCATCCATGACACATGAATGAATCATTTCCCTCCATGTGACAGGTTGTAGGAAAAGTTACGACCTAAGGATCCACTTTGTGACGACCGTGACGACACTCGTGCGACAATGATTAAAAATTTGAGAATGAGCGTGATAGATGGTTAGAAAAACTCATTTAAAAAGAGATGACCTCTTAAAACCACCAGAGAAGAACTATACACGTAATATGATAATCAACATGCGAAAAGACAACATTTTTCCAAATGGAGAAAAATACCTCAAGAAAACACATGGAATGGTTTTCAATGTTTGCAACGACACATGAAATTGATGAAATGATGATGTGGCAATGATAATTTGTCCTTATATTTTTTTCTTCATTTGTGTGAGATGTGCTTTTTATTCATATCTACCCTCCAACGGGTTGTAAATCTAATGGAGTATTACTGCAGTCCTCATCTCTAATCTTCTATTGTAATCCAATGTTCCTTCATCTTCTTGTGTGATGATCATCTTATCTCCTCGACTCCTTAGGAGTCTTCTAGCATTTCCTCCTTATCTATCTCTTCCTTCATCATCTTTCCATAGCGTGATAGAATTTATGTATCTACAATCCACTCGTGACAAGATGACATCAGTCTGATAAACCCCTAGTCTAAGATTTTGCATGATGATCCACTGACTGAGTGAGAACCAAGAAATGGGCCAAGAGGGAGGCTAAGTGATCGTGCAGTTGCGTAGCTCGGGAAGTCAAGGGTGTAGCTTGATCTTTAAGATAGTGTAATTCGCAACTCAGTGTAGATGGAGGGAAAAAATTTCGCAGTTCAGACTGAGGGAAAAATATGCGTAGTTTCTGGAGGCAAGGGGAACTGGGTTTGAGCATTGATGGAATTTTATGGAATTTGGCTAAGTTAGGGATCAGTGAGTCCGATGAGAAAAATGATAGGAATTGACTATTATCACGCACTTAGACACTTTACAACACAACATAAATAATCTAGAATACATGAATACAAAATTATCTTAGTGTGAAACATGCCTTCATGACAAGAACAAGTCATTACCACAAATCGTGCCCCTTGTAACAAACCAAAATTGCACTTTGCATGATAGGCAAGAATTCCCATGCCAGAAGACAATACTTTCTATATAAATATAAAAGTTTTAATGACACTTGCGATATGTGAACGACGGTGAAATTAAAACATGTTAGAGAAAAAATAACATGAAAGCAACACTAATTAGGTGAAATCAAGCGAAAGCGAAAACAAAAAACATGAAAGTGACACTCGTGAAAATAAAGGTGTGCGGGAGCAACAATTTGAAAAACTCACCGAAATGGAAAATACAAACTCTACTAGAATGTGTGAAACTGTTGTTGTCAGTGTGCACTGATTGTCAACATGAATTGGACATCGCAAAAGCACAATCCTCATGAAACGTACTAGGCTTGTCCAAGCTCACGTAGAATAATGTGCTCATAAAATTATTGCGGACTGAGCATGTGAATGCAAGTGACTTCAACACTTCCAATTCAAGAGGGAGCTCAAAAAGCATAAGTTGACCAAGAAGTGACTATGGAACGATTGATCGCCAGATCCACGGTAGGCTCCAAAATTCGAGTGTATGCAAAATTTTTGAGGGTGTTTGTCACAACGACAATAATTGGCGACACACTGGTAGAACTTCAGCATCTCTGCCTTGGTAAATTATTTTATGCAGGGTCTATTTCTTCAGTAATTATTGATTCATCGTTTAGACTACCATGGCTTCCCCACTTACCTCGTGCATAAACATAGTCCCCTTCATCCATTTACTCGATTGAACACAAGCATAAGATCAACGATCACACAATGTTTCAAATAAGGATATGGTAATGAAGTTAATCTATGGTGTTGCTCCACTTCTATCAGGCCTGGACAGTAACCCGACAGAGTCACTTCAGGGACACAAACATTGCTCTGCTACCAGCGAGCCTGGACAGTACCCCAATGAATTTTCTTTCTTCGCCTCTCTACTAGGAATCCTTTCTCTTATTTTGCCTATATTTATTTATTTTAAAAGTATTGTGCATCGAAACTTATGTATTTATGTGCGGAAGAGGGATCTCGACTTATTGAGAGCAGGAGAGGTTTTCCTTTAGAGAAGCATATGTAAAACCTATGATATTGGTTTTCTCGTTCATATTTTACCCTTGTCCTTCTCTACTTGATTGGATCAACTTGAAAACACTGAAACATAAAACCAAGTGCAGGCATGAGGTTTCCAGAATAGACAAGGAGGTCATGGTTCACAACGAGGATTTATAAATGGAAGGATCGTATTTTACATCAGAATATCATCGACCAAAAGATGTAACCCAGACAAGGAAGGATGAAAGAGAGTTAGCCAAATTTTGCAGTGTCACAAAGTCATTTTCTATTTTTCCACATTCCCTTTCGGGCCAACAAAGCATATTCATGCAAGGTTTTTATTCAACAGGAAAAAGGAAAAGAGATGACACAACAAGAATGTGAAACCAAAGCACAAAAAAAGGAAGTTAAACCAAACATGATGCATGGCGGAAGTAAGAAAATACAAGAAATTCTAAAAGAGTAAATATGGAATGAGGATGGGATGAATGAAAGGGAGGGAAAACTAGGATGTAACTAATCCTACTCCTACCCTAATACCTAGAAGGTTTGGATCACGTATAATTAAATTTCCAATGAAAACACCATAGTTGTTCCCAACCTAAATCCAAAAATATACGAATAGTTCAAACGAATAAAATGTAAGGTGCAATAGAAAAGATAAAAACTTTAATAATTTTCACAAAATTTCGAAGGTCTTGCCTAGGGGAGGAAAGATGTGTCACAACCACTACTTTCATCAAATTCACATTCTTACCTTTTCGATGAATAGCATCTTTCAACAAACCTTGGGAGCTTCTCGTGGATGTGTCTCCATCAACATTGAACACCGTATTTGTAGAAATTTAATACAAAATATGTATATCCTAGATTCCTGATCTAACAATTATATGCCACTGTTAAATACAAAATCGCTTCTACAAAATATTTGTGGAGTTTAAAACATAATCACCAATAGCAATATCATGAAGAATGATCAATCACACATAACAAAAACAAATTATCAAGAAAGCATAAAGCTAAAAACCCCACTATCTTCGATTATGTATTATATCATGGATCATGAAAAAATTACATACAAAGCTCTGCTCCAAGAGCTCTCAGTACAATAGCTAACTGTCTCACACTGTCATACAAAAATTGGCAAGTTCCTTGCCCAATTTATTGCCTCCAGATAGCCTGCCTCCACTACACAATCCATGATGGTCAAGAACCCCTGAATCAATGATTCTAGCTTGCCTTGACTACACAATCATCATAGGCACATCCAATATGTGTGTGGTTGCATGTGTGCAATCGATAATGTCACAACTGATAGTCAATCTGTCCCTTTCACCTACATCTCAACTGGGTCTCCACTGGATCTGAAATGCATGTATTTAATAGTAGTAAATCTTCAGTTGCATGTGAGGCCACTGATTGTGAATTAATTAATAATTAATTCAGTTGATCTCTCACTAGTGTATCTTAAGTTACAACTAGCACAACTGAGTTTAACTCACTTAACTGAGTTAAACTACTTTATAACTTTCATAACTACACTTCCAACTCTGTTACAACTAGAATCACTCTGTTACAACTCAAGTCAACCTGCATGTCCCACCAAACAACCGCTCAACTCAAAATTCCTAGAGCTAACTGATTTTCCACTTCAGTTAACTATTTCCAAGTGCTCATTGAGAATAGATCCAACTAATATTAAGGGATAATAATAGTTGACATGCATCTATAAATAGGCATGAAATCTATAAATAGAACTTGCACATACATCTATAAATATACCTCATCTATAAATAGAATTTTCTCATGCATTTATAAATAGACATCCACCTAAAAAAATCCTATGTGGGCCCCACCTAGTGTAGGTGCTTAATTTCAATAGGATCAAGGATGTTGTTTTCGGATGCTGATTTAATTGTTTCTTGTTGCAAAATTCAACACTCCCTCTCAACAAGAAATGAATGTCTTTGCATGGGACATGCAACTCCATGGATGTGATATGCAACCCTTGCATGCGATATGCAACTCCATGCATGCGCCACGAAACTCCATGCATGTGCCATGAAACCTTTGCATGCAACACTTCTCTAGTGTTTCTCGCACATGCAACCTTTGCATGCAGCACTTATGAAACTAAATAGCCTCCAAACAACTGAATCAGTAAAATGCATCTATAATCAAAGTCTTCTGACTTCTGCTGGTACCAACTGCACATGTCTTATGGATCCACTGGGATGTTGACCTCTACATCCATGCACTCTGCACTTGTTGTCAACTCTAATCCGCGCTTCAGTATCTGACACTGTCACTTTGATTTCATGTCCTCACGACATCTAACTGCATCAATTCAACTGATCCTGCTACCGCTTCTCTGTGGGCTCCTCATAGCCAGGTTCAATTCAAGAGATCCACGCCATCTCAATGAATCTTGCCCATGAATTTCTTCTTGGGATTATCCATACATGTCACCCCACCTCTCACCTGGTGGAATAGCTGCATGCACTCCCTCTGCCCATATGGCACAAAATTTATTTGCATGAGTGGTTTCTCCCACTCCATGATCCTCATCTTGTGGCTGCTCCACATCCTGAGGTTCACTCTTACCTACATGCAAATCCAGCTCCCTCTCAAGGGTCAATTGCATGGCTTTCTCACACTTCCCAACAGTAGGAAGCTCTATAGAAATCCCATCTACATCAAGTCTATAGAGATTCTTAACTTGAATCCCAACCTTCTTGGCTTTCCCTGTTGCTTTGTGTCACAGGAAAATGTTTCCTTCACTAAAGACAACATCATAACCTCTATCCTCTAACATTGCAACTGGGACTAAATTTTTCTTCAAACCTGGTACATGCATTACATATTTTAAATGAAAGAGTTTACCTGATGCGCTCTGAAAGGTAATGGTACCAATGCCAGTCACACTGTATCATCCATCGTTTCCCAACTCAATATGCATCTGCAGATATTTCTCCTCTAATTCACTGAAAAGTTTCTTAACTCTCGTCATGTGAAAGGAAGCACCACTATGCAAGTACCACCCCGATCCCAATACACTTGACACCATGCATGCGATCAATGAGAATTCAAACTCAAATTGTGAGGCAAGGGCCTCACCAACTGCAGCTCCAGCAACCATATTGTTCTTCTTCTTTTGTGGACAATTTGTGGCAATATGTCCATGCTCGTGACAGTGAAAACACTTCACTTTGGACATGTTGTGCTCCTTTCCATATTCACCAGCCTCAGATTTATAATGGAATTTCTTCCCCTTCCCCTTCTTCGCCTTGGTAGCCAAAGCACAATCCTCTCCATCATCATGCTTTGATAAAGAGCCATCTATGGTGTTTTGCCTGAACTCCTCCTGCACCGAATCCGACCACAATCGTTCCCAATCCGGAAATTTGTCCCGTCTATTGATAGAGTCTTCATAACTGTGCCAACTCTTAGGAAGTCCTGGGAGAGCCAAACTCACCAAATAATCATCAGCAACACTTATTCTTATACTCCCAAGCTCATCCCGACATTGGATAAACTTTGTTAAGTATACCGGAATAGTGTCGTTCTTTTCCATCTTGATCTTCCTGAGTTTATCTTTGAGCGCCAATTTCCTATGGCTACTACTTCTTTAGAATAGATCGGTCAAAGCCTTCCACATAGCATATGGTGTGGATTTCCCATGGAGGCTTGAGACAATGTGGTCTTGTACTCCCTCCAACAGAATCCTCCTCGCCTTTGCCACTTTATTTCGCCATGCATCAAGATTTGCAGTATCTGCAACATCTGGCTTAGGAATATCTTTTTCAATGAAATCCTTCAAGACATTGTCTTCGAGTACTGCCTCCACCTTGTCCTTCCAAGAAATGTAGTTTGAGTTGCCCTTGAGTGCATACTCTAACCTCAAGCCATTGAAAGCCATTTCGATCTTTAATCAACTGTAGCACCAAGAAAGCCTTTATACAAATTTGAATTCTTTCCACCAATAAACTCAGCTCCTGCTTCATAATTGCAATCTCTCATGCTCTGATACCATGTAGAAATTTAATACAAAATATGTATATCTTCAATTCTCCTGATCTAACAATTATATGCCACAGTTGAATACAGAATCACTTCTACAAAATCTTTGCGGAATTTAAAACAGAATCGCCAATAACAATATCATGAATAAAGATCAATCACACGTAACACAGATAATTTACCGGGAAAGCATAAAGCTAAAAACCCCACTATTTTCTATTATGTATTATATCATGGATCATGAAACAATTATATACAAAGCTCTACTCCAAGATCTCTCAGTACAATAGCTAACTGTCTCACACTGTCATACAAAAATTGGCAAGTTCCTTAACCAATTTACTGCCTCCAGACAACCTGCCTCCACTGCGCAATCCCTAATGGTCAATAATACCTGAATGAATGATTCTAGCCTGCCTTGACTGTGCAATACTCATAGTCACATCCAATGTGTGTTTGGTTGCATGTGTGCAACCGATAATGTCACAACTGATAGTCAATCTGTCCCTTTCACCTACATCTCAACTAGGTATCCACTGGATCTGACATGCATGTAGTTAATAGTAGTAAATATTTAGTTGCATGTGAGGCCATTGATTGTGAATTAATTAATAATTAATTCACTTGATCTCTCACTAGTGTATCTTCAGTTACAACCAACACAACTAAGTTTAACTCACTTAACTGAGTTAAACTACTTTACAACTTTCATTACTACACTTCCAACTCTGTTACAACTAGAATCACTTTGTTACAACTCAATTCAACCTGCATCTCAACTCGAAATTCCTATAGCTAATTGATTTTCCACTTCAGTTAACTATTTCCAAGTTCTCATTGAGAATAGATTATTTTTTATTGTCCAACTAATATTAAGGGATAATAATAGTCCACATGCATCTATAAATAGACATGAAATCTATAAATTGAACTTCAACATACATCTATAAATATACCTCACCTATAAATAGAATTTTCTAATGCATCTATAAATAGACATCCACCTAAAAATAGCCTATGTGGGCCCCACCTAGTGTAGGTGCTTAATTTTTACTAGGATCAAGGATGTTGTTTCCGTATGCCAATTTCAATGTTTCTTGTTGCAAACTTCAACAGTAGTAAGCGTGAGGGAAGATCAAAACTTTTTATTTGTGACAAAGCTTCCCAGGTAAGACTGTTCCAACCATTCAACGACTAGATCACTAAATTCTTGATGATCCTCTTGAAAACCCTGAAATATTTGAGAAGATGAATTTTCAATTAGAGGTCAAGGATTACGATGGGAATATTACAAGGGAAAATAAATGTGATCATATTCAGAAATTATGTCGAGACAGTGAGGAACTTACATAACCATCAGCGAAGGCTGAAGTTCCTCAACTACTTGAAAACAAAATCCAAATAGTGGGATATTTAAAGATGAAGATCGAAGGATGTAGAACAACTGTCATTGGATGAGTTGATTGAAATATGATAAGTTGGATGACAATCATTGGTGAATGAATAATGATTATATGGGTTGATTAAGGCATCAAATTCCCAGTTTATAATAAACAAAGATAAATCATTTTGAATAGTTTTGTGAATGCTAATAATGAACAATCGAACCAACTTCCTCGCAATCCAAATGTGAAAAAACATTTTCCTGTAACTGGTGACAAACTATGCAAGCATCGTAATTATCAAAATAATTTAAAATGGATTTCAACACAAAAAATACAAAAGGCCATTAGGACATGGTGAACGAAGAATAACTCGATTCGTGTGATAACTTGTGCATTCATTATCACTCAAGAGGATTTTCGGTGCGACAAGAGAACATATTTGCAATATAACATTTGCAAGAAGAATCATGAGTGGACTATTAAGAAATGAATTCGAAAATCATGATTCCTTCGGCCAAATATAGTCCTTGAAATGATCAAATTCACAATTACATGATTCTATGAGAGATACACATTCCAAACGTGATTTTAATGTGAGAGATTTGCATGAAGATGAATGAAATGAAAAGGATTATTGAATTCAGTCAGAAGTAAAATTCCAAAAATAATTCAAAAATAATTTTACATTGAGTGAAATCATGCAAAGAGAAGGATTGTGTAGGAGAAACTAGATATGGCTTAGTTTGGGGGGCTTACCAGAGTCGCGATATCTTGACATAACCACAATTAGAATTTTAAGTGCCTCCACTCCCTGGAAAGTCTCAGAACTTTTCAGGATTATAAAATTGCATATTGAAGATCGAACCAGATCATGCATGGTTGGAGGATAACTTCTACCACTATTTTCAATAAGTCCACTACTCACCAGATGGCAGCCACCTCTATCACTGACTTTACCATATTTTCCAACTTCAACGACTATATTACTCAAGTCGAAAGATTCTTCTGATCACAAATATGAAGATGTGTGAATTGGAGAAATTTCATGAGCAAGTTGATTTGAAGATTTGTCTTCATGAAAAACAATAATGATGTAGGATGGAAAGGACAGTCAATGATCTGATTATTTTCTCTCTCATCATGGACAACCTCACTACCTTGTGTCAATTTAGAAGTGAACTCATGCTATGAAGAACATGGAGTATCCACATCACGAATAGATGTATCAAAAACGGTAGAGCACAAAGTGGTAGTGAGATGAAGAGGAAGTTTCAACAAGATAATTTTATTTGACCGAAACATATTCGAGATCTAAATATTTAAAATATTTATGAGAAACCAAAAGATCAACTGGTGCACTTGGGCATTCGTCCTGGCATAGATCAACAAAATCATCTTCATCAGAATTATTTTTTCCCAAGGATGCAGATTGATTGAAAGGTTTTCTTGCATTTGATTCACTACCGATATTAGTAGATTGAAAATCATCCAAGAATGGGAGTGCATCATCTTTACATGGATTATTTTGGAAGATAAAAGAAAGATTGAAATCATTTCCACCTTCCTTCTCCTCTACTGCGTAATGTGACTGCCTTGTATCCGATTGCAATTTGAACTAGCAATGAAAAAATAAAGAGAGTGTGAAAAATGAGTTGGTGGAAAATATTGTTGAAGAGGATCATGGTACAAAGAGTCATGGCATGTAAATGGTAGAGGATAAAAACACCTGAATAATATTCGAGACTAGAGTTACAAATAACAACATCATCTTGCATAATGGAGGAGCTAGTCTTCACCATAGGATTCATGGGCCAATCTAGAATTTCCTCCAATGAATATGAATCATGAAAAATGGAAGAAGAATGAGAATATGGATTAGGAATTCGATTTGGAGATTTCCCAAATTTACAATCACTGCAAGGAGGCACCTACATCGGGACTAGAAAAGGAGGAGGACAAGGAACAAAAGTAATAATAGGTTCCTCCTATGAAATTAGGAGTGTCTCCTGGTTTACAAGTGTTATATAGGGATGAAAATACATTAGGTGGTCTAGATTCAAAATGATTCAAAGAAATCCTGATCAGACCTTGAAACTTTTTCACACATAAATCATGATCCATATCTTCTTCAGGAAACTCATAACATAAATGAAGGAATCTATCAACGAAATCCTGAACTGATTCATTAGGCTCCATTATGAGTTGATTGATTCTTTTGTGGACATCTCAGTTATCATACCAATCGAAAGCTTGATGAATCTCCTTAGTAAAATGACGAAAATAATGAATGGAAGCATATGTAAGCTATGAAACCAATGCTTAACATGACCTTCGAGAGTGATGGTGAATATAAGACACATAACATCTTCATGATCAATTTGGAAAGTTTTACAAAACTCAAGAAAATCATTTATGTGTCTGGATAAAAAAACACCACTTTTTCCATTAAATTTGGGTTGAGACAAGGCATGAACAAGTTCCACGGGGATTGAAATTTTTTCCGGTGGAAGGTTAGAAAAATACCCCAGGATTATGATTTGGTAAAGATCCATTTATGATAGGAGATTCAGAATAGACTCAACGGGATCAACTTGTCATGTAGCCCTCCTTCTAGCGCTCTTGTTGACAGTGTTGGAAATCTGTCAACCAAGGGGTCTCCCCGATGTGAAGTCCTAATTAAACCTCACACCGTTTGGAGTAGGAGACCCATCCGGAATATCGGCCCAGTTTCCATGTATTTTTAAATATATTCCTTGACTCTATATGTTAGCAATAGAGAGGAGTTCACATGTGCCTTAGAAAAGCAAGGGGGTGTGCCTGATGAGTGTTTGATCGTATGTGTGTCAAATTCATTCTACTACGAGGGAGAGAAAAATGTGAGTCTATGAGAGAGAGGTAATATTACCACCCAAGAAGAGGCACAAACAAACAACAAGATCTGTCTAACATCTAGTGGAATAGTCCACAACGGATGAGATGATCATTATAACCAATGAACAAGAAAGGTTTGTCTAATACCCTACAGAATAGTCGACAAGGATGGTACATCAATAACATCCATTACAACACATTTTCAATAAGATAAGTACCAAAACAACCGAAGTGGTTCAAATATATTAACACGTGTGAAAGGAAACATGAATTACAAACATTCACATAATAATCTTACAAATATCCATAATCCATGCATGAAGGACATGTTGGCCCATAGGGCTTCTATTATTAAGTAAAATTTCCAAGACACATGTATACAATGAACATCACTAGCTCTAATAGTGGAGTGTTGGAGCCACTCATTGCTCCACAAAAGAATTAGCTTATCTCTCTAATGCTTTGGTGGTGGAGCCAAGGTGAAAAAAAAATTCCTTTGCTCATACAAAGAGGGTGTATATATAACCAAGGGGTAATTAATCCCCCTTATGACTCTTTTAATACCCTCATAATTGTTCAACTTCCTATGAATTTTCAACTTACATGACTCTCCATGCTTGTGTGTCCTTTGGAATTCCACTTTACAATACATTTTGAAGTTAATATACATGGTCCACAATAATGATGTGGAATATGACAAATCATGACTTGACATGACATGACATTGCTGACATGGAATGTTTGATGACGTGGAAATGTCAAGCCACTACTGCTGCTATGTATTGAGTGTCTCCTTTTCACCTCCACATGGCTTAGTGATAGGGGATATTCAATGATCTCATGTCTTTGGCGATGATCAAAAATTGGTGTCCCTTTTCTTTCTCTCGATCAACCAGTTTGCATGCTCAGTTACAAAGGTGTCCCTTCTTCCTTCTCCTTCTTCAGCATCTTTCCATGGAATCATGAGGTACCTGTATATGTAATTCACTCATGATGAGATTACATCAGTCTGAAAACCCCTAGCCTAAGATGATGCATTTTGATCCATAAACTAAGCCCAAAACAAGTGACAGGTTGGGAAGGGAGTCTTAGTGATTGTGTAGCTACAAAATTCAGGCAGACAAGGGGAAGCCATGAGCCTTGAGACTATGTACTGTGTAGTTCAGTCAGGGCTGAGGAACAATACTGCACAATTTCCAGAGCCATTGGGACAGGATAAAGAGATGGTCACTAAGAGGGTTCACTATGTAGTTCTGGGGGAGAAGGAAGATAAGGCTACTATGTAGCTACACAGTTCACGGGCTCAGGGATTGATCTTGAGGGTTTAGGTTGCGAAGTGTGTAGTTCAATTCGATATGGAGGTCATGACTATGCAATTTCAGAGGTTAGGGTCAAGGCTTGGTAACAAAAATTGTGCAGTGCAACAATCTTAGGAGGCAGGAAATTTGCATTGCACAGTGCATAGCTCAGGGAGGCCAGATGAAGCTAGGTTGCTTGGTCAAGAAGTTTTTTTGAAAATGGTTGTGTGGGATCAGTGAGATTAGTGTGAATGGTGATATAACTTTGAATTTGGTCACACACTTAGAATACTTTGATGACTAAACAACATAGATCATCCATGACACATGAACGAAGCATTTCCTGTGTGACTTGACTTAGGACAAGTTACGAAAAGTGCGAAACTAAGGATACACTTTAAGATGACCGTGACGACACTTGTGAAACAATGCTTAAACCTTTGAGAATAAGTGCAGAATATACTTACATGGCTATAAAAACTCATTTACAAAGATATGAACTCTTAAAACCACCAGAGAAGGCCTATACACGTAATACAATATCCAAAGTGTGAAAAGACAACATTTTTCCAAAGGGAGAAAAATACCTCAAGAAAACACATGGAATGGTTTTCAATGTTTGCGATGACACGTGACATTCATGACATGATGATGTGGTAGTGATAAGATTTCCTTCTCGTTTTTTCTTCCTTTGTGTGAGACATGTGTTGTTCTTCATATCTACCCTCCAACGGGTTGTAAATCTGATGGAGTATTCTTGTGGTCCTGATCTTTGATATTATTTTGTAATCCAATGTTCCTTCATCTTCTTGTATGATGATTATATTATATCCTTAGCTCCTTAGGTTTCTTATAGCATGTCATCCTTCTATATCTCTTCCTTCATCATCTTTCCATAACCTGATAGAATTTATGTATCTGCAATCCACTCATGACAAGATGAAATCATTATGATAAACCCCTGGTCTAAGATTTTGCACGATGATCCACTGAATGAGTCGAAACCGAGTGGTGGGCCAACAGAGAAGCTTAGTGACTATGCAGTTGTGCAACTCGAGCAGTCACATGTGGAGCTTAAGCTCTAAGATTGTGTTGTGCGCATCTCACGACAGACTGAAGGAAAAATTACAGAGTTTAGACTAAGGGGAAAATATGTGCAGTTTCTGGAGGCAAGGGGAACTGAGCTTAAGCATTAAGGGAATTTTTCAAAATTTGGCTAAGTGTGGGATTAGTGAGGCCGATGAGAACAATGATAGGAATTTACTATGATCACACATTTAGACACTTGACGACACAACATAAATCATCCATAATACATGAATATATACTTCCCTTAGTGAAAAACATGCCTGCATGACAAGAAGAACTCATCACCACAAAAGCCTTCCCCTTGAAACAAACCAAAATTTCACTTTGCATGATAAGCAACAATTCCCATGCCAGAAGATGATACTTGCTATATAAAGATAAAAGTGCGAACAACAATTGCGATATGTGAATGACGGTGAAAGTAACATGTGCCAGAGAAAAGATAACATGAAAGTGACACTAATTAAGTGAAAACAAGCGAAAGCAACACTCGTGAAAACAAAGATGCACGAGAACGACAATTTGAAAACTCACTGAAATGGAAAATAAAAATGCTACTAGAATGTGAGAAACTATCATTGTCAGTGCGAATTAACTATCGACATGAATTGGAAATTACACAAGTATAGTCCTGATGGAACGTACTATGCTTTTCCAAGCTCTCGTAGAAGAATGCGCTCATGAACTTATTGCGGATTGATCATGTGAGTGCAAGTGATTTCAACACTTCCAATTCCAGAAAGATCTAAAAAATCATCAACTGACCAAGAAGTGTCTATGGAATGACCAATCACCAGATCCAGGTAGCCTCAAAAATTCGAGTGTAAGCAAAATCTTGGAGGGTGTTTGTCGCAACGATAACATGATCATATTGTCTTGTATCAATGAAGATGAAATTTATGAGGCGAGAAGAAATTTGAAACATGAAAAGAAATCAAGCCATTTCATTGGTAAGATTTGAGGACAAAGATTTTTGAAGAGGAAGGAAATGTTATGAATATAATTTATAGTAAAATAATAGAACATAATGTAAACAATAATAATCATAATTAATGATTAATTAACTACATAGTTAGTAATGAAGAGATATGTCCCTAAGGAAATAACCATTGTGAAGAGGTACATTCCTAGGGTATATAAGCATGCCCTCACCCTCATTGTAATCATATCATCAATTATTTTATTTAATATTAAATATAGAACTACTTTTCCTATAATGGATGTCATTGTCTTCGAAGTATTCTGAATATTATTGCTGAATATATGAACTTGGTTTGTTACATTGGTGGTAAGCTTGGTATCTTACCAAATACATATATGCATCAAATCTATAGAGAGATCAATATCTCTTTTTGGTGGTAAGCTTTGTATATTACCAAATACATATGGATACTCCTACAACACTATCAATTACTCAATATTTTCGCTTATACACTTCCTTGGCTCTTCCACATGAGTTGGAAATGAATGACACCCTTTCCGAAAGCATATTTTGCATTATGATGTTGAAATATCTCTTTTAGAAATGGGTGTGTGAATTCCTTTCACTATCCCATGATCTTCCTTGTCAAGATAAGAGAAGTCTTATTATGATAGTATGTGATAACATGGTGCACATCCAACCAACTCATTCCAATAAGAAAATCACATGAATGAGGTGGTATTATGTTTATTTATACAACAATGCTAACACCATACATATATAATAGGTAGCGTTTAACGATTTCGTTAATTTTTCTTTTAGTTCTAGTAGCCAATTGAACTAACCATGTTTCTCATGCTTACTTATTTTCAAATGGAGTATTTCAACCAAGTTAGGGGTGATGTAACTATGGCTTGCTTCTAAATCAATTGAAATTTCAATAGGTTTATTGGTAAGCTTACCTTCAACCTCAATCATATGTAATTGATAATTAGCCTATTGATTTTATAGGGTGACATATATCCTTAGGATTTTCCTACTGACATCTTTCATTACAGTTTCCTCTTTTATGTTTTACATATTCCTCATTTTTCCTCCCTTTTGGGGGAAATCTTTGTTCACATCGTTTCCTTTACATCCCCAACATTTTATTAGTTGCCTTTCCTTTTCTCCCAAGGATTCTTCCATCTTAGATCCATTATAAATTGGATAGCTCTATTGATGTGTATTAGTAATATTCTTGAATAAAGGGTGCTTAAATAATTTCTTCCTCTAATCTAGATTGTATTTTTCTTATTTCTCCAAGAATTTTGAAAATATGCTTTACCTTTTATCTAGTAATATAAGTATTTAGCTTTCTTGATCATCTCATCAAGAGTATTTAAGTTCAACAAATCAAATTTTATCTTTGTAAAATGCATACAACCCACTTAGGAATCTTTGTATCTTGACCTTCTCATCTCTAGTGTAGCTAACATACCTTAGAAATTCCAAAATCTTATTTTTTTATTCTTTCATAGTCATATTTCCCAACTTCAGTGACATGTAAAATGTTATGGATATTCTATTGGAACAACTCATCACAATATATCTGGTATTATTATGAAATTTTTATTTTTATTTTTATTTTTATTTTTTTTAATTTATTTATTTATTGTAGGTTTATTTCCTTAGATATTATATGTCTTTCAAATTTAATAAATAACTAAAATATGAAAATGAAAGAACAAGAAAATGGACACACCATCGACATGAATGAACACCCATCTAGAAGGAAAGGCATGGGATTTGTTCTCTTATCTTCAGTGATGAAAATGAAAATATAAAGAAAAAGGAACTCATCATGGAGTTGCATTTGAAACGATGACCTAAATCTCTAATAAAAAATCTCATTTCCCTTTTATTATATTCTCAAATCCCACTCCTAGATGCTCTACTTAAATATGGAACAAGTACAATGGTAAAAGAATGGATCCCCCTCTTTTCCTAGTGACCTAGTATTTAACATAGCTTGACAACCATCTAGGGTTAGGTTTTTTTGCATGACTAAATCAAAAATTGGTGTTAGGTTTTGGGATTCCCTAAATATTCTTGAAAGTCCAAACATGTCTAGCCACATATATATGAGTAATGGGGGTTAAATTGGCATCCACTTGATTCCATGATGGTCAACAAAATATGGAAACTTGTGGAAGGTATAACTTCCACATATAAGCTTTAATTGACGTGACTTATACATTGTTGGAAAGGGATCAATGTGTACAATAGTGCCAATGGGATAAGGATATGATCACAAAGCTTTGACCCCTAAAAGTGTTAAATGATGCCTCAAAATGGCCCTGGAAAGTTGTAGACCCCTAATTTTCAAACTAAGACCTGGCACTAAAATGGGACTTGTAAGCCAATTCCTCCATTTTTTTTTCCATCCACAAAGTACCAAGATAGATGACAAATTATATAAATAATCCATCCTAGATCATTTAATTCAAAAATTTCTACATTTTCTTGTCATAGTAATGCGCAAAAAGATATTGTTGAAAATATTTCTTGGACTATCTCTAGGAAATTCTCCTCTCACATATGTCCTAAACATGTTTTAGTTGATCTAACCAAATAGAAAATTTTCCTTGCAAGTTGTATATCAAAATTTTAGCTTTTAGATTGGATAAGTAGGTATGAAATTGAAAATACTTTCTTATTTGTAATTTTAAAGCTTTAGCATTCTCTCCCATTTTGTTTTTACCATTAATAGTTGGCAGCTTAATCTTCCTAAGATCTCCTTATAATCAAGGAAAATTTTATGGATGGAAATTTGTTTTAAAGATTAGAAACATTGGAAAATTTTCCTAGTCTTAAATATGCAAATTGTAAAATGTTTGGTGATATTTTTGTAAAAATATTGAAATTTCTAATGATTTTATATAGTCTCTATAAAATTTTGGCGATTTTAAGGTAAAATAATTTTATCTTATAAAATTTGGGCAAATAATTTTTATAAATAATGGAAAATGATGAATATTTTTTTGGAAAAGGCGTTAATTAGCCCATTTTCTAATATTAGCCCTTAAAATTTTCCCTACTTTCAATCGGTTTTTCACATACCTTCTTATTTGAACTCTATATGAGGAAAATTCTAGGTATCTCTATGACTCTTTAGATGCATATTTCTTCCTTCTTGAGTGCCCAAATCTTCTATGGTGTTGTCTTATTTAATGGACTCTACGTCCTTCCTCATACCTTGAGACTGATATATTCTTCATTTGCTTTTATAATTGATTTAAGCTCTGTAATAATTGAGTGTTTAGTTGATTTTTCTCCCCTTGAGTTGTCAACATCCTCTCATTATCATCTCTACACCTTCATATTCAAACTCATTATAGTATTAATTGGTGCTAGACTCCATTATACTTCCATGCTAATTATGCTTTGTCTCTTCTATGTTGATATTCAAGCCCCAAACTTCTTCTTCATGGATGTCAAGTTTTTTTTCTATCTTCTATGACTCTTCTTCAATAATATTCTTCTAGTTTATTCTTTAATTATCCTTAATGTAGCTCTCGCTTCACAAGAAGTGTGCATACCAATACATCATTATGCATGTCTCAATTCCATTTCAATGGCATTTTCTTTCAAATGGTTGTAAGTATGCACTTCATCAATGTTATCAAATCAAGGCTACAAGTTTCTTGTCCTTCATGAGTTTTAAAGAATTCTAAAGCAATTATCTAAGGATTGAACCACTAAAATTATTCTTTTCAAAATTAGCCTTACAGTGACTACAATTGTACTCAAATTGGGCTCATAAATTGGGAGTTATGGCTCTACACGATCCTTTCTACGCATGGATATTTTGTCAAATACTTACCCTACAAACTATATTTTCCAAAATTTTCACAATGTTAACTCTGAACTTCAAGCATTTATTCATTTATTTCTCCATAAGCAATCAAAATACTCTAATGACCTTAAAATTAGGTATTTTTCAAACTCAATTCAACTTTTGGAAACTTCAAACACTACTTTCCCCACCTGTTATTATGGAGAAATTTCATCAAACACTTGTCACAAAAAATTGTGAATTTTTCATATAATATCGACTTTTGACATATACAAACCTAGTATTGTAACCAATGTCTTTTTATACCACTTTGAAATGTACTCAATTATATTTTTCCACATTGAGGAAATGGGACCATACTCCTCTTATCCACCAAAATTCACACCAATTTACAAAGGAATCAAACTCAATTGTTTTGTTATTAACTACTTACCATCAAGAGACTTGAAAATACAAAATTAAGCAACCTAAAAGTAGCCATTCTATTATTCATGAAACCATCAATCATACATGCACGTTGACATAGTGAAAAGAATAAAATGAAATCAATTCAACTATGAAATAATCATAAGAAGTTTAATGTTAGTTCAACACAATTCACAGATACAATTAGGAACACTTGTCTCCTTGGAATTATTCACCAACTCATTGTAGAAGAGGGATGTCCACCTAATAATAGGCCCTATATTTAGATGTAATAGAGGCCACCCCTTAACTAGGTTATGAATCCATAAGGGGCACACTTTTCCTATGGTTGACTCTAATTTTTCTTCTCATAACCCATGTCCCAGTTTCATAGTGATTAATTACATCTACAACAATTCCCAATCCACAACCCTCTTTCCCATCAACATGCAGAAAACAATGAATGAGTTTACCTTCTCTCGTTAATAGTTCCTCAAGCTATCCCACTTCCCTCTAATGCTTCAACGTAAGTTGGCTAGGAAATCTCACTAATAGAATTATTCAGATTTATCAATTGTAGCAAAATTTCCTCAACTACAACCAATGTTATTATGTATAGCCACAATTCCCTATTAAGACATTGTTGTAGCTTTCATAGTTTAAATTTAATATACACATAACCATTCATTTTAGGGAATTTTTCTCGATTCCCAAAATGAAGGACAATTTGTTCTAGGGAAATTCCATGATTCCATGTTCCAATTATTTAGTGAATTCCTCTCTTTTGATAATTGAATGAAAATCTATTTTCGAACTCCCCAATACTCTCTTAAACCTTCAAATTTGAACAATCGTAATAATGGTATGTTTGCATGGGAAATGTAAGGCTTCTTATTTGCATGGCATGACACAGCCATGTATCACCTTTGCACACTAATATCCATTAAGGCTTAATTAAACCATAATCAATGACATAATTAAGTTTGACAAGACTTTGGGTTAACTCCCTTATAAAGTTCCTTTCCTTAGCCCACTAAGCTCCCTTGTCTTTCCTCCCTTGTGCAATCATAATCCCCATCCTTTTTCTCTCTTATGTAGCTAGTGATGTACTTTTATTAACATTAAATGTTCGATTACAAATTAAATTATTCAACTTATAACTATTCATCATGTATATACACAATGTTAGACAATGGTTCTGTTGGAACAGGGTCTCCTACAAACTGTGAAACTGGTCCAATTTTGTGTATTTTTTATTATATTTAGTCTAGCGCAAGGGTTTTGGGGTGGGTCAAAGCCCTGAAATGGGTCAAAGGGTAAACCTGGGGTTCGAAAACCACGGTTTGTGGATTGTAGGAAGGATTAGGCTAGATTGTTATAAATAGAGGAACGTTTTGAATTGTAAGTAGGCAATGAAGAGATATTGATGCGAATTGTGGTTTAGGAAGTCTGTTTGGGTTTTTGGGGAAGGACTCTTGCTGGCTGTGTGTGCGGAGATCCAGAGTCCTGCTGTGTGCGGACCCTGCTGCTGTGTGCGTAGGATGGTACAGGTATTGTAAGAGGGAATTGATGAATTAATGAATAAGAAAGGCTATTGAGAATTGAATCTATGTGTACTGTTTATGCAAATTGTTGGTAATTGATGTGTTATGTGTATTATGAATTTAGCTGTGAAAGTTCTGTGTAAGTGTTTTACTGCATCTAGATCTGTGTTGTTCTGTTTGATGCAATATTGAGCTACTATCTTGAAAGTATATGATTGTTGAGCATCATAGGATAATTGACTGTGCGCATGTGGATGCGAGAAGGGACCTATCAGCCCTGCTCGGGAAGATATGGGAATCTCGAGGCAGGACGTAACTCTGCTTGCTTTACCTATCCTTTCTCAAGGTGCAGAAACCTGGTTCCAGCACCCACCCATACTACTTCAGGTGAGATTTTGACCTACACAAGTAGGTCACTGCCAAAAGGGCCAGTAGTATAGGGGTTTGTTGGCAAACCTTGCACTCTGAACTTGGGTCAGGACCCCTCAAGCCAACACATGGTTCCGTTGTCGAGAACTTGAGCATTTTGAGAAAGGGATCGGGTAATAACAAGACAGTACCGGGAACCTAACAAAGAAGAAGAGCAGGTGCGAGTGAATGAGCTCCATTCTGGGCGAAAGTACAATGCGGAGCGGTAAGTACTATCAAACCAATCAAGAAGGGGATAAATCTGTCTATAGCCCGCAGAACGGAGCAGCTGCGCAAATCCCACCAGCTACACCACCCTCAAAACCATGTGGGGATAAAACCTTGCCTGGAACACCGCCGAAAGGAGACATGGAAATGAACTTGAAATTACCTACCTTTAAAGGTGCAGGAGATGAGGACATGGAGCGATTTTGGTTTGTTGCAAACTCAGTATGGACTGCACAAGGTGTAGTGAGTGATACTGTGAAAAGGGTGCAGTTGTCCCTAGCGTTTGAAGAAATACATTGGAGTGGTACATCCGATATGTATCTTAGAACGAGGGTGCATCTATTCGAGATATTAAGGACGCTCTAAAACAACAATTCCGGAAGCCAAAGTCCTACTCTCAGTTGGTAGCAGAAGTGAAGGACTTCAAGCAAGGTGTGGCTGAGTCTGTATGGGAGGTTAATCAGCGATTGAAGAAAGCAATCAGAGAAGGAGGATTTGAGTATGACGATAGACAACATATGGAGTGGTACATCGCTATGTTGTTGCCCCACCTGCGTACGCCAATGAGTCACCAAACCTTTGAATCGTAGGAAAAATTTATGGAAGTCGCTATGAAATTAGAAGCTACGCCTAGAGAACATGCGTCGTTAGGAGTACATCAAATTCAGGAGCAACTCCGAGCGATGCATATGGAAATTTAGAATCTACGGAAAGAACGAGGAAAAGGAGCCATTACAGATTTGTGGTGCATACGATGTCGGGTATCTGGCCATACGAAGGATTAGTGTCCACTATTAGCATATTACATGCAAGCAAGAGGGCCTAGTCCGATCCGCCCGGGAGCAAGTGGGGGACCTATCCTATCACAACCAGGATCGAGCGAACCTGGGCTATGGTGCAATGGCTGTCATGTATCAGGGTTGCATGATACAGACCATTGCCCTCGACTGGGTGCGTATGTACCAGAACTAAAGCAGCAGTGGTGCAGGTTCTGCCGATCGGTAGGACACGATGAGCAGAACTGTCGCACTTACGACTTAATGATGGATCGGGGAAACTTGTATAGGCTACAATCAGAACCTGCATCACCAAAATCTCCTGTGAACTTTGGTGGCTTGCCAGCAAGGGGTAGGGGAGGTTGGGGGGGAAGCACAGGTCGAGGGCGGGGACAACTAATCTATTATAACTGCGGAGAAATAGGGAATTTTGCAAGGGACTGTCCAAATCCCACTAGGCAATCCTGCAAATATTGCAGACAGCTGGACCATGTGGTCGAAGATTTCCCAATATTAATAGAAAAAATGCATGAGAAGTAGCCCACCCCTACGCAGAATGTGCAGAGAGTTAAATCCGAGCTCAGGAATATAGACCCAAGTGTGAAAGTCATAACACGCAGTGGGATGGTCACCCCGGGATCGAAGGAAGACAAAGGGTTGAACATAAAGAAGGGACAAGAGACTATGGCCCTAGCTGACCAGGACCTCACTCAGAGAATAACAGTTATTGCGCAGGTAACAACACACCCCAAGACATATGAGGGGGTTGAGCCCTTTCTATAGGCATGTCTGAAGTTGCTGCCTAACCCGAAGGTTGTAGAGAACCTTCAGGCATTAATGAATAGCTGCACAGTGCGGCCCGATCCGATCTCCGGGACCAAGGATGTACACAAACTATACAGGTATAAAAAATGCACTGGTCAAGAAATGCGGCTGACTGCACAGATTGGTGACTACAAGATGGATCAAGTTATTTTGGACCTCAGATCAGATGTGAACGTGTTACCTAAGCAAACCTGGTAGTGAATAGGAGAGCCTAGATTGGAATGGTCCACCATCCAGTTGTGCATGGAAAATCACCAAAAGATCATCCCTCTGGGGAGGCTGCCAAAAGTCATGGTAGATATTGCAGGAGTAAAGTTCCAAGCTGACTTCGAGGTAATCGAGATCGTGGAGGATGCGGATCCCTACCCCGCACTCCTAGGACTAGATTGGGCTATAGATATGGGGGGTGTCATCAACCTCAAAAATCGCAGCATGGTATTTGAAAATAACAGTACGCGAGTGATAGTACCGCTGGATCCCGCGGAAGGTGTGCGGTATACAGAGCCAACGCGCGATGAGGAGGAAGTAGATCACATTTACAAATTGACTATGCAGGACGAGGACTAGATTAACCCCACAGGGGAAGGAGTGCTCTGCTGGGAGAAAGACAGTGAATGCTTTTCCGACTCTGATGGGGAACTCGAGAATTGGCAAGTTCGGTTGAATGAGGTTTCGACGCTATGATGTCTGCGGGTCACAAGAAATTTCTGTTGCATCTCCACCGAGGTAAGAGACCTGGCCTACTTTGAGGACTCGGGTGACATCAAGGAATTTTTACGCGCATTCGAAGCAGAAGTTCACAAGGAACGCAGGCTAGGGGCCCTTCCACTAGCCCTGCGCGGAGCACCTACACGTTGGTGGGATACACATGGGACGGTATTCCACAATTCAGAGGAATGTCGGGATAAGCTGATCCTGCGATTTGGAGCCCTAGCTGGACGATGGATCCAGAAGTTCCTTGGGTCAGATGACCCACGCGGATATTTTCTTGCATGGGAAACACAATGGGGTGACAGGACCCCAAACGAATGGGCTCACCTATTTTTCCATGACCTAGAACTGCGTCCCGTTGCATGGTATCTAGATTCGGAGCAGCATCAGTGCACGCGCCATTGGGAGCATCTATGGGCAGAGTTCCTGCAGACGTTTAGGGTAGAAGATATTACAGGGGTGCTCAACGAAGCTCTGCAACACACGATTGCCTCAACTAAGGGAAAATCACACCTAGTCATCGCACCCGGATCAAGGGGTACACCGGTACCACACTCGGTTGAATACTGGAGTTGTAGCTTGACAGAAGGGAAGACCGATCCCCACACTATCCCGACCATGGCACTGGGTGGGATGCGTATGGTGGCCAATTTTCTGGAGTGGTACTTGGACCGCATTACAAAACACCTGGCATCGGCTTTAATTCGAGATATGCGAGCAGCACGCAGGCGTCATCCAAAGTCTATAAATCTGTGGGAAAGCCCTCAGGTACGAATAACGATCGTCAGGCCACTGCACTTTGGTGAAAATGGAACCTTACCGTTACAAAAAATGGGCGGCTGGAAATCAATGCGGCAATTTATGGTGAGTTGTTACGAGTTGATTGATGATACGTTTCAAGTTAGATTTACTCTACCGATGGCTAGCCCAAGACAGTATAAGGACAACAGGATAACTTCGCTCAGGGCTCCATATTGTCTCTGTACTCTGCCTCTATTATTCTCCTTCTTGCTTATCTGGATCTTTAGTGTTTTCTGTGAATTTCAAATTTGGGAAGCATGTCCTTTTGTTGCTATGGCAGCCCCTAACATACCAAATGCTTCGGCACCTACCAGTTCAACGCCTGCAGACATTGTGTTGAGAAGGTCTGGGGATGCCGAGATTGAAAAGATGATTTCCCTCTGGCTCCCTGCAGGGAGAATTGACTTTGAACCCCATGCAGAAGGGCACCAAAGCTGCACAATGGGAGTTCCCGACCTTTACAACCGTGGAAGGATCGCAGGCCCCAGCTGGACGGCCTCGGAAGATACCTCAAAGGATGGTACGAAATTGCCACAGTTCGCCATCAACACTGACGCAGTCAAGTCACAACTAGTCCTGCACATAGAAGGGACGACTAAAAAGGATACTCCATCCCCCCGAAGGACGAAGTGATATAGGGATACGTTGCTACTTCTCCGCAGTTCCAGACTACTGGCCAGCGAAAGACATATTTGTTCGCTACCTCGCACTATCATAGTTAGCGACCACACCCCGACAGCTACGAACCTGCAAATAGACTTGGCACAGCTGCTCCGTGAGGCATTACAAGATTTACACACTGCTGTGCTGCAAGAGATCCGTAAACGTGACCAAACTGCACGGCAGCAGCGTGAAACAATGGGTCACAAACTCAACACAGTGCTCCCTTATGAAATCCCGGCATCAGCTCCGTCCCAGGCTACCATTGAAGGCTTGGTTGCAGTGCTCACAACGTCCCAAACCGAAGTCCAAACCCTCAAGACCCGAATGACCCACCAATTCACTAAGTGTCAGGCCCAAGCACAGCCTACCATACCCCTAGAAGTACGGGCATAATGGGTTGCGTTGATCATGAAAGAAACTGATATTATTAAGGGACAGCTTACTCTAGGCACTCAGTTGGTCGAGGCGGCTATGAAGCTCTAGACAGTGGTCCAGCTCAACCGGATGCTTTAGCGTGTCAAGGAAGACTTACGACAGAAGGAAGTTGTTTTCGATCAGATCGAAGCTACCTTGCCTTCTGTTACACAGTAATTTGTCACCATCCCTGCAATTCCTCGTCCCACACATTGGAGGGCCTTTTCCATGACCTGTGAGCAGTGACATAACCTAAAACCACTTTCATGGCATCCCCCTTGACAAGGACAATCATTCCTATGAAGAAATTTTCATTTGAAAAACCTTAAAAACTGATCTTTTGGCCTTGGCGCGACTAGCCAGTTCAGCCCTCGCGCCAATGGGGAAAATCCACCAAAGAGGGCGTGCCAACTGGCGCTCTATCCCAGTATATTGCCCATGCCAAGCTTAATAAGGATTTTTTTTTTAAATAAATGTCAGAAGTTTGATCTCAACCAACTCCTAAACGAGTCTCTAAAATGAGTTGGGAGATTTGGCTCCGGATCTCCATGTACGGGAGGTGGTTTTCCACCTATCATGGAAGCTTCCTTGAGGATAGGGCCAATCCCACAATTGTAGGGATCCCAACTCCCCTTCCACCATCTATATAAGCTTGCCATTTTCCCTTTAGCAAGCTAGTAGCCTTAGTGGTCATAGGAGCAAGAGCTGAATCTGTAGCAAGGAGACTATCGCCAGATAGCCTTTGAGAGCCAAGCCGAAGAGAGAGAGCTTTGTCTTCTTCCCGACGAGCTTCATTGAGACGTGCTCTGTTGTCGACCCGCCGAAGGAAGATACAGCGTCAGAGCCTTGGGTTGTATCTTTCTTTCATTGTTATTAATGATAAACGACTTTGATTATGGTTTCATTCATGTGTCTTTGTTTTTGATGCAATGAATTACATCTTCTCTGACTGATGTATGGTTACAAGATTTAGATTCAATGTTGTGTATCGTTGTGTTTCTTTGCATGTGTGCAAGCGTTCGGATGTGTTAAGCGGAAGGATCGTGATCTTCCAAAGCGGAGGATGGGAAGCATCGTCATCTCCTCAACAACCATTACGTAGGACCTGAGGTAGGCAACTTGTTATATTTTGTTGTTTTGTAACTAGAGACCTGCGTCACTGCGTGTCTGATTGTTGCTAGACCTGATCTGGGCTAGTAGGGATCGCCTCTGTCCGCAGAGGGGATTTACCTCTCCAACAAACTAGCGACTCCGCTGGGGAGTTTGGTTGGAGTTTGTCTTGTCTATTTCGGTTGCTTTTTGCTTCTGTCTGCTTGATTTGCTCTTCTGGTCTGTCTCTTTCTGGTGTAGAACCTCTGTTCAACTCCCACCATACATGTTCTACTCTTTGCCTGCTATTTTTCTTTTCTCTCATTAGCAAACTCGATTTTCGCGCTTTTTAGCCTGACAGTCGCGCCAGTTGGCGCTTGTTGCTAGTTAGGCACCCGTGCCAACCCTGTTTTGGCGCTAGATGCAGCCAAACAGTCGCACCATTCCTATGTGGTGCTAGGGTTTGCTTGTTCTAAGCTCTCTGAGTCTGATTTTTGGTTTTTGGTGCATCTTTTATGACTACCTGAGTGCTTTGGATTCCTTGTTGACTGTGATTCACCTCTATCCTCCAGTTGTTTGCCCGCTACCTTCAGTTTTACATTCTAGCCCTAGGGCATCTAGGTGCTATTGTGTGTTGAGCCTCCTATAGGAGTTTTTGGCTTTCGTTTATTCAGTCAACTTCATTTTTGCTTCCTTGCATTCGTGTAGTTGTTTTTTATTGTATCATAGCATGATTTGAGTGATTTCTCTTTTTCTCATTCAAGTTTTTCTTTTGTCTCATTTCGAGCCTAGATCACACAGTTCGTGTGAGTTTTTTTGTTGCGATTCCTCTTTGATTTGAAGGATTTCTCCATCAATTTGAGGTATGATTGTGTGTTGAGTGAAATTTTGTGTTACTCTTTCAATATCATTTCTCGAATTGGTCTCTTATTAGTTTTCATTTCGTTTGGTGCATTTTGCTCTAAAACATTGAAAATACAAAAAAAAATCTTTTTGCTTTTGGTTAGTTAGTGAAAATTGAAAACTTTTCTGCATTATTAGTGTTATATAACTCTAAAGGAAAATATTTTAGTTTCATTAGCATGCATTAGAGACACTAGTGGTTGTTTTGTGATCATTTTGTTATTGTTTGAAAAGCTCTCAACCTTCCCGTAGTTAGCTATTCATCGAACAAAGTAATTTGTAGTGGCATGTAGTATGCATTTAGAGGATTTTGAGACATAACATTCGGTAGGGCCTGAAATTGAAACATAATTGAAGATGAACTCTAAACTTTATTCAATTTACCTTAAGGCAGCATTGAAACATTAATGAAATACTTAGAGGTCTAGGCTAGGGATGTGTTCCGGCGTCGTTAAACCTAGTAGTTATCGTTCGCCTCTTGGCTTTAGACAGCACTAGTATGGACTTGTGCTCCCCATACCGTCGTGTATATAAAGGGAGACCCCACTATGTTGCTATCCTTTATCCGTAGGAAGCCGAGTCTGCCACCTTATACCTGTGATACACCGGACACAGCATTCGGGGAGATTGCCTGCACGTATGTCAAGTCCTTGGTTTATTTCTCTTTCATTTTTTAACCAAGGTGCATATTGCAGTTCACGGATATCTGGTACACCATTTTGCCTAGAGTTCCAGAGTAGTCATTTCGATCTTTTCTGACTCATTAAATTTGAAAGGATCATCAAGTGCTTGTCCTTTCACGCTTGTTTCCAAATTGAAAGAGATAGAGTCACCTTTTACTCGTTTCTCGACACTTAAAACATGAAACGGTAAAATTTTCAAGTTTCAATGTGGTAAAATTAATCACCTACGATCACACGCCCTTTTAGAGATTTTTTGTTGGCCGTTTGATTTTTTGACTTGGTTTTAGCCCGTGTGATTTTTTTTGATCTCTCCCTCTTTTCGTTACTGTCACAGTGGCAGAACCTTCAGTTTCGTCTACTGGTAGTCCTTACACAGAGGATTTTTCAAAGGTCTCTCAGTCCTCTGTTGAACCTCAGCAGCCTATTGTCTCTGAGTTTCCCGACGGGGGACTGGTTTTATCTGAGCTTCCCTTTGGAGGATCAGTTGAGTTCAATTGGCCCTTATCCAATGCTTGGTTTGGATTTGGAGTAGGGGAACATTTCCCTCCTCTTACATCGAGTTCACCTTTTTTAGATGTTGCTATACCTCCTAGTCCTCGCTGTCTTTTGGAAGATCTTGCGGCAGGGTCAGATATGGACACACCCAGTCCTTCTCCTAATGAGGAAATTCCTACATCTGGTGAAGATTACCAGCTTTTCCCAAAAAAAAAACCTGAGTCTTCTGTCATGTCTTCGCCTGGTACTTAATTTCCAGTGGGATATAGGTCCTTAAGTTAGATTGTGGCCATTGTGGCCTCCATGGGAGTGTCGACTCCATCCATGAGGCCTGTTATACCTTCGTTAGGGATGTCGCCATTGACACCTCTCACGTCATCCCCTCAGGTCACATCAGTACCTGTTAGGCCTACTGTCTGCATAGCCGCATCTACACTCGCTGTTACTACTCAGTCCATCAGGACCGCATCACTTCCTGAAGACGTCTACATAGCATCTGCTATTCCGGAGAATATTTCTCCTGAGGAGTATCGGTTGTCTTTACAGCCGTCAAACTCTGAGGTTGGTCAATCCTCCCAAGATCCCAACCGTCCTTATTTTTCCCATTATGGACCGGATGGTACCCCTGTTTACATTTTTCCATATCAATATGATGAGCAAGGAAACACTCTACGTTTTCCTGCTCTAGAGGCTTATCAGTATGTCCAAGGTTTTCTATCTGCCCAGGCTGGGCAACCTTATGACCCGCAAGGATAACCCTTCCAAGGGAAACCTTCGGGCCAGCCTAGTTATCTATATGACCCGCAAGGACAACCCTTACAGGGCCAACCTTCAGGCCAGCAGGGGTTTTTATATGGTCCACAAGGGCCATCCTACAACCCTCAAGGTCAACCTTTATAGCCTCACTCTGTGGTCCAACCAGGGCAACCTCAAGGACCCACAGGCCAACCGGGGTATCAACCTAGACCGTTGTACGGTCTCGGGGGGAAAATCCACCCTTCCCAACCTATGGTGCAACCCCATCAACCTCAGTTTCCCATTGGTCCGAATGTTACACAGCCGGGACCATCTTATGGTCCTGCCACAAGCCAACCTGGTTATCAGGCACAACCTGGCCCTATCCCGCCATCAGGCCAACCTGTTCACCCGGGCTAACCTGGTGTCCTCTATCATCGAGGCCAACCTATTCAACTAGGACAACCTGTTCACCCGGGTCAACCTGTTCAACCAGGGCAGCCCACTCAGCCAGGTCAACTTGTTCAACCAGGCCAACTTGCACATCCAGTCAACCCTGCTCAACAACCGATTTATTCTATGCCGCAGCCGAATCCGCTTGTGTGCCCAACTCATTAGGCTCAGCAGGGCCCCACTTACCAACAACCTGCTCGACCCCAAGGTGGTTATTACCTTCAAGGTCAATCTCGACCGATTTACAACCCGCCCCAAGGTTCTAGTTATTACCTTCAACAACCAGGCTATACCTATACTTAGCAGCCAAATCCATACACTGCTCAAACGGGGCCTACATATAATCAGGGTCAGTAACCCGGTTATCAACCCCCTTACACTGGTTATCAGCAACTGTATCAGCCCAATTATACGGCTTATACCCCCTATGGTCAGAATCCTCCAAGACATAACCAATGGGGGCAAAGTTATGCTCAACCAGGGTGGAGTATAGGAACAGGTCCTTATTGAGGGCCTGGTATGCCTTTCAATCCTCAGTTACCTTTCCTTGCTATGTTGGAATTTCCAGACGTATCTAAGTTGACCAATGATCCGATTCTTCACAATCCTTATTAGCCTCTGGTTCCAACCAAGGTGCCCGGTGATTGTCCTAAATTTGAAGGTAAAGCTGGAGAGGACCCCCAAGCTCATGTTATGACCTACCATCTGTGGTGTTCTTCAAACTCTTGGGTGGATGATTCAATTCTTCTGCGTCTTTTCCAACGCACTCTTACTGGTGCTGCCGCTAAGTGGTATATAGAACTACCCTGCGGTATCTTTCAAGACTTCAATACGTTAGCTATGGCTTTTCTGACACACTTCCAGTTACCAGTTCGTTACAAATCCAGGACGCATCTCCTGACTTCTCTCAAGCAAGATAAAGCCACCCACATATCTGATCATGTTCATGAGTGGCGACGTCATCGTAGACTGAACAAGTTTGATATACCTGATCAGCTTATAACTCATTGGTTCTGTTGGTGTCCCGTGTTTTGATAGTTTGGAAAATCAAAAGACAAGGCAACATCAGAACCAATCTTTAGAGTTACAGGATCTAGTCCTCCTGTTCTCAGAGAGGGATCTCTCAAAAAGTTTGTTTGCAAAGGTTTATCTTGTGTGCTTTGAGTATTGGTTTTAGACTAGTTATTAAGTGCAGGTGTTTATTTGTTTGATTTTTTGGTTGGAATGATACAGCAGAACATGAAAGGTCTAGGAAAGACACATAGAATGGAGAAAAATCTGGTTCATTGGGCAATGGAGTCAAGAAAAGGTCATAACAAACTCATCAAAGGATATGGGATATCCGAGGGAAATCTAACTTGGCCACAGGATCCTTTTGTTTTTGGAATGAGATGAACATTAATGATTTGGAAAGAGAAGTTTAATTCTCAACAAAGGGGATTCAAAAGCATAATTTGAACAATAAAGAGCTTTTTGATAGACAGGGCTAACCATGAAATCTTCAAATCACACCTTTAAGCAAATAATGATTTCAAAACAACTTTTAAAATGAAATCTAAGATTCGGGGAACACCCTATTTCCTCAAAGATTTTATCTCAAATTACTTAGAAAACATAAAATATTCACTGATAATTGCAGTCATAGAAGAGGGAACACCTAAAAACATCTATGATTATAATTATAACGACCTTTAAGCCAACTGTTTAAGTGAGGACAAAGGGCAAGATCAAAACAGACCTCTCTGATTCACTATAAGCAAAGAACTTCAAAGGGAGACTTCAATAACAATTTTTAAGTGGCAACAGACAAGCAGGGAGAACCATAAATCATGCTGAAACCAATTGTTCAAACTATTAAGGAAATAAACAAGCATGAAGACTAAAGAGAAATATTAAAGCCTCTAAAATACCTCAGCAGAAGAAAACATGAAACAGTGAAGAATGAACAGGTCTAAGGTGCTTCCAAGAGTCATTTCTTAGCCTAAAACTTTCTATCCTACTGTAGTAAGAAATTATGGAACATAATGAAAACAGGGGAAAAACATAAAACAGTTCAGAATACTTCACCAACATCCAAGCTCATGGATCCAATGATAGAGCCTTCTCAGGAACAAGCATGCAACAACATCATCAAGACTTCAAAGACTCCAGTTTATTCTTCAACTTCAACAGACTATGTATTTATTTCATAGGGTTTCAGTATTACAACTTTTGATCAAACAACAACCAATCGACCAACAACTTCTCATCTTCTACAGAAGTATTTATAGAAGGATGAGGAGGTGGGATCTGATAAAATATCTCTCAAGGCAATTAATACAGATTTAGGACTTCTTGGCCTTTTGAGGGGCTCGATGAAGAAGTCTTCAAGTGGTTCTCTGTATTAATTGTTTTACATTTATGAATTAAGCTCGGTGGGAGATTTATTTGACTTTGAGGCTCTGTGTTCTATGTGGAATAACTCCGCAGATATTTTATTTATTAAGTTTCTTTGTAGAAGTAACTCCTTGGCTGCGCTGGAGGTGAATATTTTATTTTCTTCAATAACTTCGGCCTCTATTTGAAAGGTTTGAGGCAACAGGTGGCTCTTATGGTAGTTGAGGAATCAATTCCCCTCAATTGAAGCGGTGGAAGCCTTTCTGCCAGTTAAACCCTTATGGTTTCCCTTTAATTGTGTTTAATTTGGGGGGGAATTAGGCTTTTGATAATCTTTCTTAGCCGTGATCCCCGCCATTCTGTCTTCAATCTTCATCTGCTATGCTTTATCTTCAAACTTATACTCTTTAACTGTTATTTTTAATAAAACAGTTTCTTGTCGATGTGCAGGACCGCGCAGGGCTTTTTATGACATCTGTGCTTGATAAAACACGATGAAACGTGAAATTAAAACCCTGCAGTTGATTTTCTATGGTAAACTGAAGGCGGGAGGATCGTCACCCTGACCCTTCGAAATTTCTTTAGACATAGTAAAGAAATCATTCAAACCCTGCAAAAACGAAAAATAATTATAAAATTTTGCGTATGTGGGTTTATTGCTGCAGAGGATATGTGAAGGAAGTGTGGTCGTTGGATGGCATCATCCAATGGTCAGGGTTAATTGGGAGAGATCGTAGAACGAGCGGAATAAGATTAAATCTGGGCCATCGATTGCGTAGAGACCGACGGTCAGGAGCGGAGGTTGAAAGTCAAACGAAGGAAATAGGGCGATGGAATGTGGGCCGTCGATCTACAGATTAGATCGACGACGGAGGTTGATTAAACGCCGCGTCGTAGCCCGTTTAAACATCGAGCATCTTCGACGAGCGATAGCCGTTGGATGGGCGGGTTCAGATCTGACGGCTGTGGTCAATATCGCTAGGCATCCACGTCCGAAAAATAACGCGTGATGAGCGGGCGGTTTTCAAATAGTGCTCAGGACACGTAGCGGCAAGTGTATGGAATCGCTGGCGATTGGGGGAAAACATCTTTCGCCTCAAAGGCGGTGCGATGGATACCACCGATTTTGGGCAATCGGCTTATGGACGGCAGGGACCACCGAGCTTGATTGGTTCCGCACCGTCAGATCTGCAGATCAGATCGATGGTGGAGATTGCTCAAATTTCTGACCGGCGGAAAACCTTTAGAGAAATAATAACAACCAAAGTTTTGATAAATAACTTAAAATTTTAATATTGTGCGGGCGGAAAACGTAAAAAATAGGGTTAGGCACCCGATTGCGGGGTATTTGGGCGCATGGAGAATGATATGACCGGGGGGGTTAAAGAGGAGGGGTTAATCGCATCGCAAAATTTCGATGCGGTCTTTTTGATCAACCCATTGTATTTTCTCTGATTGTGATTGCGCGATCGGTCCTTCAATCAACCCATTAAAATATTTAACACATGATTTTGGTTTTTAGACCAAAACTTTGGAAAAGTGGGTTTTGGGTTTTTACAAAGAAAAATATCGATTGGGAATGAAATATTTACAAGGTTTAAGTACGGAGGGCGGGCCCACGGTATATACATATAAAATAATGATTTTATTGGGGGGTTTTCAATATAAAGGCTGATCGCATCGCAAGTTTTTAAAACAGCCATAAACCTACGCTCTTTGAATCTTGCGATGCGATAAGCGCCATGAGGGACTTAGCACGTGGTTCCAGGGTGAAGGCTTGTGGGTGGAGTGGTTTAGAAACTTAGCCCAAGGGGGCTAAAGCTTGTATATAAAATATGAATTTTTATTGATTTTTCAACGTTTTCAAAGGGCTTCAAGGGTTTCGGTATAGTTAAAAAATGGGTTTTTAACTATGGAAAAGTGATTTTCATAAATGGAAGAAGAGGATTTATGAAAACAAGGGAATTTTAATGGAGAAAAGGGGATCACATGAAGGTTTGAGAAGAGGGAAAATGAAGGTCTTGCAGCAGTCTTTCATTTGGAAACAACAGAACTTTCTGAGTATAAAATGGAAATAGTAATGAAGATTTTGGACAGAGACATGAGGCCTTCAAGGAGCCTTCAAGAGCCAACAATTTTTTAGTGATAAAATTTGTTCCTTGGAGGCTCACAAAAGTCTTAGCCACCTTTTGGAATAACAAATATTATAGGTGGCTAACAATGGCTCCACTTGGGGATGATGGCTTCTTGAAGGCATCAAGAACTTCAGACTTGCATTCTCTGGGAGGCTGATCAGTTGCCTTACTCTTTGTTCTCTGGGAGGCTGACCTGTGCCTTATCCATTGGGCTGCTCTTCCTTCACTGAGATAATCTTCTTTGAAACATATTGGCAGCTATGAAAACAATGGACCTTCATCAATACAAACTTTCTACCTACCCAATCCCACTGATCTAACATTTTTTCTTCATAAGAATTCACTTGGATTGGCAAACTCTTTTCACAACATTTTATTCTTTTGAAAGCAAGAAATCTAATCTGTTTCTACTTCTTATTTCTCCCTGAAATCAGATTAAACAGTTGAGTCCAGATGCTTCTCTACCTAATCTACTATCTGTTGGGATTAAACTATCTAACAGATTTTTATTCTCTAAATTCTACAACAGAAATTAAAAAACACTCAAGTTAGGATTGAACAGTCTAACTTGATGCTGGTCTATGGCATAAAGACAAGTTGCACATAGACATTTATTTTGCAGAAAAATTAAATCAAAATGGAAGGCTTAAGATCTAAAAGTTGAAAGCATTTCCTTCCCTTTTTACAGCTCTGTTTTGACTTTTGTTTGAGTTGTTTCTTTCCTTTCCTCTGGTTCAGATTTTGAGCTAATTAGAACCAGATTTTTACATCTTTTTGACTTCGAAGATAGGACATATTTGAGTCATCTCTCTTTGAAACCTTAGGTTCAGATTTTGATTTTGTTTGAACCTTTAAGTTCTATCCTAATCTATCTACTGATAAGCCAAGATTAAACAGTTTGGCAAATCAATTTCACTATCCTATCAGCAGTAAATTCAAAGCTAATTAGTCAAGATTAGGTTGTTTGACTAACTAGAAGTGTGTTTAATAGGAGTGGAATTTAAGCTTGCACACTTTTAGATTTGTTTCTCTTTTTTGGTATGGGGTTGTACCTTTATTGTTTTTACCATCTGCCCTCTTTTCTTTCTTTCTTTGTTTTTTGTATTTTTTGATCTTTTCTAACTTTGAATGCAATGGTTAGACTATGACATTTACAGTGAAAAATAAAATGCTTCAAAACTTAAAATTCTTGGCAGAAGTAATGCTTGAGCATCCTGCCATTGACAGGCCCTCCATACAAATCTTCTCCATTCAGTTCTTTCAAAAAAAATTATTGTGACCCCTCTCAGCATGAATAATATAGGGCCCTTTCCACAAATTCTCAAACTTGCCATGTTTTCCCTTCTCTTCTCTTCCTGAATCCCATTTAAGAACAACATTTCCAACTTGGAAATTGTTTGCCTTAGTCCTTTTATCAAATAGCTTCTTCATATTCTCTTAAACTAACTGTGTTCTTTCATAGACTTCCTCTCTGGTTTGCTGTAAATGGATGGTCTGGTTGATTCTTCTCTGCATATCATTCTCTTCAATCTGCACTTCTTGAAGAAGCTTCATGACCGGCACTCCCAATGAGGTGGGAAAGACTGCATCCATGCCATAAACTAACTGATAGGGGGACATGTTTATTGATTTCTTTGTAGTCAACCTATCAGCCCATAAGGCATGAACCAATTTACTGTGCCATGATTTATGATTTTGTTCCAACAACTTTTTTATTATATTGATGAGACTCTTGTTGGAAGATTAAGCTAATCCATTCCCTTGGGGATAGTAAGCAGTGGAATGGCCCAAGGTTATGTGGTATTTGTGATAGAAATCAACCATCTTCTTAGATCTAAAAGCAACAGCATTATCTATTATGATTTTTCTGGGGCAAACAAATCTGGATAGGATATTGGTTTCAAGAAACTTGATAATGACAGAGTCATTAGCATTCTTGGATGGTATAGCTTCTATCCATTTGGTGAAGAAGTCAGTAGCGGTGAGGATCCACTTATGTTGAGCTGAGGAGGATGGATGAATTTCCCCAATGAAGTCCAGCCCCCATTGTTGAAAAGGTGCCTCAACTCTGATAGGATGTAAAGGTAAGGGAAGGAGTTTTCTTTTTCCATCAAAGATTTGACACTTATGGCAAGACATGACCAGCTTTTGAGTGTCTGGGAAAAGGGTAGGCCAATAGTAACCAGATCTAAGAATTTTGTTTGTTGTGGCCTTCCAGTAGAGGTGACCTCCACATTCTCCATCATGCAATTCATGCATGATCTTTCCTGCATCATCTTCAAGTAAACATTTAAGCAAAATTCCAACAACATTTTTCCAATATAATACCCCATCTAATATGCAAAAACTCAAAGCCTTTTGTTTCGAAAATATGGCTTTAGTTTTAGACAAAGAAGGAGGGGCATTTAAATATAAAAGCACATAAATAATGTCAGCATACCAAGGAGAATTCAGAAATGTTTCTTCAATAAAAGGAGCATCAGATTCCTCTATTTCTTCCAACACATCTTCCATATTCATGTCTAGTGCTTGGAAGTTAGACTCAGCCATAAGTTTTGCTAATCCTTGCCCTTTAACTAGTTTGGTGGGCCTAATTTCTAAGTCATATTCAAGAATAGTTGCAATCCATTTTCCCCTTTTACCATCGGGGTCTTGACTTAGAATGTCCTTGACAACAGTATGTGGAACAAAAGAAATTATATGAGAGTGTAAAATATAGACCCTAAAGTCTTTTAATGCTTTCACTAATGCTAAGGCTTGCTTCTCCATGATGTTATATTTGAGAGGAGCATCTCTTAAGGCCCTACTAAAGAAAGATATTGGTTTTTCTTGCCCCAAATCATTATTTTGAAGTAAAACTGTAGCTATTGTATGTTCAGATGCAAAGGAAAAGATGTAAAAATCTTTGGTAAAATCTGGACTAATCAGGACTGGTGCTTGAGTAAGAGCTTGTTTGACCAGTTCGAATGATTGTTTAGCTGGTAAAGTCCATTTTACACCGACATATTTCTTAAGCATGTTTGTAATGTTTTTTAATAGCTCAGCAAGGTTAGGGATAAACCTCCTTAGAAAATTAATCTTCCCGATGAAAGATTGCAATTCTTTGAGGCTCCTTGGATGGCTGATATGCAATATGCCATCTATCCTTGTGGGGTCTATCTTGATTCCCTCTTTTGAGATATGTGGCCAAGAAGTTTACCTTCTTGGAGACCAAAGAGTGTTTTCTTGGGATTCCATGACAAGCCAAATTTCCTACACTTCTCAAAAACTTTTCTTAAGTGAATCAAATGTTCTTCATCAGTTTTTGAAAAGACAGTTATGTCATCAAGGTAAATAATTATGAAATAGCCAATATCTTCGGAAAAGGCTATGTCCATGGCCCTTTTGAATGTGGCCCCTTCATTCATTAACCCGAAAGGCATTTTTATATACATGAAGGTGCCCCAAGGTGTGGTAAAAGCAGTTTTGATTTGATCACTTGGGAGCACTAACACCTGGTTGTAACCTGAGAACCCATCTAAGAGTGATATCCTTTTTGACCCAACTACTCTCTGAAGTATATGATCCATTTTGGACAATGGGTAGTTGTCCTTTAGGGATGCTCTATTTAGGTTTCTGAAATCGATACAGAGTCTGATCTCCCCTGTTTTTTTTCTAACAGAAACTAAGTTTGATACCCATTCTGAAAACCTAACAGATACTATAATGCCAGCATCATGCATCTTTTCAATTTCGGCTCTAACTAAAAGTAATAAAAGTGGGTTTATTCTCCACAGTTTTTGTTTGAAGGGCTTTTGATTTTCCTTCAGTGGAATCTTGTGTTGAATGATGTTGGTATCATAAGATTTCATATCTGTGTATGCCCAGGCAAAAACATCTTTAAACTCCTTAAACAGATCAATGTATCGAGATTTCATATGAGTTGAAAGAGTGCTGGACAATTTAATCATTTTGGGTTCTGTTAGGGAGCCTATGTTGTGTTCTTCTACGTTTGATTCTACAGGCTCCATTTTTGGTTCTTTGGCTACATCATTAAAGTTGAAAAGGTGTTCCAAGGGTGAGAGACCTCTTGGAATTGAACCGTTCTTACATTCTAAAACTTCCAGATCTTTTTGGTTCACGTTGTCAATTAACTCTGCTTCAAACAGATTCTCGTAATGATTTATATCAGCAGAGTGTGTTATTTCAGCTTCTGGGATTTCTTCGATATATAAACAGTTTTCCTTATGGCTAGTTTCTGATATTGGTATACTAAAATAATTTTCTGATTTCAAAAAATCATCTATGTTTTGGTCAGAATCAAACACTTGCCAGTGGTCTTCGTTATCAGGTACTGCAGGCCTAAGTTTTACCTTTACGTTAAGCTGTTCATTTATTTCAGGTATTTGACAGTTACTGGCATTGAAGACGAGTTCATTTGCAAAATGATTAAACGCTCTAGGAATGAAACAAATTCGTATTTTTCAAAGGTTTTCAATAAATCGAGGGCAGCGTTTCGATATTCCCTAAGCCTCGGATTTCTAGCTGAGTATTCTCCTTTGATTTGTTTTATGATAAGTTAAGAATCTCCTAAGATTGATATCTTCTGGGCTTTTAATTGTTTAAGCAATTGTAAGCCTAGGAGGAGGGCTTCATACTCAACGATATTGTTAGTGCACGGGAAATCCAATTTGTATGAAAAACTCTGATTTGTATTATGGATCCATACGCCTGCACCTGCGCTTGTCTTATTACAAGATCCATCAAAATTTATTTTCCAAAGTATGCCATCTTTATTCCCATTTTCTTGTTGCTGTTGATTATTAATGTTTTGAATTTGATCGAAGGGAAGATTGGTTTGTTGTGGTGAACTGATTTGGTCTATGTTTTCTTTATCTTGTTGACTAATGTCATCTTCGTTATATAAGATAAAGGAATCTAAACTTGATTGAATAGAATAGATTGGAGAGTTGTTTGGTTTGTCTATGTTGCTCACCATGTACTTCATGTGAGATTCCCTGTATAGTCTTCTATTTTGGTTAAAAACAGGGATGGTGGCATAAGACATGTCCATTTGAAGGCTCCCCTGAAGTTTGGCTCCCCAAGATATTGATAAGAGCATGCCATACTTAGGGGGAATGTCAGCTACAACTATATCCATAACCAGACTCTTAGCAGGGATCTGAGCTAGAGTAACACATAAATCGTTGATTAAACCCAAACATTTGACTCGACTTGAGTCAAAAGAATACAAATCTTTGTATGGTTTAGTAATATCTAAGCCTAAGCTCTCCATTACCACCTTGGGCATCAGATTGTGTGAGGCTCCCGAATCTAACATGGCATTGTGTAAAATTTTCTCGTGTATGTTCAAGCTAATATAGAAGGGAGGGACAGGCCCTTCTTGATATTTTCCTTCCACTTCAGGACCAAACAACAACTCAGGTTTATCATCTGTCAAGTTTAAGGTGTCAGTATCACTTCCTAAGTTCAAAGCTTTCAAAACTTGGTTTTTGGGTTACTAGTTCAGCTAGGGGGATGGTAATTTTTATCTTAGCAATCTCTCCCTCAAGGCTGAAAGGAATAGTTGTCTTGTTGATATTTACATCTGTTTTTTCAATTGAATTCTTTTCAACAACTTTGATTTGCTGAACCTTGTTTGGACTAGTGATGGGGATAGTTTTATTAGGACCACTAGCTGAAGTGTTAGGGGTATTCTGTTCAACATTTGGCTGGACACCTTTGTCTTTGTTTAAGTCTGGTTTTTTGGCCGAAATGTTGGTTTTTTTCTGTTGTCCTCTTGGGCTAGTTTTCTGTGTTTTTCTTGACAGTAGTGCTAGTGTTCTTATCTTTTGAATTATCTATACTTCCCTTGCTCCTAAGGTCATACTGTTTATGTACCTCCATGATTGCATTTTCAAAACTCAATCTATAGTCATTAGAATCTTCATAGGTGTTTGTATTTTGATCATAATAGAAGAAACCTTGTTCTTCCTCAGTGAGGAAAACATCATCCCCACTGTCTGATCCAATCAAGTTTACATGTGATTCTTCCAACCTTTCCAACTCCCTATCTTCCTCATATTGATCCACATAGTTTTGTTGGAAGGGAGGTCTAATCTATTGGTCATTCTCGTTCTGTTTTTCTTGTTTTTTTTCTCTTCTATAATTCTGATTTCTATTTCGAGGAGCAGTTTGATTTTGATTTGCTTGTGCTTTCTTAATTATGCTCATCTCTTTCATCATTTCTTCCAACATCCTCTCCATTTTTGAGCTTGAAGTAGAAGGAGTGGACTCTTCTCTAAAAGACACTCTCTTCTCAGTTTTCATTCTTGCTCTCTTCTCCATCAAGTTGACTTCCACAGAAAGGGCACCCTGTTGCATATCTTCCAGAGTTGCAAAATTTCTTTCTCTCAGTTGATAGGTCATGTCAGAGTCAAACCCTTCAGCAAATTTATTTAAAGCTGAGCCCTGTGGAGGTTTTAGTTCTGGGGAAAGTGCATTATACACACTATTGAACCTACTGCAGTAAGCTTGCACACTTTCCCCAGTGTTTCTATGGAGGTTTTTGTAGTCAGAAAGGACTTGGAGAGGGTTTTTCTTTACTTCCCATTTGTTTAAGAATGTTTGATGGAAGCCTTCGAGATCATTAATACTATGGGGGGCTAAACTTTTAAACCATTTTCTTACATCTCCCCCCAAGCTCTGAGCAAATAACCTAAGCTTGACAGAATCATCATCAATTTCATTTCTGTCAAAATAGTCATTCATTTTGTCTACATGTTGTGATGCAGTTGTAGCATTGTTAGCATCATATAATGGAATTTTGGATTGGTAGTCCTGTGGGATATTGACTAATGGTACAGGAAGGACTAGGGGAGCATACCAGGCTGCCATGATATGTGGTGGGGTGGATTTACAAAAGGGAAAGTGAGTTGAAGTGGGGTGGTTTGGACAGTGGATGTTGGGTGGACAGATGTGGATGTACCAGGGATAGATTTTTGAGATGACCTTGGATGAGAGACACCTAAATTGAGAAGGAAATGTAAATTAGGTGGTGTGGTTTCTCTACTACCAAGTTGTTCACTTTGTTCTGGGGATGAAAGTGAGGACTCAGAATCTATCTGAATTATATCATCAAGTGACCTAGTTCTAAAAGGATTTCTTAAGTCGACTTGTGATTGGTCTAGGGCTGCGAGATTTTCAGGGACTGAATTAGATCTCAAGGGTGATCTGAAAACAGTTGAAAATTTTATCTTGGAAGATTTCCTAAGTATACTTTCAGGGTTGTCAACTTCTTCCAGTGGGTTTGGGTCAGGGTAGGCTCTAGTATGAATCTTTCTAGGAGCCGCTATGCTATGTTTTTCAGACCCAGTTAAAAAAGAAAAGTTTTAACCAAATATGAAAATCTTTAAGAGGCTAACTGATATTTTCAGAAGAAGGAAAATTTTAATCTTAAAGCCTTCTAGCTGAGTTTGTATGATGCTGTTAAGACTTGGGGTCTTCCCAGTGGAGTCTTAAGGTCTATTTTTTAGGATCGAGCAGGGCTGCGCAGGGCTTTTTATGACATTTGTGCTTGATAAAACACGATGAAACGTGAAATTAAAACCCTGCAGTTGATTTTCTATGGTAAACCGAAGGCAGGAGGATCGTCACCCTGACCCTTCGAAATTTCTTCAGACATAGTAAAGAAATCATTCAAACCCTGCAAAAACAAAAAAAAATTATAAAATCCTGCGTATGTGGGTTTATTGCTGCAAAGGATATGTGAAGGAAGTGTGGTCGTTGGATGGCATCATCCAACGGTCAGGGTTAATTGGGAGAGATCGTAGAACGAGCGGAATAAGATTAAATCTGGATTGCACAGAGATCAACGGTCGAGAGCGGAGGTTGAAAGTCAAATGAAGGAAATAGGGCGATGGAATGTGGGGCGTCGATCTGCAGATCAGATCGACGACGGAGGTTGATTAAACGTCGCGTCGTAGCCCATTTAAACATCGAGCATCTTCGACGAGCGATAGCCGTTGGATGGGCGGGTTCAGATCTGATGGCTGTGGTCAATATCGCTGGGCATCCACGTCCTAACAATAACGCGTGATGAGCGGGCGATTTTCAATTAGTGCTCAGGACACGTGGCAGCAAGTGTATGGAATCGCTGGCGATCGGGGGAAAACAGCTTTCGCCTCAAAGGCGGTGCGATGGATACCGCCGGTTTTGGGCAATCGGCTTATGGACGGTGGGGACCACCGAGCTTTATTGATTCCGCACCATTGGATCTGCAGATTAGATCGACGGTGGAGATTGCTCGGATTTCTGACCGGCGGAAAACCTTTAGAGAAATAATAACAACCAAAGTTTTGATAAATAACTTAAAATTTTAATATTGTGTGGGCGGAAAACGTAAAAAATAGGGTTAGGCGCCCGATTGTGGGGTCTTTGGGCGCATGGAGAATGATATGACTGGGGGGGTTAAAGAGGAGGAGTTAATCGCATCGCAAAATTTCGATGCGGTCTTTTTTATCAACCCGTTGTATTTTCTCTGATTGCGATTGCGCGATCGGTCCTTCAATCAACCCATTAAAATATTTAACACGTGATTTTGGTTTTTAGACCAAAACTTTGGAAAAGTGGGTTTTGGGTTTTTACAAAGAAAAATATCGATCGGGAATGAAATATTTACAAGGTTTAAGTACGGAGGGCGGGCCCACGGTATATACATATAAAATAATGATGCGATTGGGGGGTTTTCAATATAAAGGCTGATCGCATCGCAAGTTTTTAAAACAGCCATAAACCTGCGCTCTTTGAATTTTGCAATGCGATAAGCGCCGTGAGGGACTTAGCACATGGTTCCAGGGTAGAGGCTTGTGGGTGGAGTTGTTTAGAAACTTAACCCAAGGGGGCTAAAGCTTGTATATAAAATATGAATTTTTATTGATTTTTCAATGTTTTCAAAGGGCTTCAAGGGTTTCGGTATAGTTAAAAAATGGGTTTTTAACTATGGAAAAGTGATTTTCATAAATGGAAGAAGAGGATTTATGAAAACAAGGGAATTTAAATGGAGAAAAGGGGAGCACATGAAGGTTTGAGAAGGGGGGAAATGAAGGTCTTGCAGCAATCTTTCATTTGGAAACAACAGAACTTTCTGAGTATAAAATGGAAATAGTAATGAAGATTTTGGACAGAGACATGAGGCCTTCAAGGAGCCTTCAAGAGCCAACAATTTTTTAGTGATAAACTTTGTTCCTTGGAGGCTCACAAAAGTCTTAGCCACCTTTTGGTGTAACAAATATTATAGGTGGCTAACAGGTTCACTACCTCCTTCATTAACAAGATCGCTTAAGATATTGCTATGGGGGCATGTGTGACCAAAGAACAAGCCATCGCTTGTGCCCAGTACCTTGATTTGGTGTAATCTCAGTCCAGCACGCTATATGATATCTTGACTGATGCCCTGTGGCTAGGGACCTCTAAAGCACCAGCTACCCCATCGGCGGACGATGTTATTGGTTCTGTTTCTCAGACTTCTCGGAAGTCCTCTAATGGGAAGCAGAAGTCGAATTCTTCCAATAATTCTGCTCTTCTTGCTCCTCCAGATTCTGGTAAGACTGTGGAGGTCAATTTCGTTCAGGCCAATCCTACGGAAAATACCTCCAAAGGGAAGAAGAAGGGCAAAGGCAAATCCAAACCCGATGCCCCGAAACCAGAGTCTTCTAAACCTCATGCTGGTGATGGTTCCCAACGCAAACCGAAGTACCCCTGCCTCATCTGTGAAGGAGATCAGTATACCAAGGATTTTCCCTGGCGATCTGAATTTAGTCAAATTTTGAAAGGCTCCAAAGGGACTCTGGCAGTTCTCAAAGAACCATTCTCGTCTCAGCAGACCCAGATGGTTGAGCAGCCTTCACCATCTGCACCATTTGGGTCCCAAGTTTTTATGATGAATGGTGCTGCACCTGTTTCAATTGCTACACGCTCGAAGGATTATGCTGGATCACATCAGGCAGCTGGGAAGGAAGTCATTGATGGCCCACCTCCCCCACCTGTCTCTGGTCCTTTAGAAATTGAGAATCCCAGCGCTGAACCTGTTGTGAGGGCACCTTATAAAGCTGTTCTGCGAAAATCTTCCTATAATCCAAACGCCCGTGCTGCTCAGCACTACAGCATTGTTGAGGATTTGGAACAGGCGCCTTTCGCAATGTCTGCGTTGGAAGTGCTTCAAATTTTCCCATCGCAACGGAAATCTCTGTTGTTCGCAATCGGTGGTATTAATCCCGCTGATTCTAGTCTTCTCACCTTCGACCTAGAGAATTTTGTCCCCCGACTTCCGCATCAAATTGCTCTCATTATACAAGTTGGTATCAATGGCCTCAACATCCATAGAGCCGTTGTGGATGAAGGTGCTTCCACTTGTGTTATGTCATCTGCCTGCTGGAAGGCCATTGGCTCTCCAGCTCTTACTTCATCTCCCAATGCCCTAAAGGCATTTGATGGTCGGGAATCAAAATCCCTGGGTGTTCTCGAGATTTTACTGATCACGTTACAAGGGAAGACAGTCAACGTAGAGGTAGAAGTGGTTGACGCCAAGCTCAACTACAATCTTCTTCTTGGTCGCAGTTGGACTCATGCCATGCTATGCGTTCTATCCACCCTCTTCCGGCTTCTGAAGTTTCCTCATGAGGGCAAAATTATCACTGTCGATCAGTTGTCTTTCTTCATCTCATCCTCCGAGAACAACGTACCTTACGTGGATCAGATCCCCAATCCCCCCGACAGTGTAGGACCTGGTCTTTTCAAGGACCCCATCCTCATGGGTATTTTTCCCGCGCCACCACCGCACACCGTTCAAGTTAACATGATCTCCAGGTCAGATGACCCTTGGATCATCCCTTCGCCTGAACAGGTGACCTCTTTCGGAGAATTGATGCCTTTAACTCTAGTTGAGATCAATTACTACGAGATCGTCACCGCATCAGATCCTCCTCCTTCTAAACATGCTCCTCCGAGCATGGCTCTAGATGTATATTCTCAATCCCCTTGGCTCGGAAATGTAGATTCACCCGATCCTTTAAGAGAAGTCTTCCTCTCTGATGAAGCTATCGTTGAAACGATGTCTCTTGAAGATCTGCCTTGGAGCGATGGCCATCATCATTCCTCGTTCATGCCCACCCTGGGGGCATTGTCTAATTTTCTAGAGCACTTCGCATCTCAGGTTCCCACTTCGCCTCTTCAAACACCGATATTGACTCGTGAGGTTCTTTCGGAGGGAAATCTGAGTAACATCACGCAAACCATGCCTATCAACATCTCCGTCAAACCAGGGGTAGTCGAGAACATTCACGTGGGAGTTACTTGTTCTCCCGAAGAGATTCAAGAATACACGAACCTTTTTCGCGAATTCAGGGATGTTTTCACATGGTCTTATGAAGAGATGCCTGGGATTGATCCCAGTATAGTCATGCATGAGATTCCCAACTATCTAGGTGTGAAGCCCGTGCGTCAGCGTCTACTCCCAGTTCATCCCCGAAAATCCGCGGCTATAAAGGCAGAAGTTGAAAAACTTCTTAACACGGGCTTCATATATCCTATTCCCCTCACAAAATGGGTTTCTAATTTTGTCCCTGTAGATAAGAAGCAGGGCACTATACGGGTATGTGTTGACTATCGAGATATCAATCAGGCCTATCCTAAGGACAATTACCCCACTCCTTTTATAGATCAGATCATCGATGACTGCGTGGGGAGTGAGATCTATTCCCTCATGGATGACTTTTCGGGTTACAATCAAATTAATATTTTACCTGCTGATCAACATAAGACCGCCTTTATCTGTTCGTGGGGTACTTTCGCTTACAATAAGCTCCCGTTCGGCTTGAAAAACGTTGGAGCTACCTTCCAGCGTGCTATTTCCTATGCTTTCCATGACATATGTCATATTGTTCAGCCATATCTGGATGATTTTCCGGCCCATTGAGCTCGGCGTGAAGACCATCGTGAACACCTCCGCCAGAATTTTCTCCGCTGCAGACGTTACAATATAAGGCTCAACCCCCACAAATGCGTCTTCTGCGTAGATTCTGGTCGTCTTTTGGGATTCATCATCTCCAAAAACGGAATTTGCCTTGACCCTCTCAAGGTCGAGGCCATCGTTAATCTCCCATCCCCATCCTCATTGCATCAACTGCAGAGTCTTCAGGGGAAAGCCAACTTCTTATGTCGCTTTATTCCGAACTATGCGGAAGTGGCCAAGGGGTTCACGCGACTTTTGATACAGGATGTTCCCTTCCATTGGGACGAGATTGCTCAGCAATCCTTCGATAAACTTAAAACGTTGCTTGTCAACGCTCCGTTAATACGTCCTCCCGACTATCATCGCGATTTCACCCTTTATTTGGCTGCTGCTTTTAGCACAATAGCTATGGTTCTAGTACAGGATGACGATGACGGGAATGAACATGTAGTTTATTATCTGTCTCGGAATATTCTTGACACTGAAACGCGCTATGCCCATGTCAAGAAGTTGGCGCTTTCCGCGGTTCAATCCGTTCAACGATTTCGCCATTACATCCTGTTGCGTACGATAACCGTGATTTCAGACTGTAACCCCATGACACACATCTTGTCTCGACAATTGCTGGGGGGAAAGTACTCCAAATGGATTGTAATCCTTCAGGAGTTCGATCTGGAGTTCACAACTGCCAAATCGATGAAATCATTGGTTTTTGCTGATCTTATTTGCTCTCTCCCGACAAAATCCACTCCATCCCAATTCGAGGATCACATCCCGGATGAAACACTCTTTCTTATTAGCACTCATGACCCATGGTACGGTGACATCATCGTGTACCTTCAGACATCCACTTTTCGGTCCGAGTTGACAAAGGATGCTCGACGTCGCGTTCGCTATCAATCTCAACCATATCGCATTGTCAGAGATACCTTGTATCATGTCGAAGTTGATTCTGTGCTCCACCGATGCTTGAACCTAGAAGAGGCTGAGAAAGTCCTAAATGACTATCACAGTGGCGCCTGTGGTGGTCGCATGTCCGGTTATGCTACCGCCCAGAAGATTCTACGCGCGGGTTACTTCTGGCCGTCTATATTCAAGGACCGTATTGTTACAGTTAGAAAATGTCATGCGTGCCAGGTCTTTCAGTGCAAGATGCATGCATCACCCCTACCCTTGCATCCTGTCATTACCGTAGGCCCTTTTTCCAAATGGGGCATATATTTTATGACATGTAACCCTCACTTGGCCGGGGGGCATGCTTATATAATCGTTGCCGTAGACTACTTCACTAAGTGGGCCGAGGCGATGCCTACATTAGCTGTTGACGGTAAGACAACCACTCAATTCATTTTCAACCATGTAATTACACATTTTGGAGTTCCTCAGCCCATTGTCACCGATCATGACACTCATTTTCGGGATTACGTGATGGCTGAGCTGACGTCAAAGTTGGGCTTACGTCATGATAGCTCAACACCATACTACCCTCAGGCGAATGGCCAGGTTGAGGCAGTGAACAAGGTACTGGTCACGATGCTTCAATGAACGATTGGTATTCACAAATCCAATTGGCATCTCCAATTGTTCTTATCTCTCTGGGCCTATCGAACGTCTGTAAAGAGCGCAACTGGATTCACACCTTTCCAGCTGGTGCATGGTTTGGAAGCAACTCTCCCGGTTGAATGTGAGATCCCTTTGCTGAAGTTAGCTATGGAATTATTGCCTGACACTTCCCCGGAGGAAGAATGTCTCCTATATCTAGAAAGACTGGACGAAACCCGCCGCTTAGCTGCTTTAGTCATTGAGGCACAAAAAAAGCGGGTTAAAGCCCATTTTGATCAATCGGTTTCTCCACGTTCTTTCATTGAAGGGGACCTCATCCTCTTATACAACCAAGCACACAATAAACTTGGAGCAAGAAAATTCCAACCCATGTGGCATGGGCCCTATATCGTCAAATGAGTATTAAAAAATGGGGCCTATGAGCTAATCGACTATGAAGGTATTCCTCTGGCACAACCTAGAAATGGGTTGTACCTCAAGAAGTACTACGCTTGAATTATTTTTGTGTGGTGTGTGTACATAAGTGAGTGATTTCATTTTTTGTGCATGTGTGGTGTGGTGTGATTTGTAAGCATCTTTCTGCTGATTGGGTCTTCCTGATTGTGCAGATGTCTATTACTCCTTTTGTCAGTTTCGTGGATGGTGCCTCCCGCAGTACCAGGAATCTGTCCTTGGCAGCTTGGGTAATCTGCGATCCTGCTGGTGAGTTAATCAATTTACAAGGTGTTTTTCTAGGGCCTACCACAAATAATGTCGCAGAATATAGTGTCGTGTTGGAATTATTAAGCGAGGCTGTTAACCTCGGTATTCGCGAATTACTTGTGTATCTGGACTCACAGATTGTAGTGTTACAACTCAACGGTCATTATTCAGTTAGAAACCCATCCATTTTACGACTGTATCTACGTATTCGTTTACTGGAAAGAAATTTTGATTATATCACATATCAACATATACCCAGATACATGAATGCATTAACAGATGCAGTAGCTAACATGGTTTTAGATAGAAATTTACACAACTTGTAAAAACATCATCATATGTAAAAAGATCCATCCAAAAATAGATATATATATATATATATATATATATATATATATATATATATTTCGAAATGTTTGCATTTTTTGTACATCACATAAAATTCAAAAAATATACATGTCTGTTTTGATAATAGCCGAAGACAACATGTCTCTCAAAAATGTGAAAATGAAAAGCCTAGATGACTAATTAGCGTGGTGCTCATGGTAGCATGTCACTGCCTGCACCAACTACCTCAATAAACGATGAAGGAGACTAGGCACCCCCACGGTGTGCCTCTGATAAGCCAATGGGACATCTGCTAGACGAGCATAATCTGGGATCCCACTGGCGATTCCCTCTAAGTTCTACACTAGCTCACTCCCCTTGCCACCCTCACCTTGAGGGTCATAGGCAAGTGGGGTCCTCCGTGCGATGGGCGACATCCCGGCAGGCCTCTCTAGGCCAACGTCTGCATACACATAGAATTGTTTGTTAAGACATGCATGTATATCCAAAAAATCATAAAATACACAAAATCAAAAAAATTCTTACCCAGCTCCTCGTCCCAGTCTTCTCCCTCCGGGAGTGGAAGATCTGGGTCTCCCGTAAATTCGGTACCGGCATAGGGCCAGTTCTTAACGACGATCAGTTGTCGTCGAAGCCATGCAAAGAACTCGGGCCTCCATGACATCTGCTGGCCCCCTCCTGATCTGGGCATGAGTGCTGCCCATCGAGTCATCTATGGCTCCCTCAATGGTGGCTCGGCGACTATCGCCCCCTGGCCCTGGAAGATTCGTAATCGTTCAAGGATGAACAACACCAAGATAGATCCGTACCCAAACTGTTTCAGTTTGGCCTTCTTACACTTCGTCAACTGCCGTTTGATGTTCATTGTTACGGCAGTGGCCCAATCGAATAATGTCGGGTTCATGCATTAGGATGTTAGAAGGAGTTGTGTTTTAGTAGCGTCATGCGGCGCCTGCAACCCCGCAGCCCGCGTAATGGTATGGAGCACCACTCTGAGTGCTAGATAGGGGACTGTGTGGATATCAACCTTCCCACTGCCTAATCCTGTTCGTGCCCTTGGGCACACTCTTTCCATCACCATTGCCATTTTCTCACCAGATGGCCTAGTACCTGTTAAGATCGGGGCTGGACCTCTGCGGGACAATCCAGTTATGAAATAAACATCGGATACTTCAAGCTCCAACACTTGGTCTCGAAGCCTGAATTTCTCTTCGTTTTCATCCAAAATGTTGATCAAGTACTGCAGTAACTCAGGTTGTGCCCTTAGACACGGTGTCATGAAGAATTTTTTCAAGCCACAATCCCAGAGAGTGTTCATGCATGCTTCGTTCTCCATGGCCATTTCATCTTCTTCACTATGTTCCCTTTCTTTCCATTCTATCACCATTGTGACTGTGTATTTGCACCAAAATGGTCATAAACACGTTATTAGAACCCTTGGACACTCAGAAATCCAATTGATTGGTTCATATTTTGTAAATTTAAAGCGGAAATTTAGGTTGCGCCATTGGCGCGACTGTTTTGCTGACAGTCGCGCCAACTGGCGCGACCCCTTTACAAAAAGGACCCAATTGGCGCGAGTTCATGCCCGATACCCGCGCCAATTGGTTGAGCCCTAAAATTTCAAATTTCCCCTCAGGGATCCAAAATCACAATGGAATTCTACAAAAAATGGATTAAAACAGATCTAAGGGGAGCGCCTCTTACCTAGGAAAGACGAGAACTGAAGTCATGTGCTGGATTGTCTATAATCGTCGCCGCAAGTTCTCACAGGAAAAACTTATTGTTGCTCTCCACAAGAGGTAAAAAGTAAAAGTGAATATGTTTTTACTATTTTTGGCATATTTATAACTTTTCAAGATCAAATTAGGTTTTGAGGCTTATTTTTTCCATTATTTTATTATATTTTGTCTAAAAATGGGTTTTACGCTCGCTTTCTTGTGCAGCAACAGGTTTTCCCGCGACTTGAACGATGATACGAGTTGTATTTTATACTTTTTCGGACTCGGTAAAAACACGAAAAAGTCATTACTGGAGTCATCTTTCAGCTCTTTTCTGACTCTCTAAACATGAAAAGATTGCCAAGTCGCTTGTCGTTTTGATCTCGTTAAATTGGCTACAAAACGACATCTACCCAGTATACGTTTACCCCTTTTTTGGGCTAGGATAGATTATTTACGAAAAAGGAATACCCTAGCCTATCGTGACTAGGAGGTTTTCTCAGACATAGTTTTCTACCTTTTTGGATATGAGGAACTATCTACGAAAAGGGACTATTGGAGTTTACTTTTCTGCTGTCTTTTCAAACTCTCTAAACATGAAAAGACACCGAGTTCTTCCTTTGTCAAACTCGTTAAAACCTGATGACATCGGATTCTCTCGTAATGATGATACTCGAGTTCCTCCTTCCTAGGGCTCGTTAAATGTACTAGGTTGGATTTGTGCGAAGGACAAAATTATATCGCAAGCATATGCTATCCCCTTTAAGCTTGTTTTCAAAAATTATTGGGGTACTCGCCAGAAATGGTGGGGAAAAATGAAACCAGTATCATCGTCGTGTCGGCAGTATGTCGCTCTTGAACATGGCACTTGTCTGCATTCATGTCGGGTTGGGGACATCTCATCTTGTTTCCTTCTTGCCTCCGTGGGTTTGGGTAATCCTTTTTGACCACTCATCTACTCTTTGCCTCATTGTCATGACCTCAGATCTTTTGATGTCTAATACTGCCAAATCCACTGTCATGCCGCCGATATGTTCAAGAGAAGTTGACCTCTGCAGTTTTCAACCCTTCTCTGATTCTCTACTGATCTTGATTCACAAACATTATGTTCCTCTATCTCGTGTCGATGATGTGGGAAACACTATGGCCCACCTTCAATCAAGGTCACTTCTTGTTGACTATAGCTCATTATCCAAGAAGCTGATCTAGAGACTACCTTAGAGCCTGCATGCCTCAATGGCAGGTTCTTCGCATTCGACACAAGGTTTTCATCATTGGCCTTCGATCGAATGATTCTGCGAGTGTTCGACACCAGCTCATTGTTCACATTCCGTGGATTGTACCTATAGTACCTTGAGGACCATCCTCATTATTGGTGGTTCCTCTCACATTTGTTAACAGCATTCATCATTGGTTGCTAATCAGACGATGTTCTTACATGTTCGACTTCAGCTCGTTTATTCACATGCTAGGACTTGTACTTTGTTCGGGTCGAGATGGAGCGCAAGACCCTGGGTTTTGTTTGATGGAATCCAGGCTGCGGATTTTGTAGATTATCATGATTGGTTACGTGACTCATTGATTGGATGGCTGCGACCATACTTGAGTCTGCTTATTGATCCTTTCTGGATGGCTGCGTCCATACCTTGGATCCTGATTATTGTATACTCTGTTATGGATGGTTGCGCCCATACCACATATCATGTATTTGAGATATCAGTTGTACTTGTCTACGCAGGTTCTCCGACGGCAGTGTTTTCAGTTGGGCACGTTCTCGTAAAGCATTTCACCCTTCTCTCTCTCTCTCAGGCCTCATGCTTTAGGGGGCATCTGTTACACAGTAATTTGTCACCATCCCTGCAATTCCCCATCCCACACATTGGAGGGCCTTTTCCGTAACCTGTGAGCAGTGACATAACCTGAAACCACTTTCATGGCATCCCCCTTAACAAGGAAAATCATTCCTCTGAAGAAATTTTCCTTTGAAAAACCCTAAAAACTGATCTTTTGGCCTTGGCGTGACTAGCCAGTTCAGCCCTCGTGCCAATGGGGAAAATCCACCAAAGAGGGTGCGCCAACTGGCGCTCTGTCCCAGTGTATTGCCCGCGCCAATCTTAATAAGGATAGTTTTTTAAAAATAAATGGCGGAAGTTTGATCTCAACCAACTCCTGAACGAGTCTCTAAAATGAGTTGGGAGGTTTGGCTCCAGATCTCCATGTATGGGAGGTGGTTTTCCACCTATCATGGAAGCTTCCTTGAGGATAGGGCCAATCCCACAATTGTAGGGATCCCAACTCCCCTTCCACCATCTATATAAGCTTGTCATTTTCCCTTTAGCAAGCTAGTAGCCTTAGTGGTCATAGGAGCAAGAGCTGAATATGTAGCAAGGAGACTATAGCCAGACAACCTTTGAGAGTCAAGCTGAAGAGAGAGAGTTTTGTCTTATTCCCGACGAGCTTCATTGAGATGTGCTCTGCTGTCGACCCGCCGAAGGAAGATCCAGCGTCAGAGCCTTGGGTTGTATCTTTCTTTCATTGTTATTAATGATAAACGACTTTGATTATGGTTTCATTCATGTGTCTTTGTTTTTGATGCAATGAATTACATCCTCTCTAACTGATGTATGGTTACAATATTTAGATTCTATGTTGTGTATCGTTGTGTTTCTTCGCATGTGTGCAGGTGTTCGGACATGTTAAGCGGAAGGATCGTGATCTGCCAAAGCGGAGGACGGGAAGCATCATCATCTCCTCAACGACCACTGCGTAGGACTTGAGGTAGGCAACTTGTTGTATTTTGTCATTTTGTAACTAGAGACCTGCGTCACTGTGTGTATGATTGTTGCTAGACCTGATCTGGGCTAGCAGGGATTGCCTCTGTCCGCAGAGGGGATTTACCTCTCCAACACCTTCCCTTGTCCTTGCGCAGCGTCTAGCCCTCTTGAAAACCCACAATGCCTTCATAGACACGATTGTGGATCTCCGCCGCGCCAAGCATGTCATCAGAAAATGCTTAAAGCCATGGGGCGATACCGCCTTCCAGATATCTCAGGGTGCTCATGACACCATCGCGCGCCTCGACTGGATATTGGAGCAGGTTACCACGGCTCCTGAAGGCCTTGCCTCCCTGAAGCTTATCGATATCGCACAAAGAGCTGCTGCCCAAAGTCAGGAAGTGTTACCTCCGCTCATCGTCGCTTTCAATACCTTGCATGCGCAGATAGAGACCGCACCACCACAGTGACTCGGGACGAGTCACAAGATTGTGTTGGGGGACTGTTGGAACATGGTCTCCTATGAACTGTGAAATAGGTCTAGTTTTGTACATTTTTTATTATATTTAGTCTAGCGCAGGGGTTTTGGGGTGGGTCAAAGCCTCGAAAGCATTGTAATGGGTCAAAGGGTAAACCCGGGGTCTGAAAACCATAATTTGCGGATCGTAGGAAGGATTAGGCTAGATTGTTATAAATAGAGGAACGTTTTGAATTATAAGTAGGCAATGAAGAGCTATTGATGCGAATTGTGGTTTAGGAAGTCTGTTTGGGTTTTTGGAGAAGGACTCCTGCTGGCTATGTGCGCGAAGATCCAGAGTCCTGTTGTGTGCGGAGGCTGGGATGGGTATTGTAAGAGGGAATTGATGAATTAATGAATAAGAAAGGTTGTTGAGAATTGAATCTATGTGTACTGTTTATGCGAATTGTTGGTAATTGTTGTGTTATGCGTATTCTGAATTCGAAAGTTCTGTGTAAGTGTTTTACTGCATTTAGATCTGTGTTGTTTTGTTTGATGCAATATTGAGCTACTATCTTGAAAGTATATTATTGTTGAGCACCATAGCATAATTGAATGTGCGCATGTGGATGCGAGAAGGGACCTATCAGCCCTGCTCGGGAAGATCTGGGCATCTCGAGGTAGGGCGCAGCTCTGCTTGCATTACCTATCCTTTCTTAGGGTGCGGAAACCTGCTTCCAGCACCTACCCATAGTACTTGGGTGAGACTTTGACCTGCGCAAGTAGGTCACTGCCGAAAGGGCCAGTAGTATAGGGGTTTGTTGGCAGACCTTGCACTCCGAACCTGGGTCAGGACCCCTCGAGCCAACAGGTTCAAAATTGGAGTATTACATTTACTATCAATAGCAATGTTGCATCTAGTGGTTTCCCCTTGCAAGGAGTATGAGAAGCACGTTGACTCTTTGTTTTGGAAGAAGGAATCAAGCAAATATATGTAACTTTTTATGGGTACAGTGTCTGTCAATCTTCAAATTTGTGGAATAATTGAGTTATTCCCATGAAGAGTGAATATAGATTACACTTAGCAAAGAAAAAAAAAGCATGAAGTATAAACTGTCTTTATATTGACAAGTGTTAATGTAGTTGATTTAATTTTTGATACTCGGCAATGGTGTGTGGTGATTTTGTAAAAAAAATCAATTTGTATTGACACTTTGCATTTACAATTTTAATGTAGGTGATATTACCAACAATATCCTAGCACATATCATAAGTCTATGTTAAAAGTTAGGTTATGTAGCTACATTTGCTTAAGGCTTGTCAATAAGACGTCAAAATTATTAGCCAATAGTATCCCATAAAAAAATTGCACTTTTCAATTTGTTTACATTTATCATTACTATAATATATAAAACCTTTAGATAAATGCACATATTATTTATAAGCCAACCTGAATTATACACAATTATGGAATACAATAGTACTTAACTTTTAAGCCTATTGAGGGCATACCTCACTTGACAAGCCCGTGATATGTAAAGTAATGTGAGTGATGAAAGTCCCTTGTTCAATCCCTCTAAACATACCCATGTTGCCATCTTTAGGGTGAGGTGGTGACACCTAGAGGTTATAGTCGTAGCTACTGGAATCGACGTCGTATCATACAAGTACAAGGATTGTCAAACCTAAAAATTATAGTAGTAACTATTGGAATTGATGTTGTATTATGCCAATATAAGACGACATAATTATCAATTCCTCTAAACCAAAAAAATAATACTTAATTTTTGATAAAGACTAACAAAAAATATACAAAATTAAAAAAAGACAAATTGGTTAAACTTTTTTCTCAATCTAAACTCAATTATATATATATATATATATATATATAATTAATTTTGCACAATTAATTTTTATTCATTTATTTGAATTTCAAACTTTAATTTTAAAGAAAAACTTTATATCGCTAGAAAACTTACATCCATTTTTAACTTTCTTTTATAGGAAACATCATTTCACTCTAATAAAACTTTAAACTTTGACAAATTTGTTTGTACCCATGCCATTACCAATATGAGCCTAACCCAACCAACCTTTAGAAGTTTGTAGCATTAAAAAGAAGGGGCCGGTGGAGTGGACATGGTTTCCTAAGTCACCGCTACTATCTATGCATTATATTAGGAAAATCAACCACTTAAACTACGCTGATATGTATCTAGTATTCATGGTGGGAACCTGCTGGCAATGGGACCCTACAGACCTATTCCAAAATATCCATACAAAACTACCATTCTTCCCTAGGCATGATGTACATAAACCATACCTACATGGTTGGTAAGTACCTAATACGAACGAATTTGCTTTGGGATACAGGACGATATTTATTATTATAAGGTAATACGGTTGACAATTTGGGCCCCAATCTGATGTCAAAGGAAGCAACATACAATGTGTGAGGCAGCTGGAGGGAGTTACTGGATTTGTATTGTGGTTACTTGATCTATTTTATTTAATGCCCTCTGGCATTTGCCGCGTTGAAGTTCAAGCCAATCCGTGCATTTAAGGAGGACGGGCTCTGGAGGGAGGGAGTATTAACTTTGTTTTAGGGCAAGTCAGGTCTCTTCTGCAACTTTCAAATGCTTGTTGCAGTTGTAATGGTGGTCATACAATCTAAGATGTTCATCAAATTTGGTTTGATTTCTATCTTGTTTATAGTAATAGGGGTGTCACATGTGTCCCCCATGGCCACAGAAGGAAATGCATTAGGGGAAATGAATGAGGGGAGGAGGATGGTTAAGGGCAGCAGCTTTGGTGTTGGATGGGGTGAGGGAGGAGGAATGGGGGAAGGAGGAGGATTTGGTGGTGGTGATGGCCATGGAGGTGGAGGAGGATTTGGATTTGGTGGTGGTGGAGGAGGAGGAGGAGGTGGAGGTGGAGGTGGATTTGGATATGGTGGTGTTTGTGGGTCAAGGCTTAATAATGCATATGTAGCACTGCAGGCATGGAAGAAGGCCATTACTGATGATCCCCTGGGCATCACTAAGACTTGGGTAGGACATGATGTTTGCAATTACACAGGTGTCTTCTGTGCACCTGCTTTAGACAAATCATGTGACAAAGTTGTTGCTGGGATTGACTTGAATCATGGATTGCTTAAAGGTTTCTTGGTTGAGGAACTGGGCATGCTAACTGATATTGCTCTCTTCCATCTCAATACCAATCGTTTCAGTGGGGTCATTCCTCTTAGCTTCAAGAGTCTCACACTTTTAGCAGAGCTGGATGTGAGTAACAACCAACTCTCAGGGAATTTCCCTACTGTGGTTCTGGAACTGCAGAGTCTGGTGTATTTGGATCTGAGATTCAATTTCTTTACAGGCCCTATTCCCGCAGGGCTCTTCAACAAAAAGGAGATGGATGCTATCTTTGTGAACAACAACTTTTTTGAAGATAAGATTCCAGACAACCTGGGGAACTCTCCAGTCTCTGTGGTGAGCTTTGCCAATAACAAGCTGACTGGAAGCATTCCTAGCAGTGTTGGCAACATGGCTCAGAGGTTGAATGAGGTGCTGTTTCTCAACAATGCTCTGTCTGGATGCTTGCCAGAGGAAACAGGGATGCTGGATCACCTCAATGTGTTGGATGTGAGCTTTAATCACATAGGAGGTCAGGTTCCATTATCTCTTGGCTGTCTTGGTAATATTGAGCAGCTCATTCTGGCTCGCAATGAATTCTGTGGATCCATTCCTGATGTGATTTGCTCCATAAGGAGCCTCCAGAACCTTACTGTTTCCTACAATTATTTCACAGCAGAGGGTGCAAGCTGCCCCTCACTTCCAAGCAGAGGAGTGCCATTTGATGATTCACATAATTGCATTCCAGGTCGTCCTCTTCAGAGATCACAGCAGGAATGTGCTGTATTTCGTGCCTTCAAGACTTGTACTGGCATGTCTTTTCCTCATCGGCAATGTGCTCTACCACCTCCCATTATATCACCACCACAATCACCTTCACCTCCCCTCCAAGTACCTGCTTTTAGATATTCTTCACCGCCACCTCCTGCTGCTCTCACAGTACCTGCTTTCAGATATGCATCCCCACCACCTCCTGTTCCTCTTGCAATTCCTGCAATGAGATATGCATCCCCACCACCACCTCCAACCAATCTAGTCCCTCCTCCAATCCAAAACTGTAATCCTCCCCTTTCTCCACCCTTCCATTAACTGTTAAATACTGCAGATACTTTGTTCTGCAGTCAACATACAGGAAATAAGTGTGTGTTTTGGGCAGCAGAATAGTTTGAAGTCTGAACAGAAGATTCAATGTAGTATTTTTATGGAAGGGCTGGCATATTGCTTTCAGTTAAGGATCTGATGGCAATATATAACTAAGAGATTAATGGCTCTTCTCCACTGTGTGTGTCTAATCAACTAATAGTGATAACCATCCTATTCATTTTGCAAAGTTGATAGGTATATTGCTATCTATTCATATATTGGTCTTCTATAAACACCTAATTCAGGTGATGGCAGCTGGTGCCAAACTGTAATGGTTTTCTGAACATTTTGTTATGTTACTAAAGAAAACTGAACCCAGTGATGCCATTTTGGTGCAGAACTGGTGCCAAGCTGTAATGGTTTTCTGAACATTTTGTTATGTTACTAAAGAAACTGAATCCAGTGATGATGCCATTTTGGTGCAGAACTGTAATAGTTTGCAGCTTGATTTTTATATTTTGTTCTGGTAGAGCTGGAAGGATACATGAATGGTTTTGATAAATTGAATTTGAATAGATAAATTGAATTTGAATTTGCAAGTGAATATGGTGACCCTATTCAATGTTATTCAACAACGCCACCAAACTCAATTAATTATCTTAAATTTGATGTTGGAGTTGATACCATTGCAGTGTGGCAGCCATTTTATTTGGTGGGGCTTCCCCTGCTTCTACACCGCTAATTGTACATATTGCATTCACTGCGCATATGGAAAGTCAGAAAGTGAAGCAGCTGTTAGAGAGCATTTACTGTTTTTCTGAAGGAGACTTGTGGTTGGGCATTGATAACCATTTATAAACGTGTCAGTCTATTGTGATGCTTTGGTAACTTTTGCATTGTGATGTTTTCGGGAACTTCTGCAAATCTTTTTATTATTAACAAAAGTGTAGTGTATTTTTTTGGTGCAGAATTTAAATGTCTCAGTGGTTTTTATGCTTCTGAATTTATTTATACTTTCCCAAATTCATTTTAAATAATAAGAAATTATAATACTTAATAAAAAAATATTAAAACATTTTCAATATTTTTTTTTTTTCTTATTAATATTATAAATAAAAAGTTGTATATTTTAAATTATGTATTAATGTTTTTTTAAAACATATATATATATATATATATATATATTTTTAAGATATTTAATCATAATCTTAAAAATAAATTATTATTATAATTTCTTAATGGATAAAGATTGAGTTGATGTTGTCCATGAAGTTTTGAATGGATAATAAATGAATGTTAATAAGTGATGAAGTTTTAGATTAAAGGTAAATAGATGTTTATAGGTTACTCATTCAAATATCCTTGAATGAGACTTAAAAAATTGAATTAAAGTTATTTTTCTAACTATATTATTAATATTTAAATATATTTTAGCTATATATTTATTAATTTTCATCTGATTTGATTGATTTTAATTTTAAAAGTTTTCAAATATAACTTTGGTATCATTATAAATCTTTTAATAATAAATAGTTAAATCCAAGTTGCTTTTTTTCAAATTATGTAAATAATTGTTTTAGCTTTTAATTTTTAATATACTTAATTATATATTTATTAATTATTATTATGATTTGATTGATTTTATGATTGAAAAAATAAAATAATAAAATAATTTTATTATATAAATTATGAATTGAAATAAAATTATTAGTCAAAATCAAATTAAATCATTTATATAGAAAATTTATTGCTTTTTATTATTAAAAATGAATCAAATTATCAAAAACATGGTTCATCATAAGTGAATTCTAAATTATTATAATTTATTTCAATATAATATCTATTTTCATTTTTCAAATTTTAATTAATTGTTTTCTAATTATAGTAAAAATCACATTACTTTTATATAGAATAATATTTTTAAACAATATCTATTATGATATAGATTATAATTATAAATTTTTATTTTTAAAATGTGTATTAATAAATTTAGCATTTAAAAGAAAATTTTTTAAAATATTTTTATTTTAGAGAGCACATAATTAAAATTTAGCATTTTCAAAAATTCAAAATTCCTACAGAATTATATCACACTAAAAAACCATACAAAAATTTAATTACATAAATAAAATTTAACATTTCCAAAAATTCAAAATTCTTACAGAATTATATAACACTAAAAAACCATACAAAAATTTAATTACATAACTAAAATTTAACATTTCAAAAAATTCTTACATAACTAAAATTTAACATTTCAAAAAATTCCTACTGAATTATGTAACATTAAAAAAACATATAAAAATTAAATTACATAACTAAAATTTAACATTTCAATTTTTTTTTACTGAATTATGTAACACTAAAAAAGAATCATATAACAATTAAATTACATAACATCGTATTCAACCTTTTTCACAAGAAAAAGAAAATGCTGATTTATATAATGTACCCTTACATTTTCCACAATATTTTGTAATATGTATTACATATTTCACATTAAATCTCCCAATAAAAACTAGTGTTTATAAAATATGCCTAATAACGGAGTCTTTATAATCAACATGAAACAAAAAATAGATCATCAAAATGTATTAAAAAGCAAACTGAAAGAGAAAAAAATGGAAGCACTAAAACTAGGGGAGGAGGATTGAGCCCTCATCTCTGGTCATGTCATTCTCCAGGTGAATGTAGTGCATATAAGCAAATTCACTGAAGAGGCCTTTCTTGGACAATGAATCTGCAACTGAATTAGACTCCCTAAAAATGTGTTGTAAAGTGATATGAGAGAAGGATCACTTGAGGTGTTGGATCTAAAGTATCCATCCATTGAGGTGTGGGGCGAAAAGGTTTATATTGGCTAATATCCCTTCAATAAGGACCTTTGAATCCCCATAAACATGAATAGTGTTTATCGAAATCCTTCTAGAAAACCATAGAAGTCCCCATAGGGCCAAGACTTTTGCCCTCATATTTGTGCTAAAACCTCTATTCCATGAAGTTTTGTATTGCAGACTGTGATTAATCCTTAGCCAAATACCACCACTGCATATGCCTCTCTGAGCAATGACGTCAAAAAAACCAATTGGATAATGAATGTCAGGAGGGATGTACCTATGCGAAAGGTCTTTGTCTTTTATAGTGTGAACCTTTAATGTCTCCATCCACATCCCAATGTTGTGAACAATTTTGTATATGTCAATTTGCAATCCCTCAAAAACATATCCATTTTTTGGCTCGCCAGATTTCCCAGAACGTAAAAAGAGGAGTAGCTTGTAATTTTCCTTCGTGCTTGATGCACCAACATAGACATTGTTCAATATTCTGAAATCTTTTGCAAGGAATATTTAGGGAAATAAAGATGTTGTCCCAGACTACTATAACAGAGGGGCATTCCAAAAGAAGATGTACATTAGTTTCATTTGATTCTTTGGATAGAGGGCATCTCCCAGGGCCGCATACCCCTCTTACAAAGATTTTCCCAAGTTAGTGTTTTGTTATGCCAAACAAGGCAAGTGTAAAGGATAATCTTAATAGGAACATTTAGCTTCCAGATATTTTTGAACCAACATGGATGAGTAAGAGATAAATGAGAGCAGATAAGATACCTATAGGTGTTTGTTACCTCCACCAAATTTGACCGTAGCTTCTTAGCCCATGTGATGTGATCACCCTCCTAAGATCTGGAGAGACCGACTCTTCTGAGAATCTGTGTGTATTCATCCCATTCCATTGCACAATGACCATCCAGACCAATATCTTGCGCTATCTTCCAAACAGGAAAACTGCCACGCCATCGAGATATAGCTTGTTCTAGAAAAAAAATACCTTTGGAGTGTAATCTCCTCAAGGTAACCTCAGAAAGGGAATGTTCACCATCCACACCCAGATTTTTATCAATGCTAACAATGATGCGATTACCTTTGCCAAATGACCATATAATTCTTTGAAGAAAGATGTCTTTTACCTTGTAGACACTGGTCCAAATGTAAGAGCCATATTTGATCCTAATGTGCCGAGTTCTGATCCAGCCACCGACATCCTTGTTTCGTAGATATTTAGTAATAATGATATCCTGCAAGATACCCTCCCGAAATAGGGTGTGCCATAATGATTTGGTAATGAGAGGCCATCCAAAAATCTTGACATCCAAAATTCCCCAACCACCGAATTCTTTAGAATCACGATTTGTTCCCATTTGATGAGATGAAATTTGTTTTTCATGTCCAAACCCGACGAGATGAAGTGCGCCATGATGCTTTTGATTTTCGAAATTATGGTCGAAGGTAAAATATATAGATATGCCCAATACACTGACATGCTGAAGCACGACCTGAGCTAAGATGTAGCTACCGCCAAGGGTCAACCATTGATGAGATCACAATTGAGTTTACGGCACATTTTATCCGAAATCCATGTTATCGTGTAATTATTCGACTTAAGTCGAAGGCCAAGGTAAGTGAATCCATCACACAAGGGTCGAGAATGATAATTAAAAAGTTATATAATACTATTAATCTCCTCGTGATCTCCAAATGAATGCAATATGAAGGATTTGTCCTCATTCACCATCATACTAATTATCGAGAAATTCCAAAAGTTCTAGGTGGAATGGGGATCGTAATTCTTTCTACTTCCCATGAAGTACCATCCATTGAGGTCTAGACACCATCCCAAAGGTGAAGATGTCGTCCAAAAAACAATTTTGCGTGATATCAGTACCATTTCCCAACTAGATATCACTGAAAAGACCCACTGATCAAACTGCACTAATTTTGTGACTAAGGTCATCCATCACCAAAATAAATAATAAAGATAATAGTAAACAACCCTCCCGCAACCGTCTCCTAGCTTTAAAAAATTTAGAAAAGTACCCCTTGACCAGAGCTGCAAAATAAAAATGTAGATTAGTTACCCAAGCCATAATCCATTCTATATTATGAACGAGCAATCCAATCTTCGTCCGAATGAAGCACAAGAAAGCCTAGTCAACCTATCAATTCTTTGATTGAAATTGATCCATTCTTTTATTTAAGTTAAATTTGCGAGTGTAGAGGGTAACCTTCCTTTCACCAAACAAAGAGAACAAATCAAAACAATATACGTTTTAGATTCCCACTATGTCGTACAATAGCTTTACTTTTTTGGCATGGAGTGGACTGCACTTCTACATCTCACGGAGTTGATTTGTCTTTATGTGTACAAGTTCTAAAGTGTTTTTTTGGGATTAACACTCTTTTTAGCTTTTTATTATTAATTAAAAATTAATAAAAAAAACTTACTTTCATATTTCATCATTTTAACAGTATATGTTAACTTTATTACTTTACACATTTCATGATTTTAAAATTATATATAGATATATAATTTTATATTAAAAGTATATTTAGATTACATTAATCTATATATTTATTTAAAATTATTATATTTAGTTTATATTACAATAAGTGTTTGTATTCAATATTTTAATTTTATAACTAAAATTAAGATGCAAATTAACATTTAAGTTCTTTATTTATATTTAAATTATTTTTTCATAAAATCAGAGGTAGGTTTTTTAATTAAGGAAAGTTAAGTGTGGTTATTATTTTATCAAAATTTGTTTGTAGTTTCCTTAATCATATGTTCAGACTTGTTTATGAATTAGTGAAATACAATTTTGATGGAATTTAATAAAAATGATATTTTAGTTGTATGTAAGGATATTTTAATTATTATGATTTGTTTTTAATATTTAAATGTTTTAAATTAAATAAAAAATTATTATTTTAATTTTAGATATTATTTATTTTTGGAAGTGTAATATATTAAGAAATTTGATCCGTTTTGGTAGTTTATAGATTAGTATTATAATGGATTTAAGTTATTTTTAGTTATAGTGGTCATACAACTTTCCAGATGATCAACATTATATATAAGTTTAATTCAATTTCAATATGATGGATGGAAAATTAAGGGAAAAAATTCTTACACTCACCACAAGAGCTATTCCTTACTAATCATTCTATCTCTTTGTGCCACCACAGTAAATTTAAGGAGGATTGAAATTTGGAAGCACCCCAACAACCTCAACAGTGGATGGAAAGTTAATGAAATTTGCTTCCCACTCTCACCTCAATGTTAGAAATTAATGGAGAATAGTTTACGTAGTTATGATTTTGCTCTTTATTTGACATTCAGTTCCTATTAATTAGGAATCTGTTTTGCCTATGTATCTATTTAATTCTTGATGCTTAATGAAGAACTCCAAGCGAATGCATTTGCTGTTGGGAGCTCCTGGTGATCTGCACCTGTGAGCTCCCGTGTGTTTGCCCAAACTTCATGTCTTCTGCATTTGTTGACATGGTATCAGAGCTCAGGAAGAGCTGAGAGAGGCTGTGCGTGAGGCAAGCTGTGAAGGCTGTGAGGCTGTGCGTGAGGCAAGCTGTGAAGGCTGTGAGGCTGTGCGTGGTGGCTCGTTGGACTGGAGCTGCGTTCATTGTTGACTGCCTGAGGCAGATCCTGAGGCCGTGAAGGCAATCTTGTTTGTGGAGGCGATGTCTAGAAGCCTTGCGGCGTTGAGAGCCACAAGTGCTCGATCTGTGGATAAGAGGTCGTATTGATTTGCTGGAGTAGGGCCAAGTGCTGCATGGTGACCGCCATCATAGGTGAACTGTCCATTGTACAAGCCGACTGTAAGAAGCATACTCCGCTACGCTGCCACAGAATTTGCAGAGCGCCGCTGAAAATCCCGCCGCCGAAGGAGAGTCGGTCATTGAATTGGAGATCGAAGAGACGACTTCGTTCGGCAGTTCGAGGCAGCGAGGGGAGAGCCTCCTCATCACGCCTGGACTGTTAAAGTTCCGCTTTTCTAAAGGTCGGCATGGTTTGAATTCATATTTTTTTACTGAGTTTGTATCCGGTTTAGCTCTTTTCTAAACGTCGGCATGGTTTGAGTTGATGCGTTGAACTTAAATCGATGCTAATTAGATTTTATCCTGGACAAAGGTGACTTCGGAAAATAATTTATCTGTTTTGTTTTTCTCAAGAAGTTCATTAAGATTCTTGCTCATTACGCAGCACAGTTGACATTCGCTGTCTTAATTAGCAGATTTATGCAGCGTTATTTTTTTTGCAAACAGTTTGGCATGTAGTCTATGCAGAGCGATATCAACGCTTTCACTGAAACAAATTTCTGAAGTTAATAATTAGTGATCTGCTGCTTTATTCAAAATTTGTATTTCACAACTGTTGTAATTCACAACCATATTCAATTTGTTGTGATAATCGAGAGTTGTTCGTTTTTTAAGTTGCCGGGGTAGCCTGTTTTTTTTTTCCTCCAAGATGAATTCTCAAATGGCAGATTACTTAAATGAAAGCAGCAAGTTGGATGGTTCCAATTACACAAATTGGAAATTTAAACTTCAAACGTTGCTTGAGGGACAGAATACCTATAGCATTGTCATCGGCGATGAAGGTAAGCCGACTGTTGCAAATGGTGGAACGAATGCAACAATTCAAGAATGGGAGAAAAGGGAGCTGAAGGCAAAGGTTCTACTAAAATTGTCAGTTAAAGATTGCATCATCCCTCATATTTGGGATTGAAAGATAGCGAATGAGATTTGGACAACTCTCAAAGACATGTATGAAATCAAGAATACTAGCCGAACCTTGTTCCTTAGAAAGAAGATCCTCTCAATCAAGATGGAGGAGAATGAGTCTGTTTCGTCATTCTTATCCCGGATAAAGGAAGTTAAAGATAAACTATCTGATATCGGTCAAACCGTGGAAAATGATGATTTGGTGAAAATCACCATGATTGGTATGACGGATGACTATCAGATGTTTATAACTAGATTGAATGCAAGGGAAAAGCCTCCGTGTTTTGAAGAGCTTACTGGAATTTTGCTACAAGAGGAGGAAAGGAGGTCGTCTCTCAAGCCTCAAGATCCAGATCTTGCATTGATAACAAAGTTCAAGCCAAAAGGGAGAGCAATGGCTGATCAGAGGAGGGGCAACACATAAAAAATGACACCACAAGGTATGACCTCGTATAAAAATGACTCTGCTCTTAAATGCTTTTATTGTGGTAAAATAGGCCATATTGCTAAATTTTGTCGCAAGAAGAAGGCAAATCAAGAGAGGTACAAGCAGAGAAGACATGCAGGTCATTTGGCAGATGCAGATGCAGATACGGACCCAGATCAGAATCTGGATGTTAGACTGTTTATGGCTGAGGCTGACACTGCTACTGAGGAGGATGAATCAGATATTTGGTTCGTGGATTCTGGAGCCTCCTCGCATATGTCAGGTAAAAAGCAATGGTTTAGAAATTTTAAAGAATCCAACTCTGGAGTAAAAGTTTATCTTGGAGATAACAGCGGGTACGAGATCAAGGTACATGGAGATGTCCTTGTTACTCTGCCTGATGGTAAGATCAGGAATATATCTGATGTGCGGTATGTTCCTGGTATTAAGAAGAACCTGATTTATGTGTCAAAGATTACAGATCAGGACCTCAAGGTAGAATTTTTTAAATCTCATTGCATTATTAAAGATTTGTTGGATCAGATGAAGCCCATTGCTACAGGTATTCGCATAGGAGGACTCTACAAATTGGATGTGAAAAGTATGCCTCAGCAAGCCTTGATGTCGTCAAATAAGTCTGCTGAAAATTTGTGGCATCAGCGACTTGGGCATATTAACTTTGGTGATCTCTTTCTGCTGCAAAACAAAGGTGTGGTAGAGGGTCTTCCTGTTTTGAAAAAGTTGCATATTGATTGTGAGGCATGTGCGTTCGGTAAACAACATAGAGATGAATTTCCTGCCGTTAAAGATAGAAAACAGAGGGATATACTCGAACTTGTACATACTGACTTATGTGGCCCGATGCAGACAAGGTCGTTAGGGGGGGGGCTATTATTTTCTAATTTTTGTTGATGAATGTACAAGATTCACATGGGTGTATTTTCTTAAACAGAAAAGTCATGCCTTTGAATATTTCAAGCAATTCAGAAACATGATTGAGAAGCAAACAGGAAAGTTCATCAGGATTCTTCGATCAGATCAAGGGGGAGAATTCAAGAAAGGAGTCTTCATCAAATATTGCAACGAGCATGGGATACAGCAGCAATTCACAACACCTTACACTCCTCAGCAGAATGGAGTTGCTGAGAAGAAAAATAGAACACTGGTGGAGTGTGCTCGCAGTATGTTGAAAGGTAAGAATCTAACCAATGGTTTTTGGGCAGAAGCTGTTAATACTGCAGTGTATTTAAAAAATAGGAGTCCCACGAAAAGTCTTGAGTATAAAACTCCTTTTGAAGCATTGTTTGGCTTCAAGCCTGCAGTAAGTCATCTTAGAGTATTTGGTTGTAAAGCTTTTGCACATGTTCCCAAAGAGAACAAGAAGAAGTTAGATTCAAAGGCCATTAAATGCACATTCATTGGATACTGCAGTGACTATAAGGATTATAAATTGTTTGACCCGGCTACTCACAAGGTGTTTGTCAGTAGAGATGTATTATTCCATGAACAGATTGATGATGGAAATCCTGTCCAAAACAATGAAGAATGGCATGTGCCTTTACTCTTAGAAGAGGATATTGAAACAGGAGTCAGTCAGCAGCAGGAACAGAAGCAGGAACAGCAGCAGGTACAACAGCAGCAGGATAATGTGGAGTTCAGTCCACAAAGGGAAGAAACAAGCAGAATAATTGAACCCCCACCACTCAGAAGATCAAGCAGGCCAAGACAGTTACCAGCTCGATATAGGGATTGTGCGCTTATGACTGGTATGTTAAACATTGCAGAACCTTCTAACTTTTATGAAGCTAGTAAAAGTCTTGAATGGAAGAAAGCAATGAATGAGGAATATGAATCCATCATTAAGAACAATACTTGGGATCTAGTAAAACTTCCTGATGATAAGCAACCCATAGGTTGCAAATGGTTATTTAAGTTGAAATTTAGAGCAGATGGGTCTATTGATAAACATAAAGCAAGGTTGGTGGCAAAGGGATATTCCTAGATAGAAGGTATTGATTTTGAGGAGACATTTTCCCCTATTGCAAAATTAAACACCATCAGAATGATTATTGCTTTAGCCACTAAACATCATTGGAAAATACATCAATTAGATGTTAAGTCTGCTTTCTTAAACGGTGATTTAAAAGAAGAAGTATATTTAGTACAGCCTGAAGGATTTGTTAAGAAGGGAGAAGAACATCTAGTATGTAGATTAAAGAAAGCTTTATATGGTTTAAAGCAGGCACCTAGATCCTGGTATGAAAAAATTGATTCTTTTTTCCTCATGAATGGTTATGAAAGGAGCAAAAATGATCCCAATTTATATACCATGTTTAATAATGAAGGGCAGATAGTGGTGATTTCTTTGTATGTAGATGATTTGATAATAACAGGAAGTGCAGACAATCTCCTTGAAGAAATCAAGCAGCAATTATCACAGAAATTTGAGATGAAGGACCTTGGGGAAATGCAATACTGTTTGGGTCTAGAAGTTTGGAGAGATTCAAGTCAAACTTTCTTGTCCCGGGGTAAGTATGCAAAGAGTCTGTTATCCAGGTTTAAGATGGATGAGTGTAAGCCTTCATGCATACCTTTACAGCAGAATAGCAAACTTCAGATGGATGATGGTTCAAAATATGCAGATGCAACATTGTACAGACAGTTGGTTGGTAGTCTTATTTATTTGACTACAACAAGACCTGACTTAGCCTATGCAGTGAGTGTTTTGAGTCAGTTTATGACTCAACCCCATGACAGTCATTGGAGTGCAGCGAAAGGAGTATTAAGGTATGTGCAAGGAACATCAGATTTTGGTATTTTGTATTTTGACTCATTTGATGTTAAGTTGACAGGTTTTACAGACTCTGATTGGGCGGGAAATCTAGATGACAGAAGATCAATTACAGGTTACGCCTTCAACATTGGTTCCGGGGTCATCTCTTGGTGCAGCAAGAAGCAACATACTGTTGCTTTATCCTCGGCAGAAGCAGAATATCAAGCTATGTGTGCAGCGACATGTGAGGCAGTTTGGTTGCGTAGACTTCTCCAAGATGCAGGGGAAGAACATATAGAAGCTACGACCATCAATTGCGACAATCAGAGTTCCATCAAACTGACTTACAATCCTGTGTTTCATAAAAACACTAAGCACATCGACACTCAATTTCATTTTGTTAGGGAGAAAGTGCAGTCCAAAGAGATTTCTGTAGAGTATTGTAATTCTTGTGATAACATGGCTGATATATTCACTAAGCCACTAGGAAGACTAAAGTTTGATTTGTTTAGGGATACATTAGGTGTGTTTAAAAATCCCTTTCTCCATTAAGGGGGAGTGTTAGAAATTAATGGAGAATAGGTTACGTAGTTATGATTTTGCTCTTTATTTGACATTCAGTTCCTATTAATTAGGAATCTGTTTTGCCTATGTATCTATTTAATTCTTGATGCTTAATGGAGAACTCCAAGCGAATGCATTTGCTGGTGGGAGCTCCTGGTGATCTGCACCTGTGAGCTCCCGTGTGTTTGCCCAAACTTCATGTCTTCTGCATTTGTTGACACTCAAGAGTAGTCCGGAAATTTCAGGGAGGCACAAGCACCCCAACAACCTCAACATAGATGATGAATGGAAACTTAGTGAAAATTAGATTCCTACTCTCACCTCTAGAGTCGTACCCTACTAATCCTCCCCCTCTCTTTTGGTTTTCTGTTTCTATTTCTCTTCATTCCAATTTATTTTTATGTCTTTCCCTTTATTGATAAATAAAATACATTATCAATTAATAATATTAATTAATATACTATTATTTATTAATTAATATCTCTATCCTAATTAATATAGTATTATTTACTAATTAATGTTAAATAATAACAATCAATTAATAGTTCCATCGTAACTGTAACAATTTTATAATATTACAATTAATAATATTACATTATCACAATATTAATTATAATATTACATAATCACAATATTAATTATAATAGTAATGTACTAATATATTAATTATAATAATTTACTATTATACTATTAATTAATTATTATTATATTACATTAATTATAATATTGTACTTTTTTTTCCACTAAAAGGAAAATCATATTTCCATTCATATTTGAAAGAAAATACATTTTGAAGATACACCCCAAGAATCCATGCATTCATCACGATTCACCCAGATCCATTAGTGACGAAAATAATTTAACATATGCTTATAAGCATTCATAAAGGTTAACCACATGGCCTTGCAGCAGAGCAAAAAACTAAAAAAAAGATAACAAAATTATAATATAATGGGGAATATCAAGTAATGTAAAAAACACTTATCTTTCTCTTTTTCCTATTCTTTTTTTTGGACCTATTGCCATTCCCCAACTTTGAGGTCCACTGGAACTAGAGCCATATCACTCATGAATATCTTTGGAGGATGCTCTTTATCTAAATCAGAGTTATCTAGTACGTGAACATACTTTGTGCCCACCATAGAAATTCAGGGAGGCACAAGCACCCCAACAACCTCAACATAGATGATGGATGAAAACTTAGTGAAAATTAGATTCCCACTCTCACCTCTAGAGTCGTACCCTACTAATCCTTCCCCCTTTGTTTTGGTTTTCTATTTCTATTTCTCTTCATTCCTATTTATTTTTATATGTATTTCCCTTTATTAGTAAATAAAATATATTATCAATCAATAATATTATTTATTAATTAATATCTCTATCCTAATTAATATAGTAATATTTACTAATTAATGTTAAATAATAACACTCAATTAATAGTTCCATCTTGTATATATATAAACTGTAATAATTTTATATTATTACAATTAATAATATTACATTATCACAATATTAATTATAATAGTAATGTACTAATATATTAACTATAATAATTTACTATTATACTATTAATTATTCATTATTATGTTAGACTAATTATAATATTGTACAATTTTTTTACTAAATAGAAAACCATACTTCCATTCATATTTGAAAGAAATACATTTTGCATATACACCCCAAGAACACATGCATTCACCATGATTCACCTAGATCCGTGAGTGATGGAAATAATTTACAATAAAATATGCTTATAAGAATTCATAAAAGTCACCCAAATGGCCTTATAGCAGAGCAAAAAACTAAAAAAGAGAAAATAAAATTATAATATAAGGCAGAAGATCAAGTAATGTAGAAATAAGTTATCTTCCCCTTCTTCCCATTCTTTTTCTAGACCTATTACCATTCCCCAACTTTGAGGTCCACGGGAACTAGAGCCATATCACTCATGAATATCTTTGGAGGACGCTCTTTATCTAAACCAGAGCTATCTAGTATGTGAACATGCTTTGTGCCCACCGTGCCATCCTCTTTGCGAACCATATTTATTTGATGATCTGACTCTTGATTTTCTACTAGAGTTTTTCCATTCTGAAAGAGAGTAGCATTTACATTCTCAAATTGGGTTCCCCCATATTCTTTTGCTAGTTTCTTCATGGTGTCTTCTTCTTCTTCTTCATAGAGCTTTGGATCTAGAAACTGTCATCCCTTTGGCTTGTGATCCTTTTTATTTTTTGGGTTTTTTAGCTCGTGGGCATGCATTATGAAGATGTCCTGTTTGAAAACAAAACCAACATTTGTATGTCGTATTACTATAGTCTAAAGCTTGTGACCACTAATTTTTTTTATGTTTCAAAATTATGTGATCCGGTAAACCTTTGTTGAGGTCAATATCCACACATATTATATCAAAGGTAAAAATACCTTTCTGTGTTCTTTCCATATCCCTCTTTTTGAACTTGCCCAAAGTATTTCCAATACCCTTTAGGACCTAATGGTGCCAAAAAGGAAGAAGAAGCTTTGCGAGTCTCACCCATACTAACAATGTTGTGACAACCATATTTGTTGCATCAAAATCGAGAAATCATGGAGTAATAAAGACCCTTTCTCTACCCAAAACCATGGCCCTTAATTCAGAGAAAAATCCATATCCTTCTGGGTATTAAATTGTACAATGAAAAAAACTTTGGAACATAAATACATGTCACAATTGGGTGTCCAAGAGGAAAAAAACATTGGTGTAAGGCTTCTAATTTGGGCTAGAAACCATTAAATCTACATATAACCACCTTGGATTGAAGAACAATGAATAGAGAATTTACCTATGGAAGGTTAACTTTCATTATTGGTGGATGCTCCATTTGGTCAACAATGTAGGGGCATAAATTGCTTTGTATATGGTCTGTTGGGGCAACAAAACTCCCTTTCACAACATCTTTGAAAATGGTAGATTTCCCATTTGTATTCCTGGGTCATGAAGCTCCAGATCCTGGAACTCCTCCTCTTAGCCTTAAGTTCATAATTATTGTTGAGTTTCTTTTGACATTATAGTCTTTAATTTGGGAAGAATCATTGAGCACCTTTCCTTCCTATTGTAGGCTTTGATACATTACAGGAAACCCCCATTTTTTCTCAATGGTCTTCTTTAAAGATGAGACAAAGGTAGGGATTTTGGTTCATAAAGAGCACAACTTCTCGTTCCTGTTCTTTATAAAGATCTGATTTTTTTTTATTCTTTCACATCCTTAGGCTCAATTCACATATAACCCAAAGGGAATATTGGAGCATTCTATGGGAAAATAGACCATTTGAGCATAGTATATGGAGTCACTATCGACTCCACCCCCTAGGAGACATAACATAGTTTGTAGAAAAAAAACAGAGGGAGCATGATCCAAATTTATGAAGGAATGAAATGAAATAAAAATTTAAACAAAAACATAGATACACAATGAAACATAACTTAAATTAATAAATAGCAATTGCTGAAATTGTTTACATGCAGAATGAAAGAAAACTAACTCAGGCGATGGTAGCTTATATATGAGAAGGAATGTGGCGGCTACATACATTTTGAACAATGTTACCATGAGGCTTGGAGGCATTTTTATCATGAAGAAACAATGCGAAACCCTAAACATCCAAAAACCTAACACTAGGAGATGAAGTGCCAAAAGTTATGGGCCCTGATGGGGTTAGCTGGAACGTCAACTTCCTAGGGTTATAACTTTGGCATACAATCATCGTTTGGCACACATGATATCCCGTTACAAAGGTATATCCGAGGGAAAAAACTTTCAACTCAAAAGGGAAACAATTTTTTTTCTCCTTTCCCAAAAAAACACAGTTTAGAGCCTCAAAACGGCTCGGAAAGTTCAGGACCCAAAAACTGTTGAAATAGAAAATTGCTGAAATTTGAAACTATGTTAAAAAATAAGAAATTTATATGAAAAATGTTGAGGGTCCAAGAGGAATAGGCGAGTGGACACCAATATACACCTGTATTAGTCCCCCCCCCCCCCCCAGGAAGCAATGGTCCCCATTCCGTTGAGTGCCTCCATGAGGTGAGGAAAATTTTGCTAAACTTGGTACCTGGTGATCCACTTTCCTTGGTGCAGGAGTTGGCCAACTTTGACAACCCGAAATAGTTGGATCCTATGTTGGATAATGTTCTTAATTTATGTGTCCATGATACAATCAATTTTTTCCTATTTAATGCAATCTGGGTTGAGCTGTGTTGGTGTTGGTTGCTCGAAACTGTCTGATGTGTCCAACAATGGTGGAAAGTATGGATGAAGGAAGTCCACATTGAATATTGGGTGCATGCCAAGGAATGGAAGGATACTTGACTCGAAATCATTTTCACCCACAACCTTGGTGATGGTGTAACGTCCATATCAAAGTGGTTGAATCTTCGGACGAGCTCCGACAAGGTGTTGCTTCTGAAAATGCAACAAAAACTTGTCGCCCACTTGAAAATTATGTGCCACTCTATCCTGATCATGAAATTGTTTTTACTTAATATTAGCTTGATCCAGGATATCATGAAATTGTTGACATATAAGTTGAATGTGCTCAATAAAGTTGATGGAATTATCAACCTCATATTGAACATGTTCATATTTTATTTGTGTAGTTACAAGAGGAACTGACATCAATGGGACATAATGGTTGAAAAACCAGACCCACCTAAAAGGGGTTGTGGCCAGTCTAGCTATGGAGAGTTATGTTGTAGTAGTGTTACAAAGATGAGATAATCTCATTCCATGTTCGAGGATGCTTATAGTTTTACATGCATAGTATGTGCACTATCATCCTGTTGACGGCCTATGTCTAGCCATCGGGTTAGAGGTGGAAGGCAGTTGACTTGGTGAGGTTCGTGTCCAAAAATAACTAGAGGCTCGACCAAAATGCACTTAGGAACTTTCTATCTAGATTGGATATAATATTCTGTGGGATCCCAAAATTTACCCAACCCATTCGAAGAAGAGCTTGGCAGTGGCTTATGCTATGATAATCTTCTTGTAGGAAACCAATATGGCTATCTAAGAAAATCTATTGACGACCACAAACACATAATCATTACCATTCTTGGTAGAAGGAAGGCCAAACAAATAGTCCATGGAGATGGATTCGCAAGGCAGGATAGGATTAGGTAGAGGCATGCACAAGCATTACTTACTAATGGTTGGCTTGGCGATGACATAGGCGGTGCAAGATCTGATATATTTTCCAACATCCTCTCAGAGTTTGGGCCAATAAAAATACTTCTGCAGTACTACCACTATCTTCTCCACACCAAAGTGTCCAGTGACCTGACTGAATTGTGCCTTCCAAATCATCTTGGCACGCTCACTTGAAGGAACAAAAAGACATCCCAGAAAGAATATTAGTCCATATTAAAGGTGGAAGTCTAGAAATGAATTTTCAACCACCAACATCTTGTAGGTGGTAGAAAATTCTAATTAATTATCATATATTTTTGGCCATCTAGAGGTCTTGTGCTCACAAGAGTTGAGAACTATGCTTAGTGCCACAATCGCGGGCCAATTGAGGCAGTATGCGAAATGATTTTTTATACCCTTGCATTTAATGATAAAATGGAATTGTTTCATATATGTGGACCATTTATGATGGCGATCATTATGAAACTTCCCTTGTGTTTGCATAAATTGAAGAGGTCAATGATTCATGTGGATGATCATCTCCTTCCTCAAAATATAATGTTTCTATTACCGGTAGGCCTGCATGATAAAATGCATTTCCTTATCATATGTGGGGTACCTTTGAAAAATATTGGAAAGTGTCTCACTATGATAGGCCACTGGATGCCATTACTGAGTGAGGACTGCACCAATAGCATAAACATAGGCATCTATATCAATCCTGAATGGTGGTTGCACGTCTGGAAAGGTGAGGACTAGTCCAGAGAAAAGGAAGTGATTCAATTTAGTGAATGCCTTTTTTTGTGACTCATACCAACAAATATTTTCTTTTGTTCTACCCTTGGTAACTTGAATTAAGGGCTAAGTGATATGAGAGAAACCCAACACGAATCTCTGATAGAAATTATCAAGGCCCATTAAGTTGTGAAGCTATGTTAGAGTCATCGTGGTTGACAGATCCCTAATGACTTGGATTTTAGCTAGATACACATGCATAGCTTGCTCATTAATTATGTAGCCCAAATATTGGAATTGGTCCATGCCAAAGGAGAATTTCTCTAAGTATGCACAAAGCTTGTGCTACCGTAGGGTTTGAAGGACCTGTTGAATATGTTTCATGTGATCTTCCCAAATCTTACTGAAGATGAGGATATCATACATATATACAACCACGATCGAGTTGGTGAAAGGCCACAATATGTCATCCATCAATCTCATAAAATTTGCGGGGGGATTTGTCAACCTGAAGGGCATGGAAAACCAATCAAAGAGACCCTCTTTGGAATTGAAGGTGGCGTTCCATACATGTGTGGGTTCGATTGAAATTTTGTGATATTTGTACTTAAAATCAATCTTGCTGGAGTACTTATCCCCTTTGAGCTAGTCAAGAAGGTCATCAATGCACGAGATTTAGTATCTATTATTGACTATGCTTTTTTTTCAGTGCCTAATAATCAACGCAGATCCTCCAAGTCCCATCTTTATCCTATACAAGTATAATTAGGCTCCCACAAGGTGAGGGACTTTTTCATATGTTCCATTTTTGTAGCAACTCCTAGATCTGTTGTTTGATTTCATCATTTTCTATAATATATCAGTGGTATATTATCCCATTAGGTAGAGGAGCTCCAAGATTTAGATCGATTAAATGCTTGATATAACAGTGCAAAGGTACCCCTGTGGGTGAGGAGAAGATGTCCCCTTACTCTTCCATAACCTTATCCACTTGCTTCTGTTGTATGGAGGGGCCCTTTATGGGGGCATGGATGTGTCCACGATATTCACATTACTTTGAGAGATAATTAGGAAGAAAACAAATTGCCTAGTCTGGGAGATGATCTTACTGCATTTTTAGCAAAGATGAAAGAAATGGTGGTAGGTGGGGGTACCTATGGTATTGTGTATAACATTGATTTGTGCAGCTTGAAAGGTACTCCCACAACCCCTGGGTACTGGGCTTGTGAAGTGTTGGCCCACAAATGGGCTTTATGGGAAATTTATCCAAGACTTTGGCTTTGGACCCAAAGTGGTGGGTAAATACCGAAGAAGAAATTATTTGTTTAATCATCAAAATCAAGAGGGATACCCTTGAAGGGAAAGGGGCACCTAAGGGTTTGATGATGTGGTGAAATTAAATGAAATAGATCTCTTGCCTAATGTTAGTTGGGATTTTCTAAACAAAATAAAGTTGACTTGGAGTCATCGCATGAACCTTGATGGCTAATTGATTCCCTCATGAAGTCTATAAGAAGAGGAGAGGTCATGCTCATTTAGCACCAACAAAGAGCAACCATCCAGTCAAAAGACAAGCCTAAGAAGGACATATAACTTATGTTGGGAAAGATACTGAGAGGGGGGGGGGGGTGAATCAGTATTTAGAGCTATCTGAAATTTTTTTACTTTTTCTTTCTTTTAAAACCATATGCTACTTTACTGAACCCAACTCGCGTATACACGCGGATATCCTTAATAAAACTCACGTATGTCCAGAGATCTTATTATGCATTTAATTCTTTACTTAGATCATTGCATCATTCATTCATCAGATGTTTTAGAAAGTAGTAAGCATGTGCAGTAATAACAGAATAAACCATCACACATTACCAACACACATGAACACCAGTGTTTAAGGTGGAAACTCAATTTGGGAGAAAACCACCACTGCTGTCATCTCTGTCTTCAATATTTATTATAAAGAAAACTTCTTACAATTTTGTATTGGCGCAGATTCATACTAGCACGTAGGCACCCACCTGCAGAAGGCTGCAACCTTCTCTTGTTCTCCAACCACTACTGGAAGGGAGCTCCAACCCCCTGATCTCATTTACCAGCCTCTCCTGGAAGGGAGCTATGACCCCCTGAAGTTAGCACCAGATTCTACTGGTAGAAAGATTCCACTTTCATACTGAAGGCTTCAACCCTCAGATCCACTGCAGACCACGTTTCATCAATTTTCAAACTGGATCAAACAGCTTCAACACAACCCTTCACTTAACATCAACAAACATACTTTGCCCAATACTTCAAACAGAACAGTGAGACCACTGTAACCAGAATATCAGAAATAACCCAAACTTCAGAATAGATATGCAGATGTAAACTCAACCCTGAACATTCATTAATTCAAATATCATACGCTACTTTTATTCACTGAAGCCGCGTGTATACACGCTTTTCTTTGTATCAACCTGCGTATCCTTCTAAGAATACTGATTTTCAGAATGTGATCAAACTCAGATTCAAATCTGAGGCTTTCAGTCAGACACCTTCTCAGCAATGCAGAACCTTTAGACAATCAGTTAGTTTTAACCATGTTTTCTCAATCAGTGATTATATTTGTTCATTATCAAATCAGCAACATACTCCATATTCAATCAACCCAGACCTTCAAGTAGACTTCATTGACCGACATTAGAGAGAAAACAGAAATCACAGAAGTATTATCTGTAAATAAGCTTCAGAAACCCTAACTTCCATACGCCCTTTTAATGAAGCGAACCCGTGTATATACGTGCTTTTACCAAGACAAACTAGCGTATAGATCTGTAAAAGATACTATTTGCAGAACAGACTAGATCTATAAACTTACCCAGATTTCTTCAATTTCTTCATCAGACTTGCGCCAGGTCTTCATCATTTCTTTTGCAGATCATCCTCGAGATTCATCATTTCTAGATCTAGAGATCTTAAACCTTCATCATATCCATAGGTGCATCATAGATTCAGATCTATCAATTAAGAACATAGTTCATCCATGCAGATATTCCTTAGAGAGATTTATTCATTAACAACCCTTTCACTTGCACACACTTGCACTATGATCTTCTTCTCCTTATATAGATTTAGCCTTTGTCAATACCATGAGTCAAAACCATTCAACCACTGATGGTATTCCTGGACGGGATCAAATAGATAATCCAACGCTCAATACTATGGGCCAATACCATGGTTATGTCCCCTGGTTTTATAAATTTAGAGTGCAAATAGGCATACGCGACTTGGTACGTACTTTGCCATGTACATACGCTACTTTGCCTTTACAAACCCGCGTATGCTTTTGTGACATATCTTATTCATCATTATTCTGGCACTTACTGGAATTCTTTTCTCTGTCACATCTGTAGCTACATCATCCTAACATATTTAACACATAGGTTGCTTATAATAGGCAACTCATCAAGCAGGTTTCTATCAAGGACAACTTCATCAAGTAGGTTGCCATCAAGGACAACACATTCAATATAATAGTATACAAGAAACATATTGCCAACAATCTCCCCCTTTGGCCTTGATGGCAACTATGACCAGAAATACATTCAACAACATTCTCCCCCTTTGACATCAAGGGCAAAGGGTAGATCAAGATCCTTTGTACCGACAATACCATGCTCCCCCTGAGATCATGCTGCATCTTCAAACATAATATTCAATGAAGTACATGACTCTATGACCTTTCCTATCACCAAGGACTCAAACTTACATCAATGATCCAACCAAGTGGATTTACATATGTGCCACAAGTACCCAACCAAGTGGGTTTACACATTTGAAGAAGTCCTTACATGACTAAATATAACAATTTACATCATGGGTCTCAACATGACCTTTTCATCAAATTACAAAAATGACTTATACAATCAAGATCAAATAATCTTAAGCATGAGATCAGACCACAACAATTAATTAGAATGGCAACAATGCATCCTTTCAATATGACCAAATATCCCCCTTAGCTTGTGCATCCTGAACATTTTCAACAACAAATCATCAAGGCATCTTCATCAAATATCAGAGAATGAAACAGAAATATGAGAGCTAAAACATCACCAGAGATACCCAACAACACCACAGCTGTATTGAAGAATGTTGACCCAGAAAAATTTTGTTAGCAGACCCATACGCGGTTTTCTATGTATAAACTTGTGTATATACGCGACTTTCCTACAGGAAATCCGCGTATCCAATTTAATCTTCTGTATTTAAGTAGATCTGATCTTCTGCATGGCAGAGACTACTCCCAGCTTCTGTCTGAGATATTCAAATGCTTCCCTGGGTAAAGGTTTGGTAAATATATCAGCCACTTGTTCTTTGGAGGGGACATACTCCAACTTCACCTTTTGTTCAAGCACTTGTTCACGTAAGAAGTGAAACTTGATGGGAATGTGCTTGGTCTTGGAATGCATAACAGGATTCTTTGAGATACTGATGGCACTTGTATTATCATACATAATGGAGATAGGAGGTGAAAATTTGATTTGAAAGTCTTGTAAGGTTTGCATCATCCAAAGAAGTTGAGTGCAACATGATGCTGCAGCTACATATTCTGCTTCTGCTGTAGATAAGGCAATAGAGCTTTGCTTCTTGCTGAACCAAGATACTAACTAGGGCCCCATGTAGAATGCACCACCACTAGTGCTTTTCCGATCATCAACATTTCCAGCCCAATCTGCATCAGTGTAAGCATGAAGAGTGAGATCAACATTCTTTGGATACCATAGTCCAAAGTCTTGAGTTCCTTGTAGATATTCGAATATTCTTTTGACAGCCTAAAGGTGAGACTCTTTTGGATTAGATTGGAATCGTCCAACAATCCCAACTGCATGCATAATGTCTGGTCTAGTCCCAGTGAGATAAAGTAGACTTCCTATCATAGATCTGTATTCTGGTTGATTCACCGTGGGAGAATCATCATGAGAGCTGAGATTACATCCGGTTATCATTGGTGTACTTACAGGTTTGCACTCTTCCATGCCATACTTCTTCAGAATTTGTTTAAGATATTTTTCTTGTGATAAGAATATGCCATCTGTTGCTTGATGCACTTGCAAGCCAAGAAAGAATGTTAGTTCCCCAAGTAAAGACATTTCAAATTCTTGCTGCATAACAGAAGCAAATTTCTGACTCATAGACTCTTCATTACTTCCAAAGATGATATCATCAACATATAAAACCACAATCAATAGTTTATCATTTTTAGTTTTTGTTTATAAGTTGCTATCAGCAGACCCCCTTTGAAAAACCTTGTTGATGAAGATATTTGTCAAGACGATAATACCATGCCCTTGGAGCTTGTTTGAGACCATATAGAGCCTTTTTAAGTCTAAAAACAAGTTTTTCATCATTTCCCAAAATGAATCCTTCTGGTTGTTCTATATAAACTTCTTCTTCTAGGTCACCATTGAGAAAAGCAGATTTAACATCCATTTGATAAACTTTGATTTGTTGGAAGCTTGAAAAAGCACGAAACATTCTTATGGCTTCAAGTCTAGCTACAGGAGCAAAATTTTCTTCAAAGTCTATACCTTCTTGTTGAGCATGCCCCTTGCAAACAAGTCTAGCTTTATTTCTTATAACATCCCCATTCTCATTTAACTTGTTTTTGAATATCCATTTAGTTCCAATGACATTTTTGTCATGAGGTCTTGGTACTAATTCCCAAGTGTGATTCTTTTCAATTTGATCAAGCTCTTCATTCATGGCTTAAATCCAACATTCATCTTTGCTAGCTTGATTGACATTGTGTGGTTAAATAGTGGATAGAAATGCCGGATAGCTAGAAGATCCCACAAGAGTCCTTCTTGTTTGTACACCTGATCCCTTTTCTCCCAAAATTTGAGATTCTGGATGATTCTTTTGAACATATCTGGATGGAGCTTTTTCAGATAAATCACCTTTGGGTTCTTCAATGGGTTCACTGTCTATATCATTTCTATTTGATGTAGAAGGATATATGTCACCATCGTCTTCATCTGTTGTTTTTTTTTCTTCTTTTGGAGCTGTAGGAGACTCATCAATAACAACATCAATACATTCAACAATCTTCCGAAGTCTTTTATTGTAACATTTATATGCTCTACTCCTAGAGGAGTAACCAAGAAGTATTCCTTCATCTGCTCTGGGTTCAAACTTGCCAAGTTTTTCATCATTATTTTTGATAAAACATTTGCTTCCAAAAACTCTAAAATGCTTCACAGTGGGAGGATTACCATACCAGAGTTCATATGGAGTTTTATCACTATTTACACGAACATGTGCCTTGTTAAGAATATTTACCGTTGTATGTGCTGCTTCTCCCCAAAATGTGTCAGGTGTTCCAGAATCATCAAGCATAGCTCTAGCCATTTGTTGAACTGTTCTATTCATTCTTTCTGCTACGCCATTTTGTTGTGGAGTGCCAGCTATAGAAAACTGTCTTTTTATGCCATGTTGTTGACAAAATTCAAGGAATTCATATGATGTATATTCTCCTCCTCGATCAGATCTAAGACACTTGATTTTTAGATCTAATTCATTTTCAACCAGTGCTTTGAAGATCTGAAATTTCTCAAATGCTTCATCTTTGTGTTTAATCAACCCAATCCAACACATTCTAGAGAAATCATCAATAAATAAGATATAGTATTGTTCACCACGTGGTGATTTTTTCCTCACAGGTCCACATATGTCAGTATGAATGAGTTCAAGAGGCTTACTTGATGATCCTTCCTTGGCATTAAATTGTACTCTGGTTTGCTTACCGAATTGGCAGGATTTGCATATGATATTTTCAGTTAGAGTAATATTGGGAAGATCACGAATAGCTTTAAGTCTGCTTGATTTGCTGATTTGAGAGAAGCTCAGATGCCCCAACCTTCTATGCCATAGCCAGTTTTCTGAAGATTTACTCAAGTAACATTGTTATTTGCAGTTCTTCAATACATACAAGTTGCTTGGAGTTCTTTTTCCTTTAATAATTGTTTTACCTGTATCAAGATCATGTACTACACATTCTTTTGAACTAAAGACAACTTCAGTTCCTTGATCACACATTTGACTTACACTTAACAAGTTATGATTTAATCCATCCACATACATGACATTATTAGCTTTCACCTTTTCTTTTAAGAAGACATACCCTTTTCCCTTAATGACAGCAGGAGTATCATTTCCAAATGTAACATTCTTCTCCTTTTCTAGAGCACTATATGCAAGAAGTTTGTTTTTGTCACCCGTCATGTGTTTTGAGCATCTACTATCAATGTACAATTGGTTTTCTTCACCTTCTGCAAATAAAGCTATGCCACAATTTTCAACCTGTAATTCCTTCTTTTTCCACACTTTGGAGCTTGAAAAAAGATGCTCTTTTGGCTGAAATTTGCTCCTGCATTCAGATTCTTCATGGCCAAAGTTATTGCAATAAGCACATTCAACTTCATTTTGAAGAGGAGAAAAGTTGTTATAGGCATTCTTCTTTGTTCCAATATCAATCCTTTTCTTTCTTGCTTCTCTTGTCATAATGGTTTTATATGCAACACATTGAACAGCTTTATGACCAAAATTGTGACATGAGAAACATTGTCCATTGAAGAAGGAATTTCTGCGATCATGAAATCTTCTACTTGAATTTACCTGTTGATTGGTGTTTCTTTGAAAGATATTCCTGTTAGTGTTTTTTGAATTGAGATGATCATGCTTTACCTGTAAAGATTATTTATTCCCTTGCTGAGTGGCAGAATGTTGTATATTAGCTGTAGCTGCTTTTAGATAATTTGGTGCTGAAGCTTGAGAAGATTCTCCGATATATCCAAGACCTGTCTTTATAAGAGGAGAACATTGTACCTTGATAATCTCATCTAAGGTTTCAGATCCTTTAGGAAATCTAAGATTCAAAGTCTTTACTTTCTCAATTTCTTTTCTTAGACTTACTACTTCACATTCTAATTTCTCATTGTGTTTCTCCCTTTCTTCTAGCTGATTTTTCAGAGTCTCTATGGTTATTTTACTTTCTTCTAAGCATACTTTGAGTTGATTGTTTTCATAAAGAAAATCATTGTCCTCTAAAGCATCCATAAAAGTATCCTTTTCTTCTCTAGATTCTTTTTCAAAAGCCATGAGAATTCTAAGATCTTGTTCACATTCTTCCTCACTATCAGATAACCCATCACTGTCTTCATGAGTATAGTAACTTTTTCTATTGCTAAATCGATTCTTTTTCCTTCTTGCTACTTCCTTCCCTTTTTCATGTGTTTCTTTATGAGGAAACTTAGCAGCATAATGACCAACTCTTCCACAATCAAAACATTTGAAAGGAATCTTATCTCTGAACCGTCCTGTGCCAAGTTGGAGTTTCTTTACAAAATTTACCTCATCTTCTTCTGAGATATATCCTGATCCTTCTGTTTCTTGTAATTCTTTCCATTTTGTAGAAGCTCTAAAGATGGCTTCTTTGACTTCAGATGGTCCTCCTCTTCTCATTTCATATGCAGTTAGTATGCCATGAAGTTGCACCACAGTAAGATTTTGAAGATCTTGCTTTTCTTCAAGAGCAGAAACTTTTGACTCAAATTTTGCCGTTAGTTATCTTAAAATTTTCTCAACCAAAGTAGTTTCGGTTATTTTTTCTCCCAGATTTCTCATATGATTTACAATATCATCAAGATGTAAAAAGAAATTGGCAATGCTCTCCTCATTATCCATTTTTAGATTCTCATATTGAATTATGAGAGTTTGGAGTTTAGCACCTTTTGCCTTTGCATCACCTTCATAACTTAGAATGATTTTGTCCCATATTGCCTTTGCTGTATTCAACTGCATGACTTTGACAAATTCTGATTCAGTTAGACTTCCCAATAGAGCATTGATCGCCTTTGCATTTGTTTCATAATTCTTTCTTTCCGTTGGATCTGTTGGTACTGCGGCTGTATATTGATATCCTCCTTCAACAATAGCCCATACATCTGCTCCCAGAGACTGAAGATAGGATCTCATCCTTGTTTTCCAGAAGATTAAATTGTTTCTGTTAAAGAGCGGAGGCCTGATAGATGTTGTTCCATCTTGATTGCTCATCTTGCTTGATCTTCATTCTAGCGGCTAAGATTTTTCAGAAGGACCTGCTCTGATTCCAATTGTTAGGAAAGATACTGAGAGGGGGGGGGGGGGGTGAATCAGTATTTAGAGCTATCTGAAATTTTTTACTTTCTCTTTCTTTTAAAACCATACGCTACTTTACTGAACCCAACTCGCGTATACACGCGGATATCCTTAATAAAACTTGCGTATGTCCAGAGATCTTATTATGCATTTAATTCTTTACTTAGATCATTGCATCATTCATTCATCAGATGTTTTAGAAAGCAGTAAGAATGTGCAGTAATAACAGAATAAACCATCACACATTACCAACACACATGAACACCAGTATTTAAGGTGGAAACCCAATTCGGGAGAAAACCATCGCTGCTGTCGTCTCTGTCTTCAATATTTATTATAAAGAAAACTTCTTACAATTTTGTACTGGCGCAGACTCATACCAGCACGCAGGCACCCACCTGCAGAAGGCTGCAACCTTCTCTTGTTCTCCAGCCACTACTGGAAGGGAGCTCTAACCCCCTGATCTCGTTTACCAGCCTCTCTTGGAAGGGAGCTACGACCCCCTGAAGTTAGCACTAGCTTCTACTGGCAGAAAGATTCCACTTTCATACTGAAGGCTTCAACCCTCAGATCCATTGCAGACCACGTTTCATCAATTTTCAAAATGGATCAAACAGCTTCAACACAACCCTTCACTTAACATCAACAAACATACTTTTCCCAATACTTCAAACAGAACAGTGAGACCACTGTAACCAGAATATCATAAATAACCCAGACTTCAGAATAGATATGTAGATGTAAACTCAACTCTGAACATTCATTAATTCAAATATCATACGCTACTTTTATTCACTGAAGCCGCGTGTATACACGCTTTTATTCGTATCAACCTGCGTATACTTATGAGAATAGTGATTTACAGAATGTGATCAAACTCAGATTCAGATTTGAGGCTTTCAGTCAGACACCTTCTCAGCAATGCAGAACCTTTAGATAGTCAATTAGTTTTAACCATGTTTTCTCACTCATCCTTCATCATGTTTTCTCAATCAGTGATTATATTTGTTCATTATCAAATCAGCAACATACTCCATATTCAATCAACCCAGACCTTCAAGTAGACTTCATTGACCGACATTAGAGAGAAAACAGAAATCACAGAAGTATTATCTGTAAATAAGCTTCAGAAACCCTAACTTCCATACGCGCTTTTAATGAAGCGAACCTGCGTATATACGTGCTTTTACCAAGACAAACTACCGTATAGATCTGTAAAAGATAATATTTGCAGAACAGACCAGATCTATAAACTTACCAAGATTTCTTCAATTTATTCATCATACTTGTGCCAGGTCTTCATCATTTCTTTTGCAGATCATCCTAGAGATTCATCATTTCTAGATCTAGAGATCTTAAACCTTCATCATATCCATAGGTGCATCATAGATTCAGATCTATCAATTAAGAACAGAGTTCATCCATGCAGATATTCCTTAGAGAGATTTATTCATTAACAACCCTTTCACTTGCACACCTTTGCACTATGATCTTCTTCTCCTTATATAGATTTAGCCTTTGTCAATACCATGAGTCAAAACCATTCAACCGCTGATGGTATTCTTGGACGGGATCAAATAGATAATCTAGCGCTCAATACTATGGGCCAATACCATGGTTATGTCCCCTGGTTTTATAAATTTAGAGTGCAAATAGGCATACGCGACTTCGTACGTACTTTTCCACGTACATACGCGACTTTACCTTTACAAATCCGCGTATGCTTTTGTGACATATCTTATTCATCATTATTCTGGCACTTACTGGAATTATTTTCTCTTTCACATCTGTAGCTACATCATCCTTACATATTTAACACATATTTTTCTTATCATAGGCAACTCATCAAGCAGGTTTCTATCAAGGACAACTTCATCAAGTAGGTTGCCATCAAGGACAACACATTCAATATAATAGGATACAAGAAACATATTGCCAACAACTTATAAATAGATGAGATGGATAAGGAGAAAATGTGAGTCTGTTCTAAGTATTGTAAGAGGCCGAGTTACCCCTATGAGGCAACCAAATTTATGTGCAGAAGACCTTTGTTCTTATGTGGTTTTGTGCCATATATGTTTGTGTTTCTCTTTGTAATATAGGCCAAGTTTTTCCAGCGTTAACAAGGAAGGATGAGGTCCTTATGGGGCTATAAAAAAGGTATGAAAGGTCTACCATAAGGTTGGGTTAAGGGTAGATTTCCCTCAAGTTTCATGCCGTATTTTGAAGGCTTGTTAGGAAGTAATCTCAAGAGGTCATTATAGAAATTTAGAGGCAAAAAATGGGAATCAAAACAAAAATGTACAACATAAATAAATTGTATAAGAACCAATAAGATTCAATGTGATGATGCCAACCAAGGGGGACGATTCACCATTTTTGGAGTAAAAATGTAAAAAGATAAAAAAAATAAAAAAGGTACTTTTTTCAACTCGTATTTTCAACTTATATCCCTAATATTTTACTCAAAATTTGAGCATATTTTATCCCTAATATTTTACTCAAATTTCGAGCAGGAGCACTCGTTGGATGCACAATTTAATTTTGCATTCAAGGAGTACCAATGTTGTATATTTTTGATGGACCCTACTACACAGAAAATGTCAAATATATGAATAAACATGATTGAAATCATGTTTTTTCATGCATTTCACATTTTTCATGTAGTAGGGTCCACCGAAAGTATGCAACATGTCTACTCCTTGGATAAAAAATCAAAGTTCACATCCAAAAAATTCTCTCACTTAAAATTTGAGTAAAATCGTAGGGAGATAAGTTGAAAAAGTGGTTTATATTTTTTGCCCTCCAAAACTTGATGAGGTAATATAAACTTATTTTATTATTTCCAATATTATTTTATAATATTCCTTAGGAGGCCCATTTTAGACCTAAAAAATTCTCTAATATATGGTGGTTGATTAGTCCGATCTATGCTGACCTCGGAGTTTTACAAAGAGTTTAGAGAACTTAGGTAATTCTATGCCCTAGACCAAGTTCATTACGTTATCACTCTCCCCAACTTCCTAGGCTGAAAATAGGAGTGAATAAAGGTAACCACAAACCAAATTTTAGCTAGGTAGCTAGCCCCACCTACCCAGAGAGGGCTATCTCTGTGTCACTTTTTAAATATTCAATTTTAGGTTGAGTTCCAGATTTTAGGCTAGATATGAGTTATATGTTTTAAAATTTGTTTGTTGGATACTAATAATGATTAGTGAAACTAATGGTGAATTAAAATACTAAATTGCAGAGAAAAAAGTGAGGCAAGATAGGAAAACTATTTGAACACAATTAAATTGTCATTTGTGTATAGTGGTAGAAAAAGGCAGGGGTCTAAATGAGAATTTTACTGAATTCATTCATCAGAAGAAAAGACACATTTGTACAAATATTAATAAATAGAACATGTAACTGATCTCTGCTTATAAATTGATAAGATTTCTACACAGAAACTGAAATGGAAATGTAATAACAGAGAGAAAACACAATGCTCAAAAGAAATACCACATGAATCTCACAATATTGCTGCAACTCCTTTGATTTCATTAAAAATAGGTCCACAGTAATACACAGAGTCTCAAAAAATCTATTATCCAACAGTAATATTTCGTACAACGAAGTCTTACAGAAAATTAAAATTACAACAGTCACATTAAAGGCTATCATAACAGATAGCGCTTTCTTTACTAACTAAATTCTAACTGCATTATGGAAATAAATTCAATTTGCTGTGCTAGCGCTACTCTAACTGAAAACTATTGCTGAAGGAGATAATTGTGGGTTGCGCTAGCTGTCAGTTGACTAATGATCTGGCAGAGTTTTGAATTTTCTCTTTTTACTAATTATTCTTGGAATTCACACATCTTTTCCTAGCGCTCTTCATTAGGGATGAATAATTTCATTACCTTACGGTAAACTTCATCTGGTTTAGTGTATTTAGCAAAAGCGAGCCTCACTACAAAAACATGTTTGATCTCATACTGAATATAAATGTCATTACTCAAGGTTCCCAATAGTGCCCTTCCTGTCAATGTGCCTTTTTATTTGAAAAATTGGTAGTATCTCTGGAAATTTCTTTCAGTCTTCTCCAATAGTCCTCTTTGGTCATCAATTTGTCATTAATCACAAGTAGAGAAGGCAACCCTTTCTATGTCAGAGGCTCTATTCTGCTGAATAATCTTTGAAGTGTAATCTCCATATTGTGACACTTTTCCTCAAGCTAAAGAATCAAATTCTTCTTTGTGAGCACATTATTCACTTCCAGGATTTTTTCTGTTCTGTCATCAATGCCCAAATCATCCAGCATACTTGTTCTTTTCATTCAGAAACTTAATGATGTTGTTTGCTATTGCAGGCTTGTCTCCTAGCTGTGCTTTGATTGTTGTAATAGCCTCATTTTATTTTTGTATTAGCTCCATTTGAACAAATATGATATGTATACTTGGCCAAATCTCATTAAGAGATGCCATAATGTCTGCAAAAATTATCTCTTTTACTTGGCCCAAATTTTTTCCAACATCTGATTCCTTTTTCTCTCTTTGAAACCTCTCAATCAATTTTTTGGCTCTCTGTGCTTCAACTACATGTGAAATATCAGCATTAGATTTCTGAAATTGTAATAATTTTACCCGATCCTTTAATTTCTTTATCTCTTCTTCTTGAATGGACATATTTTGAACTACTTTGGTGAGCTGCTCAGTTCCATTTGCAATACTTTCTGTAGAAGTTTGAGCTATAGGGATGGCTGCCAGAGGCACTGCTTCTAAAGGAACCTTTGATGTTTTTACTACTGCTTCCTTTTCCTTTATCATTTTTTCTAATTCTGATTCCATCTGATTTATTTGAGAATTCTGCTCCATAATTAATTTCACCATTTATGTTTTTTGAGATTCAGTGTCTTCAATATCTTTTGCCATTGGATCTTCTCTGGCTGGAATCTTCAATTGTTTCCTCAATGCTGCTATGTTAACATTTTCATTCTTGATGATTTCCTCTATTGCATTGATATTGGAAGGATCATATCCAATTTTAATCACCAGATCTTCTAGATTTTTGATTCTTATGTCCTTAGCAAAGGAAGACACTTTCTCCATTTTCAGCTATGATTGTACATTTGCCAATGAAACCTACAGTTTTGATAAATTCATAGCAGTGTTAGTGAGAGTTGATGAAATCATCTCACTAGTTTGCTTGTGTAACCCCATTTGATCTATTGGATGAATCTATTTTGTATCAAAATCAAATGCTGTATTTTTGTAATTTGCTTCTAATTTTGGCTATGGAATTTGTGCTTGAAGAAAAGTAAATTGCCTTTTTCCCTTTTTTGTGTCAAAAGATGAGAGAAACCTGCTCCGAGAGTTGGGAATTTGCTTCCAAAATTGATTGTATGTACTAGTCTTTAACATTTCATTCTTCATCTTGATCTCTTTGAAGGTGTCAAAAACAATCTTCTTCTCCCCTGTCGCAACAATACTAGTCCAAATGGATTTATGCTGATCGCTGATCTTTAGAAACTATAGAAGTAGTAGGAGTAGTATAAGTACTTTGATCACTTGCCTGTGTGGAAGGAGGTGTCTCTTTAGTAATAATAATTACTTCTTTCTATGACTCCTTGCTAGGATTGACCTTTGTTTTAAGCTTTGTCTTCTTCCTATAATGAATTTTAAACTCTTTGCTGGATGAATCAGTCATTGGAGATGACTGATATTATCTAACCCTATTCCCTACTCTTTCCTGTGCAACAACAGTCTGCAATGCTGATGTAGACAATGTTTGTTCTTCAACCTCCTGTAAAGTACCTTCAATCCATTCAAGATGATTCATATATTTTTCAATCTCTGGTCTAGGTGTAGGAAAATATGGTGTATATTTATTCTCTACCCTTAATTTAGAAATGACACCAACTAGATCATAAGACCATGTGAAACTTGGGCTAAACTGCATCTCTTTCAACAATTTATCTACTTCCTCCCCTGTTGTCCTGCTATTACAGATAGAAGGTCCTATATGTGTTTTGATTTTGAATTGTGATTTTTTTTAGAAGAGACAAAACACACTTCATCAACATTAATCATTTGTCTAATGTACTCCAATGCAAAAATCCTCATTGGGAGGAATTTTGGCAATTTATAAGGGGGAAGCTCACAGCCATAAATTATGAGTTCTGTATAGTTTTGATGAAGATACCAATCCCTTATTGTAGCTTGATATGATAGTTGCAATACCTCTCTAATTTCTTCACTAATCTTGGGCTCTGTAGTGCTATTCAATAAACTGAGTGCTGGATGAAGAAACAATTCCACAAATTTCTTATATGAATACTCTTTCTGTTCCTTCATGACTAATGAAGTCCAGAAAATGTTTAACTGTTGATTTCCTTCTTCATCCAATTTCTATAAGGAAAACTTAAATTTGTCTCCTTGAGAATATAAGGACAAGTAAACTAACACAGAGGCATAACTGAAAACCTCTTCAGTTGTGAATTAAAAAAACTAATCATGGATATAATCTGCAATGAATTGATGAAATTAAAAATGATAGAGGGTTTGGAATCTGTGGAGAATATGGACATGAATCCTACGAATAATAACCAAGGAGGTAGGAAATGACTATGACGATTTGCTTGGATCTCTCTGGGAAAATGGATGATGGAAATGGAGGGTTTTTCTTGGGTAATGGATCATTTTCAGTCATGAACAACTAAAGAGTTTGAGCTCTATTGGGAAAATATAACTTCTGATATATTTCAATCAAGGCTTCTTGGGAAAATAGCGTGGCATTCTCCATGGTTGGGGCTTGCATCATTTTTTCAATGGTTTGGGTAGTGATGGTCACTAAAATCTCTCCTGTTGGAGCGATAATAACTCTCTGGTTGGGCATATACCAAGCTTGGCATCTTCTAACAAATTTTGGAGCACTATGGGTGTGAGGAAAGATAAAACATGGAATATTAGAATCCCATAGTCCTATATCATCAGATTTATCTGAGAATTTATCATCCCGCTCAAGGTCACAAAGAGCTTCATGTATTTTATGGTCTTTGTCTACTAATGATATGTGATGAAAGTCAGTTGGAAGGTGTAACAATAGACTTACTGGTTCTTCTGGTCCTTTGTTCTTCGTAGGCATGGTTGGCTCTGTTGAAATGGTTGAAACAGGAATTTATGATGAAAAACAGAGGTCGAGACTGAGGAAAAGCTCTGCAAAACGAAATAATGTGAGCAACTACAAAGGAAGGATTTAGACAGTGGGAAGGTTGATCTCCGGAGTTTTGGAAGTAATTGTAATTTGGTAATTCTATGCAGAGCAAATTGAAAAGCAGAATAAAAGTTGAAAAAAGGTGTTTAGTGATGAATTTATGGATAGCTGGTTTAATTCTCATTTAAAATGGCGCGGGTACGTTTCCTAACAGTTAGCAATTAAATTAATTGGGCTAACGGTTATGGAAAGACGAGAATTAAGTTGATTGGACAGTCCACAGTCCACGTTGGCATGACATAACTAGCGGGTGGAGTGGTGGTTTCATTCAGTGGGTAAGCGAGATTTCAAAGGGGTAGCTTGGCATAAGTGGGGGGGGGGGGGGGGGGGGGGGGGGGGGGGGTGCGAAATCATCCGCTATGACACGATCAAAGGGGGGTCGCCTTGAAACCACCCTGCACCACCCCCCCGCCGGGCGTTAAGAGTAAGATATGGGGCGGGCGGGGGGGGGGGGGGGGGGTGTTAAGTCTCGTATGGGGCTTACCCGATGACTTAATGTATGAATGACCTGAAGGGTAGTTAACGTACGATGAAGTTTTAATAAATGGTGGGGTATGGGTATGACAAAGGCGATGTGACATGGATTATTAATGAGTAAGGAAATGTAACGTGTCACATGGGCAGTGGAGAATAACACATAATATTTAAATCCTATGGTCTTGAGGGTGAATTTTTGAAATAATAAAGATAAAACTTTGATAAGCATGCAATTTCGAAAATAAATTTCTCCTGCAAAGCTCTGCATTTCTCTTCAGATACAAAAATAGAATAAAGAAATTTTATGACCTACAGAGTTTATTTGGGACTATTAAAACCAATTTACTCCTTCAACTAGACCTTTATGGATGAAATAGAGGTTTGACTGCCTTAATTTTTAGTGGAAAAGTAAAGATTTTTCATGGGGCAGTTTTGACCCTAACTTGACCTATATGAGATGGAGTGACATGATTTTATACCTCTAAATGGAGATAAAATAATGTGAAGGAGTAGCATATCATGATAGGACTTGTTCAGTGATCAAAATTATTGCTGAAGAATAATTGGAAAAGCAAATTTTTTTGAATAATGACCTAATGGAAACTCTCAAAAGAGCTATCTTAGATCACTAAAAAACTGGCTCTAACATTGGCTCTAGCTAGGGATGGCAGCTCCTTCAAGAGGTGTCAAGAACACTGTAGTTCAGGTAGCCTTACCATTTGGGATATGGAGTCAAATGGAATTTGAAAAACTGAAACAAAATGAAAACTTTGACTAAAAATAACTGACTTGAATTCGACTTGACAGGAGACTAAAACTTGTGAACTTTAAAAATAAAAAAGATAACATGAACTATTTGTAGAAGTCTCATGGCCTTCTCCTCGGGCTTCAAAATTTTGCAACAATTCTCTTACTTTCTGAGTATCAAATGTAAACTGGTATATACAATGGCAGTGAATTTCTTTATGAGGATTTTAAAAAACACAATGCTTTAGAAACCTACCATTGATAGGTCCTCCCAACATTTCCTGCCCTTCAAGATCTTCTAGCAAAAATGCTTTGTTTCCTCTGAATGCTATAATCTTGTAAGGTCCTTTCCAGAGTTTGTCAAATTTCCCATGCTTGCCCTTATCTTCATTTCTGGCATCCCATCTTAGAACAATGTCTCCAATCTTAAAGTCATTAGCCTTTGTTTTTCTGTCAAAAATCTTTTTGATTTTTTCATGCAACTTTGAAGTATTGCTGAAAAATTCATATATTGATTGTTGCAAATGTATCATTTGGTTTATCCTTCTCTGAATATCATTAGGCTCACTGTCAAATTCCTGAAAAATATTCATTACTGGAACAACCAAAGAAGAAGGGAAAACATTGTCAACTTCATAAACAAGCTGAAAAAGGAGATATGTCAATTGATCTTTTTGTGCTCACTCTATCATCCCATAGAGCATTTGTAAGCTTCTTGTGCCAATTACTTTTGTTTTCCTGTAACATCTTGATAATATTCACCAAAGACTTATTAGATTATTCTGCAAGCCCATTTCCCTGAGGATACATTAGGGGAATTTTGAGGTCTAGAATGGGCCTCCTAAAGAAATAATAAAATAATATATAAACCAAAAAAATAATATTTATGAATTTGAAATTAAGTTTTTGCACCACAATCCATGTAACCATAGTTAAATTCAATTCAAAAGTTGTACCAAAATAAAATTAATAAATAAATTGTATTGATGTGACTATAAATAAGAATGAGATTGTCAAGAAAAAGTCATTATCCTTTAACAACTAATGCATTTTTCCTTTGTACTTAAATAACTTAAAACAAAATCTAAACATAAATTTATAAATTATTAATTATATTATATGTTATTAATTAAAACTTATATTATTTAAATTGTATAATAATGTTGGGAAAAATACTGAGAGGGGGGGGGGGGGGAGGGGGGGCGGGGGGGGGCACCCAAAGATTAGACCACCATTAGAAATTTTTTTACTTTTTCTTTCTTTTAAAAACCATACACTACTTTACTGAACCCAACTTGCGTATACACGCAGATATCCTTAAGAAAACTTACGTATGTCCAGAGATCTTATTATGCATTTAATTCTTTACTTAGATCATTGCATCATTCATTCATCAGATGTTTAGTAAGCAGTAAAAATGTGTAGTAATAACAGAATAAACCATCACACATAAGCAACACACATGAACACCAATATTTAAGGTGGAAACCAAATTCGGGAGAAAACCACCGCTGTTGTCGTCTCTGTCTTCAATATTTATTATAAAGAAAACTTCTTACAACTTTGTACTGGTGCAGACTCATACCAGCACGCAGGCACCTACCTGCAGAAGGCTGAAACCTTCTCTCGTTCTCCAGCCACTACTGGAAGGGAGCTCCAACCCCCTCACTGAATGCTTCGACCCTCAGCACTACCATGGACCACGTTTCATCAATTTTCATACTGGATCCAACAACTTTCACACAACATACCTTGTAGGCCACTTTTCATCAGATTTTCAGATTGGACCCACTCCATACATCAAACTGAAACTTATAACTCCATCAACCAGTCAACCAACAACTTGATCTTCAATCAACATAATCAGCAGCATATTCAACATTAAAACAACCCAGAACTGTATGAATACATCATCGATGACAGCGTAAAACAAATCAAACATTTTCATTCCACACAATTTTCAAGAAACCCTAGATTCCATACGCGCTTTACCACATCGAACCCGCGACTTGGGCTGACCGCAGAGACAAACCTGCGTATACGCACTTTTGTTGAAACGAACCTCCATATATACGCGCTTTCGCTGAGATGAACATGCGTATAGATCTGTAACTTTTCAGAACTATGCAGCTCTTCAGAACAGATAACTCAGATTTCACCCTTTACTTCAGCAAAGATTCGCCAGATCACAGATCTAAACATTCCATAAACAGATCTAGAAAATACATAGTCATTTCAGATCTAGAGATCCCTCTTCATCATTTTCTTCATAGGTACATTATTAATTCAGATCAATCAATAAATTGTTACCCATTCCATGTAGAAATACTTCAGAGTGAAGTATTCATTAAAACCCTGACTTCAGAATAGATATGCAGATACAAACTCTACCGTGAACAGACATTGATTCAAATATCATACGCTACTTTGCTTTACTGAAGCCGCGTACATACACGCTTTCCTGCACATCAACCCATGTATAATTTTGTGTATTTTATTCTTCAAAAACCCTAACTGCCATACATGCCTTTCATGAAGCGAACCTGCGTATATACGCGCTTTTACCGAGACAAACTAGCATATAGATCTGAAAAAGATAAACTTTGCAGAAAAAACTAGATCTATAAACTTACCCAGATTTCTTCAATTTCTTCATCAGAATTGCGCCAGGTCTTCATCATTTCTTTTGCAGATCATCCTAGAGATTCATCATTTCTAGATCTAGAGATCTTGAACCTTCATCATATCCATAGGTGCATCATAGATTCAGATCTAACAATTAAGAACAGAGTTCATCCATGTAGATATCTCTTAAAGAGATTTATTTATTAACAACCCTTACACATGCACACTCTTGCACTATGATCTTCTTCTCCTTATATAGATTTAGCCTTTGTCAATACCATGAGTCAAAACCACTCAACTGCTAATGTTATTCCTGGACGGGATCAAATAGATAATCCAACGCTCAATACAGTGGGCCAATACCATGGTAATGTCCCCTGGTTTTATAAATTCAGAGCGCAAATAGGCATACACTACTTGGTACGTACTTTTCCGCGTACATACGCTACTTTTCCTTTACAAACCCGCGTATGCTTTGTGACATATCTTATTCATCATTACTCTGGCACTTACTGGAATTTCTTTCTTTGTTACTTCTGAACTACTCTGTAGATACATCAGATTTACATTATTAACAAATAGGTTGCTATCCAAAGTCAACTCATCAAGTTAGTTTCCATCAAGGACAACTTCATCAAGTAGGTTTCCATCAAGGACAACACATTGCATCATATTGCCAACAATCTCCCCCTTTGGACTTGATGGCAACCATGATGGTGTTTGATCACCACAACAGATAGATACATTTATTATAACCATTATTCAAACACCCTGATACTCTCCCCCTTTGACATCAAGGGCAAAGGGCGGATCAAAACAAAAACAAGATTTTTCTTCTCTTGTAGAAAGAAGAGCTCTATAGATCTGATGTGCACTGAAGTTACCATGCTCCTCCTGAGTTCACGCTGAATCTTCAAACATATTTTTTCAATGAAGTACATGACTCTATGACCTTTCCTATCACCAAGGACTCATACTTACATCAATGATCCAACCAAGTGGATTTACATATGTGACTCAAGTACCCAACTAAGTGGGTTTACACATTTTGACTCAACTACCCAACCAAGTGGGTTTACAAAATGGAATAAGTCTTTGCATGACAGAATATTACAATGTTTACATCATGGGTCTCAACATGACCTTTTCCATTGAGAAAATCATATTTAACATCCATTTGATAAACTTTGATTTGTTGGAAGCTTGAAAAAGCAAGAAACATTCTTATGGCTTCAAGTCTAGCTACAGGAGAAAAAGTTTCTTCAAAGTCTATACCTTCTTGTTGAGCATACCCCTTGCAAACAAGTCTAGCTTTATTTCTTATAACATCCCCATTCTCATTTAACTTTTTTTTGAATATCCATTTAGTTCCAATGACATTTTTGTCATGAGGTCTTGGTACTAATTCCCAAGTGTGATTATTTTCAATTTGATCAAGCTCTTCATTCATGGCTTGAATCCAACATTCATATTTGCTAGCTTGATTGACATTGTGTGGTTCAATAGTGGATAAAAATGCCAGATAGCTAGAAGATCCCACAAGAGTCCTTGTTTGTACACCTAATCCCTTTTCTCCCAAAATTTGAGATTCTGGATGATTCTTTTGAACATATCTAGATGGAGCTTTTTCAGATAAATCATCTTCAGGTTCTTCATTGGGTTCACTGTCTATATCATTTCTATTTGATGTAGAAGGATATATAACACCATCGTCTTCATCTGTTGTTTGTTTTTCTTCTTTTGGAGCTGCAGGAGACTCATCAATACATTCAACAATCTTCCGAAGTCTTTTATTGTAACATTTATATGCTATACTCCTAGAGGAGTAACCAAGAAGTATTCCTTCATCTGCTCTGGGTTCAAACTTGCCAAGTTTTTCATTATTATTTTTGATAAAGCATTTGCTTCCAAAAACTCTAAAATGCTTTACAGTGGGAGGATTACCATACCAGAGTTCATATGGAGTTTTATCACTATTTACATGGACATGTGCCTTGTTAAGAATATTTACCGTTGTATGTGCTGCTTCTCCCCAAAATGTGTTAGGTGTTCCGGAATCATCAAGCATAGCTCTAGCCATTTGTTGAACTGTTCGATTCATTCTTTCTGCTACGCCATTTTTTTGTGGAGTGCCAGCTACAGTAAACTGTCTTTTTATGCCATGTTGTTCAAAAAATTCAAGGAATTCATCTGATGTATATTCTCCTCCTCGATCAGATCTAAGACAATTGATTTTTAGATCTAATTCATTTTCAACCAGTGCTTTGAAGATCTGAAATTTCTCAAATGCTTCATCTTTGTGTTTAATCAACCCAATCCAACACATTCTAGTGAAATCATCAATAAATAAGATATAGTATTGTTCACCACATGGTGACTTTTTCCTCACAGGTCCACATATGTCAGTATGAATGAGTTCAAGAGGTTTATTTGATGATCCTTCCTTGGCATTAAATTGCACTCTGGTTTGCTTACCGAATTGGCAAGATTTGCATATGATACTTTCAGGTAGAGTAATATTGGGAAGATCACGAACAACTTTAAGTCTGCTTGATTTGTTGATTTGAGAGAAGCTCAGATGCCCCAACCTTCTATGCCATAGCCAGTTTTCTGAATATTTACTCAAGTAACATTGTTCTTTGCAGTTCTTTAATACATACAGGTTGCTTGGAGTTCTTTTTCCTTTTATAATTGTTTTACCTGTATCAAGATCACGTACCACACATTCTTTTGAACTAAAGACAACTTCAGTTCCTTGATCACACATTTGACTTACACTTAAAAAGTTATGCTTTAATCCATCCACATACATGACTTCATTAGCTTTCACCTTTTCTTTTAGAAAAACAGACCCTTTTCCCTTAATGACCGCAGGAGTATCATTTCCAAATGTAACATTCTTTTCCTTTTCTAGAGAACTATATGCAAGAAGTTTGTTTTTGTCACCTGTCATGTGTCTTGAGCATCCACTATCAATGTACCATTGATTTTCTTCATCTTCTGCAAATAACGCTATGCCACAATTTTCAACCTATAATTCCTTCTTTTTCCATACTTTGGAGCTTGAAGGAACATGTTCTTTTGGCTGAACTTTGCTCCTGCATTCAGATTCTTCATGGCCAAAGTTATTGCAATAAGTGCATTCAACTTCATTTTGAAGAGGAGAAAAGTTGTTATAGGTATTCCTCTTTGTTCCAATATCAATCCTTTTCTTTCTTGCTTCTCTTGTCATGATGGTTTTATATGCAACACACTGAACAGATTTATGACCAAAATTGTGACATGAGAAACATTGTCCATTGAAGAAGAAATTTCTGCGATCATGAAATCTTCTACTTGAATTTACCTGTTGGTTGGTGTTTCTTTGAAAGGTATTCTTGTTAGTGTTCTTTGAATTGAGATGGTCATGCTTTACCTATGAAGATTCTTTATTCCCTTGCTGAGTGGCAGAATGTTGTATACTGGCTTAGCTGCTTTGATAATTTGGTGCTGAAGTCTGAGAAGATTCTCCGATATATCCAAGACCTATCTTTATAAAAGGAGAACGTTGTACCTTGATAATCTCATCTAAGGTTTCAGATCCTTTAGCAAATCTAAGATTCAAAGTCTTTACTTTCTCAATTTCTTTTCTTAGACTTACTATTTCACATTCTAATTTCTCATTGTGTTTCTCCTTTTCTTCAAGCTGATTTTTCAGAGTTTCTATGGTTATTTTACTTTCTTCTAAGCATATTTTGAGTTGATTGTTTTCATCAAGAAAGTCATTGTCCTCTAAAGCATCCATAAAAGTATCTTTTTCTTCTCTAGATTCTTTTTCAAATGCCATGAGAAGTCTAAGATCTTGTTCACACTCTTCCTCACTATCAGATAACCCATCACTGTCTTCATGAGTATAGTAACTTTTTCTAGTGCTAAACCGATTCTTATTTCTTCTTGCTACTTCCTTCCCTTTTTCATGTGTTTCTTTATGAGGACACTTAGCAGCATAATGACCAAATCTTCCACAAGCAAAAAATTTGATAGGAAGCTTACCTCTAAACCGTCCTGTGCCAAGTTGAAGTTTCTTTACAAAATTTACCTCATCTTCTTTTGAGATATACCCTGATCCTTCTGTCTCTTGTACTTCTTTCCCTTTTGTAGAAGCTCTAAAGATGACTTCTTTGACTTCAGATGGTCCTCCTCTTCTCATTTCACATGCAGTTAGTGTCGAGGCCTAAAAAGGTATCTTTTAACACCTATCTCACATTAATTATCAATCCGGGAGCGACTTTTTATTTCAAGAGTGTACTCAGTCTGAGGCAGCAATTTATCCAAGAGTAATGCTGTGAAGATGTAGTACAGAATAAAAAATGCAAAGGTAACAAATTCTTGTAAAGAAACCTAATTACAGTAACAAGAATGGAAAGATTAAACTACTTCAATCTTGCAGAACATCGATCAGGGATGCAGTAGCAATAACTCTTTCCCTTAGAAATCGATGCAAGATTACCAATTCTGGGGACTTGGAAGCGAAAGCCTCTATCCTCTATAGTTGGAAATCTTAAAGCAATTGAAACACAAGCAGGATAAACAAAATCAATTTAAAAGAAACGCAATCTGAAAAGGAACAACAACGTATAACTGTAAACTCATCTATTTGCAAATCGAAAGCTGTAAATAAACAATGAACAGAAAATGGAATGGCAGTATAAAATGAACAACAATTACAACTCTTCACGCTTCAATCCTGTCAACAATCAATCATTATGCAACAAAAAATCATAAATTAAATGAACAACAACCTAAATCAGATACAGAAAGAAACGTTGTTTAATGATAACAAGATAACTGATCAACGAATGTGCTTCTTGTAAAGAAATGAACAACAATGACTTTGTATTTTATTCAATTAACAATAAACCAATTCTAATAAACATTAAACAAACTTCACACAACAGAAATAAAATGATAGAAATACAAACAGCAGAACGATTCCACCAGGGCTGGGCCCTCAGCCACTGGTGAAACGCTGCTGCGCTTTACTCCAACGTTTGAGAAATGGAACGAGAACAAAATATTTTATTAATCAGGCTTGAATAATGTTTACAAACAACTCGTACTCTCTTAACAAGAGTCGATGCACAATTCTGCAAATTACAACAAGAAAAGTCTCTCCATTCTCCCCCATCCTCCCTCAATACACAATACATGTTCTTCTTTTATAATCAGAAGGAGGAGAAATTAAATAGCAAATATAATCTTCCATAACAATATGATCAACCAGAAAATATATTTCCAACAATCTTTGAACAAGAGCAAGGAGAATTTGGCTTTGCAGCTGAGATTTGGAGGACGGCCGCAACAACAGAACTGAGAAAATCGTGCTCAAAGAACCCTGCGTTTCTCTCAATACAGGAATAATTTGGGCAAAATTTTCTTCAATAAAGTTAATTGGGCCCATTCTAGACAAAACCCATGTTCCGGATTTTCCAGATTCTTCTTTATTTTCCCAGAATCTTAACCGTAAAACTGTCACTTCTTATTCTAGCGGATTTCTGAGTTGGAATATCTCATGATGATTTGGAAATCAAATCTATAATTTAGGAAATATCTTTGGAGGCTAAAATGATAGATAATATTAATAAACCATCATTGATAAAATTATGCATAATAATCATTAATTTATTAAAAATAAAGGAGAAGAAATAATATTCATCCATAAGAGCATAAATCATTATAAGATGGATTTATATGATAAATTATAATAAATGATATGATAAACAAGAGTAAAAGTGGATGAAGTAAGTGATAAAAAGTGGTTGTATTCATGGCCCAACAGTTAGTATGCCATGAAGTTGCACCACAGTAAAATTTTGAAGATCCTGCTTTTCTTCAAGAGTAGAAACTTTTGACTCAAATTTTAACATTAGAGATCTTAAAACTTTCTCAACCAAAGTAGATTCGGTTATTGTTTCTCCTAGATTTCTCATACGATTTACAATATCATCAACACGTAAAAATAAATTGGCAATGTTCTCCTCATTATGCATTTTTAGATTCTCATATTGAATTCTAAGAGTTTGGAGTTTAGCACTTTTTACCTTTGCATCACCTTCATAACTTAGAATGATTTTGTCCCATATTGCCTTTGCTGTATCCAGCTGCATGACTTTGACAAATTCTGATTCAGTTAGACTTCCCAATAGAGCATTGAACGCCTTTGCATTTGTTTCATAATTCTTTCTTTTCGTTGGATCTGTTGGTACTGCGGCTGGATATTGATATCCTCCTTCAACAATAGCCCATACATTTTCTCCCAGAGACTTAAGATAGGATCTCATCCTTGTTTTCCAGAATATTAAATTGTTTCCGTTGAAGAGTGGAGGCCCGATAGATGCTGTTCCATCTTGATTGCTCATCTTGTTTGATCTTCCTTCTAGCGGCTAAGCTTTTTCAGAAGGACCTCCTCTGATACCAATTGTTGGGAAAAATACTGAGAGGGGGGGGAGGGGGGGTGAATCAGTATTTAGATTTGACTGAAAAATTTTTACTTTTTCTTTCTCTTAAAAACCATACGCTACTTTACTGAACCCAACTCGCGTATACACGCAGATATCCTTAAGAAAACTTGCGTATGTCTAGAGATCTTATTATGAATTTAATTATTTACTTAGATCATTGCATCATTCATTCATCAAATGTTTAGTAAGCAGTAAACATGTGTAGTAATAACAGAATAAACCATCACACATACACAACACACATGAACACCAATATTTAAGGTGGAAACCCAATTTGAGAGAAAACCACCACTGCTGTCGTCTCTGTCTTCAATATTTATTATAAAGAAAACTTCTTACAACTTTGTACTGGTGCAGAATCATACTAGCACGCAGGCACCTACCAGCCACTACTGGAAGGGAGCTCCAACCCCCTCACTGAAGGCTTCGACCCTCAGCACCACCATGGACTACGTTTCATCAATTTTCATACTGGATCCAACAAATTTCACACAACATACCTTGTAGGCCACTTTTCATCAGATTTTCAGACTGGACCCACTCCATATATCAAACTGAAACTTATAACTCCATCAACCAATCAACCAACAACTTGATCTTCAATCAACATAATCAGCAGCATATTAAACATTCAAACAACTCAGAACTGTATGAATACATCATTGACAGATAGCAGTAAAATAGATCAGACATTTCATTCCACACACTTCAGCAAAACCCTAGATTCCATACGCGCTTTTACTTCACTGAAGCTGCGTATATATGCACTTTCACAGAGACAAACCTGCGTATACGCGCTTTTGCTGAAACAAACCTGTTTATATACGTGCTTTTGCTGAGATGAACATGCGTATAGATTTGTAACTTTTCAGAACTATGCAGCTCTTCAGAACAGATAACTTAGATTTCACCCTCTACTTCAGCAAAGATTCACCAGATCACAGATCTAAACATTCCATAAACAGATCTAGAAAATACATAGTCAATTCAGATCTAGAGATCCCTTTTCATCATTTTTCTTCATAGGTACATTATTAGATCAATCAATAAACTGTTACCCATTCCATGCAGAAATACTTCAGAGTGAAGTATTCATTAAAACCTAGACTTCAGACTAGATATGAAGATACAAACTCAACCCTGAATAGACATTGATTCAAATATCATATGCTACTTTTCTTTACTGAAGCTGCGTACATACGCGCTTTCCTGCACATCAACCCGCGTATACTTTTGTGTATTTTATTCTTCAAAAACCCTGACTGCCATACGCACCTTTCATGAAGCGAACCCGTGTATACACGCACTTTTGTTGAAACCAAGTAGCGTATAGATCTGAAAAAGATAAACTTTGCAGAACAGACCAGATCTATAAACTTACCCAGATTTCTTCAATTTCTTCATCAGACTTGCGCCAGGCCTTCATCATTTCTTTTGCAGATCATCCTAGAGATTCATCATTTCAGATCTAGAGATCTTGAACCATCATTATATCCATGGGTGCATCATAGATTCAGATCTAACAATTAAGAACATATTTCATCCATGTAGATATCTCTTAAAGAGATTTATTTATTAACAACCCTTACACATGCACACCCTTGCACTATGATCTTCTTCTCCTTATATAGATTTAACCTTTGTCAATACCATGAGTCAAAACCACTCAATCGCTGATGGTATTCCTGGATGGGATCAAATAGATAATCCAACGCTCAATACTGTGGCCCAATACCATGGTAATGTTCCCTGGTTTTATAAATTCAGAGCAAAAATATGCATACGCTACTTGGTACGTACTTTTCCACGTACATACGCTACTTTTCCTTTACAAACCTGTGTATTCTTTGTGACATATCTTATTCATCATTACTCTAGCACTTACTTGAATTTCTTTCTTTGTTACTTCTGAATTGCTCTGTAGATACATCAGATTTACATTATTGACAAATAAGTTGCTATCCAAAGTCAACTCATCAATTTAGTTTCCATCAATGAAAACTTCATCAAGTAGGTTGCCATCAAGGACAACATATTGCATCATATTGCCAACAATCTACCCCTTTGGACTTGATGGCAACCATGATGGTGTTTGATCACCACAACATATAGGTACATTGATTATAACCATTATTCAAACACCATGATACTCTCCCCCTTTGACATCAAGGGCAAAGGGCGGATCAAAACCAAACAAGGTTTTTCTTCTCTTGTAGAAAGAAGAGCTTTGTAGATCTGATGTGCACTGAAGTTACCATGCTTGCTCCCCTTGAGTTCATGCTGAATCTTAAAACATATTTTTCAATGAAGTACATGAATCTATGACCTTTCCTATCACCAAGGACTCATACTTACATCAATGATCCAACCAAGTGGATTTACATATGTGACTCAAGTACCCAACTAAGTGGGTTTACACATATTGACTCAACTACCCAACCAAGTGGGTTTACAAAATGGAATAAGTCTTTGCATGACATAATATTACAATGTTTACATCATGGGTCTCAACTTGACCTTTTCCATCAAATTACAGAAGTGAATTATACAATCAAGATCAAAAATTCTCAAGCATGAGATCATACTACAACAAATAATTAGAATGCCAACAATGCATCCTTTCCACATGACCAATGCTCCCCCTTAGCCTGTGCATCCTGAACACTTTCAACAGCAAATCATCAAGGCATCTTCATCTGAAACAGAAATATGAGAGCTGGAACATCACCAGAGATACCCAACAACACTGCAGCTGTGTTGAAGAATGCTGACCGAAAAAAATTTGTCAGCAAACACCCATACGCGGTTTTCTGTGTACAAACTCGCGTACATACGCGGCTTTCCTTTAGGAAATCCGCGTATCCAATTTAATCTTCTGAATTTAAGAAGATCTGATCTTCTGCATGGCAGAGACTACTCCCAGCTTCTGTCTGAGATATTTGAACGCTTCCCTGGGTAACGGTTTGGTAAATATATCAGCAACTTGTTCTTTGGAGGGAACATATTCCAAATTCACCTTTTGTTCAAGCACTTGTTCACGTAAGAAGTGATACTTGATGGGAATGTGCTTGGTCTTGGAATGCATAACAGGATTCTTTGAGATACTAATGGCACTTGTATTATCACACATAATGGAGATAGGAGGTGAACATTTGATTTGAATGTCTTGTAAAGTTTGCATCATCCAAAGAAGTTGAGTGCAACATGATGCGACAGCCACATATTCTGCTTCTGCTATAGATAAGGCAATAGAGCTTTGCTTCTTGCTGAACCAAGATACCAACCGGGGCCCCATATAGAATGCACCACCACTAGTGCTTTTCTGATCATCAACATTTCCAGCCCAATCTGCATCTGTGTAAGCATGAAGAGTAAGATCAACATTCTTTGGATACCATAGTCCAAAGTCTTGAGTTCCTTGTAGATATTTGAATATTCTTTTGACAACCTGAAGGTGAGACTCTTTTGGATTAGCTTGGAATCGTCCAACAATCCCAACTGCATGCATAATGTCTGGTCTAGTCCCAGTGAGATAAAGTAGTCTTCCTATCATAGATATGTATTCTGGTTGATTCACCGTGGGAGAATCATCATGAGGGCTGAGATTACATCCAGTTATCATTGGTGTACTTACAGGTTTGCACTCTTCCATGTCATACTTCTTCAGAATTTGCTTAAGATATTTTGCTTGTGATAAGAATATGCCATTTGTTGCTTGATGCACTTGCAAGCCAATAAAGAATGTTAGTTCCCCAAGTAAAGACATTTCAAATTATTGCTGCATAACAGAAGCAAATTTCTGACTCATAGACTCTTCATTACTTCCAAAAATGATATCATCAACATATACAACCACAATCAATAGTTTATCATTTTCAGTTTTTGTGTATAAATTGCTATCAATAGACCCCTTTGAAAATCCTTTTTGATGAAGATATTTGTCAAGATGATAATACCATGCCCTTGGAGCTTGTTTGGGACCATATAGAGATTTTTTAAGTCTACAAACAAGTTTTTCATCATTTCCCAAAATGAATCCTTCTGGTTGTTCTATATAAACTTCTTCTTCTAGGTCACCATTGAGAAAAGCAGATTTAACATCCATTTGATAAAATTTGATTTGTTGGAAGCTTGAAAAAGCAAGAAACATTCTTATGGCTTCAAGTCTAGCTACAGGAACAAAAGTTTCTTCAAAGTCTATACCTTCTTGTTGAGCATACCCCTCGCAAACAAGTCTAGCTTTATTTCTTATAACATCCCCATTCTCATTTAACTTGTTTTTGAATATCCATTTAGTTCCAATGACATTTTTATCATGAGGTATTGGTACTAATTCCCAAGTGTGATTCTTTTAAATTTGATCAAGCTCTTCATTCATGGCTTGAATCCAACATTCATCTTTGCTATCTTGATTGACATTGTGTGGTTCAATAGTGGATAGAAATGCCAGATAGCTAGAAGATCCCACAAGAGTCCTTCTTGTTTGTACACCTGATCCCTTTTCTCCCAAAATTTGAGATTTTGGATGATTCTTTTGAACATATATGGATGGAGATTTTTCAGATAAATCATCTTCAGGTTCTTCATTGGGTTCACTATCTATATCATTTCTATTTGATGTAGAAGGATATATGTCACCATCGTCTTCATCTGTTGTTTGTTTTTCTTCTTTTAGAGCTGCAGGAGACTCATCAATAACAACATCAATACATTCAACAATCTTCTGAAGTCTTTTATTGTAACATTTATATGCTCTACTCCTAGAGGAGTAACCAAGACGTATTCCTTCATCTGCTCTGGTTTCAAACTTGCCAAGTTTTTCATCATTATTTTTGATAAAGCATTTGCTTCCAAAAACTCTAAAATGCTTCACAGTGGGAGGATTACCATACCAGAGTTCATATGGAGTTTTATCACTATTTACAAGAACATGTGCCTTGTTAAGAATATTTACCGCTGTATGTGCTGCTTCTCCCCAAAATGTGTCAGGTGTTCCGGAATCATCAAGCATAGCTCTAGCCATTTGTTGAACTGTTCTATTCATTCTTTTTGCTACGCCATTTTGTTGTGGAGTGCCAGCTACAGAAAACTGTCTTTTTATGCCATGTTGTTCACAAAATTCAAGGAATTCATCTGATGTATATTCTCCTCCTCGATCGGATCTAAGACACTTGATTTTTAGATCTAATTCATTTTCAACCAGTGCTTTGAAGATCTGAAATTTCTCAAATGCTTCATCTTTGTGTTTAATCAACCCAATCCAACACATTATAGAGAAATCATCAATAAATAAGATATAGTATTGTTCACCACGTGGTGAATTTTTCCTCACAGGTCCACATATGTCAGTATGAATGAGTTCAAGAGGTTTACTTGATGATCCTTCCTTGGCATTAAATTGCACTCTGGTTTGCTTACCGAATTGGAAAGATTTGCATATGATACTTTCAGGTAGAGTAATATTGGGAAGATCACGAACAACTTTAAGTCTGCTTGATTTGTTGATTTGAGAGAAGCTCAGATGCCCCAACCTTCTATGCCATAGCCAGTTTTTTGAAGATTTACTCAAGTAACATTGTTCTTTGCAGTTCTTCAATACATACAGGTTGCTTGGAGTTCTTTTTCCTTTTATAATTGTTTTACCTGTATCAAGATCACGTGCCACACATTTTTTTGAACTAAAGACAACTTCAGTTCCTTGATCACACATTTGACTTACAATTTACAGGTTATGCTTTAATCCATCCACATACATGACATTATTAGCTTTCACATTTTCTTTTAGAAAAACAGACCCTTTTCCCTTAGTGACAACAGGAGTATCATTTCCAAATGTAACATTATTTTCCTTTTCTAGAGCACTATATGCAAGAAGTTTGTTTTTGTCACCTGTCATGTGTTTTGAGCATCCACTATCAATGTACCATTGATTTTCTTCACCTTCTGCAAATAAAGCTATGCCACAATTTTCAACCTGTAATTCCTTCTTTTTCCACACTTTGGAGCTTGAAGGAAAATGCTCTTTTGGCTGAACTTTGCTCCTGTATTCAGATTCTTCATGGCCAAAGTTATTGCAATAAGTGCATTCAACTTCATTTTGAAGAGGAGAAAAGTTGTTATAGGTATTCCGCTTTGTTCCAATATCAATCCTTTTCTTTCTTGCTTCTCTTGTCATGATGGTTTTATATGCAACACATTGAACAGATTTATGACCAAAATTGTGACATGAGAAACATTGTCCATTGAAGAAGAAATTTCTGCGATCATGAAATCTTCTACTTGAATTTACCTGTTGGTTGGTGTTTCTTTGAAAGGTATTCTTTTTAGTGTTCTTTGAATTGAGATGGTCATGCTTTACCCGTGAAGATTCTTTATTCCCTTGTTGAGTGGCAGAATGTTGTATACTGGCTGGAGCTGCTTTTAGATAATTTGGTGCTGAAGTCTGAGAAGATTCTCCGATATATCCAAGACCTGTCTTTATAAAAGGAGAAAATTGTACCTTGATAATCTCATCTAAGGTTTCAGATATTTTAGCAAATCTAAGATTCAAAGTCTTTACTTTCTCAATTTCTTTTCTTAGACTTACTATTTCACATTCTAATTTCTCATTGTGTTTCTCCTTTTCTTCAAGCTGATTTTTCAGAGTTTCTATGGTTATTTTACTTTCTTCTAAGCATATTTTCAGTTGATTGTTTTCATCAAGAAAATCATTGTCCTCTAAAGCATCCATAAAAGTATCTTTTTATTCTATAGATTCTTTTTCAAATGCCATGAGAAGTCTAAGATCTTGTTCACATTCTTCCTCACTATCAGATAACCCATCACTGTCTTCATGAGTATAGTAACTTTTTCTAGTGCTAAACCGATTCTTATTTATTCTTGCTACTTCCTTCCCTTTCTCATGTGTTTCTTTATGAGGACACTTAGAAACATAATGACCAACTCTTCCACAAGAAAAAAATTTGAAACGAAGCTTACCTCTGAACCGTCCTGTGTCAAGTTGAAGTTTCTTTACAAAATTTACCTCATCTTCTTCTGAGATATACCCTGATCCTTCTGTCTCTTGTACTTCTTTCCCCTTTTTAGAAGCTCTAAAGACGGCTTCTTTGACTTCAGATGGTCCTCCTCTTCTCATTTCACATGCAGTTAGTATGCCATGAAGTTGCACCACAGTAAGATTTTGAAGATCCTGCTTTTCTTCAAGAGCAGAAACTTTTGACTCAAATTTTTCCGTTAGTGATCTTAAAATTTTCTCAACCAAAGTAGATTCAGTTATTGTTTCTCCCAGATTTCTCATACGATTTACAATATCATCAAGATGTAAAAATAAATTGGAAATGCTCTCCTCATTATCCATTTTTAGATTCTCATATTGAATTCTGAGAGTTTGGAGTTTAGCACTTTTTACCTTTGCATCACCTTCATAACTTAGAATGATTTTGTCCCATATTGCCTTTGTTGTATTCAGCTGCATGACTTTGAAAAAATATGATTCAGTTAGACTTCCCAATAGAGCATTGACCACTTTTGCATTTGTTTCATAATTCTTTATTTCCGTCGGATCCGTTGGCACTGCAGCTGGATATTGATATCCTTGTTCAACAATTGCCCATACATCTACTCCCAGAGACTGAAGATAGGATCTCATCCTTGTTTTCCAGAAGATTAAATTGTTTCCGTTAAAGAGCGGAGGCCTGATAGATGCTGTTCCATCTTGATTGCTCATCTTGCTTGATCTTCCTTCTAGCGGCTAAGCTTTTTCAGAAGGACCTGCTCTGATACCAATTGTTGGGAAAAATACTGAGAGGGGGGGTGAATCAGTATTTAGAGCTGACTGAAAACTTTTTACTTTTTCTTTCTCTTAAAACCATACGCTACTTTACTGAACCCAACTCGCGTATACACGCAGATATCCTTAAGAAAACTTGCGTATGTCCAGAGATCTTGTTATGCATTTAATTATTTACTTAGATAATTGCATCATTCATTCATCAGATGTTTAGTAAGCAGTAAGCATGTGTAGTGATAATAGAATAAACCATCACACATAAGCAACACACATTAACACCAGTATTTAAGGTGGAAACCAAATTCGGGAGAAAACCATCGCTGATGTCGTCTCTGTCTTCAATATTTATTATAAAGAAAACTTCTTATAATTTTGTACTGGTGCAGACTCATACCAGCATGCAGGCACCCACCTTCAGAAGGTTGCAACCTTCTCTTGTTCTCCAGCCACTACTGGAAGGGAGATCCAACTCCCTCACTGAAGGCTTCGACCCTCAACACCACCATGGACCACGTTTCATCAATTTTCATACTGGATCCAACAGCTTCCACACAACATACCTTGTAGGCCACTTTTCATCAGATTTTCAGACTGGACCCACTCCATACATCAAACTGAAACTTATAACTCCATCAACCAATCAACCAACAACTTGATCTTCAATCAAAATAATCAGCATCATATTCAACATTCAAACATCCCAGAACTGTATGAATACATCATTGAAAGATAGTAGTAAAACAACAAAACAGATCAGACATTTCATTCCACACACTTCAGCAAAACCCTAGATTCCATACGCGCTTTTACTTCACTGAACCTGCATATATACACGCTTTCACAGAGACAAACCTACATATACGCGCTTTTGCTGAAACGAACCTGCGTATATATGCGCTTTTGCTGAGATGAACATGCATATCGATCTGTAACTTTTCAGAACTATGCAGCTCTTCAGAACAGATAACTTAGATTTCACCCTCTACTTCAGCAAAGATTCACCAGATCACAGATCTTAACATTCCATAAACAGATCTAGAAAATACATAGTCAATTCAGATCTAGAGATCCCTTTTCATCATTTTTCTTCATAGGTACATTATTAGATCAATAAATAAAATGTTACCCATTCCATGCAGAAATACTTCAGAGTGAAGTATTCATTAAAACCCATACTTCAGAATAGATATGCAGATACAAACTCAACCCTAAACAGACATTGATTCAAATATCATACGCTACTTTGCTTTACTGAAGCCGCATACATACGCGCTTTCCTGCACATCAACCTGCATATACTTCTGTGTATTTTATTCTTCAAAAAACCTGACTGCCATACGCGCCTTTCATGAAGCGAACCCGCGTATATAGGCGCTTTTGTTGAAACCAAGTAGCGTATAGATCTGAAAAAGATAAACTTTGCAGAACAGACCAGATCTATAAACTTACCCAGATTTCTTCAATTTCTTCATCAGACTTGCACCAGGCCTTCATCATTTATTTTGCAGATCATCCTAGAGGTTCATCATTTCAGATCTAGAGATCTTGAACCATCATTATATCCATGGGTGCATCATAGATTCAGATATAATAATTAAGAACATAGTTCATCCATGTAGATATCTCTTAAAGAGATTTATTTATTAACAACCCTTACACATGCACACACTTGCACTATGATCTTCTTCTCCTTATATAGATTTAGCCTTTGTCAATACCATGAGTCAAAACCACTCAACCGCTGATGGTATTCCTAGACGGGATCAAATATATAATCCCGCGCTCAATACTGTGGGCCAATACCATGGTAATGTCCCCTAGTTTTATAAATTCAGAGCGCAAATAGGCATACGCTACTTGGTACGTACTTTTCCGCGTACATACGCTACTTTGCCTTTACAAACCCGCGTATGCTTTGTGACATATCTTATTCATCATTAATCTGGCACTTACTGGAATTTATTTCTTTGTTACTTCTGAACTGCTTTGTAGATACATCAGATTTACATTATTAAAAAATAGGTTGCTATCCAAAGTCAACTCATCAAGTTAGTTTCCATCAAGGACAACTTCATCAAGTAGGTTTCCATCAAGGACAACATATTGCATCATATTGCCAACAAATAACATGTAATTAATATACTATATAAAAAATAATAATATAATATAATATAATAAATGTATAGGGATATGCATTGTTTCTTTCAAGAAATATGAAATGACAATAATATATTTTTATTCAAAAAGTGTGAAATGACATTTATTATGAGTACTTTACTTTGACTCTAAAATCACTTAGAGCACACCATGGTTAACCATGAGTTTTTATCCACCATTGAGAATGTGACAATTAAGTACCTTTAACTCAAAAAATTCCACCGCAACAATTAGGGATGATGTCATCCCCTAAAATATGATTGGTTCTCATAAAGTGAACTTTGATTGTACATTTTCCTTAGGAGACCCATTTTAGACCTCAAAATTCCCCGAATGAATATGCAATAGAATGACCAAGTCTAATGTTATATTTATCACAAAAATCAATCATCTTCTTGGATTTGAAAGCAAATGCATTATCAGTGATAATCTTGTATGGATAGCCAAATCAAGACAGAATATTATTTTCAAGAAACTGAATGATAACAGAATCAGTTGCTTGCCTAGTGGGAATAGCCTCAATCCATTTGGTAAAATAATTTGTAGCAGTAAGAATCCATTTGTGTTGTGCTGAATATGGAAGATGAACTTCACCAATGAAATCAAGTCCTCATTGCTGGAATGGTGCTTGAACTTCAATTTGTTTAAGAGGCAAAGGTAAAAGTTTCCTTTTTCCTTGAAATATCTGACACTCAGTGACAACTATTAACTGTTTTGTAAACATCAGAAAAAAAGGTAGGCCAATAGAAAACCTACTCTTAAAATTTTATTTGCTGTGGTTTTCCAGTAAAGATAACCTCCACAGTCACCCTTATGGAAATCTGTCATAACTTTCTCAACTTCACTTCAACTAAATATTTCAACAATATTCCACCAGGATCTTTCTAGTATAAGACACCATTCAGAATGCAATATTTCAGTGCTTTTAACTTTAGTGATCTTACTTTATTACTTGGCATGCCAGGAGGAGGATTCAATTGTTGCAGAATATATACAATATAATCATAGCAAGGAGATAAAGAAAATATTTCAGCTATCTCAGGTAATGTTTCAACAGCTTGTTCTTTAGACAGGGCAACAATGAAGATTATGTCTAAGACATGACAATTAGAATCTGCCATCAGCTTTGCTAGGCCTTGTCCTTTGATTAATTTTGTGGGCTTAATCTCCAAATCATACTCTAGCAAAGCTGCAATCCATTTTCCTCTACGACCTCCTCGATCATTCTGTGTGAGTACTTTAACAACAAAATTTGGCACATAAGCAATGGCATGTGAATGTAAAATGTACACTCTGAAATCTTTCAGTGCTTTGACTAATGCTAAAGCTTGTTTCTCAATGATATTGTACTGTAAAGAAACATCTCTTATTGTTCTTCTAAAGAAAGCAATAGGCTGTTCTGTATTTTGATTTTTCTTTTGCATTAAAACAACAAGAAGTGCATTCTTTGAAGAAAATGCGAAAATTATAAAATCAAGTGTATAGTATGGGCTAATGAGAATGGGAGCATGAGATAGAGCTAACTTGACTTTAATAAATGATTTCTTTGCTTCTTCAGACGATTTTACTTCAACACTTTCTTCAACATATCAGTAATCTAGCTCAAATGTTCAGCAAGATTGGGAACAAATCTTCTCAGAAAATTAATTTTACCATTGAAAGATTGAATCTCCTTTTTGGTCCTAGGATAATCTAAGTTCTGAATTGCTTCAATCCTTGAAGGATATACTCTTATGCCATATTTAGATATAATATGACCCAAGAATTTACCTTCCTCCATATCAAAGAGGCTTTTTTTTGGATTTAATGAAATGACAAACTTTCTGCACTTTTGAAAGACTGTCTTTAAATGCTGCAAATGATGTTCATCTGTCTTTGAGAAAACAATGATATCATCAAGGTAAATAACCAAAAATAGATCCTTTTCGTTAACAAAAGAAATATCCATTTCTCTTTGAAAATTTTCCCCTACATTCTTCAAACCAAAAGGCATTTTGGCATACATGAAAGTACCCCAAGGTGTGGTGAAAGCTACATTTTCTTGATCATTTGGGTGGACAAGATCCTGATTGTATCCTGAGTATCCATCTAACAAAGAAAGTATAGATGATCCAACTACCCTTTGGAGAATGTGATCCATTTTTGGTAGTGGATAATTGTCTTTTAAGGATACTTTGTTTAGATTTCTAAAATCAATGCACAATCTAATTTCTCCTATCTTCTTTCTCAAAGGTACTATATTATACATCCAGTCTGAGAAACGAATATGAATTGTTATTCCAGTAGTGAATAATCTATTTACTTCCTTCTGAATAGAATGCAACAATTTGGGATTCATCCTTCTCAACTTATAGCGAAATGGTTTTTGATCTGGCTTCAAAGGAATAGTGTGCTAAATAATGCTTTTATCATAAACCTTCAAATCTGAATATTCCCAAGCAAATACATCTGAAAATTGAGACATAAGTACTACATACTTAGATTTCATTTCTGGACTCAAGGATTTTGAAATCTGCACCATCTTTGGCTTTTCTGAAGTGCCAAGATTTAGATCTTCCACTCCCACCTCTATTGGTGACATAGTAGGCTTTCTTGCAACATCATATTGATCAAAAATTTCTTCCAAAGGTACCAAACCTCTTGGAATAGAATTATCCTTAAGTTGTAGTACTTGCATCTCTGTAGCATGAATTTCTTGGTCATCTGTTTTGGAATTAATGAATTCTTCTTCTTTCTGCAAGAAGTTATTGATTTTCTCATCATTTTGAAACACTTGCCAATATTGAACATTGTCAGGGACAACAAGGTGATGTTTGACATTTATTTCATATTTTTTGCTTGGATACAAAGGAATTTTGAACATAATAGCAGAAGTAGCCAGAGAATCAACAATAACATTGTTGTTTCTACACTAGTACATATGGTCAAAATTCCGACACTTTTGATGTATTGTCAGAAATTTCCCCAAATTTTCTCAATTTTTTTAATCCCACCAACAAGCATCGCTCTAGCGACATTTTGGGAGTATCATCAGAACAATGACGTTTAGGACAATCGTCGGAATACCGAAGTTTTGGGACAAATCGTCATAATTGCGATGTTTCAGAGCCACGTGTTAGTCTTGCGATGTTTAGGAGATAAACCGTCGGTCTTGTGACATTTAGGGAAACTGTCAGTCTTGCGACGTTGCGGGAGTATGCGTTGGTCTTGCAACGTTTAGGGACAAACCATCGGTCTTGCGACAATTTAGGAACAATATTATTAACACTAAGCTCTTTGTACTTTTATCATGCACAACATGCATTATTAAACTATGGATCAAAACATAAAGTATTACAATTTGACACATCGAATGATATAAGTATGGAAATTATAGAACTATTCTAGTTGTTCAAGTAACTTGTCATAATTCCTAATATTTGTATACACTACAAGGGCCTTATACTATAGATATACACTATAACACATGGTAACGTGGATTTTGGTTTGGCCCTATCCCATTAAAGGAGTGGGTAAAATAAAATGGTGGAAAACACATGGAAATTATGATAAAACATGAAAAATATAACTCCATGGTTGACGAAATTTATGATAAATATCCAATATTGATTCACAAAGCAACATTATAATTCACATTATATTTTTAAAAATTATTTATGGACCAAAATTATGATTCGGATTACCTTCAAAATATTTTTTATGATTCAAAGGAGTTAAGGGTGAATTGACATCACCTAAAATTGGTCCTTATCCTTGTATTAATATTAGGAATTAATGGTGAAATGGATTTGATATCCACATTTTGATGTTTATCAGACCAAAAAAAGAGAATGAGGAACTGATAGTTGCATAGGGTTTGCTAGTGACCTAGGGTTTTCAAGATACTTCTCATGTTGAATCCTAGAGGAGAGGATGTAGCTTTCTCCTTATGAAATGCAATGGAATGAAACACTTCTCAATTTCCATTTCACATTCCTTAGTAGGAGATAGAGAGAAGAAAATAATTAATGAGTATGTATCTGAATGCAATCAAGGCTCTTAAAATTGATCCCAATTAATATTGACATTTGATAGTGTTTCTTAGGAATATGGATTTTGCTGGTAGATCACATATTAAAATATGAGATAATGTGAACGAAAATAGTAGAAAACATTTGATATATGTAGGACCATCGTAGATAATTTCATGGGAATTTGGAAAACAAAGTTTTTTTGATTTGGTTAATCATATGTACTAGAAGCTAAAACAACATGATGACCTCAAGTGGAGTCAAAAAGGTTCTTCATAGGTATCTTTAACAATTTGAAATATAGGAAAAGGGTATTTCCAAAATGGACCCTATTTTTTCAACTTCATTGAGCTATATCTCTGCTTCTAGACCAAATTATTCAACCTAGACAAGAAATACTTCAAATTCACCCTAATATAGATCCACTTATACTCGTTATCTAGGAATTTTGAGAAGAGGGAGTCTAAAAGGGAATGTGTAACATTATTGGAACATTCAAAGCAACATCGGACATTCATAGTAGGGTTTAATCTGCTGAGTTTTACCATAACTACCCTACCCCATCTCGGAAACCCTTTTTCATTCTCATTGTTTTTGTTTCTTCCGCTCTGCAATTCTTGGATCTGTTGGTTTGAATCCTTGTTATGCCACGAATGGGGTTCATCATCTCGCCCCCAGTGGCCAGCATGGCATCCGTAGATGTGAAATCCTTCGTCAGTTGTAGAAATGTAGTTACTTCCTCTCACTTCCAGGTTTTAAATTTTTGTTTTGCAAGTATAACATCATTACTTCCTTTTTACTATTTTTTTCCATTCATTTACCTAAAGGTTCCATCTCACAGCTCGGTGTAACTATTTTTCTGCGTTATGTCTCCTTTGCAGGTACATCCAAGATACTTCGAGTCCATCTCCCAGGAGCTTAACATATTCCACGTCGATGGTTGATAGGTAGGCCTTCATGCCATTTGATTTGTCTTATTTATTTCAAACATATTTGATCATAGCAAAGTACCAAGCCATTTCACTTAGTTCTTTCAGGGTTTTACTTTATCAAGGTTGAAGAATTTATCATGGAACCCTCAAACTATGCTTGTTGTAAAGTTAATGTTTTAGCTTAGCTGGGTTGGAAACCTTCGGTCCAAAATTGAGGGTTTTTAAGTGACTGCCTCTGTTTACATTAGGTTTGAGTATAAGGCCCTAAGTGCCAAAATTACGTCTATGTCGAGAGGTTGCAGTATTGTGGCCACACACTATGCAAGTTAAGTCTAGCCATGGTTTTTTATACACTACAGGGTTTCACCCTGATATTTTAATGTATTGTTATCTCCTTCCTTTCTATATAATTGTTACACCGCATGCAGTGTTGGCCATATACATTATGACTATATATATATATATATATATATATATATATATTTTTTTTTTTTGTAATCATATCCGAAGTGGAATCTCATGGTAATAGGGTGGGGTTTTTACCCAGAAGAAAAGTTTAAGAGTTTGATTTCATTTGAACATTGAATGAAGTTGATTGTTAAATTACTATATGGTCATTTAATGAAGAAATTATGTGAAAATATTAAGTTTCAGAAATCTTTCTATTGTCTATTTACTCATTCTGTAGCTATCGTTTCTCCGGATGCATGTTTTTTGTGTAAGTAAAAATACTTTTTTTCCCCTACAGTACTTTTATTTTACTCCATTTTCTGTAGGGACAGGCAGTTGTCGGTTTCCTAACTGGCATACAGCTAAACCCTGTATAGATTCGTTGAAGCTTATTTAGAGATTTATTGATAACTAAGGATTTACTCTTTTTGTGTTTAAAATAACTTTATTATCTGGCTCATGATTAGGACTAGACTGTTTTTGTTTTTTGTTTCAATGCCAACAAAAACTACTTTTACCAATTTACAATCTGCTCATTTAAGTTATGCTTCGATATTTACGTTTAAATCTACCCATTTAATTCAAGTGACTATTCTTGGTTTATTTAACCTCGAGGGGACCAGACTTGCTCAGTTCAACTATTGGGCTTTTCCAAACCCCTCAGTAATATACCTTGCGGGAGCTTCCTTTTTTACAAACTCTGCCCTCTTCCAAATGGAGGTTTTATATTTATTTTTTTAGAACTTGATAGATTTAATTTAGTTTATTGAATGAGAACTATTACAGGATTTTCCTTCTTTATTAGTACTCTTAAACTGTTTATTCTTTCTAGGTTTCCCAATGCTTTTCAGTTTGAAGATGAAACCTTGATCATTACTTTTATCTATAGCAAAAGCCTGGCTTATTGTTGATAGCTTAGCCATGGCACTATTCTTTGCTGCTTCTTGTTTTCTTTACCCTTTATTGTGCTTATGTATGATCCATCTTCTTAGGTTGATTCATGAGTGTTATCTTTTTTCATGGAGGGAGGGAGCTAATATTGCTTCGAGTCTAGGGGAATTGCCACAAATGGGAGGGGAATGAATGTCCCAGAGATTGTATAGGTCCTTCTTCACCTGAAATTATCTTCTTTGGGCATCTTTATTTTGGAGATGATCATAAAAACAAGGTACATAAATTCACAATTCCAACAACAAATAAATGAAATATAACAACAAATTAAAAACATAAAAAATGCTCACAAAAAAGAGATTGAAGATATTAAAAAAATTTTGTCGACTAAAGTCGATACAAATTTTCATCTGAGAAATCATAATAAATCTATACTAATAGAAATAAATAAGATAGAGAAAGAGAAAAGGCACAACAAATATCCAAAAACAAGGACATGAGCATTGACACCTACACAATTGATGTGGAAAAACATAATGTTGTTATCAATGAAGTTGTACCAGTGAAAGAGCTTACAAAAGTTGAAACTCAAGTACATATTCTCGGAATAGATAATTATTATTTAATATGGATTAATTTATATAGTTCATGATGTTCTTTTGAAGTGAACTGTTAGGTTCACTTCACCAACAATCTCATAGCAAAAACAGAAGTAGTTCTAAACATAATACAAATTACACTTAACAACTCAAGAACTAAGAGAAACAATAGTAACATCGAACAAAACGAATTGAACCCTCTACATTTTTAGTTTAATACATCTCTCTAGGCTCATTAAGGTGATTATATAATATTATAGGTGAAATTGTGATCTAGCATTTGTAATCTATCGATATAAAAGGGGCTCTACACCTTTCTAAAAAATCTAGGAGTCTTGCCCTAGGGGCAAGCATATGTCTTATCTACATCTACATACTTGGGCTTCTACGGATTTAGATCTCTTCTGATCACCCTTCTTTATTAAAATTGGTTCTGCATTCTAGGTCCCTAGTCAAAATATGGGCATACACAATATTGGACCCTTCCTTTCAAATTGTCCCATGTTCGTTGTGTCATCTATTATTGAAAATGTAGTTATAGGAACTCTTGAATGAGGTTATATTGCAACAAGGTGAAGAACACTTGTAAAGAGGGAGCGTTAGAGTTTTCATACCTTGTTGCTATGATAGTGTTCATGTTCAGCAACAGAAGCACACTAGAAATAACAAAAATTTAGATTCTGTTAGAAAAGTGGAGGTACAACAATGTTAGAGAATGGTGGGTTGTTGATGGAGTCTTCCTTGAACAAGGAATTCACACTTTGAAGATTCTAAAGAGATTTCAGGGTATATACAGGAGTACTGGTCTAAGGTTATATTTCTTTAGGTTCACAGATGGTCAATTTGATGATGTTTCCCTTAGCAGATAGGGGGTTCAAGGTTTTGTAATAGTATATTTCCTTGGTGGAGAACACTTGTAAAGTGGGAGTGCTAGAGTTTGCTTACCCTGTTGCTCTGACAGTTTTTATGTTCAACAACAAAGGTGCACTAGAAATAGAAAAAATTTAGATTCTGTTAGAACATAGGAAGTGCAACAATGTTATAGAAAAGGTACAGTGAAGGGGAGAGTTTACACATGCATACGCCAACATTAGTATTCTACTGGTATAATTATATAGACCTCAAAGCGATTAATTACACCTCAGACCAATCAAGATTAGTTTTAGGACTGTGTCATCTCACAAATCGGATGTGTGTGAAGGATCACTACAACTCAATTTAGTGGATCTATAATATTCCTAGGCTCAGATCCGTGGAGGGATTCTACTAAAAATATGTAGTGACGTACTTCCAGACATAACTACTTAGCTCATCTCAGACAATAGAATTTGGTATTTATCCTTTCGTGGCTCAAATATGTGGGAAATCTCAGTCTATAATCTTATAGGGTCATGTGGAGAGGTAGTGGGAAGTGACACTTGGGGAGTTTGGAAAAAATTAGTTTATTGAACAGTTAAAGATCTCAGATCCTTGAAAAATTGGTTGTAACGAAAGGTGATCCTGCTAAAATTCTTATACATTATGAATTTCCATAAAAATGTGTCCCTAATGTTCTTATCCACCATGAAATTTAACTAACACACAAGGTACAATGGGGAGAAAACAAATATAATAATAAGGTAATTCTCATAAATAAATCACGAGTTATGCTCCCACATTGAAAAACTATATAACATTGAAATTTTACACTGAAATACATTAATTTTGATTTGTGATTTGTCATGAGTTGAACTACAACTTAAGTTTGACTTGCCATTGTTTCTGAAAAACCTGTTTCCTACACGTTCTAAGTCACAATCATGAGTTGGTCTTCGGATTGTTACAGGACAAATGACCTGCTCATCAGCTCAGAGGAGAAGGTAATATGGAAGGAAGCAAATGACCCAAACAAGGCCCATTTTTTCCGAGGTAATGCACCCCAAGAATAGCTAGGCATAGTTATAATGCACCCTAGCCATGCAAAGGGAGTGCTAATGCCTAGGGTAACACTCTGCCTTACCCAAGGAGCAACGTTATCCTTGTTTGAATGTGAAAAGGGAAATATCTTGCGGAAAACTGACTGGCATTTCTAGCTTTTCCTCAAAAAGGGTCAGTTAAAAATTAGAAACTGATGGCACAAACCTTTTATTAGACATTTCCAAACACAAATGAACTCCTATGGAAGGCAAAAGCGAAGAAAATCTAGGACACATCTAGATCCTGCCTGATTTGAACTGGTTGAAAGAGTTGGCAAGGTTTGTCCTCTGCATTCCCTATAAATTGGAGGTGTGGGCTCTTGGTCTAAGGTTGAAGGTTTGAATATATGTGGAGCATAATTTCATTGTTGTAGTGTGAGGCTTGAATATCGGCGAGGATCATTGAGGACTCTCTACCTTGAGCATCATCACACTTAGAGATAGAGAAAGAGAGAGAGGAATTGGAAGACTGAGGAGGGCTTGGTGCAATTGACAGTTGTAATCCTCCTTTTTATAAATCAATAGAACTGTATCCTTTTTATCCATTCAAGCATAAATGTCACATTTTTTGTTCATTTGTCTATGTAGCATGATATGAATGGCTTAAATATGCATAGTTTAATGTCAATTATATACTATTTTAATTGTTAGAAAGCTATATTGTTGTGAGGATTACACAGGTGATTTGATTGGTTCCAGGATCTGGATTTGGAGCCAGTGAGGAAGGAATCATACCTCGCCTCTTAGCACTCTCCATAGGATATGTCGTCCACAAAGAGGTAATCATTCCAAATCTTTCTTTTTCAATTTCATATTAGTATGAACATGTATGCAGTACCTTTGGAACTTTAGAACTAATCTTACAGTTTGCCTTGGGCACCGGAAAGCCCTGAGAGGGAACCACCACCCAAGCATATTACCCTATAGCAGAAATGGTGACTCTAATGGGGAGTTAACCCAAAGTTTCCAGATTTTTCCTATGAATTTACCTTTTCCCCTTTGCTCACATCCCATTCTGATTAATTTATATGCTCAGTAATCATCTCAGCTGCTCACAGTATAGAATAGACCCTGCATAGCCATCTGTACAACTTTACCTTGAGTAACGCTGCCCCTGAGAGTGTTTCAGTGCATTATAACACTGCTTATGCTCAGATATAGTGTGTTAGTCCCATAATTAATGCTTTGTAGCCTCTGCTTACCAATGTTACCCAGCCAAAATCTGCTGTTTACACCCCTGTTGTGTTTCCCTTTGGCTGTGGAGTTATTTCCTACCAGATTAGATTCTTTTTCTGAATCCATGTGCTTGGTTACTAGTTAGATTTTTTTTTTTTAAGTTCTTGTTTAAAAAAGTTAATGTTAGTAGCATCTACTTTTTAAAGAAGATTTTTTTTTTAGTTTTCTGAACATAAGCTGAATTCATTCTAAAAATTTTGGTTAAAAAGTTGTTAGAGAAGATAGATAGATGTCTGAATATTTTAGGGTTGAACTATGCTATGTGAATGTTTGGTGCATGGATGTTGGAAATATTTGTCCCTGTAGAATAAAATCTTCATTGAATTGAATATTTAGAGCATGTTTTTGCATAGTTTTTGAGTCAGAGTCTCATCACATTTCATACGTCCACTGCCCCTCCACAAGACTAATAATCAAGTACGCTAAGAATAAAGCGATAATAAAATTAATCATATATCTTTTTCTGAGCTCACACCAACAATAGAAGTGAGAAGAAGTGAGAAAATCATCCTAGGATATTAGGGAAGGAGAAGTGAGAAAATCATCCAAGTTCTCAAAACTTGAAACAAGAGTCATTAAAAAGTGAAATCCTACTGCACTCATACTGTCGGGACCACTCCACTACCACCGGAGTTAAGCGCGAGACAACACCAGGGTGCATAAGAAGGTATCCCACCTTCGATTGCATTTAGTGGGCATGCTATATATTGGGGTTCCCTTCAGGGATGTCAAAAATAGATCGGGGATCTAGGTGTTCTTCCCATATAGCGTGCTGTCTAGGACCGTGACACCCCTGACAGTGTCTGTGATTTGAGGTATCTTTAGTTGCCAGAATTTTTAGGGACTTACACAATGTGACTGGGGCAGGCTACCCTGGTACCTAAAACATATGGTCCTACTTTGTCTTCGGTCTTTGGGAGGTTACTCGTCTTCATGAGAGTGCTTACACCTATTGTCTGAGGTTCGGGCGAAGCTCTAGAGTAACTATAATTGTATTTTTGACCAACTCTCTCTGTATGCCATTGTGATACTGGGTTTCATCTCCAGCAAACGATAGTACTTAGATGGGGTCATACCTATTCTGGCTGCTTGCTTGATTTATTTTAGAAGTCCTTTTTTTCTTTTTTTTCTTTTTTAGTTGTGTGGTTACTATCAATGAGACTTTATAATACATCACAATAATTAAAATTTGATAAAAGTAAATAGGTCACAGTGGCGTCCTTTGACCCTCGTCATCATTCTCAATGATAGCGAGGTCTCCCTCCATTGACATCGGGGGAGGAGTCGAGTCTTGGTGAGCCAGTGCCTTCTCTGGTAGAGAAGTCTCCAATGACAACCCCTAATTTTCATATAGCTCCATGTCATACAGAGTTTCTAGAGGATCCTTTTACAGAAGGAGTCGTACCTCCTTACAATCCTCCTCTCACTGACCTATTGGGGCCATTATTAGTTTAGGTTACACCAAGCCAAGATATGTCTTCGACTGCACCAACATCCATTTCACAACCAGCGCCCATGGGCTCGATGCCATTGGTAACCAACGCTGGTCCACCACCATATTCCTCGCTATTTGTCGGTTCTATGCTAGTAGCCAGGCTATACTCGGTCCCAACAATTCGGTCACCACGACTGTTATCGGACCTCCGAACCCTTCGGGATCTGCTCCTATTGTCACTGCACCGGGACCCACAGTTTCCGCTCTGGCTAGCGGGGCTACTTCGGTTCCTTTTAGCAACCCTTTCGGTTGGAACTATTTGGTGAGTTCAAACCCCTTGGCTATTGTGCTAGGGGGCAGTGTCACCAATACATATATGCTTGGGGGCACTTCGGTACCCCTACAGTTATTAGGACAAACAGGACAACCCATTGTTAATGTTGTTCCTTTGAGTGGTTAAACTTCTAGTATAGGGTCTATGTCGATGCTTAACTATGGGAATAGCAGTATGCCTTTGGCTAACTCTATCACGTCCATATAGGAAAACCAACCCCAAAGTCAACTTGGGTAAGGGGGCAACTATTACACTAGGGGCAACCAAAAATTCCACCCCCCTAGTACAACATACCCTATGGACAAAAACCATACACCCCTACACCCCCACTCACTGGGAAATTTTACCAACAAATACCTACTTATCCCATTAGTAACACATTGATGGGCGGACCAAAACGTCCGAATGGTCAGCCAATAATTCCTTGGATAGATCCGGGGGCAAACACACAATTGCCATTCTTGGAAGCTTTAGACATCCCCGACCTCTACAAACTAACCAATGATCCCATCAACCACAACCCACTTTGGCCTCCAGTGCCTCACAAGATTCCATTTGAAATCCGTAAATTCGAAGGGAAACAAGGGGACGATATGGCCACACATGTCACCACCTTTCATCTATGGTCTGTTTTCTAACTCCATGGTGGATGATAGTATCTGGCTTAGAATTTTTCCCCACACTCTCATAGGCAATGCTGCCAAATAGTACATTGAGTAACCATGTGGGGAAGTCAATACTTTTGGCACCTTAGCTACGAAATTTCTTAAGAACTTCCAACTACCTATTCAATACGAAAGTGGCATAGAAATCTTAACCTCGCCATGCCAAGACACCGCCACCCACATCTCTGATCACATTCATGAATGGAGACATAGGCGGAGGCTCGTCAAAGCGCCAATCCTGGAGCATCTCTTATCCAACTGGTTTTGTAAGTCACTCTTACCACCCCTAGCTAAGGACGTTTGCTTATCTGGTGCGGTTATGGAAGGCCAATCCATCCATCGTGCACACCATTTAGATATTATCTATTTGCAATCTGGCATGCTGTATGACTTACTCCCCCATGCCCCTAGAAATATGAATTCTCCCGCTACTCAATTACCCAGAGCGCATGCTGATGGCCTTGTTGGTGCCACCTCTGGTGTATCCATAAAACAACTTAGTGGGCAAACCTCCCAGCCATCTTCGGCTGCCACCGACCCTAACCAATCAACTACTCTTCCTACCACTGAGGTAAAATCTGTGCAGTCTACAAAAAAACCTAGCGGAAAGAACAAGAAGAACAAGAAAAATACCTCTCCTTGTGAAGAGCAGTCCAGCACTCAGAATAATTCCAAACAGAAAAATGCTGCTAAGAACGATAAAGGAAAGGAGAAACCCATGAGATTTCCTTGCAAAATTTGTGCGGAGGACCACTTGAAATACGAATGTCCTCGGCAGCAGGAATGCACATATTTTATCACAAACAAGGACTCTGGGAGGACACCTATCATCCTTCATTAGCCCTTCCCTAATCCACACCAGCAACAACAACACATGGTTGTAAACCCGCCACAACCCCCGCAAAGGGGAAACAATGGTACTCATCCTTCCGGTTAAGGATCATTCACCATTTGTGGCGTAGAAAGTGTTGAACTCCAAACTTGAGCTAAAATATATGGAATTCTAGTCATTGAGGCTCAGGAACCTAGTACAAGTTCGAATCCCCCGCCGCCCAACGGTTCGCATATCGAAAGCCCTGCTGCTGACCCTGCGATTTGTCCCGCCAAAGGGACACTTCGACGCATGACTCATAACACCTCTGCACGTGCAGCCCAAAACTACAACATTGTGGAAGATTTGGCGCAAGCACCGTCATTCATGTCTACACTCGAAGTATTGCATCTTGATCAGTGGTTGTCATTGATGTCAACCCAAGCAGCACCATGGGCTACCCTGATCTTGCATGGGAATTTTGACCTACTAAATTACTATATTCTGGGTTAAGAATATTTTTTCTATGGTGTCTACTTGTCGAGATGTTTCTGTTAATATATGGCATGCCATGTAATTCTTCACGATTTGAGAGATATTCATGTTTGAAGTTTGTAACCCCAGTTAGTGGGCTAAAACCCCATGGCGTTGTGGCATGGGTCATTGAAAAACAAATAATTAATAATTTTTAAGCTCCTAAAATTCCCCCCACATTCACTTGTTGAAGACCCTCTCAACCTAAGCATTTATATAAATTGTGATCCTCATCTCCTCGTCTCATAGGGATTTCGCTACCTAAAATAGGTCATCGTGGAATTTGTGCTATAAATTTTTTTCTACGAAGGTTCAGAAGCTGAAATTTTTAAGAGGCAGAGTAGAAATCCTGAGGAATCTCGTGTAAAAATTCTAGATCAAGGTGTGCAATATTTGCGGAGATATGATCTGTGGAAGTCAGTGTTTTTGCAGGCTCCTGAACTTTATCTCAAAGAAGTGACCTTGGGAAAATGATCATAACTCTCTCTCTGAGTATCAAATTAGAATTCTATAAAAAGTGGCGGATAGTGCATGGTCTTTGTTTTCATTGTATCAATTTTAGAGCTGAATAAAGAAACAATGACACGTGGCACACCATATAATTTCGCTCTACGGAACTAGTCCATAATTAGGCATTGTGAGAGATTGGGCATAACTCTCACTTGAAGAATCCAAATTGGGTCAGACATGTGGCATTGGAAATAAGACTTAGAGGACTAATACATCACCAAGAATCACATATTTGGGATCTGAAATAACAGAGATACACCAGATTCAATATCGAGCTCCTAGAAGGCAAGAAAAATCTAGATCATATGTTGTCAAGGGCTGCAAAGGACCAGACTTTCTAGGGCATAAAATCAAAGAAAGGTGCAGCAGAGGGTAGGATGACAAGAGAAGTAATCAATGTGTAGAACATCAGCAAGAAGTTCACCACATGAAGTCTTCAAGTGGGCAACACTGCATACAATCATTGTAAAGGTATCATTGTACTAAGTCATTGTAAATGCATCATTGTAAAAATTTTACAAGTGTCTATCTACCAAGAGTTGAAGAGGCAGTGTCGGGAGGCCTAGGATCATCATTAGGTGGTTTTTTTATAGTTGGGGTTATGGTGTATTGTGTCTTCTTCTTCTACATCATTCTATATAGTTGTGAAGTGGACCATTTTCCTTGGTATGAGAGTCCATTCTTGTTTTATTATTCTATAGGGTGGTAGGGTGGTGTTAGGGTGAGTTGTAGCTCATTGGGTGTTGGGGCATCTGTTCAATTGAATACTGAAGAATCTCGAGCGTTGGAGTGTCCATCCAGTGGGAGTTGGAGAAGAATTCTTTTCTAGATTCTAGGAAGTTGGAGCTTTATTTTCAATTGGAGTTGAATATTAAAGAATTATTAGGAAATCATTCAGGTGGTTTTTGTTCCCCAGAGTGGGTTTCCACCTTAAAAACTTTGTGCATTTGTGTTCCTTTTGTTTACTGCTATCATTGAAATAAAACTATAATAATAATTGAAGATTAACTAATTCACTGAAAGGAATACTGATTCACGCCCCCTCTCAGTATTTCCAACAATTGGTATCAGAGCTTGGTTCCTTCAATAACAGTTTAACAACTGGAAGGAGGTCATGGAGCATACCAAGAATGGTGTACCTCTATTCAATGAAAATAATTATGCACCATGAAAAGGAATAATGGAGGTCTATCTCTTGGCGCAAGGTTACGAAGTATGGGACATTGTTCAAAATGGATTTACACCAACCACGGATGAACAAGGTAAGAAGAATTCGATAAATGATGCAAAAGCAAAGAATATTATTATCAGTGGACTTATTGAATCTTCTTGTCATAAGGTTTTGGGTTGTAAAACCACCAAAAATGTATGGGACAAGCTTGAGAATATATATGCAGGTGATTCAAATGTCAAAGAAGAAAAGCTTCAAATCTATAGAGAAAAATTTGAGCAACTCAGAATGAAAGAAGACGGAAACATTGTTGCATACTTCCAATACATTGATGAAATAACCAACACTCTGGAAGGATAAGGAGAGCTAGTTGATGAGAAGACTATTATACGAAATATTCTTAGAACGTTACCAGGGAGATTCAAACCAAAGGTATCGGTCTTAGAATACAATGCAAAACTGGACAAACTTAGCAAAGAAGAATTACATGGAGTTCTCATAGCATATGAAATGAGACTTGATGAAGAAGAGGGTACCTCAAGATCTAGAAAACCGAGGGAAACTGTATCTAAGAAAATAATAAGACAAAAAGTTCTTCAATTTGAAAATATGATGTACCTGCAAGTGTGAAGAAAAGGGAGATGATGAAGAAGGTCTTTCAGATGAAGAATATGCTTACTTTATGAGAAAAACTAAAATTGTATGGAAAATTCAAAGTTAAACTTTCATTGATATGTTTTTGGTTGTAGGAGGTTTCCAGCATTTTGCAAAAGAAATGTCCAAATGGTATGATGGAAACTCAAAAGGAAAGAAAGGCTTTAAGAAATTCAACAAGCAAGGCAAAAATAAAGGATTCAAAAGGAACTTTCTCTCTAAAGAAGATAACTCATCATCCGATGAAGACAGTGACAGCGAAGAAGAAGCCAATGAGAGAGTATTGTTTATGGCCAAGCACAATAAACAAGAGGTATCAAACAACGAAGAAGAAGGGTTGACCATAGAAGAATTTTCTAAGGAGGCAATCAAGCTTATAAAAGAGCTCAAGGTTGAGAAGATCCATTCCAATACTCTTGAAGAACAAGATCAAGGTCTCAAAATTGAAGTTGAAGAACACAAATGTATTAAAGAGTCACTTCAAAAGAATTTATAAGAAAGCAACCAATAAAGAGAAGCATTAGAAGCCGAAGTAGTCTCGTTGCGTAAGGAAGTGAAGAAGGGAAAAAATGTCCAAAACTATGCCAACAGCTCAAGGGAATTGGAAGAACTCATCAACAATCAATGATCTTACAATGACAGAACTAGCCTCGGTTACAAAGAAGAAGAAGCAGGACCTTCTACAAAAAAATACAATGAACCTATGAGATCTGACATGCATGTAGACTTCATTGGACAAGATTCGCAAGAACATCCCTTGAAGACGATTCCTTGACGAAGATTTCCATCCAGGTACTAATATATTTTTCATGGTTATTATTATTCATGTGGAAAATTTGGTCATAAAGTTGTAGAATGTTGCACATGCCCTATGAACCAATACAATTCCAAGAGATCCTTCAAATATGAACCTCCTAGGGCTCAACAAAACATCAATAGATTTAAACATTTAAGAAATAATATGGAATGTTACAAATGTCAGAACTTTGGACACATAGCTAGAGACTGCAGACTTGAAAATTCTCTAGAAGAATCTTTGAAGCCACAGAACGAACGAACATGGAAGAAGAAGAAGACTGATAATTGTGCTCTCGCTCTCAAGGCTCAAAACAATAAAGATGTATGGTATGTTGATAGTGGTTTCTCAACGCATATGACTGGAGATAGAAAGAAATTTGTATCTCTGAAAGAGAAAAGGGATGGAACCGTATCCTTTGGAAATGATGGATCTTCAAATGTTATAGGATCAGGTACCGTCACTCTCGGAAGAAAATATGTTCTAGCCAAGAATGTTCGATTGGTTGAAAACATGAATCATAATCTGCTCAGTGTTGGAAAAATGTGTGATCAAGGGCACACAATGCTATTCAGCTCCACAAAATGTGAAATCAGGAAAGGTAGGTATGGTAAAATTGTGGCTACAACAAGTCGAGCTCCAAACGACATATATGTTATGGATGAGCAACTGAAGCATGTCTACTAGCTAAAGAAGATGAAAGTTGGTTATGGCACAAACGAATGGGTCACATAAACTTTGAAAATCTTGTCAAGATAAGCAAAAAGGAACCAGTACGAGAGATGCCAAAAAATCTCAAAACCTTCCAACACACTATGTGAGGCCTGTCGGCATGGTAAGCAGACAAAAGCACAATTTAAAACAAAATAACACTTTGCATCACATCCATTGGAATTGATACATATTGATTTATGTGGTCCTGTGAGAACAAAAGGCTTAGATGGAGAATTATATTTCATGTTAATGATAAATGACTATATGAGGATGAAAACTGTCAGTTTCCTAAAGAAACAATCTGAAGCATTTGAGTGCTTTAAGATCTACAAGGAGTTGGTCAAAAATGAAATTGATTTGAAAATAAAGTGTCTAAGATCAGATAATTGTAGAGAATTCACTTCCAAATTATTTCAGCAATACTGTGATAGAAATGGAATAAAAAGACAGTTTTCAACAACACGAACACTTCAGCAAAATGGAGTTGCTGAAAGAAAGAATAGAAACATACAAGAAATGGGTAGAACAATGTTGAAGGACTCAAAATTGGATGAAAAATTCTGGGTTCAAGCGATTGATATGACAGTCTTCATTATCAACCAAAGTCTTTTCAGAAATAATTGCAACAAGACCCCATATGAATTATGGAAAGGAAAACCAGCTAATGTAAAATATTTCAGAATCTTCAAAAGAAAATGTTATATCAAAAGAGAAGATCAAAAATTGGGTAAGTTTGAATAGCGTGTTGATGAAGGTATCTTTGTTGGTTACTCATGCAAAAGAAAGGCCTATAAATGTTATAATTTAAGACGAAAAATAGATAGTGGAGAGCATAAATGTTACATTTGACGAAGATGGTGTTCTAACGAATAATGATGAGGATATAGAATCTTTGAAATTTGATACAGAGGCTGAAAAAGACATAGAGAAAATTCTAGAACAAGAAGCAACTATCATCCATGAAGAAGTAAATAATGATCATCAAGATATACCAGAACAATAACAAGAAGCTCCTCCAAAGAGAACAAAATAATGTGTTAGTATGAATCTTTTGTCGAAGTGTACGAAAAAATACCACTTTAGCTACGCATAACTTATAGCCCGAACATCAAATATGGCTGCCAATATCTTCAGATCTGCAGTTAGTTGATCAAGACAAATGCTGCACAAATCCAGATCTATGCATAAAAAGACATTAAGCAATGAAAATAAGGTTTTGCTCCATGCATCCAATAGATAAGACAAGAACAATATTTTTGAAAGAATTTTTTATATTAAGGGCACCTGAGAGGAAAACAAGAAAGGTGTTTCCAATTCTCCTCAATGGGATGGGTTCTTGAAAGTCCTCAGCGCTTCAGATCTAGCATTTCTCTCTCTTGTTGGTGTAGAAAACCCAGACAAACATAGAACTCAAAGGGAGCTCACAAAGAAAATAATAGAGAATGTGAAAATGATAATGGCTCAAAGCCTTTCCATCAAGAGCATAGATCCGGGAAGAGTGATCTGTAGGGCAAATAAAAGGTCACAAATGAATGGAAAACTTTCTTTCCATTTATAACAAAATATTGGGTCATTCTAGATCTTGGTGCATGATTAAAATAACATTAACCAAATCTAGATCCACCTTTTATGGAATATTTTATTATATTTGTTGGAGGGAAAAGGTATTTGACTTGGGTCAAATCCTTTTATTTGTAAATAATAAATAAATAAATGATTTATTTATTATTTTAAGGAAGTGGTTGAATGATAATTAAATAAATAATTATTTATTTAATTATTTATAAATGATTTAGTCATATTTAACAAGGAATATTATTTAAATAAGATTTAAATAATTATTCCTAGAAAATAAGAAGATAAATAAGGATTTATCTAATTAATTTCCTTGTTTTGGGTTAAATATGACGAGGAATAATAATTAAATTATTGTTTAATTAATTATTCCATGAGGAAAATCAAACAAATATAGATTTGTTTAATATTTCCCTTTGGGGTTTCCTGTTTAGACCATAAACAACCTAATAAATGTGTTTTATTAAGTTATTTCACATAGTGAAAGAAAATTTACTTAGGGTAAAATTGGTCTTACATGGTGTACTTGGGTCCATCTAATGATAATAGGTTAGATGACCAAAAAATGGTGTAACAGAATGGATTCAAAAGAACCATCCATCAAATCAAATAATTGGTGACATAAATGAAGGTCAACAACTTCGTTCATCACAATAAGCTCACATTGATTTTTTAGCAACCGTTGGGCCTAGTAATTTTGACCAAGCCAACTAGAATGAACATTGGGTAGCAGCTATGAATGAAGAATTGGATCAAATCGAGAAGAATAACACCTAGGAATTAGTTCCATGACCAAAATAAAAAAAATTCATTGGGCCTAAATGGGTGTTCAGGAACAAATTGGATGAAGATGGATAGGTTACCAGAAACAAAGCAATATTGGTTTGCAAAGGCTATGCACAAGTGGAAGGAATTTATTTCGATGAAACATTTGCACAAGTTGCTAGAATTGAAGCCATCTGAATGTTTCTCGCCTATGCATGTTCAATAAAAATCAAAGTCTACCAAATAGATGTTAAGTCAACATTTCTGAATGGAAAATTAGAAGAATAAGTTTACATCGAACAACCTGAAGGTTTTCTACTATCAAAAAAAGAAGACTATGTTTGCAGGTTAAAGAAGGCTCTATATGGTCTCAAGCAGGCTCTCAGAGCATGGTATGCTCGTCTTGATGGATATATACGTCAACATGGGTTCAAGAAAGGTATTTTTGATAGCAATATTTATGTACAAATAGACAAAGATAATTTAACAATCGTTGAGGTATATGTGGATGATATAATATTTGGTAGCAATGATGATCGACTAAGTAAGAAATTTTCTACAAAGATGCAAAGTGAGTTCGAGATGTATTTACTTGGTGAGATGAAATACTTCTTAGGGCTTCAAATATCTCAGCAAGAGAAAGGAATATTTATATGTCAAGCCAAGTACATCAAGGAAATGCTCAAGAAATTCAAAATGGAAGATTACAAACCTGTCCTTACTTCGATGGTAACAGGTTGCAAATTGAGAAGAGATGACTCATCTAATGATGTGGATCAGAGGTTGTACATATCTATGACTGGTAGTCTTTTATATGTAACAACCTCCTGGCCAGATGTTATGCAAGCAGTTGGACAAGTAGAAAGATTCCAAGCAGCACCAAAAGAATCACATATTCTTATCGTCAAAAGAATTCTTCGATATCTAAAGGGCACAAAAGAATATGGCTTGTCGTATCCCAAGGGTAAAAATCTCATTATTCAAGCCTTTATAGATGTAGATTGGGTAGGAAGCATTGATGATCGTAAGATTATTAGTGGAGCAACATTCTATCTAGGTGGTTGTCTTGTATCAAGGTTGAGAAAAAATCAAACCTCAATCTCGTTATCTACAACGGAAGAGGAATACATTGCAGCGGAAGCATGTTGTACTCAAGTCCTTTGGATGAACCAAACTTTGCAAGATCTTCAAGTACAATTCAGTGAGCCTATTCCCAGATTCTGTGAGAACACTAGTGCCATCAACATCTCCAAGAATCTTGTCATGCATTCAAAAACAAAACATATTATGATCAAATACCATTTTGTTAGAGAACAAGTCGCTGAAAAGAATATCAAACTTGAGTATGTTGGTACAAAAGAACAAATCACTAATATCTTCACTAAATCTTTACCTCGTGAAGCATTTGAATATATTTCCCAGAAGCTTTGGATTCTCCCAAGTTCTCATTAGATTTTCCTTTTTCATAATATAAAGGGGGAGTGGAAGTGTGTACAGGTCCACAGGATGGTTGTGTGTCAAGGGGAGTTACCCTTTTCCATTGATGTCAAAGGGGGAGAGAATGTTTTAGGAAGAGGTGTCATGATCACTGTTGGGCTGAGAAGAAGGTACGTTTCATCCTATCTTTATCACGAATTGTTATGTACTTTTATGAATTTTCCCCTCATCTTAGCAATAAAGAAAAGGGAATTAATGTAAAGTCAAGACAAAATGAACTGATGATAAAAGGAATGTTTAACAACGGAAAATTGACTTGTTGTATCTTTATTAAAAGGGAAACAAAGAAGCTGAACTGCTGATAACCAAAAGACAGTTGACAGGAGAGGCAAACGAGATCATGATGGCTCCCATGGGCCGGCGGAAGATGGAAAGGAAAATCCACGCTTGGAGGACTAAAACGATAGCCACGAGCAGCAGGATCCCGTATGGAAAGGACCCGTTACCACTGTAGAGTTTTCCTTTAAAAGGCCGAAGACGAACAAGATAGATAGATATGCATAGATATTTTCCTCTGTAATAGATGTATCGAGACAGAATTGTCCAGTTGTATTAATGTATTAACCTCCAGCTTAATAAAGATTTTGGCATTTTTGAATAGTCAATCTCTAATTTTTCCTTAGAGGTAGACTTCTGGTGGCCTTGGGCCCAACCCTGGGAGTTTCTCCGCTACTTCTGTGCTATACATTTAATTATAGAACTTGCATTTCCAATCATCTAATGCATTTCTTGAGATATAATTTAATTGGTTAATTGTGAACATAAGATGCTACGGCTTTCTCTTTCATTAGAATAGTTCATCATTCATTCTTTCTTGCTTACGATCAATGCTTTCATAATTGTTTAGATGCTTTAGTCATTTCCCAATGCTTTTATAATCGTTTTATTAGATTTAGCATGAATGTTGTTCAATTTTGCATATAGCTAAAGTTGGATCTTTTCATTATCATTGCGAGGTGTTTGGTTGTTGTTTGATTCAGAGAGATGTTATTTATTAATTTAAAAGAGAATTCCATTGAAAAATTTAGATAAACAATTGTTGTTCAATTCATTAGAGTTGTTGTTCAAATTCTTAGGATTGCTATTCAATTCATCGTAGTACGCTATTCAATTTTAGTTTGCTCTTTTCAGCCAGAATAGTCATTTCTACATATTCTTAGAACAAAGTAGTCAAAAGAATTCTACAATTCCCTTCCAATTTGATTTGATTGAACTTTGAGAATTAGATTCTTCCTTTTGATGATTTAGAGTAGTTGTACTTTGGTATCACTTGCATATACTGTGCTTACACTCTTGAAATAAGAAGAATTGCCCTGGGTTGATAATTAAATGAGAAGCATTGAAGCTACATGTAACATTCATCTTTATGACCCAACATTTTTGGTGCCATTTCTGGGGAGAGTGTTTTAAGAGTGATTTCCTTTATTTCTTTTCCCTTTTGCTGCGAAGAATTGGGTATTGAAAACAAGAGGTAAGAACCTACGTACCAACAAGTAAAACACTTTCTCTCTAGCCCGCTTTCCAGCAATTGTGTAGAGGTTAGTAGGATAGGCGCTCTTGTTTTATGACTAGGAAGAAAAAGATAGGAACAAATCAAAATCCCCCACTTAAATCCAGAAAACCCAAAGGACCTATGATCCTTGGTAGAAAAACATATATAGATGAAATCATTAAGAAGGCTAGATCCCAGGAATCTATAGGACCCAAAACCATTCCTACTCAAAGTCCTACTACACTCCCTCAGGCAGCATCCTCACCATCTTCAGCCCACACTGAGATTCGCAATGAAACAGAATGGTCTGAACAAAGCCTTCAGACCGTTGATCACGTAAGTCTTGACCCTTCGAGAGAGGGAGGTTCTTACAATTTATAGGAAGGAGAAGGAAACTAGTATTGCAGTACAAGTAAAAACTCTAGAGCCTGGATCCCCTAAGAAAGTGGTTGAAATAGAGACACCCAACATCCCAGATCGAGGAAGTGCTATAAGGCTTCCTCCACATCCACTCCGTAATTCCACTGAGATTATTCCTCCAGAAAACTAAATCCCCGAAGATTATTGGCATATATTTTATCAAATGGAAAACAACCAGAATCAGAACCAAAGGCAGACATCAACATTAGAATATCCCATTGTTTATCCAGCAGCAAATGTCCCTATGAAAGAAATTCCATTACAAAACATCCCCACCTTCCATGGGTTGACCTCAGAAGATCCTAGTGCATTTTTATTTGAATTCGATGTCTTCTGTAGGGGATATGACTATACCACTGACCCTCAGAAACTGAAACTCTTTCCCTCTACCTTGAAGGGAACAACATTAAGATGGTTCATGGGGCTTGGTGGAAGAACCATTGATAACTGGGACTAGATGAAGAATAATTTTCTTAACAAATATCAACACTATTTCCGGACTCGAGAATTCAAAGATGAAATCTTCAATATGTCTGAAAAGGACAATGAGACATTAGAGGAATACGTCGAAAGATTTCAATATAACTTACAAAGGTTTCCATATACTACACTATCTAAAGATATCTTAAAAGCAACGATGATTAAGCGAATGAAAGGAGAATGGGTTGAAACATTGAATATAATGGGAAAAGGGGACATATATCAAGAATAATATGATGATATTATTTCGCTATGTATCAGGTGTTCTCGGGGTAGTACGTGAAGTAGGCCAACCAGGCGAGACTCAACTACAAGGAACCCTAAGCAGTCCGGTGGCAACATGACCAGAGCAGAATTTGGTAATCTTGTAGAAGATTTAAAAACTGATATCTTGGGCATCTTGACAACATAGCTAGATGTCCTACAATCCAAGCAGAATCAGGCTATAGTAGAACAAAACTTAGCCGTCTTTTTCCCACGCTATCAGAAGAAGCATAGCCAACGGGAATGTCCATTAGACATGGTCCAAACATGTGCTATTTGTACCAAGGACCATGCCATTGACCATTTCCCTTCACTTCTGGGGCTGAAAGAAGTTCTTAAAGAAGCAAAAGAAGAGACGAAACCAATCTATCTAATGAACCAACTTCGACAATGGCAAGCATGACCAGGTATGCCACAAGACCTGCCTCAGTTCTTTTCTTCTCCACACTTAAACTAGCAGAACCCTGCAACAACTTGGAAAAACCAATCACCTTTCTCTACTTGGCCATATCAATCATGTCCTATGCTTCCTTGGCCAACACAATCCTCTTTAGGTAATTATTGGCCAAGTTTTCCTTGTTCTCCCCCTTACTAGAAAAACAATGCCTATCAACCCTAGTGGCCAGCCAAGCCTTCACAAACCACAAATTGGCCTCAAAACTGGCAGTGACCTCCAGGAATGACCAACCTACCAATGGGGACAGGGGTTCAAAATCAACCTACACTACCAGCTCCATACCTAGTCCAACGCAACCCTCAGCCTATCATGCGGCCTCAACTGTCGGCTCAACCCAATCCTAATCCTAAAAACATGTCAGTTTAGCTAATTCAGGTTGTTGAAAACCGAAACCCCGAAACTAAACAGAAGAAATGAAATGAACTAAGGCTGAGATCAGGACGTGTTATTTCACCAAAAGAAGATATGACCCTACCATAACTTGAACCTAGAAATCCGACAGAGCCTAGACAAACAACCATGATTGAAATAGAGGTCAAGCAGAAAAGAGAAATGGCTGACCAAGGGAAACCTGAAAACCTTATGATTTCTTCCCCTCCATCGCTTGAAAGATTAAGATTTCCTAGACCAATAATCCCTCCAGATTTTGATATCCTATGGGAATTAAAGAACCTTTGTATTAAAATTCCTCTTTTGCAGGCTATACAAGACATTCATATATATGCCAAGACAATTAAAGATCTGTGCGGGAAGAAAGAGGTGAGAAAAGAAAGACTTGTACCCACTGTTCATGTGGCAGGGGCACTGTCAGATGTATTTTTGGGTAAGGAAACACCCGTGAAATATGAGGATCCAGGGAACCCCATAGTAACTGTGCAAATCTCTGTCCACTCCTTTCTAAACACATTGGTTGACTTAGGGGTGGCCATTAACATCTTAACTACAGAGACCTGCGAGAAGTTATGCATAATAGCGTTAGAACCTATGACTACCTTGCTGGAACTTGCCGACAGATCTATTATCAAACCAGAAGGAACATTACAATACATCCTGGTTTCTGTGGACTCATGGGAATATCTACCTGAATTTTTAGTTATTAACCCAAAAATTAGGATGGATGGACACCCCCTGATACTTGGTTGACCTTGGTTAGCAACAACCAATGCTTATATAGGCTACTGGATAGGAATCATGACCATTGCTAGAGGTGATTCCATAAAAAACAATATCATTTACGCACCTTCCAAACCAAGTCTACCCACGGTAAATATTCATAGGCATCCACCTACATACTGGGAACAAAATATCTGTTCACCACTGACAATAGTTGAAGCTCTTGAATTCAAAGATCAAACGAAAGACAATGTAATCAATAACTTCATTAATCAGTCATCTGCACCCAAAAACTTAAAATGCCAAATGTTAAAAGCATTTCTTGATGATGAAACACAAGAAGACCCCTTGGCGGAAATTGATAATCAACACATACCCACAACTGCTGTTCGCAACATCATACCAATTGAAATTGAGCCGGGGAAAGTTTTAAATATTAATGGCAGTATGGATAGTGACCAAAAGAAAAATCTCATAAAGGTTTTACATAAGTATTAGGGAGAATTTGCTTGGGAATACCTAGACATGAAGGGTTTAGACCCAAGGCTATGCACACATCACATCTATATTGTCAAGGAGGCTCGGCCTATTCGACAGCCTCAACGGAGGCTAAACCCGCACCTAAAAGACATTGTAAAAGATGAATTGCAAAATTTGCTGGATGTAAACTTCATTTATCCTATCTCAGACAGTAAATGGGTCTCTCCTTTAGTAGTTGTTCCTAAGAAGAATGGGAAGTGGAGAATATGTGTGGATTACAGAAAATTGAATAAAGAAACACAAAAGGACCACTGCCCCCTTCCTTTTATTGACCAAGTCCTCAATACATTGACAGGAAAATGGTTCTTTTCCTTCCTTGATGGGTTCAGCGGTTACAATCAAATCCAGATAGCCCCTGAAGACCAGGATAAAACAACCTTTACCTGCCCATGGGGTACATTTGCCTATAGGGTATTACCATTTGGACTATGCAATGCCCCAACAACCTTCCAAAGAGCCATACTCAGAATTTTTTCTGATTTAATAAATGAAGGACTTGAAATTGAAATGGATGACTTTACCCCATATAGAGATGATTTTGATCAAGCACTAGAAATTCTAGAAAAAGTATTGGAACAATGTATTGCTCCCAAATTATGTTTAATCAATGAAAAATTTCACATGATGATGACCGAAGGAGTAATCCTAGGACACTATATCTTTGCAGCTGGAATACAGGTAGACCCGAAAAAAATAGAAGTAATCCTTTTATTAGCCACACCTTGTACACAGACAGAGGTACGTAGTTTTCTTGGATATGTAGGATACTATCGCAGCTTTATAAGGATTTTTTCACAAATTGCTGTGCCCTTGTATGTGTTAACTGGAAATGTTGAATTCCATTGGTCTGATAAACGTGACACTACTTTTACATATTTAAATAAACTAGTCTCGACAACACCGATCTTACGCGGTCCTAACTAGAAGCTTCCCTTTCACATTTCTTGAGATGCATCCGACACAACGATAGGGGCAGTTCTCGGTCAAGAAGAAGATAAAAAGCCCTATGCTATTTATTATATCATCAATAATCTCACTCCTGCTGAATTAAACTATACAGTGACCGAAAAAGAGAGTCTTGGCTGTCATTTAAGCTATCAAAAAATTTAGACATTATATAACTTGCTATTAAGTACTCTTGTATACTGATCACTCTGCCATTAGATATCTAGCCAATAAACCAATTACAAATGGGAGAGTAACTCGTTGGTTGTTGCTTTTGTAGGATTTTGACATAATTATCAAAGACCGTCCAGGGAAGGAGACCGTGGTTGAATAATTCCTATCCAGAGTTCCCAAATAAAATGACACACTAGCGGTGGACGATCAGTTTCTCGACGAACATATGTTCGTTGTAGTAGTAAAAACACCATGGTATGCAGATGTAGCAAACTACCTAGAAGTAGGGAAGCTGCCCAGACATTTGACATCAAGGGAACGAAAGCTGATTGTTCAACGTAGTGCTAGGTTCTCCTTGATTGATGGATACCTCTTTCATATAGGAGCTGATATGCATATACGCAAATGCATTCGGGAAGACGAGATTTATGACATTCTGCGGGCCTATCATGATGAACCTTGTGGTGGCCATTTTTTAGTTCGCAGAACGGGGCACAAAGTATTGCAAATGGGTTATTATTGGCCTACGATTTTTAAAGATGCCAAGAAATATATCCAAGCCTGCGATAGTTGCTAAATAATGGGTCGCCCGGGTTAAGCTGATGAAATGCCATTACAACCACCATTGGTAGTAGAACCGTTCGAACGATGGGCACTAGACTTCGTTGGACCATTCAACCTGCCATCAAACCAAAAGATCTACATACTAGTTGCCACAGATTATGTAACAAAGTGGGTAGAAACAATAGCTTTATCAAGAGCCATGGAAGAATATGTGATTAATTTTCTTTTTTAGATATTTGTGTGATATGGATTACCACGGGAAGTGATAACTGATGGAGGGGCACAGTTTGTGGGAAATAAAATTACAACCACCCTGAAGAACCACCATATCATCCATAAAGTCACATCTCCCTACCACCTGCAGGCAAATGGGCAGGTTGAAAGTATGAACAAAGTCCTTGAGGCAATTCTCACTAAAACAGTAACAACACATCACCGGGATTAGGCTACTAGATTACCAGAGGCCTTGTGGGCTTACCACACAACATGGTGAAACACCACTGGATATTCTCCGTATCATTTGGTATTTGGAAGAGAGCCTATTTTCCATATTGAATTCGAAATAAAGACTCTAAGGACAGCCTAAGAGGTAGGGCTGGACTTGACGGAGGCCCAGATTAGAAGACTCCAGCAAATAAATGAATTATATGAAATACGACTACTATCTCTGCAGCGCACCGCGATCATCCAACAACAACAAGCTAAGTGGCATGACAACCTCATAAAAAAGAAGACATTCCAAAAATGAGATTGGGTGCTTCTCTACGACTCCAGATTCAAGGAATTTTTGGGCAAGTTACAAACAAGATGGCTTAGTCCATATGAAGTTAAGGAAGTGAACAACAATGGCACCCTCACCTTGACGAACATAGACATATTTGGTTCTACATTTTGAGTCAACGGGCATAGAGTGCATCTCCATCACAAACCACTTACAAGGGAGTCTTTCTACCAGAAGGTATGCAATGATCCCACCATTCATATTTTAGTAGCATGGGGTGCCAGCCCCACAACTTTATATACATAAAAGCTTGCTACTTCCTCTTGTAAATATGTATATAATTTCCCTACAATTTATAGTTTTATCATTTTGTTGTACATCCTTAATACTCACAGTTGTATCCTTTTCCTTCATCATTACTTTGTGTATTTATTTTTGCTATTCAAATATTTGAACGGATGTTGTTCAATCCAATTGAACAGCTGCTGTTCAATCGGATTGAACAACTGTGTCCTTTGCGTGTTTATTTTTTCTATTCAAATATTTGAATGACTGCTGTTCAATCCAATTGAACAGTTGCTATTCAACCGGATTGAACAACCGTGTCCTCTTGTTGTTTATTTTTGCTGTTCAAATATTTGAATAGCTGTTGTTCAATCGGTTTGAATGGCCGTGTCCTTTTGCGTGTTTATTTTTGTTGTTCAAATATTTTAACGACTACTATTCAATCCAATTGAACAACTGTTGTTCAATCGGATTGAACATCTGATTTTTTTTTTTCTTTTCTAAGCATGATTTTTTTTTCTTTTCTAAGCATGATTTTTTTTTTTTAATATCCACTCCTCATTTCACACCCTGGCTTTAAAAGACATTCTTGGATAGGAATTGGCACTTGAAAAGGAGAAAATCAATAATATTACTAATATGATGATCCTTTGGAACTTTGATGGAAATCTCTACTCCGGAAGCTAACATTATATATCTATGCAATGAAGGGCTAGACATCTCCTGATTAAACATGTTATCACACAATTCATAGTCTTATAACGGTATATCTTTCTAGGTATATCTTTCTACACTCTTGAGTAGTATTCCCCTTTGACATAAGTATATAGGAATAAGGAGTATTGATTGTATTGGCATTATTTTTTTACTTCTCACACCATCTCTAACTATTAAGGAGTTAATTACCCTCCCTTCATGTATAAAGAATAAATATTATGTCTACATGAAAATTAAAAAAAAGAAGAGAATAGAGGGTCTCATCATGAGCCAACCTACCATGATAATATAGATTTAACAGGTGACATGCCCACAATGGCCAACAAACCAGGGTAATGACCTTCTCGATAGCTTAAACTGCTGGAAGGAAAGGAGGTCTCATCATGAGCCAGCCTGATCACTCTGTTACAATCCCAGTGAATGGCACTGTGACTATCTGGCCACCACACCAACACAGTGGTATCTTCATAAAAACAAAGAAATATGTCTACTTTCCAAAAATAAAATTATGTTTATATGAAAATTTTAAGAGAGAATAGGGGGTCTCATCACGAGACAACCTACCATGATCATAAGGGTTTAACAAGTGACATGCCCACAATGGCCAACACACCAGGGTAGTGACCTTCTCGACAACTCCAACTGCTTGAAGGATAGGAGCTGTCATCACGAGCCGACCTGATCACTTTGTTGCAACCATAGGGAGTGGCACCTTGACTATCTGGCCACCACACTAGCGCAGTGATTCTCCATAAAATTGGAAAAATATCTACTTTTACATAGAGGATTCTGGCTCATTTTTCGGGTTAAAATAGAAACCCTGTCGAGGCTATGAACGCTGCTGGCATTAGTGTCTCTGCTTGTGGTATGAGAGTACTTTTCTAACAATAGCTAATTACTTTTATATATGCATTATTTCCTATTTTCATCCATTTCCGAGATAAATGCACTACTCGAATAAGTGATAATACTATTTACCTGCATAATTAACTATAAATTATCCTTTCATGTTTGAATTAAGGGATGAAGACACCAATCATTATCTATCATTGTCATGCTTCCGTCATGCTATACCATTAAATAAGGACATCCTATCATAATAATTTCTATATTGATTTCTCCCCTTCTTCGGTCATTTCCACCTGATATACACTTATGATAAATCCCAATTCTGACCTTTGCATTGCATGCATTCATGATTATTTCTCCTCTTTTCTTGAGCTCCAAGGCCATGGACGCCCTTCTCTCATACAAACTGTGATTACTGATTTCTAACCTTTTCCCCCGTATGCATTCATGATTGCTCCAATATCTCTTTTACTTAAGGATGTTGATGCCCTTATTCTGAGAGAGGGAGTGTAAATATCCATAAATAATAAGCATGAAAATTCACTACAAAACTTCCTTTGGATACGCCGATGGGACCAAAATATCATTGCATTTACTATATGAAGTTATATACATTTACGACATAAGGTTGAAATTTATTTTTTCTCTCGCATGTAGTGTTTATTCTAACCAACAAGGCTAGTAGAAATGTAGACAGAGGGAGAAATTAGTTAAGATAACACATCAGCCATGGGAGGAAACTCTCTCTGAAATGAACTCACAACCTTCCAAATCTCAGACACAGCTCGCACCAATCTTCAGCAAGTTGGATGGTTTCCATACCTACACAAATTGCAAGGGTTTGACACATAAATAGCAGTTGAATTCCTGTAGAACCTACAAGATGGACATACCTGAATTAGAGGAAGGATTATACTGGTCACAGAGGACATCATCACCAAGGTCTCTGGAATACCAGCAGAGGGAGAAATATGGACCAAAAAACATCTTCTTCCACTAGAAGCAATCTCAACATACCAGGACCTAGGAGAACCATTGGAATAGAAAGGAAAGGGGATTAACCCTGCGTCCCTACAACAACCTTGGCAAGAGTTGGCATCATTCATTCAAAAAATACATCACATGCGATGGATGCAAAGACATGGTAAAACCCTGCAAAATTAAATTGTTAGCTGTTCTTAAATGAAAAATTTCAGTTAATATTCCTTCTTTCTTGAATTCTGTATTGCATGACACTGCTGTTCGAATGGGAATGGCCAAAAACCCCCAAGCATTCGTCAGCCACCATGGCTTAATCAAGTTAATTATCATTCATGAGTTAGGAAAACAGAAAACATATTGGGACAACTTTGTTTATCCTGCCCTGCATGTCCATGAGGAAAACCCTGTCGAAACATAAATTGAGCTTCCTAGAATAAACATACCCAAGAGAGAAAGAGGGAAAAGGGCCCGTGCTTCGACCTTAGAACTAGGGAAATGAAGACGGTCTGAAATACTGCAATTACATCAAGACACCTCAGAATTTCTAGATGAGGCAGGGCCATCCCATACACCTCCTTCAAGCCCTCAAAACATGCCCTTACAAGACTATTTAAAAGAAATGGCTCGATTCCTAGAGAAAATGAGGGAATTCCATGAAATTATAAGTCTATATGGACACGCTGAAGAGAAAGAGGAACCGTTGAATCAATATGCCACCACCAGTAGCTCTGGCTGCACTGAAATATTACCTCACGAAGATGAATCGCAGGCTTTTAGGGCCTTATCTACTCTCGAGAGTGATTGGGTGAATAGGGAAGACTGGGCAAAAAGGATATCCGAATCTGGAAATTAGTCAGGAGACATCATCTCCTTAGAACAAAATGCAAGCATGGAGACAGTCCCCCTAACACCTGAAGGGAACATTATCTCACCCAACCAAGACGATAATGCAGAAATAAACTCCGGAGCACAGGAAGAAAATATCATCATTGATAACCTTAGAACTGGCACCGCCATTCCTGAAACCAAAGCCACTGCTCCTTCATCCCTACCAGAACTTTGTTAGAAGAGAAATAAGTTGAAAAGAAGTTAAGGAAAATGAGCAGGACCTAAAAAAGGTTAAGAAAAATGATAAAACATCTGAAGAAATAGTTGAAGGAAGTAAGCAAGGCTCAGAAGCCTAAGAAGGAATTGGCTACCACAGAAACCCAAACAGAGTTTGTCACCCAATTGATAGACACTGCTGAGATTGAGGTAAAGAATGACCTAGTGGACACTGTTGAAGCTTCTGTGCAGACTAGGCTGGAACTTACATAAGAAAAGGAAACTCAAACGAAGGAGACACTTGCCTACACTCCCCTAGTAGAAAAGGTTTCCAATAAAAAATTTCATAACGAATTAATTCAAACCCAACACGAATTGGCACAATGAAAAAAGGAAGTAGTACTCGCACAAGAACATTAGACACTATTGAAGAAATTCAAAGACCTTTCTACAACCGAGGATGAGACATTTTCCCAACTTAGAGAAGAAAAGGAGAAGGTAAAGAAAGCATAGGATCAGGTGGAACAAGCTAAGAATCAAAACAGTATGGTTTTCTCTCTTTACTTCTATGTACTAACATGCAAGGCACCAGCCACCAACTATGATCTATTCTTAGTAGAATAGTATCTACTACTGAAAATCAAGGTTGTCAAGGCAGGGAAGGCCACAAATTTTAAAACCGTTGAGGAATTCGTCCAATGTTGCAATGAGTAGAATGAGCAGGTCCAATATCTTTTGTGTGTATTATACTTACACAATTTCTTTCTAGAGGAGGAAAGGGACAATAATCCAAACCCCTTTATAGGGGATGTTCAATTCCAGGCTTTCTTATCTTTTTCCAAGAATCAGACTCAATGGGCTAAAGCCTACAACACCTTCCAGAAGAGGGAGCATGGCCTAGACCTATGGGTTAGGGGGGAGCCTACTAAACCCCTATACCTATTCACCCAGCATAATAATTTCATGCAGAGGAAAGAGTAAGGACTAAACTGGGACCTATCCACAAGGATATAAAATAGCATGGGTGGGAGTACTTCGAGGACATTCAAGAAGAAGCTTTGGCAGCAGCCAAACAGAGGTGGCTAGCCTCCATGAACAATGTGAAAAATAGAGATCCATTTGGTTACAAAAAGTTCAAAACAACTGCTTCCAGATTCCTTTTATACATCAATCTAATTTTAAACATGGGCTCTACATGGATAGGGTGCAGATACAAGTGCCCTCTCATCTGGTACCCCCCTGAGGATTATCATCACGATTATGGCCTGCCAAAGGGGCACACGAATTCTGCCTTTGCAAAGATCAGACAGAAACATGGATTTCGACTCTATAAAGAAGAGGTCTACCCTGGATATTCTCTAACCCAGTTACACCTCAACCATTTGTTTACACAAGGACCTACAAATAGGTAAGCATGGGAGTATATTGGGCTGAGAGGTACGTTTCATCCTATCTTTACCACGAATTGTTATGTACTTCTACGAATTTCGCCCCCATCTTAGCAATAAAGAAAATGGAATTAACAAAAAATTCAAGACAAAGAACTGATGATAAAAGGAATGTTTAACAACAGAAAATTGACTTGTTGTATCTTTATTAATAGGGAAACAAAGCAGATGAACTACTGATAACCGAAAGACAACTGACAAGATAGGAAAACGGGATCATGATGGCTCCCATGGGCCAGCGGAAGATGGAAAGGCACATCCATGCTTGGAGGACTCAAATGACAACCACGAGCAGCAGGATCTCGTATGGAAAGGACCCATTACAACTGTTGAATTCGCCTTTAAAAGGCCGAAGATGAACAAGATAGATAGATCTGCATAGAGAGTTTCCTCTGTAATAGACGTATCGGGACAAAATTTTCCAATTGTATGAATGTATTAACCTCCAGCTTAATAAATATTTTGGCGTTTTTGAATAGTCAATCCTTGAGTTTTCCTTAGCGGTAGACTTCTAGTGGCTTTGGGCCCAGCCCTTGGAGTTTATCTGCTACTTTTGTGCTACACGTTCAATTACAAAACTTGCGTTTCCAGTCATCTAATGCATTTCGTGAGATATCATTTAATTGGTTAATTGTGAACATAAGATGCTATGGATTTCTCTTTCATTAGAATAGTTCATCATTCATGCTTTATTGCTTACAATCAATGTTTTCATAATTGTTTATATGCTCTCGTCATTTCCCAATGCTTTTATAATTGTTTGATTAGTTTTAGCATGACTGTTGTTCAATTTTGCATATACTTAAAGTTGGATATTTTTATTATCATTGCGAGGCATATGGTTGTTGTTTGATTCAGAGAGATGTTATTTATTAATTTAAAAGAGAATTCCATTGTGAAATTTAGATAAAAAATTGCTATTCAATTTATTAGAGTTGTTGTTCAAATTATTAGGATTGTTGTTCAATTCATCGCAGTACGTTGTTAAATCATAGTTTGATCTTTTCAGCCGGAATAATCATTTCTGCATATTCTTAGAACAAAGTAGTCAAAAGCATTCTATAATTCCCTTCCAATTTGATTTGATTGAACTTCAAGAATTAGATAGTCTTCCTTTTGATGATTTATAGTAGTTGTCCTTTGGTATCACTTGCATATACTGTGCGTACACTCTTGAAATAAAAATACTTTCCCTGGGTTGATAATTAAATGAGAAGCATTGAAGCTACCTGTAACAATCATCTTTATGACCCAAAAATCGCAAGGGGAGTACTTGTGTTGCCATCAATACCAAAGGGGGAGATTGTTGATCAGTGGTTGTCATTGATGTCAACCCAAGCAGCACCAGGGGCTACCCCAATATTGCATGGGAATTTTGACCTACCAAATTACTATATTCTAGGTCAAGAATATTTTTTTATGGTGTCTACTTGTCGAGATGTTTTCATTGATATATGGCACGCCATGTAATTCTTCACGGTTTGGGAGATATTCATGTTTGAAGTTTGTAACCCTAGTTAGTGGGCTAAAACCCCATGGGGTTGTGGCATGGGTCATTGAAAAGTAAATAATTAATAATTTTTAAGGACCTAAAATCCCTCCCACTTTCACTTGTTGAAGTCCCTCTCAACCTAAGCATTTATATAAATTGTGATCCTCATCTCCTCGTCTCATAGGGATTTCGCTACCTTAAACAGGTCATCGTGGAATTTACACTATAACGTTTTTTATATGTAGGTTCAGAAGCTGAAATTTTTACGAGGTGAATCCTAAATCCTAAGGAATCTCTTGTAAAAATTTCAGATCAAGATGCACAATATTTTCGGAGATATGATCTGTGGAAGTTAGTGTTTTTGCAGGCTCCTGAACTTCATCTCAAAGAAGGGACCTTGGGAAAATTGTCATAACTCTCTCTTTGAGTATTGGATTTGAATTCTGTAAAAAGTGGTGGATAGTGCACAAAATTTAGTTTTCGTTATATCAATTTCAGAGCCAAATTGAGAAACAGTGACACGTGGCACACCATACAAGTTCGTTCTACTGAACCATTCCATAATTAGGGCATTGTGAGAGATTGGGCATAACTCTCACTTGAAGAATCCAAATTGGGTTAGAAATATGGAATTGGAAAGAAGACTCAAAGGACTACTATAGGACCGAAAATCACATATTGGGGATCTGAAATAGCAAATATACACCAGATTCAAGATCGAGCTCGTAGAAGGCAAGAAAAAGCTAGATCATGTGTTGTCAAGGGCTACAAAGGACCAAACTTTATAGGGCAGCAAAGCAAAGCAAGGTGCAACAGAGGGTAGCATGAAAAGAGAAACAATCAAGGTGTGGAAAAATAGCAAGAAGTTCACCACATGAAGTGTTCAAGTGAGCAGCACTGCATACAGTCATTGTAAGGGTATCATTGTACTAAGTCATTGTAAATGCATCCTTGTAAAAATTGTACAAGTGTCTATCTGCCAAGAGTTGAAGAGGCAGTGTCGGGAGGTCTAAGATCATCATTAGGTGCTTGTGTCATAGTTGGGGTTATGGTCTAGTGTGCCTTATTCTTCTACATCATTCTATATCATTGTAAAGTGGACCATTTTCCCTGGTAAGGGAGTCCATTCATGTTTTATTCTTCTATAGGGTGGTAGGGTGGTGATAGGGTGAGTTGTAGCTCATTGGGTGTTGGGGCATCCATTCAGTTGACTACTGAATAATCTTGGGCATTGGAGTGTCCATCCAGTGGGAGTTGGAGAAGAATGCTTTTCTAGATTCTAGTAATTTGGAGCTTTATTTTCAATTAGAGTTGAATATTAAAGAATTATTAGAAAAGCATTCAGGTGGTTTTTGTCCCAGAGTGGGTTTCCACCTTAAAAAATGTGTGCATTTGTGTTCCTTTTGTTTACTGCTATTAATATACAAACACTGATTATAATTGAAGATTAACTAATGCACTGAAAGGAATACTGATTCATTCCCCCCGCTCAGTATTTCCAACATTGCAAACCTGCCCAACACAAAGGAAAGCTCTGCTTTCGGCCATTGTGGAATCAACCCCAGGATTATATGCTAGCCATCTTTGACATGGAGATATCCAAACCTCACCTCTCATACCAACTTTATTTCCAGGTACAAGTTGTGTCGAAAGGGATACCAATCCATCGCACTATCATAGACGAAGGTGCTTCGACCTGCATTATGTCAACTACGTGCTGGCTCGCTTTGGGTTCTCCCACTTTGTCTCTGCCGTCGAATTCCATTAAAGCTTTTGATGGCCACACTTTCCTCCTAAAATGCTACCTTGCTAGCTTTCCCATTTCACTTAGTGGGAAAATGATAACGGTGGACATAGAAGTCATAGATCATCATATTGACTATAATTTTTTGCTGGGTTGCAGTTGGTCTTACGTAATGACTGCCATTGTCTCTTCAGTTTTATGACTCATCCTTTTTCCATTGGATGGGAAAATAGTTACAGTGGATCAATTATCCTTTTGCACCCCCAATTATTCCACGTTACCAATTAGTACTGTACCCGTAGTAGCAGGCGTTCCTGACTCGTATGTCATCATTGGTACCGGTCTTCTAAAGGCATCTTCCCTGATGGGTTGTTTTCATCTCCCATTGCTTGCAGTTCCACACATGATTGCAATGATATCCACCATTGTGGATGGCTCTATCGATCCATGGATCCTATCGGCGCCTTCAGAAATTGATTCCTACAGAGATCATATGCCACTATCACTGGCCGAGTTGGCTCATCAAGCCATCCAAATAGCATCTGAACCCTCAACTGCTTTGTTTTCAACCAATGGTACCACCCTCTCACCCATCAAATTTCCTTCTAAGGATCTCCTCGATGAAGTCCTTCCTACGGACGAAGTTATTTGAGAGATCATGTCTATAGAAGAAAGACATTGGGGAGAGTTCCATCATCGCACTTCGATGTTTCATTCAGATGCAATCACTACTCAAATCCAATATTTTGACCCACCTGAGATCGTTCCCTCTGCTTACACGACTGTTCAAACTGTCGATATAGAGGAGAACATGGGTAATAGTTCCAAGACTATGCTCATAGATATCTCGGTCAAAATGGGTATCGGGGAAAATATTCAGATTGGAGCCGATTGCAATCCCGAGGAAATTGCACACTTCACATCCATTTTTAAGGAATTCTGCGATGTTTTCTCTTGGTCTTACAAGAAAATTCTTGGCATATATCCTTCTATTGACGAGAAAGAGATCAAGAAATTTTGAGTATTCTTTTTATGGTAATTTTCTTGCTCTTTAAACCGAAAAACCTTGAGTTCTCTTCTTTGGGCTCGTTAAACTTACACAAAGAAGCAAAAAGCATTATTTTTATGGTATTTTTCTCGCTCGTTGGGCTCGTTAAACTACTACGACAAAGAAATATGAGCCATTCTTTTCCATCTTTTTCTAGCTCGTATAAAAACCGAAAAACTAACCAAGTTTTTCTCCATTGGACTCGTTAAAAATTCATGGAGAGCATCCAGTTTTTCTTCATCAGACTCGTTAAAATTTCACGAAGAACATTGAGTTTAATCCGTCTCCTTGTACTCATAACAAAATGAGGCAGATGTCCATTGAACATAGGTTTATCAGTTTGTTCGGATTCAATGGACTAACTTATATAAAATGAATTGTTTTGGGCTTACTATTCTCCCTTCATCGTGCCCATTTATCAAACATGACAAAGGTACCCCCTAGAGTTTTCTTTTACGATGTTTTTTCAGACTCTCTAAATATGAAAATATCACCGAGTTTACCTATCTGGACTCATTAAACTTAATGAAACGGGGAAATTCAAAGTGGATACTTATTATGTTATATTTTAAAGGTCGATTTGGCAGCACAAAATCTTGAACATGGCACTTCCCAGAAAACTCACTCGCAATTAACCGAAACCTACCATCTATGGGTTTAGCCTTCATATGCCAATGTTCCTGCATTGGTGAATCCTGATACTCTTTGGTGTTTATTAGGCCTAAGCTGCCTGGTACCCTGTTACTGTGCCTTCTATTGTTCAAGAGGATCCCGCTATCTACTGCTCCTTGTATCAGCCAAGCCATCATATACCATAAATTATTTGTCCTCAGTTACTCCCATTTTCCCTTGACTATCTCCAAAACAAAATCATATTTTCCCGTTTTGTGTCGACTAATGTAGGATGCCTCAGTGCCTACCTTTCGACAGATCTCTTCCTATCGACTTCAACATCTTATCTAGGAAGTTGATCCAGAAACACATCAGTATCCCAGGTACTTGCAGAAATCAGTGGCAGGTCACCTTGTGTTTGGTTGGGGGTTCTCATTATTGGTTCCCGATCAAATGATTCTACGAGTGTTCAACATCATCTCCTTTTATTCACACTCGCTAGATTGTACTATGCCTATTGGGGACCATCATCCTTATTAGTGGCCACCCTCGCGTTTGTTAACAATTTTGTTATTGACTGGTAATCAGACAATTTCTCACATGTTCGACTACAACTCCTCCATTCACATGTGCGGAAATATGCAGTTTAGTGAAGCGACGACCAAGACCTTGGGTTGAGGCTTACATCATTTCAACTATGTTTCATCTCCCAAGCTGCGATATTGTTTTCGGAGAAAACTTATCAGTTTGATCCTATCATGGTAGAAGCTTCCACATTATGCTTATCAATGGACACACTAGTCATATATCTGTTCTAAAGAAATCATTTTGATATAGCTACTGAGCATGGGAATGCTCGACTCAAGACAGATACTATATTTCTAACATATGTTGTTGTTTTAGGTTTTCCTTAGTCCTCCAAATTATTCTCATTCTACTACACTTATTATAAAGTATTTCAGCCATCATCTTCGCCTCTGACCTCACACTTTAGGGGGCATCTGTTACAAGACAAATGACCTCCTCATCAGTGTAGAGGAGAAGGTAACATGGAAGGAAGTAAATGAACTAGACAAGACCCATTTTTTCCAAGGTAACGCACCCCAAGAACAACTAGGCAGAGTTATAGCGCACCCTAGCCATGCAAAGGGAGCATTAGTGCCTAGGGTAATTCTTTGTCTTGCCCAAGGGGCAGCGTTATCCGTGTTTGAATGTGAAAAGGGAAATATCTTGCGGAAAACTGACTGTCATTTCCAACTTTTCATCAGAAAGAGCTAATTCAAAATTAGAAATTAATGGCATAAACCTTTTATTAGACATTTCCAAACACAAATAAACTCCTATGGAAGGAAAAATCAAAGAAAAGCTAGGACACATATAGATATTTCCCGATTTGAACTGGTTGAAAGAGTTGGCAAGGTTTTTCCTCTCCATTTCCTATAAATTGGAGGTGTGGGCTCTTGGTCTAAGGTTGAAGGTTTTAATATATGTGGAGTATAATTTCATTGTTGTAATGTGAGGCTTGAAGATCAGAGAGGTTCATTGAGGACTCTCTGCCTTGAGCATCGTCACACTCAGAGATAGAGAAAGAGAGAGAGGAATTGGAAGACTGACGAGGGCTTGGTGCAACTGACGATTGTAATCCTCCTTTTTATAAATCAAAAGAACTATATCTGTTTTGTCCATTCGATGCATCAGTGTCACATTTGTTGTTCATTTTTCTATGTCACATGATATGAATAGATTAGATCTGCATAGTTTAATGTCGGTTATATACTAGTTTAATTGTTAGAAAGCTATATTGTTGTGAGGATTACACAGGTGCTTTGATTGGTTGCAGGATCTAGATTTGAAGCCGGTGAGGAAGGAGTCCTGCCCTACCGCTTAGTGATCTCCATAGGATCTGTCATCCACGAAGAGGTAATCATTCCAAATTTTTCTTTGTCAATTACATATTAGTATGAACATGTATGCAGTACCTTTGGAACTTTATAGCTAATCTTACAGTCTGCCTTGAGCACCGGAAAGAAATGAGAGGGATATTCAATAACCACCACCAAAGCATATTACCCTATAGCACTGATTTCTCTTACTTTGGTTCAACTTAGAGCTTTGATGGGTCCCATCCATGCCAGTATAGGTTTTGGGGTCTAGAGGCAAGATTATCTCACCAGGTTTCCCCCTTCCACGAGTATGTCGGCCTTGGATGGTGGGATATTATTTTATAGGGCTAATCTTACCCCACCTCATTTAGTCGAGCCACATCTCCTCTCAGCCTATGGTTCAATGTCAGGGTCTCAACTGTGATTGATGGCATTGCAGGTTCTTCCAGTGACTCAGAAAAAGACTGGTTCCTTTCAATGTATTCCTAATCTTCGTGGCTATTCTCTTATATGTTATACTCATTGGATATTACTAAGATATTTTCAACACACTAATACATGTGTATTGTTTATAAATAATTGAAATGGTAGATTTTGGGTGTGAGATAAAGTTACACATAGGTATGCAAGGTCATCTAGAATAGGAAATAAACTATCATAGAGTATACAAATAGTTGGAGGGTGAAGAGTTATATTTGATGTACCCATATGGGGAATTCAAATCACTACTTATAATGCAAATGTCTATTTTTGGTTCCTGCAATTTTTCCTGTGATTTTTTACATTGAAACCCTTAGGTTTCAACTATTTTTCCCCCCCTTGCATTACCTTCCTCAAACTTGAATTGTTGTTAGTGTAGCTTTTTTTCGTTGGGTGATGTGCTAGGTACTCCTTATTTTTCTACTTGTACTGATCATAACTTGGAATTTTATTGACATTAATTTGGTCAAGAGTATACATATAATTTCATTTTTAAGAGAACTTAATGATTGCATGATATGCTAAAACTCTTGAGTAATCTTATTTTTTGTCTCATATATTTCTAATCGCATGGTTTATTAGACTTTCTTACTTTTATATAGCACTATATTATTGACTTCATTATTTTTGTAATATCCTTTTTAAGGAATTTTCTCCAGGATCGAATGGAAGGATGACCACAATGGGTGTTTATATTCGTGATTTACTTCTAGGCCAGGTTAGTATCATAACCTTAAAGCTGTATCATTCCAAGGAAGAATGAGCTTGTGTTGTGGATGTATGATGCATTTGGTTAAGAGTTTATTTTATTTTTTAAAAATTAGTCTGAATGAACATTTTCCTTTCAAGTACTTATTCCTTCTCATAGGACCATGCCATGAATTAGCTTTGTTTGCAACTTCAGAAAATTACCTGTGAAAAGTATAGGTTTTTTCTTTGGTTTTTGGTATGGTGCTTCCATTTCAAGATTGGTGTTTTAGAGAAGTACTTTCAGTCATTTAATTTGTAGTCTCGGTGCAAATATTTTGGATGTTAGTGTATTTTGTTTCTATCTCTTGACCCCTCATGGTTGTTCATGTGAGCCTTAAGCATGGGACCATCCTCTGGAGGTGTTATTGAAAGAGAACGCGAGAAGATATTTATTAGCATCAATGTAAAACGTTTGTAATGTTGATCTTGAAGAAGTGATACATGGTCCATACATGTTATGTGAACCAATATGCTATGTTGGATTTCTGTGCTTATTATTTCAAAACTTGAATGGTAGTTATCATGTAATAATCATCACATTTGTGTCCATAATATCTATATATTTTGTCGTGATATAAATTTTTTTCTTCTTTTGCTTATTTAGTTTTCTTTATAAACCAGAAAATGCATGCCCCTTATCTTGATATACTTCTTATGTTCGTAGTTTGAACGGAATTGAACGCTGAGGCCACATAATTTTGATTTTCTACAAACATGCTTAAATGAAGATTCAGGTTTTTTATTATGGCCTGCAGAAACTTACTTTAATTTCAGACACATTGTGTATGGTTACTAGATATCAGAAAAATTCCTCCTCTCTCTCTTATTATAAGGTTTTAATTTCATTCTATATATAGACTGCGCCTTTTTCAAATAAATATAGAATTATTGTCTAGTTTTTCTGGGGATGTATTGTTCTCTGTAAGGGCACAAGGAATGTGATTTTTTTATGGTTATCTTCCAATAGTTTTTACATAAAAAATCATTTCCAAGTCTTACATATGTAGAACCTTTTTTTGATAATTTTCATAACTGATTTTCTTGCTCTATTGGTTTTTTTTAGTGGTTTTTGGTGGGGTGGTGCGTTTTGTGGTTAGTGGGTTTTCAAATTGTTGACTGATTTCATTTGTATAGAGATATGTCATTCATTGAATGCAAAAAGTTTACCCTGAATCAATCTTTGTGTAATACTATTTTTATATTTTGACGTTAATTTTTTTTTTAAATAATATTTTATTTCCGTCGGTATTCTGACATTATTTTTTTAAATAATATTTTATTTTCGTCGATATTCCGACGTTATTTTTTTTAAATAATATTTTCTTTCCGTCGGTATTCCGACGTTAATTTTTTTAAATAATATTTTCTTTCCGTTGGTATTACGACGGTAATTTTTTTAAATATTATTTTCTTTTTGTCAGAAGAGCAACGCTTATTTTCGTCGAAAGAGCGACACTCAAAACATCGGTAATATTGTTCATTGGTGTCAGAATATAAACACTTATAAATGTTGGAAGAGCGACGAATCGTGAAACATCGGAACTGCGACGCCACCAAAAAATGTCGGAATTACCGTCGCTCTACCGACAGTTAAGTCAAGTGTCGGAATTCCAACTTTAGGAGAAACCACGTTTTTCCCCACCTCAAAGTGTTGCTCTTGGGATGCCTATGTGTCGCAAGAGCGACATTATGGCCATTGGAAATTGGGCCAAATGTGTTAGTGCTAGGAATTAATGACAATGTATATTCAGGAAATGTTTTAAGGATATCTAGGACTGCATTTTTGTAAGCTCTCATTCTAGGATGTTTGGCCTGGTACTCTCCTTTGACTTGCTTTATAACTAACTCGGAGTCACCATATAAAAAAATTTTCTTTGCACCAAGATTTTTCAAAATTTTTAGGCCAACAATTAAGGCTTCATATTCAGCTTCATTATTTGTGCAGTCAAATGCTAGTTTATAGGAGGACATTCTAACATTTGGAGGGATATCCAATGATTTATTAATTGGGTTGTGAATCCATATTCCAATGCCAACACCTTCTTTGCCCATATCTCCATCAAAATCCATAGTCCAAAGACCATTTTCTTCATCTGGAAGGTATAAATCAGATGGCTAATTTTTGTTTTCTGTTTGAGATACCTCTGTTGTATTCAAAATTTCTGTTTTTTCTACTATTTCTTATTTTCTTCTCGAGGAGATGTCTTCAATTCCAAACTGTTTGGCACTATATTACAAAATTCTGTCTCTGCCAATTCTAAAATAGGGTTTGAATTTTTTGGAATTTATGATTTTTCTTCAATCAAAAACTCTGAATATGTTGAGCATTCTTCATTGAATAAAATAAATTATTCTAAGTCTATATGTACAACGTGAATGGGATGATTATTAGGCCTTTCTCTGGTACTTATAATATAATTCATCTTACTTTCCAGAATCTTTTGAATTTTCCAAAATAGGAATCAAGGTGCTATGAAATTCAAGAAGCAAAGTTCCTCTAAGATTTGCTCCCCATGATCTAGAAAGTAGCATTCCATACCTAAGTGGGGTTTCAGGCACAACAACATCCATGAGGACATTCTTGACTGGAATTTGTTCTAATGAGACCACTAAATCCTTAATAATATCAATACATTTCACCCTCCCTGAATCATATGAATAGAGGTCATGGTAAGGTCTTGTGATGTCTAGTCCTAATTTGTACATAATGGCTTTAGGTATGAGGTTGTGGGATGCTCCAGAGTCAAGAATTGCATTATGAAGAATGAAATCATGGACCAAAAAGAAGCTCAGGATGATCATCACTCAAGTTAACCATATCATATGTTTGATCAACTCTAAACAACTTAGTAACTTGAAACTTGTATTGATCATTCTTCATTATCTCAATTAGATGAATAGAAACCTTCATTTTATCAATCTCATTTTCAAGGGAAAAATGAACAGGATGTTTATCTACCTCTTTTAGTTATGTGTCTTTCTTTTCAAGCATTTCTTTGAATGAAAAATCTTTCTTATGTCCTCCTTCTTGAATTTCTTGATATTTTCTTTGATTTTTGGTGGATGTTTCATTATCTTTTGGAGAAGTAGTAGCAACAAGTGCTTTTTCTTTGCTATTGTTTGGTGTGGCAGCTTCTTTTTGCTAAATATTGGTTTGAGAGCTCTGATTCTTTTGATTAGCAACTAGATGAACATTTCTACTCCTCAAACCATACTGCCTTTGAACTTGGGTGAGGGAATTTTGATATCCTCTCTGATAATCTTCAGTGTGTATTAAGTCTTCATTTGACATGGCATATTGTTGGTCTTCTGATGCACAAATTTCTACAGAATATTGATCTTCTTCAGTGAGGAAGAAAGGTTGTTGATTTTCCTCAAATAAATGGTTTTCTTCATAAATTTCTTCTTCATCATCTTCATCAGGGCCTTCAGTATAATTATGTTAAGAAGTTTTTTGAACTTGTTTTCAACTTTGTGGATCTTGACCCCTTTGTTCCCTTTGTTTAATCCTGTATTTGGATTGTTTATTTTGACCCTTGAAATTGGGATTTCTTATAGAATGTTCAGCTTGTCGATCAGAACTGGACATCTTATCCATCATCTTCTCCATGGATTTAATCAAAGTATCAATTTTTCCTTCTGATGAAGTGGATGTTTCTTCTTTTATTGTGACTATTTTCTCTGTTTTGACCTTAGATTTTTTAATAATCAGATTAGCCTCTACACTCACTACATTTCTTTGCATTTCTTCCAAATTTGATGGGCTTCTTTCCCTCAGTTGATCGACCATGTCAAGGTCAAAATCATCAGGTTAATGGAGTAAAGCAAGGCCTGGGAGTGGCTTATTATTATCAGAAATTGAATGCTATATCTTATTAAATCTAGCTATGAATTCTTGGACAGACTCATTTGCATTCATTTTTAGTGCATTATATTCAGCTAGGATTTGCGGTGGATTTTTCTTCTCTTCCAATTTTTCCATGAATAAATCAATTATCTATTGTGAGGTGCCAATTGTACCAGCTCCAAGAGATCGAAACCATTTCTTTACTTCTCCAGAAAAACTTTGAGTAATAATACACATCTTAGCATCATAATTTTTTATTTCTTTAAGGTCTATAAAATCAGTTACCTTAGCCACATGCTCATAAGATGTGATTTTTGATGTTCCATCAAAGAGAGGTACCCTCTTACCATAATTTTGAGGTAGGGCAGTAAGTTGACCTGGTAGAATCAGTGGAGAAAACCTAGCCATGTTTAATGGAGGAGGTGGTGGAGGTGTGAATTGTGATGTGGATTGAATAAAAGTTTGCAAAGGTAAAGATGGAATGAAAGGAGGAACAGATGATGTAGTTGTCTGAGATGGTGAGGTAAAAGAAGTACCAAAATACTGTTGTTGATATTGAATATAAGCCTTTTCATAGGTTTCTTGAAATTTATCTACTAAGCCTTTAAGTTTATGGAAATTGGACCAAACTTTAGTATCAGTTTCAGACTCAAAGGTTTGATAAAATGGTGTAAAAGACTCAAAATCAAAAGGGTCAAAAGTAGCTTCTAAGAGAAAAGTTCCAGAATTGGTTCTAATTAAATATTTTTCAGATTGTGGAGAGAAAGCCAAATCTTCTAAAATAAACCTTGTAGGCACGGAATTTGATTTAATCAGTGGAGGAAAAACTCTTCTTGACTATCGAGACTTAGTCTTTTGTTTTCTCAAAATAATTTCAGGATTGTATACTAGTGGTGATGGATTAGGGTCAGGGTTTGACCTGGTATTTCTTTTAGGAGCCAGCTTAAGATCTGAATTATATGTTTTGGATCAAGTTTTGACTTTAGCCTGTTCAAAAAATCTTTCCCAGGGAATATTTAACAATCGTTCCACAACAACGGCACCAAAAATGTTATCAGTCTCTCCAACTTCCAAGGCTGAAAATAGGAGTGAAGAAAGGTAACCACACACCAACTTTTAGCTAGGTAGCTAGCCCTACCTAACCAAAGAGGTATCTCTCTATGTCACTTTTTAATATTCAATTTTAGGTCGAGTACCATATTTTAGGCTAGATATGAGTTAATATGTTTTAAAATTTGTTTAATAATTTTTTTTCTGGATAAAAATTATGATCAGTGAAACTAAAGTTGATTTCAAAGACAGAGAATAGAGTAAGGCAAGATAGGCAAACTATTTGAGCACAATTAAGTTGTCATTTGTGTATAGTGGTAGAAAAAGGCAAGGGCCTGAATGAGCATTTTACTGAATTCATTCATCAGAAGAAAAGACATATTTGTAGAAATATTAATAAACAAAACATATAACTGATATTTGTTTATAAACTGATAATATTTTTACCAGAAATTGAAATGAAAATGAAATAACAGATAAAATCATAGTGCTCAAAAGAAATACCACATGAATCTCACAAAATTTGCTACAACTCCTTTGATTTCATTAATAATAGGTCCATAGTAATACGCAGTGTCACAAAAACTTGATTATCCAACCCTCTAATACTTCGTAAAGTGAAGTATTTATAGAAAAACTAAATTACAACAGTTTACATTAAAGCCTATAACATATAACACTTTATTTGCCAACTAAATTCTAACTGCATCATGGAAATAAATTCAATTTGTTTTGTTGTCTCTGCTCTAACTGAAAGTGGTTGCTGAAGGAGATAATTGTGGATTGTGTTGGCTGTCAATTTGATTGATGATATAGTAGAGGTTGAATTTTCTGCTTTTCCTAATTACTCCTAAAATTCACACAGATTTTCCCAGCGTTCTTCATCAGGGATGACCAATTCTATTACCTTAAAGTAAATTTCATATGTTTCAGTGTATTTAGCAAAAGTGGGCCTCACCACAAAAACATGTTTAACCTCATATTGAATAAAAATATCATTGCTTAATGTTCCCAACAGTGCCCTTCCTATCAATGTGTCTTTTATATTTGAAAACTTGGCAGTATCTCTGAAAAATTTCCTTAAGTCTTCTCCAATAATCCTCTTTGGCCATCAATTTATCATTAATCAGAATCAGAGAAGGCAAGCCTTTCTGTATCAGAGGCTCTATTCTACTAAAAAATATCTAAACTATAATCTTCATATTGTGACATTTCTCCTCAAGATGAAGAATCAAATTATTCTTTGTGAGCACCTTCTTTACTTCCAGGATTTTTTATGTTCTACCATCTATGCCCAAATCATCCATCTCATACATGTTCTTTGCATTCAGAAACTTGATGATGTTGTTTACTATAGCAGGTTTGTCTCCCATATGTGCTTTGATTGTTGTAATGGCCTTATTTTCTTTTTGTATCAGCTCCTTTTGCTCAAATATAATCTTTATACTTGGCCAAATCTCATTTAAATATTCCATGATGTCTGTCCAAATTATTTTTTTTACTTGGCCCAAAGTATTTCCAACAGCTGATTCTTTTTTCTCTTCCCAGAATCCTCTATCGCTTTTTGGTTCTTTTCAGGTTTTAATCGCATGTGAATTATCAAACATTAGATTTCCGAAATTGCAATAATTTTACCTGATCCTATAATTTCTTTATCTCTTCTTATTGAATGGACATATTATGAATTGATTTGGTGAGCTACTCAGCTCCATATGTAGTACTTGTTGTATACGTTTTAGATATAGGGATGGCTACTAGAGGCACTGATTCTAAAGGAACCTTTAATGTTTTTACTATTGCTTCCTTTTCCTTTATCATTTTTTCTAATTATGATTCCATCTTCTTTATTTGAGAATTCTGCTCCATAATTAATTTCATAATTTCTGTCTTCTGAGATTTAGTCTCTTCAATATATTTTTCCAAAGGATCTTTTGTGGCTGGAATCTTCTATTGTTTCCTCAATGCTTCTATTTTCTCATTTTTCTTTCGATGTAAAAATTTTAATAACTGTTAAATTATTCACCGAGATTATCCTGATCACACACTATTTGAGCTTCATGCATAATACATAACCTCTTCTACTATTGATCATTAATTGTGGAAATATAAACAATCACATGCGCACATTAAAACCATAAACAATCACACACATAAACACAGTATTTATGGGAAATATTAAAGCTGAAAACCCCCAACTATATATATATTATAATGATAGAGATCATGTAACAATCATTGTACAAACTCCTCACAAGCTCTCAGTACAATCTCCAATTGTTACTACACAAGCTCAGATCTGACAAAACACATGCTCCAATATGCTCCACATGTTAGCCTGCCTCTACTGCGCAATCCAAGATGAATACTGGCCCAATCCGAGTTCAAATCCCTCCTGCATGCACCAAGTGCACCTCATTGGCATCTCCATTCAATGTGTGCAAACTCACACCAAGCATGGTCACAAATCGATAGTCACACTTGCTCTTTCACCTACCTTCTCCACTGTCTCCAAAGAAATCGTCCATGCAATCGGGGTTCTTCAAGGGTATCTTTAGTTGATTTAGTTATTATACCAGTGAATTAATTAATAATTAATTCACATCACTCTCACTAGTGTATCAATCAGTTAGACTAGATACAACTAGCTCAACTATGTTTAACCGAGTTAAACTGAACACAACTCCATTAACTCCTCAATCAACTCCACCAAACTCTGTCACCTGAGTTCTAACTGAAGTCTCCATGCAATAGCTCCACTAAACCCTCAGTAATAGCGTAAATCCTTCTGTTAGCTGCATGTGCCACATTTGTGCACTTAACTGAAGTGCTCCAAGAGGATAAGATAATGTTTAGAGTCCAAATATTATTAAGAGCTAATAATATTCTACATATCTATTTTTAGACTGGCAATCTAAAAATAGATTCCGCCCAGTATGTCTAAAAATAGAAGTCCATCTATTTTTTCCGACTTGACCAACCATCCAAAAATAACATCCTGCAACTCATAGAACATGATCCATATGTCTAAAAATAGACATAGTCTAAAAATAGACTTTGCGCCAAAAATAGCCTGCGGGCCCACTTAGTGAAGGCGACTTCTTTCCACTAAGCTCATCATCTTGTTGCATTCTCAACAAATGATTTATTATATTGCGTTGAAATTGGAAGGATCATATCCAATTTTAATCACCTGATATTCTAGAGTTTTGATTCTTGTGTCCTTAGCAAAGGAAGACAATTTCTCCATTTTTACTGTGATTGTACATTTTCCAATGAAGCTTGCAGTTTTGATAAATTCATAGTAGTGTTAGTGAGAGTTGATGAAATCATCTCACTAGTTTTCTTGTGTAACTCAATTTGATCTATTGGATGAATATTTTTTGTATCAAACTCAAATGCAATATTTTTGTAATCTACTTCTGATTTTGGCTGTGGAATTTGTGCTTGAAGAAAAACAAACTGCATTTTTCCCTTTTCTGTGTCAAAAGCTGAGAGAAAATTGCTCTGAGAGCTGGGAGTTTGATTCCAAAATGTATTGTATGTATTGGTATTTAACATTTCATTCTTCATCTTGATGTCTTTGAAGGTGTCAAAAACAATCTTCTCCTTCTCCCCTGTAGCAACTGTACTAGTCTGAATGGATTTCTGCTGATCTTGAGAAGATGCTAATTGCTGATCTTTTGAAACTGTAGAAGTAGTAGGATTTGTAGAAGTAATTTGATCACCTGCCTGTGTTGAAGGAGATGTCTCTTCAATAATAATAATTACTTATTTCTTTGAATCCTTGCTAGGATTTACCTTTGGGTTAAGCTTTGTTTTCTTCCTATAATGAATTTCAAACTCTTTGCTAGATGAATCAGTCATTGGAGATGACTGATCTTCTATAACTCTCTTCCCTGCTCTTTCCTGTGCAATAGGAGTCTGTAATGCTGATGTAGACAGTGTTTGTTCTTCAGCCTCCTATAAAGTACCTTCAATCCATTCATGCTGATTCATATATTTTTCAATCTCTGGTCTAGGTGTATGAAAATATGGTGTAGATTTATTCTCTACCCTTAATTTAGAAATGACACCAACTGGATCATAAGACAATGTGAAACTTGGGCTAAACTGCATCTCTTTCAACAATTTATTTGCTTTATCCCCCGTTGTCCTGCTATTACAGATAAACGGTCCTATATGTGTTTTGATTTTGAATTGTGATTTCTTTTTAGCAGAGACAAGATGCACTTCATCAACATTAATCATTTGTCTAATGTACTCCAATGCAAAAATCCTCATTGGGAGGAATTTTGGCAACCTATAAGGGGGAATATCATAGCCATAAACTCTGAGTTCTGTATAGTTTTGATAAAGACACCAATCCATTGTTCTAGCTTGATTTGAAAACTGCAATACCTTTCTAATTTCTTCACTAATCCTGGGCTCTGTAGTGCTATTCAATAAACTGAGTGCTGGATGAAGAAACAATTCCACAATTTTCTTATATGAATACTCTTTCTGTTCCTTCATGACTAATGAAGTCCAGAAAATGATTGAATATTGATTTCCTTCTTCACCCAATTTCTGTAAGGAAAACTTAAATTTTCCTCCTTGAGAATATAAGAACAAGTAAACTAACACAAAGGCATAACTGAAAAAATCTTCAGTTGTGAATTTAACAAACTAATCATGGATAGAATCTACAATGAATTAACTGAAATTGAAAATGATAGAGGGTTTGAAATCTGTGGAGTATATGGACATGAATCCTATGATGACTTCATCTACCCATTGGTTTGAATAATAACCAAGGAGGTAGGTAATGACTGTGATGATTTTTTTGTATCTCTCAGGCAAAATGGATGATGGAAATGGAGGGTTTTTCTTGGGTAATGGATCATTTTCAGTCATGAACAACTCAAGAGTTTGAGCTCTCTTTGAAAAATATAACTTATGATATATTTCAATCAAGGCTTCTTGGTCAAATGGTGTGGAATTCTCTGTGGTTGGGGCTAGCATCATTTTTTCAATGGTTTGGGAAGTGATGGTTACTAAAATATCTCCTGTTGGAGCGATAATAGCTCTCTGGTTGGGAATATACCAAGCTTGGCATCGTCTAACAAATTCTGGAGCACTATGGGTGTGAGGAAAGATAAAATGTGGAAGATTAGAATCCCATATTCCTATATCATCGTATTTATCTTCCAACCAGCAGTATAACTCAAAAAGCTCAAGGTCACAAAGAGTTTCATGGATTTTGTGGTCTTTGTTTGCTAATGGTATGTGATGAAAGTCAATTGGTGGGTGTAAAAAAATACTAATTGGTTCTTCTGGTCCTTTTTTATTCGGAGGCATGGTTGGCTTTGTTGAAATGGAAAAAACAAGAATATCTGATGAAAAATAGAGGCTGAGATTGAGGAAAATCTCTGAAAATCGAAAGAATGTGAACAAATGAAAAGGAAGGCTTTAGACAGTGGCAAGGTTGTTCTTCAGAGTTCTGGAAGTAACTTTATTTGGTAATTCTATGAAAAGCAGAACGAAAAGTGGAATAAAAGTTGAAAATAGGTGTTTAGTGATGAATTCATGGATAATTGGTTTAATTCCCATTTGAAAAGGGCATGGGTACATTGCCTAACGGTTAGCAATTAATTTAATTGAGCTTGTGGTTATGGAAAGTCAAGAATTAAGTTGATTGGAGAGTCCACAGTCCATGTTTGCATGGCATAACTGGTGGGTGGAGTGGTGGTTTTGATCAACGAGTAAGTAGTATTTCAGAGGGGTATCTTGGTAGTAAGTGGTTTGTGCGGGTGGGGAGGGGGGGGTGCAAAATCAACTGCTTATGACACGTAGCAGTGGGGTCAGGTTTTGAAACCACTCTTTTTGGACCCCCCTCCCCTTGAGGTTAATTTTCAGACAATGAGGAGGGGTTGAAGTCACGTACGGGCCATCGGATGTGATCAGAATGTGATGGATGATCGGGGAAGTGTGGGGTAGTTAACGTACGTCAGAGTTTTAATAAATGGTGGGGTAGGGGTATAACGAAGGCGATGTGACATGCATGATTGATGAGTAAGGGAATGCAACGTCATATGGGTAGTGGAGAATAATGGTAATGGAGAATAACACATAATATTTAAATCCTATGGTCTTGAGGGTGAATTTTCGAAATAATAAAGATAAAAATTTGATAAGTATGCAATTTCGAAAATAAATTTCTCCTGCAAAGCTCCGCATTTATCTTAAAATACATCAACAAAATAGAGAAATTTTATGACATACGAAGTTTATTTCGGACTATGAAATTCAATTTACTCCTTCAACTAGACCTTTATGGATGAAATGGAGGTTTGACTGCCTTATTTTTTAGTGGAAAACTGAATATTTTTCATGCGGAAGTTTTGACCCTAACTTGACGTATATGAGATGGAGTGACATGATTTTAGACCTCTAAATGGAGATAAAATAATGTGAAGTAGTAGCATATCATGATAGGACTTGTTCAACAATCAAAATTATTGTTGAAGACTAACTGAAAAATATTTTTTTTTTACTAATGACCTGATGGAAAACTGTCAAAAGAGCTATCTTAGATCACTGAAAAACTGACACTAACACATTACATGTGTGTATTGGTGTCTTTTATGGAGATTATTACAAGGAGTTGGCAATATTTAAGGTTTTTTCATGCTATTATTGGACAACAATATAAGCCCTAAGTATTATGGGCAAGGAGAAAATTTGTCATAGTTAAGTGGGCAGTCCTTGAAGCCCTAAGTACTGATAATTTTGGAGCAACAAAGATCAGTTAGTGGATTATTTGTTCAAGCCCTAGTCCTGTCATTCTTAGATAATCCAAGAGATAGTAAGAGGGAAAATTTTTGGAAGCCCTATTTCTATGATTTGGAGTAGCATATCAGATATAAGAGGGTAGCTAGTTGAATACCCATTGAGTTGGCAATCGTGGAGAAGAAGGAGAGTAGGTAGAGGGGAGATTTATATGAACCTATTATCAGTCACTCTTGGAGTAGTAGGAGGATTTATAGTGGAGAATTTTCCAACTGAAGATGCAAGCATTTTGAAGTTACAGAATTCTTCAGAGCAATAGAAGAGGAGGCAAAGGATATACTAGAAGTGTTCAAGGTACATGGATTGAAAGGGATGAGTTGAACACTCCTTCAACAAGTAATTAAAGTGTAATTTTTTGAGGGAAATATTAGTAGTCATAAGTTTTTGACTCCAAGCCCTAGTTGATATTTTATTAGGTCTAATTGTAAGGGCCATGATCCCTGTATGAGAGCCATACTTTTTTCTGTTAAATGTTGTAATATAATAGGTTTTGTGTTGAATAATTATCTTATGTACTAGTTGATTCATTGTTGTATGATTTTCTCTGTGCAAAGTAATAGTGTTGTAGTATTTTCATGTGTTTATGATCATGATTTTAGACATATACCTATAGGTGAAGTGTCATGGAAAAATCAACATGGTATAAAATATACTTTGAAGGGACAACTGAATCATAGTGTCCATAACATACAAATCAAGAGGGAGTTGGTTGCATTGTTATTGAAGCATTGATAGAAATGGAAAAGTTGGAAGTTGGTATACGATGTGAGGATAGGTTGGATGGGTTGTCTAACTATAGTCCTTGGAAGGAAAGGTTCAAACTGGTCTTGATGGTGAAAAAGATTTGGGAGTTTTCTGACAAGGAGATCCAGAAACCAATTGACCCTAAGGAGTTTGAATTGTATGAGGAGTTGGATATGAAGGAGAATATGATCATCCTAGACGGTGTCAAATATCACTTAATACTTCATCTCTCAGGGAAGAATAGTTTCCACAAGATGTGGAAATATCTTTAGGATCCATTCCAAGATAAGAATGAGAATCGACTATTGGTATTGAGAGATAAGTTAAAGAACACCAAGATGTCAAAGGGTGAAGGCGTGGCTCCATATCTTATGAGTATTTCTTAAGTTTGAGATGAAGTTGTTGCCACCGGTGAAACTATTTTATATTCTGAGCTAGTGAGGATTTGTTTGAAAGGGTTTTTTGAGGAATGTAAATCGTTCATCAAGGGGATCATTGCTCAAGATAAGCTGCCATATTGGAATATGTTATGGGATGAATTCATTTAGGAAGAAATGTGAGACAAGGATAATATGTCTCTTGCAAGGAAGATGAAGGGAAAGGAAAAGGAGGTCTTAAGCAAGCTAAAGTGTTATAACTGTGGCGAATATGGCCATTATTATAGCAAGTTTCTGTAGAAGAAGAAGGGAGATAATGAGAAGAAGAAGGGGAAGGAGATAACTCTTGCTGCTACATCTTCTAAGATGGATGAACTCTCGAGAAAGTTGGAGGATGATGTTTTTGCTATAGTTTCTTATTTCTCCAAGCACACCATAGATGAGAATGCACGATATCTGAATAGTGGAGCATCAAATCATATGGTAGGTTTGCGTGAATATTTTGAGTCTCTAACTAAATGGGACTTGAAGCTTCACATGTGGTTAGCGACAAGGGTCAGAAAGTGATAAGAGGATCAGGTGTTTTTCCATTCAAGGTGGATTCAAGTTGAATATTGAGAGTTCAATATATATTGTGGGTATTGGAGCTTAGATACAACTTGATTTCTATCTCAGTGATCAAGGAGAAGGGGTTTGAGGTGAATTTCTAGGATGGGAAAGTGATACTTAAACCTAAAGGGTATAACTTTTCTAGAGTTATAATTGGAGTTAGGAAGCATAGTATATAGTGGATGACAAGAAATTATAGATCACGAGAAGAAGTAGGTTCCTATGACTCAAAGGGAGTCAAGTTAGAGCAATAATATGCAATTTTAGAGGGTGAATCCATAATCCAAGAAGAGCACATGGTCATTTTGGAGTAAGGGGAATTATACAAATGGAAAGTAGGAGCTATGGGATGGAATGAAGACCTATCAGGAAAGAAATAAGTAGGAATATTCTGGTGGTAGAGACACTACTTAGATGAGTTTGTTTCATTCTACAGGGTATGCTACAATGGTGAATGCTAGAGATTGGGCTAGTGTTGCCGACGATGACAAGATACTTCTGAGTGGTGGAAAGTACCTCCCTTGCTAAGAGGGAGTGTTGATTTTTGTAGCTTGGGAGGTATTCCAACAATCCATGGGTACTAGGTTTTTCAGGAGTTTGACCCACAAATGGGATTTGTGGGAAATGTACCCAAGTAGTGGGATTTGAACCTAAAGTGGTGGGAAAATACCTAAGAGGAAATTATTTTTTTAATCATATAAATCAAGAGGGGTTCCCTTGAAGGTCTAAGGGGCACCTAAGGGTTTGATGATTTGGTGAAATTAAATGAAAGATACCTCTTGTATGATGTTAGTTGGAGTTTTGTAAAAAAACACAAGTCGGCTTGGATTTATGGCATGACTCTTAAGGGTTAATTGATTCCATCATGAAGACTATAAGAAGAGGAGATATCAAGCTCATTTAGCACCAACAAAGAGAAATCGTCCAAGAAAAAGAAAAACCTAAGGAGGACGTCTATCTTAGAGAAAGCTGAGTTTGAGAAGGAGAAAATCTGCGTATGTTCTAAGTCTTGGAAGAGGTCGAGTTATAGCTATGAAAAAACTGTTTTTATCTATGGAGGAAGATATTTGTCATTGTGTGGTTCTGTGCCATACATGTCTACATTTCTATTTATAATATAGGTTGAGTTATTCCTGCATTAACAAGGAAGGCCAGGGTCCTTATGTGGCTAACATAGGTCCGAAAGGTATGTCTCAAGCCTAGTTAAGGATCGAGTTCTCTCAGGTTGCACATTGGAGTTTGAAAGCTTTTAAGGAGGTCATTTCAAGAGGTTATGGTGGATGATCAGTATGACCTGTGATGACCTCATAGGTATGTAAAGAGGTGAAAGAACTCAACAAAGTATGTGCCCTAGATTAAGTTCATTAAAAGTATGTATTGGTGTCTTTTATGGAGATGATTGAAAATAGTTGGTAGTGTTTAAGATGTTGGGTATGTGTTATATTCTTTCCATGACTAAGTGGGTTTTCAGATATTTATGTGGCACTAATGATTATGGATTGTGCTACCAGGGAAGACCAAGATTGGAAAGAATGTTGGACATTCATGGTTTTTTTGATGGAGACTGGGCTGGAGATATGAACCAAAGAAGATCTACAAGTGGGTATGTGTTTAGCCTATTTGGTGGTGTAGTCAGTGGGATGAGTAAAAGACAGTCTGTAGTGGCTCTTTCAACTACAGAGGCAGAATACATAGCAGCCACTCATGCAAGCAAGGAAGCAGTTTGGTTGCAGAGATTGTGTTCAATTATGGGGTTGGTACAGTAAGCTATAAGGATAGACTGTGATAGCCAAAGTGCAATTTTCTTGGCTAAGAACCCTGCTTATCATTCAAAGACAAAGCACATTGATGTTCGATATCACTTTGTTAGAGATATGGTTGAGGCTAAAAGGGTGTTGCTATTAAAGGTGGGCACTTTGAAGAATGTTGTGGATGCATTGACGAAGTCTGTGAGCACTCAAAAGTTCTCTTGGTGTAGAGAAAAAATAGGTGTTGAAGAATTGGGCCAATGACTAAGCTCTGCTTATTTACATGAAAAAACAACAAGTGGGGAGATGTTGGGTATGTGTTATATTATTTCCCCGACTAAACGCACGTGCGGGGGGGGGTAAGAGGGCGATAGCCCCCCCCCTTTCTTGTTGGGCACAAAGTGCAGCGCTTCCCAGCAAAGTGCACACGGTCCCCTTAATTTTAGGTAGGTAGTCCATGTGGTTTGTGCATGGTTTTGCACATGGTTTTGGGGTACGATGGTTTTGGCCCCTGGTATTTTTGTAGATCCGGTCAAGGGAACTACGATTATGTTCTAAAATACGGTTAATGGATTAGGGTTCATGTATGTGGCATGTATATATATGTGTTGTAACACTAAAAGGAATATAATGAAAAATCAAGCTGGTCATCCCGATTTTGGATCCAGGGGAAAATCTCTGTGTTTATCTGTTTTATGTTTTATGCTCTCGCTATTGTTTATTTTCTGTTATAAAAGTCGTGTGTAGATAATTTCTGTTCAGGGTTAAAACCTACATAAGATATGTTCATGGTATTATTGGATAGTAGTTCTAAGCCCTAAGTATTGTGGGCAAGAAGCAAATTTTTCACAGTTAAGTGGGTAGTCCTTAAAGCCCTAAAAAATGAGAATTTTGGAGCAACAAAGATCAGTTGGTTGAATGTATGTGTAATCCCTAGTTCTGTCATTCTTGGAGAAACCAAGAGATAACAAGAGGGAATATTTGTGGAAGCCCTAGTTCTGTGATTTGGAGTAGCATATTAGAGATAAGAGGGTAGCTAATTGAAGAACCTATGAGTTGGAAATATTGGAGGAGCATGAGAGAAAAAAAAGGGAAAATTTAATAAGATGAGCCTATGATCAATCACTCTTGGAGAAACATGAGGGTTGATAGTGGAATTTTTTTTAACTGAATATGTAAGCATTATAAATTTGTTGAATTATTGTGAGTAACAAAAGAGGAAGAAAAGGACATGTTAGAAGTATTCAAGGAACATGGACCGAAAGGGCTGAGTTGAGCACTCCTTCAACAAGTAAGTAAAGTGTACTCTTTTTAGGGAAATATTGGAAACCATAATTTTCTGAATCAAGTCGTCATTGTACTTATATCAAGGTTGACTGTAAGGGAAACAATCCTAGGTATGGGAGCCCTATGTTTTTTGTATTAAAGTTTGTAATATAACAAGTTTTAGATTGAAAAATTGTCTTGTGTACTATTTGATTCATTATTGTACAATTTACGTTGTATAAAGTACTAGTGTTGTGGTATTTTAATGTGTTTATGATCGTGATTTTAGACATAGAGATGTAGCTGAAGTGCCACAGAAAAATCAACATATAATTTTCTTCCCAATGTAATAATAATAGTAAAAGGTCTAGACTCATACATAACATGATGCTCCCACAATTATGGTTGGACTAATAAAAAATCACAAACATCAAGGGGATCAATATCATACAATATATCATTCGTGAAAGGATTGATGTTGTAGGGAAGACATCATTGTTGGCTGATGCAAAGATCTTGCCCTTGGTGGAGCCACCTGGTAGTGTATGGATGCAAGTGTGGTGTTGTTGGTAGGCCTAATTGATTAAATATGTCTGATGGGATGAGGTTCTTTTGAATCCCACTATTTACAGTGAACTAAAATGGACCACCCTTCACCCACATCTATGAGTAGAAGAGCTTCTCACCCTCCTTTGGTTCTTTGGGCTCAATTTTCTTGACCTTAGTCGTGTAAGCAATGGCATTGGGTTTTGCATCAATGGTTTGTTTCCCCTTGTCGTGTTCTAGCTCAAAGTCATAACATGCATCTGACTCTGAATCTTTTAGCTCAACCATGAGTGATTTCTTAATGTGACATTCATTTGTGTTGTGAGTGGTGCTCTTTTGAAACTCACATCGATTTCCTATGTATTTCTTCATCTTCCCATTTCTATACTTTGATTACGGCTTCGATGGGTTGTCCTAGGTTGTTCCACCTTGGTTCTATCCTTTTTTATATGGTTTGGAGGTGCATTTTACCTGCTTCAGATTGACAGATCCAAAGTCTCACTTCTTTTGTTTAATATTTTGCTCATTCTTGAAAACATATCGGTATGCTACACTAAGCGAGGAGATGTCCAAGAAATCCATTTCTATCTGGATTTATTTTTGTAGACAACCATGATACTTAAGCACCAAATGTCACTTAAAATCCTTGATACCCATCTTCATGCGTAGGGTATGAAAGATATTCATGAACTCCAACACTTCTTGGTTCCTTTCTCGTCGTAGGGTGGTCCATTTTATGTACTTGTATTCATACATCCTAACAGGGTAATATTATCCCTTAACAACATCCTAGAATAATGAGGGTGCAGCTAAAAATAGTTAGGAATCATCGTCAAACCTTTTCTCACAGTAAGTTTACCACCAATCCTTGACATGGGCGACGACCTTAAGGAGTGAAAAAGTAACATTTTCTCTATTCGAAAATTATTTTTTGAAAAATATACTTGCAATAGATTTTAAAATTTATTTAGAGCACCTGTGCCTATCTATCCTTCAAATATAGGAATGCAAAAATTAACTTGTACCTTAAAGGGGGAAATGCCTCCGAAGTGACTACTAGATGAAGATGCATCACCCATTGGTATTCATCAAAGGATTTAAGAAAAAATATGCATCATGTAATTCCTTTGTCACTTGAGGGATTCTTCGAGCAAAAAATTAATAGGATCTCCTGCTCCGACATCTTTGTTTTCTTCTACCATGCGAGGCCGTAGAGGTCGACAAGTCTATTCTTACAAGGGATCAAGCAACTTGAGCGTAAACTCCTTATACCTCGACCTTATTGGGGACATGCAGAGAAAACAAAAGAAAGAACATATTACTTTGATACCACCGATATAGATTTATGAAGGAACAAAATTAAATACATATTAAAAAAAACACACAAAGATACATACAGAATGAAAGTAAACTAGCTCAGGCAATGGTAGCTTATCTCTAAGAAGAGATGTGATGGCTACATGAATTTTGAATTGTGTTACTATGAGGCATGTATGCCATTTTATCATGAATAAACAATGATAAATAGTAAAAATACAAAAGCCTAACCCTAAGAGATGAAGCACCAAAAGATATGGACCCTTATTGGGTTAGTTGGAATGCCAACTACCCGAGGTCATAACTTTCACATACGACACCCATTTTCCATGCATGATATCCCATTATAAAGGCCTATTTGAGGACAAAAAATTTTGATTGAAAACATTATTTTTTGATCCATGTTTCCATAAACAATGATGTTTAGGGCCTCAAAATGGATTTGGAATTTCAGGACCCAAAAAGTGCGAAAAATTGAAAAACTGTTGAAATAGGAAACTATGTTGAAAAATAGGAAACTGATATAAAACAATGTTGGGTGTCGAATAAAAATAGGCGAATGGTCAAAAATATCCACTTGGATCAGAGCAAAGGGCTCTAAAAAATACCTTTGTAAGCGTTCCCATTGTACTTTTCACAAAACTAATAGATCCCAAACCAGACATGCCACATTTGCATTGTTGGACAAGCTATTGACCATGACACAACAAGAGGCAGGCCAATCCTCCTCAAACCTATCTTAAAACCCCACTTTGATGGCTCCATCATGATAGCATAATATTGATTCTCCATTGTTCGACCCATCCACAGTAGCATATGCCAACCCCAACCGAGCGACGACGTCCGAGAAACAAAGCCAGAATGAGTGAACCCTAGAAGCAATGACACAGTCCATTTTTTCCCAATGTTCTCAATATTATACTATTATTAATTATATAATATTTATTAATTATTAATATTAATACATCTATTATACATATATTATTATACACATAGTCTAACTAATAGAAAAAAAAATCGTTTTTAGGGCATTTTTCTCGTTAATTTAAACCAAAATCCAATATAATTTGTAGAAAATTGAGTTTAATTTGTTTAATATGTAGAATTCTAGTGCCCTAGGGGTTTTCTAGGGCGCTGAATCCATTTTTTCATTCAAAAAATACTTTAAATAACAAAAAATCATATTATTGCTTGAAATTGTATAGCCAGATTATGATGAAAAAGGATATTTCTCCTATAAGTTAACCTACACCTATTATTATATATTAATTATTAATACTACTTATTATTATTATTAATATTAACAAACATAATATATTATTACATACATATACTTACATATCTTAATACTATTATTAATATTAATATTATAATAATCAACCATTAATTGTAAATTTTCTCCCACATTTTAGGATCCTCTATGCGTCGGTTTTTTCAGACTGCCCCCCTTTCAATCCCTATTTATTACTACTTGACATGATCAATATTTTTTCAACATTCTCATCCTGATGATGAACCTAATTAACAGGTTCAAAACATTGATATCTAAAAATATCACATGACAAATCCGAAAGAAAATCTCCAACAAGATTAATTCAATTATTTGAAATTTGCTCATTTTCCTAGGTTGAAAACATATATTACTATTTAAAAGGATACTGTCAATTTATCTTTTTCAATGTTTATTATAGTGAACATAATATAATCACTTATAATCTATTCATTTTTCTTGGTTGAAAGCATAAAGAATATTATCAAGAAAGATCAATGTCGATCTATCTTTTTCAGTTTTTATTGTAGTGGCACAATTTGTAAATTTTCAACATTTTGTATATGTCTAAAAGTAATTTTTTATTATTTGAAATGTACTCGTACATAAAATATTATCAACAAGGGTTAGAGTTAATTTCAACTTGTCTTCTTCATTTTTTAGTATAATGATAGATTTGTATATGATCAAAATTTTGTATATAAATATTTCTAAGATGAATTTGATCATTTAAAATTGACTTAGTTTCCCAGTTTCCCCAATTTTTTGAGAACATAGAGATTACTATTTAAAATTATACTCAAAGTTGCATGAGGAGAAAGTTGAAGAGGAATAAAGTAACAATGTTGAATGATGAAAAAATTACATTGAAATCAATGCACACACATTAAAATAAATTCTTTGATTTCAATGTACAAGTCAATAGCTAGATGTGTTGATTTCGTTATACATGTCAATGGCTAGATGTGTTGATTTCACTATACATATCAATTTCTAACACATTGATTTTAGTGTACATGTCAATTTCTATTCTATTTTTAGTGCATTGATTTCTATGCACATGTCAATTTCTATTCCAATTTATTATACACATACATAATTATTTCTTTCAATGCACATATCAATTTCTAACATATTGATTTTAGTGTACATGTCAAATTCTATTTCTAATTTAGTTTTTAATGCATTGATTTCAATGCATATTTCAATTTCTAAGCAATTTTAGGCCATATTGTTTTTTTGTTATTTAAAATATGTTTTTGATTGCATGGATTTAGTGCCATAAAAAATTCCCGAAGCAGGGGGATTATGTAGAGTTCATAATTTTTTTTTGTCATTCCAACAAATTCCTGTTGGATTTCAAACAAATTTAACTGGAAAAAATGTCCGGAAAACATACAAAACATAGAGCAGTTAGAATAATACTATATATAATTGTTTTTTCTATAATTTAAATTGTTTTATTTATGCAAAAATATTACATTGCTACCTACTATTTTAAAAAATCTTATGAACCTCACTCTTACTAGATTTTTTGTCCAGTATACAATTTCCAAAGATAATTACATCATGCCAAAAGGATTTGCAATCCAAAACTTGAAAGGAACACAAAACTAGAAAACCATCAAGATAAAAACACAACAAAGGGCCATTATGATTCTGAAGAGGTTACTGGAGCGGCTGTAGGATCCTTCTAGGTTTATTACCTAAGTTACCCAAAATAGGGGTGTTTTGTTTTTTATTCAACCAACCAACATTTTAAATTTTTTTGATAAACCCAAAGGTTTTTTACAATTATGAGCCTAATTGGTATTTTTAGTTCCTTGGTGTATAATTATAGTGTTCAAACCAACCTAAAAGCTATCAAACACAAATAAAACAAGTAAATCTCTGGTAGATTTTAGAGAATAGGTTCAATGAGTGCACTATATGGATGTGGAGCTCATGTCAGATATCCTCTTGATTGACAGGTGGCAAGCATAAGGCTTATTTCATGAATTTCACCAAGTGAAATAGAAGCACCCCTTTAGATTGGGTGTCAAATAGTAATCTAAAGTGCAAGGATTTATGCACCCGGTGCATCAAAAACACCCTTTAGGTGATTTTGTGAAGCTTCCAAATAGTAGAATAATGCACTGTCAATGCTAGAATAGTGGCTCCCCAAATAGTAGAATAATGCACTGTCAATGCTAGAATAGTGACTCCCCAAAATCGAACTGTAGTTAGACACCAACTTAGTGTGCCAGCGGATGGTGTTATCACCCTTAATTTCTCAAATTTGTTTTTGATAGAGTCATCATAAGCTTCACCTTGTCTCATTAGGTTAGATCATTCATTTGATGAGAAATTCACTTAATCATGTTTATTATAGGTAATAGAAACTTCATTAGTCTTTCCATTAGGGTCATATCCACAATAATCCACCTTGGGTTCACTTTCATAGTCTTAAAATTAGAAAGTGGCCACCCGTATATTTTTTCATGTTTTCGTAGTGAATATAAAATGAACTATCAGTTTTTGTTACCAAATCACCTAAACTTTTCGTAGAAAATCTGCCAAAATTATAACTGAAACTGCTACGAAAACGTGTTTTTCCTATGTTGAAAAGGGAAATGGTGAGATGTCAGTTTTTTTAGAGGTCTAGGGTTAATCCAAAGTCACATGATTGGTTGTTTGAGTCATGCATCACAGATATTCATAAACTCATACCATCATTACACTTCATTCCTCATTTTTTGTCATGATCCCTCTCGAATTTAAATTTCATTCCTTAAAAAAATCACCCAAGCTCCTATTTTTCATTAACCCTTCATCCTTTGCATGTATCAGTCATTTGTCACCTTAGAAGAGTCTAACTTTGTGGCAAGCAGCTTGTTGTCCAATTTGTTTCTTTGCAGGTGTCACATTTTTAAGAATGCAACTTGGTTATAAAGGGATATGGCCATAAAAATAAAGCAGAAAAAGGAGGCTCTTTTCTTATATAAGGAGCCCATGTACCTCAAGCTATTCATGGAGGATCCTAGATTTTTTGAAGCATTCACTAATTCAGGTTCCTTGAATTTCTGCTGGAGCTACAAGGGAATTTGCTGTGTTTTTAGACTGTGTGAGAAGTCAACTTCAAGAGAATTTCTGGTTAAAAATAGATGAATTATGAAATACTGAGAGAGGTTATTGTCAAGCATAGAAAAAGGAACAAAAACCTATTTCACTTTTCTCACAGGTGCTTCCAATTTGGATATTCAAAGAGGTCTTTGGGCATTATTTTCAATGTGTTTTTCTGCATGTTTAAGACATGTTTTTCTAATGCAGTTTCCCACCAAATGGAGATGGTTTAAAAAAGAAGAAGAGGTTTTTATTCAATATGAGATTATTTACAAAAAAATTCTCCAATTTTCAAAATATATCAAGGAGCAAGAGAAAGGAGCTCATCGCTTAGCCCTACTGTTTCAAAAAAACATAGTCATTTTTATTGGTAGATGAACTTGCTGAAGGTGAAAAGTTATTTCTTGAGGAGGGTAAGAGGTATTTTGAACCAAATTTTCTTATCATGCTTCATGCTATCATATCACACAAACATGGACATTATTGGAGGTGGAAATTTAAAATTTCAAAATTTGCTGTCAAACTAGGTGTTTTCGTAGCGCCTTCCAGGCTTAAAGCTCAAAATGAGCTACGAAATTTCTGTAGGACGTTTTTTACTTAAAATATAATTTTGATGGAGATAAAAGGAGGGGAAATATTTGTATTTAGCTCATTATCACCAAGGAAGATCCTCCAATAGTCAGAAAGGTCAAAGGTTATGCAAAAGGTGGATTTTGGAGTTTGCTACGAAATGAGTGCTACGAAAGTTTTTGTACATTACTGTTTTAGCAATCAACTTCAAGTTTGATTTCTAAGAAAATGAAAAAGGATTTTGGAAATATGAAAGTATTTTTCTTCATCATAGGCCAATATACAAAAACCTCTCTCAGGTTTTGCAAATCCATCAGGGTTTGGAAATTATACACTCATCTTTGAAGCCTAATTTTCAGAATTTTCACTAACCAGATTTATGAAAAAATTGTAAAATTCGACTTGGAGGAGGTGAAAATCAACATACACATGGAATAATGACATATCAACACTCCAGTACACTCAAAACATTGGTTGGTTGTATTTGATAAGGGTTATTAAATGGATTTGTTGAATTATTTAATGAAAGAAGAGTCCTTTTTGTATTAAAACTCTGCAAAACAGAAATAACCCTAGGAGGTCTCCAAGTGATGTAATCATATTTGAAATAGGTCTCTGAGGTGGGAATTTGTAGCTAGAAAGGTGGAAAATAATTTATATGAGTCCTAAATCTATAAATGAGATAGTTTTAGAGTTAGAAGGGGTTGGAGAATATTGTATCACACTGCTACTTTGTAAAAGTTTTCATATTCAGTGATACATAATGGATATTTTGCCTTCTTCACCTGAGATTCGAATGAGGCTGTTTCAATGAGTTTATGTCTTATATTTTTCATGTTTCATATTTGTAGTATGTTTATTTCTAATTACTCATAATTCATGGAAACCATGTTCTGACTTCCTTTAGATATTGAACTACTGTTTTTCTTGTGTTGTGTATGTGTGTTATCTTTTCAATGAAACTTTCACTTGCCTCAGTTTCCATAAGAAGGGTTGTTTTCATTGAGTTTCCTAATGCTAACTCCATTATCCCAATGGTATAAAGTCATCTATATTTTCAACCTACAATTAATTGCAATCAAGATACTGTCATAGAGTTAGCCATTTAATAGAGTTTTCATTGAAAAATCACAAGTTACCTTGAGAGAGCCCTATCAGTTTGAAGAGGCTAATTTTCAGTCAAAATCTGGTTTGAAATAGTTACTCCAAGTTGACCATTGAAGCAGTCCTTCAGGACTCAATTTGGTGATAACATTTTGGCACCGTTTCTGGGGATCGAAGGTGTAAATCTTCCCTTGGAAGAATGAAAAAGTTTTAGTTCTAAGGTCTGAGAGCAACAGACACTTAGGCACATATTGGCTGCATTTCTGCTCTGCCGACTCCACACATCAAATAATCAATTGGAAGATGACTCCATTGCTTGAAGATCAGTAGCTTGATGAGTTCCATTTCAAGAAATAATGCCAGGTATGCCCCTATGAATAGGTCTCACATCCCTGGTTTTCCAAATCCTATGCCAAAAATCAATTAGTTAACTTAACTTCCATATTTAAAGATGAAAAGAAAGACAATGCTTCTCTTCACTGGGTTAGATTCCATATGCATGTACGTAGACTTAAGGTTCAGTTTCCTGAGGATTGTCTCATGAAGATTTTTATGGTCACTTTAGAGGGGAAAACATGGTCTTGGTACGAAAGCCTGCCAAATGGTTCCTTACATTCTCTTGCCAGTTTCCATGTTACATTTTATGAGATGTATAAAGAATGTCATGTTTCCCTATTGCTGGTCAAAGACTGCTGTAAACATTTTGTGAGTTTTATTGAATACTTGGAGAATTTTTATGAAGATGATGAGTTCTTGGATGAGGAAATTTTATAGGCCCTTCATGACAATCCATTTCATCACCAAGAATAAAGGGTAGCCTCTCTCTTGGATGAAAATGGAACCCAGTGGGAGTTTATCTATGACAATTGTGTTACATCCACTGAGTTTGATGAACATTTGCAGCAGACTTATCAATCTTTTGATGATCGGGAATATAAGAATAATTTCCAACAACAGGAGGAAATGGTGGTACATAGTTTCTATAATGTTGAAGTAAAGGAAGAAATTTATTCCTCATGCCATTCCTTATATCAGCTTACAACAAGTGAAGAAATTTTGAAAATAAAATATTAGACAATAAGATGGATATGCTTGTTGAATCATATGAAGAGATACCTTTAGAAATTCCTGTAGTACATGCTGAGGTAGTTCCTTTTGGAAGTGTCCAAGAATACTCCAAATATTTTTTTGTTGAAAATGGAGACAATGATTAACAAAATTTTCCTCTTCTATTTGAAAATGGTCACAAGAGTTATAATGAAAAATTTGAACAAGAAACAACATCAAAGGATCATACTTACTATTATTTTCTTGCTGGTCAACAAGAACTATTTGTGCATACTCTCAAAGATCCTTTCGTAGCTTTGCTAGAATCTTAAATAGAAATTAATTTCATAATGATCATCAGTTATGTAGACAAATTCAGATTGTGGAATAAGTTATCATATGTTAGGAATGGCTTTGTCATCAGAGAAGTGGAATGCCCATTCCAATCCAGTACCCAACTTCTTGATTGGCTTCATTGGAAGTGTGAGATCACTTGATTTGGCTTTTATTGCTGAGAAAGTAGAGTAGGATCATTTTTATATAAATAAACTTGCGGATAAAGAATTTTGTTAGTTTCAGTTTTAAATTCAACATGTGTATTTTTAGTTCTTTAGCAGCTATTGGTTTTTCAGTGTCGAGGTTACAGGTCAGAGCAAGTTGCAAGTTTTCATTTTGAAGATGGGAGCAACCCAATGGAGGTGGCACTGGAACTACTATTTTTTATTGTGCCACAGGGGCACACCATCCCTATTGGAGCCATTTTTATCACTCTTAATTTCTCAAATTTGTTTTGATAGGGTCATCATAAGCTTCACCTTGTCTCATTAGGTTAGATCATTCATTTGATGAGAAATTCACTTAATCATGTTTATTATAGGTCATAGACACTTCATTATTCTTGTCATTAGGGTCATATCCACAATAATCCACCTTGGGTTCACTTGCATAGTCTTAAAATCTGAAAGTGGCCACCTGTCTGTTTTTTCATGTTTTAGTAGCGAATATAACAATGAACTGTCAATTTTTTCTACCGAATCACCTAAAATTTTCGTAGAAAATCTGCCAAAATTATAACTGAAACTACTACGAAAACGTGTTTTTCTGTGTTGAAAAGGGAAATGGTGAGATTCTAGTTTTTTTAGAGGTATAAGGTTAATTCAAAGTCACATGATTGGTTGTTTGAGTCATGCATCACACATATTCATAAACTCATTCCATCATCACACTTCATTCCTCATTTTTTGTCATGATCCCCCTTGAATTTAAATTTCATTCCCTAAAAAATCACCCAAGATCCTCTCTATCATTAACCCTTCATCCTTTGCATGTACTAGTCATTTTTCACCTTAGAAGAGTCTAGCTTTGTGGCAATAAGCTTGTTGTCTAATTTGTTTCTTTGCAAGTGTCACATTTTTAAGAAGGCAGCTTGGTTATAAAGGGAGATGGCCATGAAAAAGAAAGCATACAAAGGAGGCTTTGTGGTTAGATAAGGATCCCATGGACCTTATGATATTCATGGAGGAACCTAGCTTTGTCTAAGCATTCACCAATTCAGGTTGCATGGATTTCTGCTAGAGCTACAAAGGAATTTGTTGTGTTTTTGTACTGTGTGAGCAGCCAACTTAAAGAGAAGATTATGGAAGGGAGATGAATTGTGAAATACTTAGAGAGGTTATTGTCAATCATAGAACAAGGAACAAAAACCTCTTTCACTTTTCTCACAGGTGCTGCTAATTTGGAGATTTGAAAAGTTCTTTGGGCGTTATTTCCAGAGTGTGTTTTTCTTCCTGTTTAGACATGTTTTTCTAATGTAGTTTCCCGACAACTGGAGATGGTATTAAAAGACCCAAGAGAGGTTTTTCTTCAAGATGAGCTTGTTTGAAAAAATCTTCTCCTATTTTTCAAAAACTATGAAGGATCGATAGATAGGAGCTCGTCTCTGAACCCTATTGTTTCAGAAAAACAGAGTCATTTTTATTGGTAGATGAACTTGTTGAAGGTGAAAAAGTTGTTTCTTGAGGAGGGTAAGAGGTATTTTGAACCAAATTTTCCTTATCATGCTTCATCCTATCATGTCACATAGCCATGGACATTAATTGAGGTGGAAATTGAAAATTTCAAAATATGCTGTCAAACTAGGTGTTTTCGTAGTGCTTTCCAGGCTTAAAGCTCAAAATGCGCTACGGAATTTATGTAGGATGTTTTTTTACATAAAAAATCATTTTGATGGAGATCCAAGGAGGGAAAATATTTGTGTTTAGCTCATTAGCCCCAAGGAAGATCCTCCAATATTTAGAAATATCAAAGGTTATGCAAAAGGTGGATTTTGGAGTTTTCTACGTAATGAGCACTACGAAAATTTTTGTACATGACTATTTTAGCAATCAACTTCAAGTTTGATTTCTGACCAAATGAAAAAGTATTTTGGAAATCTGAAAAAAAAATTCTTCAGCATAGGCCCATATAAAAAATCCTCTCTCAGTTTCTACAAATCCATCAGGGTTTGGAAATTATAGACTCATCTTTGAAGCCTATTTTTTAGAATTTTCACTAACCCGATTTATGAAAAAATTGTAAAATTCGACTTGGAGGAGGTCTAGATCAACATCCAAATGGAATAATGACACATCAAAACTTCATTACACTCAAAAAATTATTTAGTTGTAGTTGATAAGGGTTATTAAATGGATTTGTTGAATTATTTAATGAAAGAAGAGTCCTTTTTGTATTCAAACTCTGCAAAATAGAAATATCCCTAGGAAGTCTCCAAGTGATGTAATGATATTTGAATAGGTCTCTGAGGTGGGAATTCAAAGATAGCACGGTGGAAAATCATTTGTATCATTACTCACTCTATAAATGAGATAGTTTTAGAGTTAGAAGGGGTTTGAGAATATTGTATCACACTGCTACTTTGTAAAAGTTTTCATATTAAGTAATACACAGTGGATATTTTGACTTCTTCACCTGAGATTCGAATGAGGTTTCAATGAGTTTATGTCTTATATTTTTCATGTTTCATATTTTCTATATGTTTATGTCTAATTACTCAGAATTCATGGAAGAAAATTTTGAAAAGCGACTATCTACCTGAACATTATAACGACTATCTACCTGAACAAGCATATCCATCTGATTGTCTAAAATTTGTTCATGGAAGAAAATTTTGAAAAGAACCTATCTACCTGAACAAACATATCCATCTAATTGTCTAAAATTTTTTCATGGAAGAAAATTTTGAAAAGAAAATTTTAGACAATCAGATGGATATGCTTGTTGAATCATATGAAGAGATACCTTTAGAAATTCTAGTAGTACATACTAAGGAAATTCCTTTTGAAAGTGTTCAAGAATACTCCAAATAGTTTTTTGTTTCAAATGGAAATAATGATCAACAGATTGTTACTCTTCTATCTGAGAATGGTCACAAGAGTTATAATGAAATTTTTTAGCAAGAAACAACATCAAAGGATCATACTTACTATTATTTTCTTGCTGGTCAACAAGAACTATTTGTGCATTCTCTCAAAGATCCTTTCGTAGCTCTGCTAGAATATTCAATAGAAATGAATTTCATAATGATCATCAGTTATGTAGACAAATTAAAATGGTGGAACAAGTTATCATATGTCAGGAATGGATTTGTGATCAGAGAAATGGAATGCTTGTTCCAATCCAGTACCCAACTTCTTGACTGACTTCATTGGAAGTGTGAGATCACTTGATTCGGATTTTATTGCTGAGCAGGTAGAGTAGGATAATTTATATATAAATTAGCTTTAGGATCAAACATTTTGTCAGTTTCAGTTTTAAATTCAGCGTGTGTATTTTCAGTTCTTTAGCAGCTATTGGTTTTTCAATGCCAAGGTTACAGGTTAGAGCAGGTTGCGTGTTTTCATTTTGAAGATGGGAGCAGCCCAATGGAGGTGGCACTGGAACTACTAGTTTTTTGTTCTACCACAGGGGCACACCATCCCTAGTGGAACCACTATTATGACTCTCAATTTCTCAAATTTTTTTTTGATAGGGTCATCATAAGCTTCACCTTGTCTCATTAGGTTAGATCATTCATTTGGTGAGAAATTCACTTAATCATGTTTATTATAGGTTATAGACACTTCATTAGTCTTGTAATTAGGGTCATATCGACAATAATCCACCTTGGGTTCACTTGCATAGTATTAAAATTGGAAAGTGGCCACCTGTCTGTTTTTTCATGTTTTCGTAGTGAATATAATAGCGAACTGCCAGTTTTTGCTACCGAATCACCTAAACTTTTCGTACCAAATCTGCCAAAATTATAATTGAAACTGCTACAAAAACATGTTTTTTTTGTGTTGAAAAGGGAAATGGTGAGATGTCAGTTTTTTTAGAGGTCTAAGGTTAATCGAAAGTCACATGATTGGTTGTTGAGTCATGCATCACACATATTCATAAACTCATGCCATCATCACACTTCATTCCTCATTTTTTGTCATGATCCCTCTCGAATTTAATTTTCTTTCCTTAAAAAAATCACCCAAGCTCCTCTCTTTCATTAAACCTTTAGCCTTTGCATGTATTAGTCATTTTTCACCTTATAAGGGTCTAGTTTTGTGGCAAGCAACTTGTTGTCCAATTTGTTTCTTTGCAGGTGTCACATTTTTAAGAAGGCAGCTTGGTTATAAAGGGAGATGGCCATGAAAAATAAAGCATACAAAGGAGGCTTTGTGGTTAGATAAGGAGCCCATGGACCTTAAGCTATTCATGGAGGACCCTAGCTTTGTTGAAGCACTCTCCAATTCAGGTTGCTTGAATTTATGTTGGAGCTACAAGGGAATTTGTTGTGTTTTTGGACTGTGTGAGCAGTCAACTTCAAGAGAAGATTCTAGATAAATGAAGATGAATTATGAAATACTGAGAGAGGTTATTTTGAAGCACAAAACAAGGAACAAAAAACTCTTCACTTTTCTCACAAGTGTTGCCAATTTGAAGATTCAAAGAGGTCTTTGGGCGTTATTTTCAGATTGCGTTTTTCTGCCTCTTTTAGACATGATTTTCTAATATAGTTTCTCGACATCTGGAGATGGTTTTAAAAAAACCAAGAGAGGTTTTTATTCAAGATGATCTTATTTTTTCAAAATATATTAAGGATCGAGAGATAGGAGCTCATCGCTGAGCCATATTGTTTCATAAAAACAGAATCATTTTTATTGGTAGTTAAACTTGTTGAAGGTGAAAAAGTTGTTTATTGAGGAGGGTAAGAGGTATTTTGAACAAAATTTTCCTTATCATGCTTAATCCTATCATCTCACACAGCCATGGACATTATTGGAGGTGGAAATTTAAAATTTCAAAATCTGCTATCAAACTAGGTGTTTTCGTAGCGCCTTCTAGACTTAAAGCTCAAAATGCGCTACAAAATTTCCGTAGAATGTTTTTTACTTAAAAAATAATTTCGATGGAGATCCAAGGAGGGAAAATATTTTTATTTAGCTCATTAGTGCCAAGGAAGATCCTCCAACAATCAGAAATGTCAAAGGTTATGCAAAAGGTGGATTTTGGAGTTTGCTATGAAATGAGCATTACAAAATTTTATGTACATGACTATTTTAGCAGTCAACTTCAAGTTTGATTTCTGACCAAATGAAAAAGGATTTTGGGAATATGAAAGAGGTTTTTCTTCAGCACATGTCCGTATACCACATCCTCTCTTAGTTTCTGCAAATCCATTAGGGTTTGGAAATTATACACTCATCTTTGAAGCCTATTTTTCAGAATTTTCACTAACTAGATTTATGAAAATTTGTAAAATTCAACTTGGAGGAGGTCCAGTGTAATGTTCCCGATCTGGAATTTCTACAACAATGAGAATACCCTAAGGTATTCCAGAGTTGGAGATGCAGAAATAGACCTTAGAACAGATTTCCAATGACTTATCCTTCAATAAAATATGCAACATCAACTTTATACAACGTTTTATAGACCAAAAGGTGGGGAAAAGTGATGATTTAGGCCCTAAAACGTATGTATTCAGAGCTATTCATAAAAATAAGATGGGAAAGCGGTTGTATATGATATCTAGGGTTATGAGGGTCTCCCATGTCAAATTTCAGAAAAAAAATTCGTTTTGCTATGTTAAACAGTTCCTCCTTTCCTATTTAGGCTAGAAAACCCTGATTTCCCATGGCCTGGAATATGTAGAAATTTACTAAAGCACAAGAGTGTAATTTTCTGAAGGGTTTAGCTAAAATAGGGTCTGAAAATTCATAAATCATATCAGTGGCATAACTCATACATTTTAGAGAAGAAGAATGAGAAAATACAGGAGAAATCCTCAGAAATGAGGTGCTACAACCATGACAAAAGACTGCATAACCATGACAACATTATTTTTAGGGCTGAAGAAATAGTTTATTAATTCTTCAGATCTATATCAGATCTTTACCTAAAAATTTAGATCCAATATAGATCCATGTACAAGAAAGGCTGATCTATACATCCCCCATGGGGTTTTGCTCAAAACATGAAGCACCAGAAGTAGATATGAGATATAAGAATGCAGATCTGCAGAATGATTTAGAAATTTCTAAATAATGCAATGGTACAGCAGATAAAATCTGAAACTAACATGGATTGGGTGGCCAATCCATGGATCACCACAGTGAAAGGAAGAATCCCAACATTGGAGATCTCTTCTCCAAAATGCAAGCAAAACACCCTGCAGCTGTAGATCTGCAAATAACGTTGTCCAGGGAGAGGAACAACACTGTAGCTTCTGAGAATGATTTTTCCTGATGCCAAGATGTATATCTGAAGTACAATCAGCAAATTAACTCTTTCAATAGGTTAAAAGACACACTCACTGAGAAGAGCCACTGCTATCATTTAGATCTAAGCAGACCTAGTCTTCCAATTGCTGCAGCTCACAAGACTGCTCAACCCTCAACAAGAGTAGCATTGTAAATGTAAGGTGAAGTTTGGCCCAAGCCTGATAGTGGACAAGTTAGAACAATTCTCCTCCAAGAGTTGCTCAAGGAAGGAGGTGGGATTCCTGAACAGTAATGCCCAACAAGGGATGTCTAGCAGACAATTCCTTGTGAAATGATAATATTCAACAACCTCTCCTTGCTGCCCTCCTCTTCCTTTTATAAGATAGGAGTCTTTCCAAACCCTAAACCACCTTGAGTCACTTAACCCTTTTCACATTAGATCCTCCTTCTAGAACTACGCTGTCCCTCAAAGGGGTTTAATGCATCTAGATTGCGCTGTTTGACTTGGTCAAAGATGGCCCAATCTTGTGATCTAGACCCATTCACACTCGCAGGAGTTTATTTAAACAACCCAGATATGTCTTTGTTCACATAGGAATTTATTTATTCTTGGTTTTATGAGTTTTACATGTTCTCCTTTACAATTTATTCATCAATCATGAAATGCAAAAATAAACAAGGAAAATTAATGTTCCTATTAGCTGAAGGTACTTTAGGAACATTACAGTCTCCCCCTCCCAAATGTTGCTTGTACTCAAGCAACTGTAAGGGTGCTGCAAAACTTCCCCTTCTTCTCTTGTGGCCTCCTCATCCAATAGTCTCCACTATTTCTCTGAATTTCCTGCAATAGTTCTGTCTTCCAATGGTCCTTCCTCAATATGCAAGTTGGCCTTTGGTGAATAGACCCAAAGGCTCTCATCATGAAGAAATGGAAGGTTGTTGTGGAAACCTTCTTGCTGATCCATGGCCTCCTCAAGATAGAAGTGATGACAATCATGGGTATTTTCATGATCCATGAAAGACTCCCATCTCCATGCTATCATCCAAATGAAGTGGATCACCTCCCAGCTTGGCAATCCATAGAAGAACTCCTCCCCAATACATATGAGAGGCATGTTACCAACAAACATATGGCTCACTTTACAAAGACACAAGTGATCTATCATGGTGGCCATACAAAATCTCATGCTCCCATAGAAGCATGCAATGCAAAAAGAATGGGGAACTCCTTTCCCCAAGGGCACATTCAACAAGTGTGCCTCTCCTCCAACTATGCCCCCAACAAAGATAAGGACATCTTAAGCTTGTGGGATCATGATTAGGATCATGATAGCTGCCATGTATGATAAATGAGAAGGAAGATGTTCCCTCATGTGCAACCAACACAGTTTTATCCTTAACTGCCATAGAATAGGATGTGACAAGTGCCTTCCCCAACACTTGTTTGCTGCCTCTTGCCTTGGGAATGCTTGGAGAATGTACATCATGGTTGGTGTAAAAGAATCACACCATGAGGAGTATAATAGCTTTCCAAGGTTCTCCAAGGAATGTCCTGCATCAACATACTTCATGGCCTTGAGTATCCCATGAAACCTATCATAAATAGTGCCCCTTTTAGGAGCTACGTTTTGCAAATGAGTGTTAGAAAAATATAAGCATATAGGAGATACATGATAATTCTCAAGAGGATGAGCCTCTCTATATACTCGTTTTACATAAGTGGGGTAACTCATGGATGAGTTCCCTCTCACACTCAATGGGTAAGGAGATGTGAATGATGGCTCTTCCCAAGAGCTATGCTTCTCCTCCTCTACCAAGTAATCCATGCACATATTCATGTGAGAGTACACCTGTTCTTTAAAACCTTCCCATGTGAATCCACCCAAGAGAGTATGATATGCTTTGATCAAACCAGTGGGTTTGGAAAGTAGGATCTCATAGATGGCATCTAGTAATTTTTCTTTGAGATTGGAGTCACTAACCAACAGAATGAGATTATAGAAATAGATAACTCCATCAACCACCTTGAACCTTTCATCCTTTACTTCCCCATCAAGAACCCCCCATGTGAAAAGGTCCTTGGAGTATTCCATCATGAGTTGGGAATCCCAATAAGGATCCAAGCTCTCCAAGAATGACAATGCTGTAGAGGTTTGAAATGCAGCTTCTCTCTTCTCATGGCTCACATCTTTGACATTCTTGACATCAAAAGCACATGTTGGAGCATCATAACCTTCCCTTTGCTGCCCCATTTACAACTGATATTTCCCAAGACAAGATTGGAGCACATGGAAATCAACTTCCCCTCAGAAAGTCCTTGTTTTCCAAACCTCATCCTTTTGGCCCATGTATACAAGAGGGTTAGGATTGCCTTGCTATCTTTAGAAGTCTTATTTGTGAATGAAAAGATCATGGGCTTCCCCAAAGATATGGAGTTTCCATGTGCCCTCATGCTCATGCCATGATAGATCTCTAATGTCTCCTTTCTCAGCGCAGATTTCTGAGTGGGAGTTAGCAATGCCCCTTTCAGGAAATTGCTCATCTCTCTCCTGAATTCCTGAGAGATTCTATGCGCTATGCTAGCTTCTCCCAAGTCTCCCTCCTTAGCCAAGTATGTATATGTTTCCCATAGTTGAGAGAACACTTTAGATTTCCTCCCATCAAGTGGTGCTCCTGGTAGAATGCCTCCTTGCAAAGAGGTGTCAAGGCATAGAGTAGAATGAGGATGTAGGTAGACAAATTTGCCCCTACCTTTAATACATAAGTCCTCTTGCCTTCTTGGTTCTCCCAAGCTTTGAAATGGAGAAGGATCCATTCTCTTCCTCTCATGATGCTCTCCCTCCTCCCTTCCTCCTTCTATATTCAACATCTAGTTGTTTGGCCATGGTGGTACATGCTGTTCATGTGCTATGCCAAAAAATCTATGTGTGGGACCTTTTGGAACTCCTTGCAAGAGTGAAAGAGTTTCTTCCCTTGGAGAAAGTGCTCCAAATTCATCTTCATGAGGTGCTTGAGGTGCCATTGTCATGACTGCGTTATCTCCTGACTTCTCCTTCTCCTCTCCAATAACTAAAATTGCCTCATCATCAACAAGAGACCTTAGATATTGGTCATCTAGTGAAGGAGGAATCTCCATGCTTCTTTCTTGAGAAGAGTTCCCTTCATTCAAAGAAAATATTGCCCTAGGTAAGGCATCAAACAAACTCACACCTTCTTCCATGCTCTTCAGAAATGGAGTTGGATTCATAGACCCTTCCAACTCATGCAAAATATTTGACTGATATGGTTTGATAGTGTCAACAGAAGATGTTACACATGGGGCTTCATCAAAATTCTCTCTCAATCTTGCAATAAACCTTGCATAAGTAGGTGTATTTTCATTCTTCAAGGAAAAGGACTCAAACAACCACCAAGCATATGCTTTACCTCCAAAGTGCAGCGCTACTACTTTAATGGCTTCAATTTCTGAGACTTGATATTGTTGCACAAAGTTGTTTAGCTCCTCCACCAAAACCCTGACTGGACATTTAGGTGATCCATCAAAGATATATAGATAGAATCTACCCTTACCATGCTACTCCTCCTTTGTGACTTTTCTCTCCTTGATCTTGCAGAATCCTTGGAAGTTCAAGTTATCTTTGAACTCCTTGGACTGAGCTTCATACTCCTCCAAATACTCTGTAAGAGTCTCCTTTTTGGGCACACCTCATTTCTTCCTATTCAAGAAGAAATCACAGACAAAATGCTGAAGATTTGGTGATATGGCTGAGTGCACTTATCCAATAGACGAGGATTTAGAATTTTCCTCATGTATAGATCTTTTAGATCTGATCGGAAGATCTTTCTGTGTTGGGTGTGGAGCCTGATTATCTTGTTTACTTTATATCACAGCATTGGACCCCTGTACCTTAAATGGGGCGGCAACGCCGTCCATAAATTAATCGCTGCCGTGGGGGGTCCAGGGGGGGGCGACAATGACTTTATGGAGCCCCCCCCCCTAGCGGGGGGTTTCGGGGGCAGCGCCCCTGAAGCTAAAAATAGATGTAAAATTACCTTGTAAAAGTATAGTAATTTCTAGTCAATCTAGGCCGTTGATTAGGCAAATGATCTGACGGTAGAAGTTATGTTTAGTTTAGGGTTTTTTGCACTAGAAGGCAACCCCTCACTTTTATGAGGGTATTTTATTGTGCCTGTGTATCGTATGTGTATTCTCAGAGCGAGAAAAAGAGAGGGAGACTGTGAGAGATAACAAAGGATATTACAGTGGATTTGATGTAGGTTTTGTCTCTTCATTTTGCTGGATAATAGAAAGGAAGGATTGGCTATTCGGAGTGGACGTAGCCCAAACTGGGTGAACAACGTATATCTATGTCTCTCTGGTTTTATGTGTTTTGTGTGCTTGTATTTTCCGCATATTTTATGTGCTGCATTGCTCTGTAATATATAATTTTGTAACAACTGGTATCAAAGTCGAAGGTATATTTGGTTGATAAACTCGCAGGAAAGAAGGGTTCCTAGTTCGAGTGGGAGCAATGGCGAAAGATGGTAAGTTTAGGGTCGAGAAATTTAACGGCCAAAACTTCCCGCTGTGGAAGATGCAGATGGAAGATTATTTGTATCAGAAATATATGTACCTACCATTGAGCGGAAAAAAAAGAAGCTGGCGGCCATGACAGACGCGGAATGGAAAATTATCGATAGAAAGGCACTCAGATCAGTATGGTTGTGCCTTGTGGCATCAGTCGCCTTCAATATTTCAAAGGAAACAACAACAGAGGGTTTGATGCAGACGTTGGCGAAACTATATGAAAAACCCTCAGCCTCAAACAAGGTATTTCTTATGAAATGACTATTTAATATGAAGATGTTGGAAGGTGGATCTGTTGCAGACCATTTAAATGAATTTAATACAGTTACCAGTCAGTTAAGTTCTGTAGGGGTAAACTTTGATGATGAAGTTAGAGCTCTGTTATTCTTGTGCTCATTGCCAGAGAGTTGGAATGGTTTAGTAATGGCCATTAGTAACTATGTCTCTAGATCTAGTACTTTAAAGTTTGATGATGTTGTTGGTGCTATCCTTAGCGAGGAAATGCGACGGAAAAGCTCCGGTGAGACATCAGGTAATGCTTTGAGTGTAGAGTCTAGGGGAAGAAGAATGGAAAGAGGAAAGAGCTCGGGATATCGCAGTAAATCAAGGAAAGGCAGATCCAAGTCCAGATCGGGGATAGTGTGTTGGAATTGCGGAAAGAAAGGACACCTAAAGAAAGACTGTAGATCTCGGAAGGGAAAAGAAGGAGACACACAGCAAGAAAACAATCATGAAGCAAATGTGACAGGTGATGTGTTACAAGATGCTTTGATTCTTTCTTTTGAAAATGTTACTGATTCTTGGGTTGTAGATTCAGGGGCTTCATTCCATGCCACACCCGATAAGAAATATTTTCATGACTATGTTCAAGGAGATTTTGGACAAGTTTGTTTGGGTGATGATAAACCCTGTAAAATTGTTGGAATGGGTAAGGTTCTTGTAAAACAGCAGAATGGAAACCAATGGCTATTAAAGGAGGTAAGGCATGTTCCAGATCTAAAGAAAAATCTGATTTCAACAGGGCAGTTAGGCGGTGAAGGTTGTGTTACAACTTTCACAGATAAATCTTGGAAGGTCACCAAAGGAGCCATGGTAATAGAAAAAGGTGAAAAGGTTGGTACATTGTATTTATGCAATGGTATTTCTAACTCTGTTAATGCTTTAACTTCCAAAGGAGCAGATGCAGCATTATGGCATCATAAGCTCGGACACATGAGTGAGAAGGGAATGAAGATTCTTCACTCAAGAAATTTGTTGCCAGGTTTGAAGAATGTTGATTTGGATTTCTGTGAGAATTGCATTTATGGAAAATAGAAGAGAGTCATATTTCTCAGAGTTGGGAAAGAAAAGAAGAGAGAAAAATTGGAGCTTGTGCATACAGATGTATGGGGACCTGCTCAGGTATCATCTCTCGGTGGCTCTCATTATTATGTTACTTTTATTGATGATGCAACTAGAAAAACCTGGATTTATTGTATTCAGAATAAATTTGATGTATTTGATACTTTCAAGAAATGGAAAGCTTTGGTTGAGATTGAGACAGGAAAGAAGTTGAAGTGTCTCAGATCAGACAATGGAGGTGAATATTGCAGCAAAGAGTTTGATAGGTACTGTTCAGAGCATGGAATTCGTAGAGAGAAGACAGTTCCAAGAACACCACAATAAAATGGTGTGTCAGAAAGGATGAACAGAACAATCATGGAGCGTGCAAGGTGCATGAGATTGCATGCAGGATTGCCTTTACAATTTTGGGCAGATGCTGTAGATACTGCTGTTTATCTAATAAATAGAGGGCCTTCAAGTTCCTTGGATGGTGGTATTCCGGAGGAAGCATGGACAGGTAAAAAGGTAAACTACTCTTTTTTAAAGCCTTTTGGCTGTGAGACCTTTGTCCATATTAATAAAGAAAATAGAACAAAGCTTGAGGCAAAATCAAAGAAATGTACCTTTATTGGATATGGTGTTAATGATTTTGGTTATTTCTTATATGATTATGAAAATCACAAAATCATTAGGAGCAGAGATGTAATATTCAATGAAAAGGTCTTGTATAAGAATCAGTTGCAGGAAAAGAAACAGGAAAAAGAAAGCAAGGAATACACAGTTCTTCGTGAGATAACTGAAAAATTAAAGGTGCCTGAAAATAATAATAATCAACAACCACAACAACAACAACCACCACAACAGCAACAGGTACCTCAAACACCTGAAAGTGGTGTTAGAGGATCTACCAGGATAAGTAGACCCCTTGAACGATACTCTCCTTCATTATATTATTTATTGCTGACTGATTCTGGTGAACTCGAATGTTATGAAGAAGCAATGCAAGTTGAAAGCAGGAAGAAGTGGGAGCTAGCTATGGAAGAAGAAATGGACTCCTTAATGCATAACCAGACTTTGGACTTAGTCAAGTTGCCTGCAGGTAAAACTACATTGCAGAATAAATGGGTTTACAGGTTGAAGGAAGAAGATGGAGGAAAACAGAGGTACAAAGCTAGACTTGTGGTGAAGGGGTTTGCACAGAAGAAAGGTATTGATTTTGATGAAATATTTTCTCCTGTTGTTAAGATGACTTCAATTAGAACTATCTTAAGTCTTGTAGCAGTGGAAGATTTACATCTTGAACAGTTAGATGTAAAGACAACATTTCTCCATGGAGATTTGGAGGAAGATATATACATGCAGCAACCAGAAGGATATGAGGTCAAAGGGAAAGAAAAATTGGTGTGCAGGTTAAAGAAGAGCTTGTATGGCTTAAAGCAGGCTCCAAGGCAGTGGTATCTAAAATTTGACAAGTTTATGTCTGAACAAGGTTATACTAGATGTCACTCTGATCATTGTGTTTATCTAAAAAGGAAAAATGATGGCAGCTATATTATATTGTTATTATATGTAGATGACATGCTTGTTGCAGGATTTAACATGCAGAAAATAAATGTGCTCAAAATAAAATTGGCAAATTCATTTGCAATGAAGGATTTGGGAGCTGCAAAACAAATCCTTGGTATGAGGATAACTAGAGACAGGAAAAATCACAAATTAACACTGTCTCAGTATGAGTACATAGAAAAGGTGTTGAAAAGATTTAATATGCACAATGCAAAACCGGTTAGTACACCTTTTGCTAGCCATTTCAAACTTAGTAAGGAGATGTGCCCAAAGACACAAGAAGACATGGATTATATGTCTAAAGTTCCATATGCATCAGCAGTTGGAAGCTTAATGTATGCAATGGTCTGCACAAGGCCTGATATTGCACATGCAGTGGGAGTTGTAAGCAGGTACATGAATAATCCAGGAAAATAACATTGGATGGTAGTAAAATGGATTCTTAGATATTTGAGAGGTACCACAAATCAAGCATTATGCTTTGGTGGTTCAAACATTGCTCTACAGGGATATGTTGATGCAGATATGGCAGGTGACAAAGATAATAGGAGGAGCAGTACAGGATATGTATTTACTGTAGGTGGAAAAACTGTCAGTTGGGTTTCGAAAATCCAAAGTGTTGTTGCACTTTCAAAAACAGAAGTAGAGTATGTTGCTGCTACAGAGGCTAGTAAAGAAATGATTTGGTTACAAAGGTTTATGGATGAATTGGGTAAGAATCATGATATGGGCACGCTATATAGTGATAGCCAAAGTGCTATTCATCTTGCAAAGAAATCAACATTTCATTCCAGGAATAAACACATACATCTCAAGTACCATTTCATACAGTCAGTATTGGAAGATGGAGAGTTGAAGCTGGAAAAGATACACACTAGCCAGAATCCTGAAGATATGCTAACAAAAGTTGTAGCCGGGGAGAAACTGAGAATGTGATTAGTTTCAATTGGTCTTCAAGGATGACGATGAAGATGGGAAACATCTAGGTCCAAAGAGGAGTCATTGTCCAACAAATGAAGCACCGGTGGAGTTGCTACAATCAGTCTCCAAGTGGGAGATTGTTGGGTGTGGAGCCTGATTATCTTGTTTACTTTGTATCATAGAATTGGACCCCTATACCTTAAATGGGGCGGCAACGCCGCCTGTAAATTAATCGATGCCGTGGGGGGTCCAGGGGGGGTGGCAACGACTTTATGGAGCCCCCCCCTAGCGGGGGGGTTTCGGGGGTAGCGCCCTCGAAGCTAAAAACATATGTAAAATGGCCTTGTTAAAGTATAGTAATTTCTAGTCAATCTGGGCTGTTTATTAGGCAAATGATCTGACGGTAGAAGTTATGTTTGGTTTAGGGTTTTTTGCCCTAGAAGGAAACCACCCGCTTTTATGAGGGTATTGTATTACGGTTGTGTATCGTATGTGTATTCTCGGAGCGAGAAACAGAGAGGGAGACTTTGAGAGAGAACAAAGTATATAGCAACGGATCTGCTGTAGGTTTTGTCTCTTCATTTTGCTGGATAATAGAAAGGAAGGACTGGCTGTTCGGGGTGGACGTAGCCCAAACTGGGTGAACCACGTATAATTGTGTCTCTCTGGTTTTATGTGTTTTGTGTGCTTGTATTTTTCACATATTTTATGTGTTTTATTGCTCTGTAATATATAATTTTCTAACATTCTTCTCTTGAAACTTTCTAGGAGTTTCACTGCTTCTTCTTTCTCCTTCTTGTTCAACCTCCTTGCAGATGTTCTTCTTAGATCTGAAAACTGATGAGATTAAAATAATGTTATTCATCATTCTAACCTTACTCCTTTCTCTACAACACTTTTTCTTGAAGCCACAAGCTGAGCCAAAGATCTTGCTCTGACCACTATAATGTTCTCGATCTGGAATTTCTACAACAATGAGAATACCCTAAGGTATTATAGAGTTGGAGATGCATAAATAGGCTAGAAAATATTTCCAATGACTTATCCTTCAATAAATATTTATCAACAACTTTATACAGCGTTTTATAGACCAAAAGGTGGGGAAAAGTGATGATTTAGGCCCTAAAATGTATGTATTCAGAGATCTGCACAAAATAATATGGGAAAGTGGTTGGATATGATAGCTAGGGTTATGAGGGACTCCCATGTCAAATTTCAGAAAAAAAAAATGTGTTTTTCTATGTTAAACAGTTCCTCCTTTCCTAACTAGGCTCGAAAACCCTGATTTCCCATGGCCTGGAGTATGCAGAAATTTACTGAAGCACAAGAGCGTAATTTTCTGAAGGTTTTAGCTACAATAGGGTTTTAACATTCATAAATTAGATCAGTGGCATAACTCATACATTTTACAAAAGAAGAATGAGAAAATACAAGAGAAATCCTCAGAAATGAGGTGCTACAACCATGACAAAAGACTGCATAAATATGGTAGCGTTATTTTTAGGGCTGAAGAAGAAATTCATTAATTCTTCAGATATAGATCATATATGTACATATAAATTTATATCCAATACAGATCCATGTACAAGAAAGGCTGATCTATACATCCCCCATGGGGTTTTGCTCAAAACATGAAGCACCGGAAGTAGATCTGAGATATAAGAAGGCAGATCCGCAGAATGATTCAGAAATTTCTGAATAATGAAATGGTACAAAATATTAGATCTGAAACTAACATGGATTGGGTGGCCAATCCATGGATCACCACAGTGAAAGGAAGAATCCCAACACCGAAGATCTCTTCTCCAAAATGCAAGAAAAACACCCTACAGCTGTAGATCTACAAATAACATTGTCCAGGGAGGGGAAAAACACTGTAGCTTCTGAGAATGATTTGGCCTGATGCAAAGATGTAGATCTGAAGTACAATTAGCAAATGAACTCTTCCAGGAGGTTAAAAGACACACTCACTGAGAAGAGTCGTTGCTATCATCTAGATCTAAGCAGATCTAGTCTTCCACTTGCTGCAGCTCACAAGACAGCTCAACCCTCAACAAGAGTAGGGCTGTAAATGTAAGGTGAAGCTTGGCCCAAGCTTGATAGTGGACAAGTTAGAACAAATCTCCTCCAAGAGCTGCTCAAGGAAAGAGGTGGGATTCCTGAACAGGAATGCCCAACAAGGGATGTCTAGCAGATAATTCCTTGTGAAATGATAATCTTCAGCAACCTCTCCTTGCTGCCATCCTCTTCCTTTTATAAGATAGGAGTCTTTCCAAACCCTAAACCAACTTGAGTCACTTAACCCTTTTCACATTAGATCCTCCTTCTAGAACTGCGCTATCCCTCAAAGAGGTTCAATGCATCTAGACTGCGCTGTTTGACTTGGTCAAATATGGCCCACTCTTGTGATTTAGACCCATTCACACTTGCAGGAGTTTATTTAAATAGCCCAGATATGTCTCCGTTCACATAGGCATTGATTTATTCTTGGTTTTAGGAGTTTTACATGTTCTCCTTTACAATTTATTCATCAATCATGAAATGCAAAAATAAACAAGGCAAAATTAATGTTCCTATTAGCTGAAGGTAATTTAGGAACATTACATCCAGCTCAACATCCACGTGGCATAATGACACATCATAACTCCATTACACTCGGAAAATTAGTTATTTATAGTTGATAAGGGTTATTAAATGGATTTTTTGAATTATTTAATGAAAGAAGACACATTTTTCTATTCAAACTCCGCAAAATAGAAATATACCTAGGAAGTCTCCAAGTGATGTAATCATATTTGAACTAGGTCTCTAAGGTGGGAATTCAAAGCTAGAAAGGTGGAAAATTATTCGTATGAGTCCTCACTCTATAAATGAGATAGTTTTAGAGTTAGAAGGGGTTGGAGAATATTGTATCACACTGCTACTTTGTAAAAATTTTCATATTCAGTAATACACAGTGGATATTTTTCCTTCCTCACCTGAGATTCGAATGAGGTTTCAATGAGTTTATGTCTTATATTTTTCATGTTTCATATCTGCAATATGTTTATGTCTAATTACTTAGACTTCATGGAAACCATGCTCAGAATTCCTTTATATATTGAACTGTTGTTTTTTCCTGTGTTGTGTATGTGTGCTATCTTTTCATTGAAACTTTCACTTGCCTTAGTTTCCACAAGAAGGGTTATGTTCATTGAGTTTCCTGATGTTGAATCCATTAGCCCAATGGTAGAAAATCCTCTATATTTTCAACATGCAATTAATTGCAATCAAGTCACTGTCATAGAGTTAGCCATCTAATAGAGTTTTCATTGGAAAATCGTAAGTTACCTTGAAAGAGCCCTCTCAGACTGAAGAGGTTAATATTCAGTAAAAATATGGTTTGAAATAGTTACTCCAAGTTGACCATTGAAGCAGCCCATCAGGACTCAATTTGGTTATAACAAATGTCTCCCTTTAGTATTTTTTTGAATCACATCCTGAGCATTGAGCTTAATTTTTCATGAGCAATGTTCTCATATCTCATCGTATCTAGGGTAGTAGGTTGGACTTGTGGTGAACAATGTTCTAATATCACACGCCTTTTTGCTAAGGAGGTTCAACCTCTTTCAAGGATATGGTTTTATTCTTCTTGCACAATATTAAATGAACACATACAAAATTGGAGTGCCATACCTTGGAATCAAGTCCAAGGATATCCTTGATAGGTTGTTCCCTTCAACATTTGATATCCATTCAAATAGGCAAGCACTACCTACCATGAAAAATACCTCTCTAGACAAATTAAACTGAAATTTAAACAAACAGATCTTTAGAAAAACACCATTGAACTCTAAACAAGTAATGAAAACTCATAAATTAAGCAAGCATCCACTACAATTGCTTAACATTTCCCTCTTTCAATTTCTAAAAATTTCTTCAAGAAGAAATCTTAAGTGAGGCCATACAAGGAAAGTGATTATAGATTAAAGAAAACAACTTATTGAGGATGAAATTTAATCAAAACCTCTTTAGAAAATAACTCTTAAAATCTATATTATTTCTCCATATCTATTAAAATTGACTAAAAAACATACTTGAAACAAACACCTTTAATACTACCAATATTAATGAGTTGACAATATTAGAGATAAAGTTTAGAATTATTACAATGTAGCAAATTAGTAAAAAAAATCTTAAAAGCACAATTCACATTACGCAATTTCTATGTGATTTCTACATAAACCAAAATAGCATTCCCTAGAATTATAAGCCAAAAATACCTAGATGGAACTTAAAACAAATTGTTAACGTGTACCATATATAGTACATTAGCTAATTGACAATAAAAACATACCTAAATTACTCTACAATAATTTATTTAAACATCGTAAAAGGATTCACCAATGTAAATATAGAACCAATTATTTGCACCTATACATTTATACAAATACTTTACCAACATGAATAGCTACAACCATTCAAATTTTAACAAACAATTTGTAGCCATGAAGGCTACAACCATTGAGGCATGTTGACCAACGCTTTTAATCCATGGCCACCATGTGAGATGTTGAACCACCTGCAAGTAAATTAAACACACGACTACCATACAAGGATGAAATCATCTGCAAGTAATTTTTACTATGAATATATTCTAGTTCCATGTAGGTTAGCTCATAATTAACATGCTTATATTGAAAACATTACAATCTTGGTGATAAATCAAGCTAGTTCTAAGAAAAATCAATTAATGCTAAATATAATGAAATTGAGATTATACCTGATACTCAGTCAAATAGATCTATTCAATAGCTTTACTTGCCAACTCCAATAGAACCACCTGGTTTCCATCCAACCATATTTAGGGATAACTTATCCTTGAATCCCCCGAGCTACCAAGATCACAAATAGTACCAGAATAAAAGAGATACATATAAATAATGAAGAATCCTCCCTTCCTTCTAACACCACTAGTGTCACCCTTAACCAAGTAAAAAAACCTAGATATCTAACTTAGAAATTCCAGAATCATTCCAACAACATTTGGGAACTTTCCCACCCCCACCCCGCCCCTCTTTAAGTGGTGTGACACATTATCCCTCTTATGAAAAATTATTTTCTTTTTAATTTCCAATATTTCCTATTATTCATCAACATCCTTTGAGGTGGAGATCCATCAATTTTCTTAATTAATTAATTACTTATATTATCTAATATTCATCATCCCCATTTGTGTTATCAACTTAATTTGCGCATCTTCTTATTCTTCTCCTTGAACTTTAGCTTTTTTCTATGACTGTGAATCTTCCATGTCAATGTATGTATGTTAAGGAGCACTCTTCTTCAAGGTCTTCTACCTTACAAAGGAGGTTTCAATACACATCTTCTGTTGTACTTTGTAAAATGGCCAAGTTTCTTGATTTTCCATATTTTCCAGCTCTAGTTTGTTGGCATGTGAATAAGGGATCAAACCAAATTCAACTCTTCTATAAAAAATTATATGATGTGGATCATATTTCCATTTCCCCCCTTTCTCAAAATTAATATTTTTTAACATATCTTCAATATGTGTAAGGGATTTCCTGGTATTTATAATGAATGGTCCTATAGCGCTCTCTAGATTAAAAATGTATCCTCTACACCCATGAATAAAAGTAATCTAGTTTTCATTTAGAGTTTGTCTTATAAATTCCATAGAAAAGACTCTCATATGCAAGAATGTTGGTAGGCGATATGGCTATACCTTAGCTCCGTACATTATTACTTTTGTGTATTCATCAAATACATACCAATCCCCCACTCTCAAATTAGTGATGAGTTGCAAAAGTTCCTTTGCCTCATGAAAATCCTTGGAGGTTGCTGATTGTTGATTTTTCTCCTTCCATATGATGACATGAGTCCATTCAAAAAATGAACTCATTTGATTTTTTGAATCTATCATGTTCAGGATTAGTTGATTAAATTTATCTGCATATACATATAGAACTAAATGGACCAAAATGGATGGATATATGAAATAGCTAGTCATATTAAAATTATAGAATCGAGTATTGATGGGCTTAGATAGGTAAGAGGGAGTATTTAAAACAACATTAGGATGTAGCATCATGCTTAAGAATCCTAAAGCTTGTTCAGTGACTATCCTGGTATCATCCTCCCCATGAAGGAACAAAATCACTGCTAAGACTTGTTGTGCAGTCTCAAAAAATAGAGCTATGGGGTAATTTGTTGCAAGTGGAGGAATCTAAGGGTTTGATGGTAAAGTAAATATAAAAAAGTTCTCTTTATCATCTTTAGAAAGGGATTTCAATGTAAGGGCCAACATAACATTCAAGATTTTTTTTGGTTTTTCAATTGCATAAAACTTAAAGGCCTCTTGTAACAACTATGGTGTAACTTAAACAATTCTTTCTCTAGAAGAGGACATAGTTAAATTTCTTTGAGGAGCAAGAGAAGACATAATCCAACTTACAAACTTTGGGAAATCGTAGAAAATTGGCACAATGACATAATAAAGACCTGATTGGATAAAGCAAATGAGATCATTAGATTTTATGAAACAATCAAGGGAATCTTGTTGGATTTCCCTGTGGTAAAACAAGAAATATGGGTCATAAATCTCGGCTTCTTGGGACATTAATCTAGTAGGACCAGATGGTCATGGAATAGTTGTAGGGTTTTGAGCAGATTTTCGAGCTTTCTTCATGTTTATGATTTGATAGAAAGATAAAAATCAAGGAATTAATGACAATGAATTACCTCAAAAGTAGTTGAGGATGTGGAATTGGGTGTTGATGTAGAACTGGTAGTACTTGAGTTAGACACTAGCTTCTATGACTTTATATACGAAAGGATAAAGCCGACAAAAAACAAAAAATCCCATTTAACCTCCATGAAATAGGCAGGAGGAATAAATAGTTTGATGACCTCACAAGGGTGACATGGACTGATAAGTTGGCTTGATGATGTGGAATAGTGAAGTGCCTGCTTGGGCATGCTCACTTGCATGACTTGTCAGTCGGCGATGCTCTTTCAACAAATGGTTTTTTCAAAAACAATTGCTGCTTACAACAAGTGCCTCTAGTGGTTTGTGGAAATGAGGTGGTACCTGTTGTATTAAATGACAATCAAAGATACTCATATTAGTGGTTTCCATCATACCACTCTATGACGAGTGCCCTTGGTTTAAATCTTGATCATGTTAACCCATCATAAAATTGTTCATTTCCCTCCATTGTGCTGATATGTCACAATCCGATTTCAATTTGTGCACCTTTTAATTTTTAATTTTCGGTGAGCCTCAATCTACTTCTCTATAGTTTTGTATTAACACCTTTTCAACTTGAAATATTAGGTCTTCATGCACATAAAATAAAAAATTATAGTAAGGGATCCTTACATGCACATTTTCCTTTAAGGCCCTATGCACAACTTCTTTTATTTCTTTTGTTTGTTTGTTTTTTTTTTTAACTTTCTTGAAAATAAAAGTAGAACTTTGACTACAACACTTGTAAAGGCATGAATGCCTTCCTTTATGGACACCAACCTAGTACATGTCTAAAAAAAATAGACGAAAGTAAACTAGTTTGGCTTCGCAAAAACCAGAAATTATAAATCACAAAAGCTCGAATTTAAAATTTGATACATTTGAACCATGAATAACAATTTAATTAGAAGGAAATTTTAATTTAGATTTAATTTAAATTATAGTTTAAAATTATCAAAAATTTTGTTTAAATTTATAATTTTATAAAATTCTTAACCTTTTATAAATTAATAATGATAACATTATTAATTTTAAAGTTTAAATTATGTACACACAAACACACATTTCAATATTTTAACTTCATATTTAACCAAAAAGACAAAAAGTGATGCTTTCAATCATGTGAATCATATTTATCATTTTCTCCATGTGGGGGTACTCTTCGTATTAAACGACAACTATAGATATTTATATTAGTGGTTTCCATCATACCACTAGATTGAAAGTATGATTGCAAGTATGACTGCACTAGAAACAACGTTTTATGAAATTCCATTTTGTCATTTTACGTATGAAACATCGTCAAATAATGAAAAGAACAATAAAAAATTGTGTCAGTATTTAGTAGTGACTACCCACTCTAGAGTTTAAAATGTTTGAAACGTTTTAAATTTTCTTCTTGTTTTGAATATGGATTCTCGTTTGGGATTCGAAACGTCGATCAATGTTTTTCAATATTGTGGATAATCCGAAGATTTTTGCAATGTTTGAAATGCCTTAAATTCATTACTGATTATTATCAATTTGTATGATGTAACTAAACACAAATTACTATCCTCCAATTTTCCCATGTAAGTACCAACCATCTTGGACACTGCTATTTGTGAAACAATTTATCTTTACACAACCATCACTCTTATGTTCAATCCCAGTAAAGTTGTAAACTACATGCAATGTGTTAGAACAAATTATAAAGCCTATGTTGGATGCACATCCTACAATGGACACTCTAAAACAAGGTTAGGGCTCTGCTTAGCCTTATTGACAAACATGGTTGTCATATTAGTTAAAACATGGAATTTCATGAAATATTTGACAAACATGGTTGTCATATTAGTTAAAACATGGAATTTCATGAAATATTTTATCCTAATCCAATAGAAGATGTAAACTAATGAGGCATTAATCTAATGTGAACACCAAGTTAAAAGCAATAATCTTTCTTAGGGATGGGTTGGACAATTAAAGCTAAAGATACACACTGGTGATGACCCTTCCAAGAAATAAAAGATAAATATGCCCTTAGTTGGTGATGGTATTATAGATTTCTCCTATTTTCCTTAAAAATCAGCCATACCATTCCTCTGCAAACAAAATTCATGTCATCTTTGTTTATGTATTTTCCTTCGCTTATTTCAATATTTAGAGATGTTGGTGTAAAAAAAGTAAGTTAGACTTAGCCATCCGATAAAGGATTTCATGGCCTACCCCTCTATATTTGGCTTTTATTCCAAAGGAAAAAGGGAAGTGTATGTATAATATGGATATTGGAACATATTTATGTAAAATACCCAAATATATAGCAAACAAGGGCCTTAATCACCAAATAAAACTTGATTCACCCACCTACATTGAACAATTTAACAAATGAGCATAGTATGATGGTTGAAAGGTAGCATATGCCAACCATATAGTACATGTTCAAAGCAAATGAAGAAACACATCACTGTACAATACCAATGGAGCTCAAACTAAAATAAATTTTTCATGTTCAAATACAACTTACACAGTGGTTACCTTGTGGGAATACCTCAAATTAGGCAATGTTTCTCTAATGCAATTGTTGACACCTAATATTTGGGATTAGGGAAATCCATGTAAATATTGTAAATAGAAAAATAATGGGGATTGGAAGATGAAGAGACTCATTGAGAGATGAAACCCAATAGTATCCCTCTCCATGTATATGTCCATGTTCTATCTTAATGCAAAGCATCAATTCATTCATGAAGTTACTCATGGCTTGACATGGTATCGGAGTCAGCTCCCATATTAAACTTTTATTTTGTAACTCTTGCATAAATCTGCCATTATTCTCTGTCAAATCTCTATCCATTTTCCGTCCTTCTAGTTGCTTTATCAATTACAAACTCTTCCTATATTTTGAACATTGGTTTCTCCTTGAATTAACTTCCTGTGCAAAATGTCTCCTCTCATCACTCCACACTCGCCTCTCATCACTTCACACTCGCCTCCTTTCCCTTTACACGTTGAATGTAATATTTTTTGAGAAATGCATAGTAGAAGATGCAGTGGAAGACCTTGATTGTGTTGGTCATTTCTCTACATACAATATGTTGAATACCATGTGTGCGTTGATGGATGGTCTGTTGCATGCTTTGTGAAGATAGTGTGCCTCTTTTTAAAATCTATGTGTGATTAATAAGTTCTCTATGGTAAGTTCCATACCGTGAATAACATTGAGTGTCTCTGTTGTGCGGTGTATATCTTTTTGAAGATTTTTAATGGTGAATTTTTTGTTAATGATATGGATGATGGTATATTGGCTCCGCGTTGAAATTCTGTGAAGACCACGGTGTTAGTATGAATCTTTCGTTGTAAAAGATCACTTTAGCTATGCATAAAAAATAACCCTAACATCAAGTATGACTGCCAATATCTTTAAGTCTGCAATTAGTTGATCCAAATAATGCTGCACAAATCTAGATCTAAGCATAAAAGACATTAAGCAGTAAAAATGAAATATGGCTCCATGCATCCAATAGACAAGACAAGAACGATGTATTTGAAAGAATCTTTTATATTATATAAAAAGGGGGCACCTGAGAGAAAAATGAGAAAGGTGTTTTCTGGTTCTCCTCAATGGGATGGGTTCTTGACAGTCCTCAGCATTTCAGATCTAAAAATTTCTCTCTCTTGTTGGTGTAGAAAACCTAGACAAACATAGAACTCAATGGGAGCTCACAAGACAAAAATGGAGAATGTGACCAAGTGTATAGATCCAGAGTGATCTAATGCAATGGAAGGTGACTAATGAATGGGAAAAGCCCTTCTATTTATAACAAAATATTGGGGTGATCTAGAACTTGGTGCATGAATAAAATATTATTAATCAAATTCTAGAACCACCCTTTAGGAATATTTTATTATATTTGTTGTTGGAAAAGGATTTTTGACTTGGGTCAATTCCTTTATTTACTTAAAATAATAAATAAATAAATAAATTTATTTACTATTTTTAAGAAATGGTGGGAATATAATTAAATAAATAATGATTTATTTAATTATTTATAAATAATTTGGTAAGTTAACTAGGAATATTGTTTAAATAGGATTTTAAATAACAACTTATTCCTAAAATAATCAAATAAATAAAGATTTATTTAATTGTTTTCCTTGTTTTAGGTTAAATATGACCGGGGAAATATAAACAAATATAGATTTGTTTATTATTTCCTTTTGGGGTTTCCAGTTTAGGCCATAAACAACTTAATAAAGGTGTTTTACTAAGTTATTTCACATAGTGAAAGCAATTTTACTTAGGGTAAAATTGGTCTTACATGGTATACTTGGGTTCATCTAATGATAATAGGTTAGATGACCAAAAAATGGTGTAACAGATTGCCCCCCAACGTACGAGTGTTAGGATCAAATCGTATGACCGAAGTACGTTGTAAGAACTCAATCACTAGACATCAAGAAGGAAGTCAGAGAGAGAAATGTAAGGTAGTCTAATGTGCTAAAGGACTAGAACCTGAGGAGACGAGACTTACAGGTGCAACAAGTCTCTAGTTTATGAAGTGGTACCTATGCGAAAGGCGACGAGGGAGGCATACCTATGCCCGCCGAGACAAAGTACAAAAGAATAATATGTCCAGTAAACAAGGAACCGAACTATAAAGTACATGCTGGCATAAATACGAGCCAGAAAATAGAATGATGAATCCCACATACATGCTGTGCTTGGAATAACAGCCAGGACTTATAAAATAATATTTTAGTACATGAGATACAAATACACCCCAAATTCCCCCTATACACGGGGAAGGGCTCGCAAAATCTGATTGATACATGTAAATCGAAAAGGCGCTGCAAGCGGCTGAGGCCAAGATCATAAAATCTAAGGAGCTGCATCAAAGGCTGAAATGAAGAAGTCATCTGGGCATGTGGGGGACTACCTGCAGGGCCACCCCCTCATGAGGGTTGAGACATCTCACACACACCCGGGAATCACCAATAGCTGCTGCTGCATCATTGGACCATCAAGTATACGGATTGCGATTATGTTGACAGGAGCTCGAACCAAGGTACACCGCCCTCTAGACCTGGCTTTTGGAGTAAATGAGCTGATGTCGACAGAAGGAGGTTCGCCATAGGTGAGGCAATAAGGGATCCCCAACTAAGGCATGAGAGAAAATAGTGGAGCGACTAACAGACAGACACTAATGATGATGATGAAATGAGGGATACCGAGTAGCGGATGGACGACTTCCCTTGTTAGAGAATAAAGGGCATGAATGGCTTGGCAGCGACTGACACAATATCATGATGGATATGGGACAATGGTACAAAAGGCCATAATGTGCAACATGAGAGAGGGACCAAGCTATGAAGGATGGAGGACTATAGCGGGATACGAAGGGACGCGAGATAGGCTCCATGACTGATGATGACTCAACTCGGATGCTCTAAACAAGGGTGACTCGATGGTGCTACCACACAGTAAAGGTCCAATGGGGAACCATAAAAACATGAGTACAATAGGGTATCTCATGACGAAAATCAACACGAACAAAGACAAGTAAGGAGGCAAAGTGGTGCCCCAAGTACAAGTGTTGTAAGTGGAGACATTCGATTTGGAGGAGAGGTAAATAGACCCTTCATGGACAAATGTGTCCTGGTGAAGTATCAAAACATGAAAAAGTAACAGATACCCATTTGAGTGCTCGGTGAGAGATATCCAACGGTGCAGATGGTGTGTCAAACGGGGCTATGGTTTGGTCGCAGCGGGCGAAGGAAAAAGCAGGGGTTTTTCTTCTAATAAGGCATTTTCCCTCCAAAATCATTCATTTTCTTGTGTAGCTGTGGTGAATGTGGAGAGGAGAGAAGGCCCTAAATCTTGCGGCGATCGTAGCAGACAAACCGACCGTTGGAATCACGATCCATCAGTTGTAGGTAAGAGGCCTAATCCTACTCTTTGTTTTTGATGGATTCAAAGTTCAGATTAGGGTCTTAAATCTCAGTAACTACTCCTAATTCATCATTACGGCCGGGTCGCACTTTTTGGGGAAAAAAATGTGACCTAGGATGCGGGTTTGGGCCCTAAAAGTGTGACCTAGCCTAGGATTGGGCCAAAAAGTGCGACCTGTTAGATGGAGGTGGTTTCAGTGATGGTATGGGCTGAGATTTAGTTTTGGTGTGAGTGAATGCAATTTTTCTTATCTGTAGACTGAAAAAGATGATGGTTTGGTGCAGATATGGTAGATATACAGATCAAGTGGAGAGAGAGAGACCTAGGTACATTACGGACGGAAAATCCAAGCGGATCAGGGTGTCCATCGTGCATTGGCTAGTTTTGGGGTTCTGAAATTTGTGGAGAACCCTTTGATGAGGGCTGGGTAGCCCTTGTTGGCCTGGATTATTAGTTATTGGGATCCAGATCATGAGGTGTTTATAGTGCAGGGGCACAGGATTGAGCTGACAGTGTAGGATCTGTATTTCCTGACTGGTCTCCCACCATTAGGGATGGTGGGAAATACACAGCCAGTGTTACCGCGGGGGCGTAACATCATGGAGTTCGTTGAGTGACATTGTCGACCAGGTGTCCGAGTCAAAGGGACTCGGATATCGATTGGGGATCTAGAGAGGTTGGAGACCCGGGCAATGGCAGCAGCAGTGTTGCGGATCTTGGGTAGCCAGGCATTCCATTACATCACTGGAGGGCAGATGATGATTGTAGAGAGTGTGTTGAGTGGTACCTACTATGGGTGGACCCAGATGATGTTGGTGTCGGTGAAACAAAAACTGTCGCTATGTAAGCAACTAGTGAATCATGATTGTGCTTATGGGACTGTATTGTGCTCCTTATTTTTTGAGAAGATCCCGACCTTACGACGTCGTGTACAGCTACCTAATGGGGGTCCGAGAGAGCCCCGGATGCGTCGATGGGGATGACTACTGTGTAGAGGATGAGGAGGGGCGGTCAGACGGGTGTTCCGACCAGAGTTCTTCGCCCATTGGGATCTGATGCCATTGTACATAGACGACTATCCCTATAGTGGGATGAGTTATTGGGGAGATCCGGACTTGCCACTTCCCCCTAGTTGAGTATGGGGGCCCGATGGTTAGTGAAAAGTAACTAATATGTTATGTGTATTTTAAAGTTTGTGAATAGCATTCATGGTACTGATCCTTATACGTTTTGGAATGCAGATATAGCTCTGGTAAAACTGGCCGGATATATGGGATGACCTGTAGCAGCTGGAGCTACAGGTGCAAGTGGATCAAGAATGGCACAGAATGAGGATATGGCCACTCTGTTGGAGGACATTCGTCGTAGATGTGAGGGGTTGCTGATCGGTGTGTCAGAGTGTGGTTGGCAGGATTTACATGACCAGTACATAGAGCTATGTATTGGGCTACCCTCGGAATGGCGAGGTATCATGCAATGCATGGCAATGGCCGGTCAGACTGTACGCGATCTACGAGATGCGGGAGCAGAGCCATTGGCTCAGGATCCTCCAGAGAGTGATTAGATGTAGGGCAGGTGGTGCCCCCTAGTGTGTATGTAGGGGAAAGTGGTGCCCCCCAGTTTTGTAGTTTTGTTTTTTGTAACATGCTATGGGCATGTCATATGTTTCAGAGTAGATGGAATCTAAAAACGTGTTATATGATATATATTATGTATATGTAATGTGTTGATGGTATGAAATGCTATTGTCTTGTGTGTGATAAATTCCAGTCTAGAACATGGTTTGAAATTCTATCTACATAATGATACAAAGGGACGCGAGATAGACTCCATGACTGATGATGACTCAACTCAGATGCTCTAAACAAGGGCGTCGCAATGGTACTGCCACAAAGTAAAGGTCCAATGGGGAACCATAAAAACATGAGTACAATAGGGTATCTCATGACGAAAATCAACATGAACAACGACAAGTAAGGAGGCAAAGTGGTGCCCCAAGTACAAGTGTTGTAAGTGGAGACATTCGATTTGGAGGAGAGGTAAATACACCCTTCATGGAAAAAATGTGTCATGGTGAAGTATCAAAACATCAAAAACTAAAAGATACCCATTTGAGTGCTCGGTGAGAGCTTTCCAACAGTCTAGACGGTGTGTCAAACAGGGTTATGGTTTGATCGCAGCGGGCGAAAGAAAAAATAGGGGTTTTTCTTCTAATAAGGCATTTTCCCTCCAAAATCATTCATTTTCTTGTGTATCTGTGGTGAATGTGGAGAGGAGAGAAGGCCCTAAATCTTGCGGCGATCATAGTGGACAAATCGATAGTTGGAATCCTGATCCGTTAGTTGCAGGTAAGAGGCCTAATCCTACTCGTTTTTTTTGATGGATTCAAAGTTCAGATTAGGGTATTAAATCTCATTAAATTCTCCTACTTCATCATTATGGCTGATTCACACTTTTTAGGGCAAAAAATGTGACCTGGGACACAGGTTTGGGCCTAAAAAGTGCGACTTGGCCCAGGATTTGGCCAAAAAGTGCGGCCTGTTAGATGGAGTTGGTTTCAGTGCTGGTATGGGCTGAGATTCAGCTTTGGTGTGAGTGAATGCAGTTTCGCTTATCTGTAGACTGACAAAGATGATGGTTTTGTGCAGATATGGAAAATATATGGGTCAAGTGGAGAGAGAGAGACCTAGGTACATTACGGACGGAAATCCAAGCGGATCAGGGTGTCCATCGTGCATTGGCTAGGTTTGGGGTTCTGAAATTTGTGGAGAACCCTTTGATGAGGGCTGGGAAGCCCTTGTTGGCCCAGATTATCAGTTATTGGGATCCATATCATGAGGTGTTTACAGTGTAGGGACATAGGATTGAGCTGACAGTCCATGATCTGTATTTCCTGACTGGTCTCCCACCATTAGGGATGGTGGGAAATACACAGCCAGTGTTACCGCGGGGGCGTAACATCATGGAGTTCGTTGAGAGACATTGTCGACCAGGTGTCCGAGTCAAAGGGACTCAGATATCGATTGGGGATCTAGAGAGGTTGGAGACTCGGGCAGTGGCAGCAGCAGTGTTGCGGATCTTGGGCAGCCAGGCATTCCATCACATCACTGGAGGGCATATGATGATTGTAGAGAGCGTGTTGAGTGGGAACTACTATGGGTGGGCCCGATTATGTTGGAGTCAGTGAAACGAAAGCTATCGCTATGTAAGCGGCAAGTGAATCATGATTGTGCTTATGGGACTGTATTGTGCTCCTTCTTTTTTGAGAAGACATAGTGATGTGCGTAAAGTTCAAGGGGAATCTAGGAAGGAGAAAAGCAATACCCAACTTTAACTTCCACACTAAGCCCATTGGCGACTCCACACGGGTTTTCTTTTGCAACCACTGTCATTTTATATATTCCTACATATCCAGCTATTTCCAATCCTAGGGTTTCTCTTCAGTTTCCTGTTTTTTGTACTTTTATGGTGCTTTTCACCTCTAAAACCCTCAAACATTAAAATATTTAACTTCCGTGTGTTTCTGGCACTATTGCGCAGGTGACAGACATCAACCGCAGCTGAGACGAAATTTTTTTCTGAAATCTGCTGCCGAGAGACCCGGATCTGTAGGTCGCACTTATCGGCCCAAAAACTGCGACCTGAACCTAAGGACTCACTTTTCTGCCCCAAATCTGCGACTTGGACTGAAAACAGGTCAGAACCTACGACCTGCACTTTTTTCTGCAATTTTCCAGCAATTTTTTTGGGTTTGTTTGAAGCTTCTGTCAGGGTTTTCCAGCCTCCGTCTTTGCCCGTTTAGACCTATTTCTGATCTGTTTCACTCAACTAAGTGGGAATATTGCCCCTTTGGGCTTTAGTACCCTCCACTTTTGGTGGGCGAGTTTTAGCTACTTCAGATGTCTGAACTTCCAGAGTTTCAACCTTTTCCTTTTTAGATCTGATACCTCCTTTTCAGATCCCTTTAGATCAGCTCTTATCCCTTTCAAATCACCTCATATAGTTTTGTTTGGGTTTACCTCTAGGGCCACCTCTTCATCCCTCCTCCCTTTAGCTGATTTCCCCTTTTGTTACAACAACATTGCCTCTGCCTCCTTGCTGTTCTCTACACCTCTTTCCAGCAGACTTATCCTTTAGATCCCTATCCCTCCCGACCTTAGATCTATTAGCCTCTTTTTTCATGTGTTTTGACTAGATTTTTTTCCCTCTTTTTAGACTAGTTTTGAGAGACCTGCTTTCTTGGGTTAGATAGATGCCTTGTTAGCTGTTAATTTTCTGATATTTCAGCATTATATACTGTTATTTGCAGATTTATTTTCAGTTACGCAACACACTTTTTCTTTTACTCTCAAAACGTCTGGGTTTAAAAAATTAAAAACAACACATGGCACACACTGACCCTAAGTGAAGAAGAGCCTGGTTAACACCGCTTGGAAAAGACTTTCAAATCAATTGAAACTGCACCTATCTGCCCTTGTTTCAACATTGACCTCAATTGATTCTGTCCCTCCTCGCCCTTGTCGGTTTTTCTTCTTCCTGTCATCATTGCGCCCCTAAGGTGCTTATCCCGGAGACTTCTTGGCCTGCACCCTTAGTTTCCGGTTGGTCGACTTCCTCCTTCCCATCATCATCGAGTAAGTCCTCCCCCGAGTCTGCACTCTGACTCTTCTTCTGATTTTTCGGGTTCTCCCCCTGTTACCTTAACCATGTCTAGTTCAGGGCCTAGCGCCAGCGGCAACCCCAGTTCTACTGCTGGGTTCGTTTCCAGTGGAACCACTACGAGACCTATCTCGACTGCCCCGTTGCTCCCTTATATGGCCAGTCTCAGTCTCCCTAACTTCAATCAACTGGTCAATGATCCTATCTTCCATGATGTTAGTTGGCCTGCTATGCCAACCAAGCTCCCCTCTGACATTCCCAAGTTCGAAGGCCTTGCTAGTGAAGATCCCTCCAACCATATCTGATCTTTCCATATGTGGTGTTCATCCAATTCCATTACTGATGATTCCATCCATCTTAGATTGTTCCAACACACGCTTACCGACGAAGCTTCTAAATGGTATGTTGACCAGGCCACCTCCTCCCATACCACTTTTGCAACCATTGCCCAAGCCTTTTTATTTTATTTCTAGCTACCTCTCCGATACGACACTGGTACCGAGATTTTAAATTCTTTCCATCAATCCTCTTCGACCCACCTTTCCGCTCATGTCCAGGAATGGCGGCGAAGAAGAAGCTTATGTCGCGCTCCTCCCTTTGAAGATCGGGTTTATATGGACTGGTTCCTTCGATATCTCTTACCTCCCATTGGTAAGGATGTCGCCTCCCATTTCCCTCAAATTGAAGAAGTCGCCCTTCAAATAGCCTTGAAATATGACCTTATCTATGCTCAATCTGGTTATGTTTATACCGTCCTTCCTGACCTCCCTAAACCCAGTGGCGCTAACGCCTCAGGGGCATCTCACTCTGCCGATGGTATCATTGGAGCTCTTTCACATACCGCTGCTCCACCTCTTATGGGCTATGGTTTCCCTCTCGAAGGGGCCAGCACCTCCAGCACTTTTCCCCCTCCAGGTAGCATGTATCCAGGATACGACATACCTCCTCCTTTTTCCCACCCTCCTGCTTACCTCAATGTTGCCCACCCTGACCCTTATCCTTACCCACAGCCTGGTGTCCCAGCTCCTCCAGCATTTTGACCTCTCCCTACCTTGCCTCCTTAACCCCCACAGACGCACTTACTTCCCCCTCCAGGGCAAGTCTTTGCGCAACAGGGCGTGACTCATTCTCTTCCTTCTCAATGAAAGAGGAAAGGTAATCAATCTTCCTCTGGTAATCATGGACCCAATCCTCCAAGTATTTATTCTCACACTGCTAACCAGCCACAGGGCTCCCAGCCCAAGCCGGACAAGCCTCTTCGCACCAATAAGCCCTGTTCGTGTTGCGGTGTTTATGGTCATTACACTCATGATTGTCCCTGATTACCACAGATGCGGCAGATGTGGGAGTCTCAGGCCACCGTACGAGGTCAACATTCTTCCCCTACTGTCCCTTCCAATACAGATACTTCTCAACCTGATGTGTTTACCGATCCTTTCCCTCAACAAGGATTTGTGGCTACTCAACCACCTCATGCCCCGGTAACCACTCAATCTTCCTCTTTTGGTTCCTCCGATTACCAGATTCTCATGATGGCCTCTGACCAACCTCTCACTGTTGACCTTAACCTTCAAACTCGGTCTCGTCAGTACTCCACGCCTCCCGCTCCGTCTGTCTCTGAGTCCCCATCTTCAGGTCCTACAGAGCCTCTGTCGACACCCAATGGTCCCTTGAAAATACCTCGGCCCAAAGCTGAGGTTCATACCAAGATTCCTAAGGGCCCATTACACTGAAATGCTACCTCTGGTCGGGCTAACCTTTCATATAGCATAGTAGATGATCTGGCACAATCTCCTACTGCCATTTCAACACTGGAATTCCTCCAGTCGTGTCCTTCTCAAAAGGAGGCTCTGCTATATACCGTGGGTGCTGTAGATCCTACTGATGACCAATTGATTATTTTCGACGCCCGTCAATCAGAGCATCCCCCCCTTCCTACTTCCGTTGCTTTCCAAATCCTAGTCAAAATCTGAAATTCCAACGTCGCTCGGTGTATTATTGATGAGGGGGCATCTACCTGTGTGATTTCTGCTTCGGTTTGGAAACAACTTGGATCTCCTGAGCTGGCCCCTTCCACAATCACCCTTCATGCGTGGGATGCCCATGCCTCCCAGCCCATTTGCCTATTCCGTAATTATCCTATCACCCTTGTGGGCAAGACTATTTTTGTCGACGTTGAAGTTATCGATGCCCCTCTTGACTATAACATTCTTTTAGAGCGTAGTTACACCTATGCCATGTCTTCCGTCCCATCCGAATTCCATCGCAAGATGTTTTTCCCACATAATGGAAAGATTGTCACTATCGACCAGTTGACATATCATGCACCAAAATCTCAGACATCCCCTGAGTCCACTATCTCTGTTGTCACCAATAAGCAAATTGTTGATTCTTTGACCAGTGTTTCCCCTGGCGTCTACAAAGACTCCTACTTGCTTGGCACCTTTCTGGGTCCTCCCCCTCCTCCTGTCTCTGATACCATCTTCGCGAATGTTTGCATGATGCAATCGTCTCGGGCCGACCTCATACGACCCGCTTCGGCTAGTCAGCAACCTCAACCTCACCCGCCGCCACCTGCTCCTAGCCCTTCGCCACCGCCAACTGGACCTCTTCTTGCTGGCCCTTCCCCTACAGCTGGTACCCATGAGCCTCTCTACCCTCCTGGGTCGGTTCCCCCAAGTCTTAACCATCTTGGCGCCGTCCCTCCTGGCCATTACCCCGTTGGTCAGATACCCTTCCTCGCTCCCCCTCCAGGAGGCTATTCGGTCCCCATCATGGCCACCCTTTCCCTCCCTAATTTGACCCTGGGCATTCCCGTATGGTACCTTGACCCTCCAGCTGCTACCCCACTAGGTCACCCCAAACCATACCTTTCTTTGACACCAGTCCAACCAGTTCCTGTCACCGCAGTGCCACCTGCACCTCAACAGAACCCTTCTCCTGCTGTGACAGCTACGGGCAAGAAATGAAAAACTCGCAAGGGGGCATCCAAAGACAAGGCCATCGCACTTGACCCTACCCCTCCTCCACCCGCCAAGCCTTGTGCCTTGTGTGATGGTGTCGGTCATGCCACCCATACTTGTCCTGAGTTGCCCCGTATCCAACCCATGGTTAAGGTTGCGTTCCCTGAATCTACGGTCCCTGAAACCTCTGTTTCTTCCTCGTCCACAACCAATAACCCAAAGACTCTTCGCACCAACAAACCTTGTGCTCTATGTGGTGTCCATGGCCATTATTCTCACCATTGTCCTCACCTCACGCATTACCGAGCCTCTTTAGAGGTCATTCGCGAGTATGAGGTCAAACAAAATCAATCCACCTCTCCCATCCTTGCTCAGTATGCGTCAGGCTTACTCGAGGATCCCCTCGCTACCATTGACATTCCTCCCCTCGATGTTGATATTTCGGAACCTGCTGCCCCCTTCCTATACCTATCATCATCCGCACAACACTCGGAGTACATTCCCTCTGAATCCACTCCATCTATTTTGCTTGATTCCCCTTCAGCAACATTCTTGGGCTCTACATGCTTTGACCATATTTTTACTTGTTCTTCCATCATCCCCCGTGACGATCCGTATGTGCGCCCTTCTTCCCCTGCTGATGATTTTGGTAGCTTCGCAACATCATGTGGTTTCCTTGACCTCTCCCTTTCCTCTCATCACCAGGAGGATACCATCCGCATCTATGATGTCCTTTGCAGCATGAGCTCTTGCTTTTCATCCTGTAGTTCTCATTCATCACCCTCTAGTCGATCTATGATTCCTAGCCATCCTACCCAGACTACTCCCTCCCATAGTAGCTATTTGCTGTCTACTCTATACTCCCGCTGCCCTCATTTTTCTCCTTCCTCCCATTTTTTGTCTTGTGACACTATTCTGCCAGACCTCTCATCCACCCATTATATTGGCTATGCCGATGGGGCCAGTCGCTACTCCCGGAATCTCGTTTCGGTCGCCTGGGCCATATTTACCCCCTTGCATACCCACGTTCTTTCGAATGGGGTCTGCATTGGTAATTCCACCAATAATCAGGCCGAATACAATGCAATACGTGGTCTCTTAGCCGATGCCCTATCTCATCACATCCTCCATCTGCACGTTCATTTAGATTCCCTGCTTCTTGTTTTAAAACTCAATGGTGTCTATCGTGTGCATAAACCTATCCTATTTAGACAGTATTTACGAGTGAAACTTTTGATACGTGACTTTAGATTCATTACTTTCAACCATGTACCTAGAAGTCAAAATCACTATGTAGATAGAATTGCAAATCATGTTCTAGATTGGCATTTATCACACACAAGACAATAGCATTTCATACCATCAACACACTGCATATACATAATATACCTCATATAACACGTTTTTAGAGTCCATCTACTCTGAAACATATGACATGCCCATAGCATGTTACAAAAAGAAAAACTACAAAACTAGGGGGCACCACTTGCCCCTACATACAAACTAGGGGCCACCACCTGCCCTACATCTAATCACTCTCTGGAGGATCCCGAGCCAATGGCTCTACTCCCGCAGCTCATAGATCGCGCACAGTTTGACCGGCCATCACCATGCGTCGCATGATACCTCGCCATTCCGAGGGTAGCCCAATACATAGCTCTATGTACTGGTTGTGTAAATACTGCCAACCACGCTCCGACACACTGGTCAGCAGCCCCTCACATATACAACGAATGTCCTCCAACAGAGTGGCCATATTCTTGTTCTGTGCCGTTCTTGATCCACTTGCACCTGTAGCTCCAGCTGCTACAGGTCGTCCCATATATCCGGCCGATTTTACCGGAGCTATATCTGCATTCCAAAACGTATAAGGATCAGTACCATGAATTCTATTCACAAAATTTACAATACACATAATAGATTAGTTACTTTTCACTTACCATCGGGCCCCTATACTCGACCAGGCGGAAGCGGCAAGTCCGGATCTCCCTAATAACTCATCCCACTATAGGGATAGTCGTCTATGTACAATGGAACCTGATCCCAATGGGCGAAGAACTCTGGTCGAAACACCCATCCGACCGCCCCTCCTCCTCCTCTACACAGTAGTTGTCCCCATCGATGCATCCGGGGCTCTCTCAGACCCCCATCAGGTAGTTGTACACAAGGTCTTAAGGTCGGGATCTTCTCAAAAAAGGAGCACAATACAGTCTCAAAAGCACAATCATGATTCACTTGTCGCTTACATAGCGACAACTGTCATTTCACTGACACCAACATCATTTGGGCCCACCCATAGTAGGTCCCACTCAACACACTCTCTACAATCATCATTTGCCCAAAAAAGGAGGAGGTATGCCATATCCTGGATACATGCTACTTGGAGGGGGAAAAGTGCTGGAGGTGCTGGCCCCTCCAGGAGGGAAACCATAGCCCATAAGAGGTGGAGCAGCAGTATGTGAAAGAGCACCAACGATACTGTCGGCAGATTGAGATGCCCCCGGGGCATTAGCGCCACCAGGTTTAGGGAGGTCAGGAAGGACGGTATAAACATAACCAGATTGAGCATAGATAAGGTCACATTTCAAGGCTATTTGGAGGGCGGCTTCTTCGGTTTGAGGGAAAAGGGAGGTGACATCCTTGCCAATGGGAGGTAAGAGAGAGAGAAGGAACCAGTCCATATAAACCCGATCTTCAAAGGGAGGAGCGCGACATAAGCTTCTTCTTCGCCGCCATTTTTGGACATGAGCGGAAAGGCGAGTCGAAGAGGATTGACGGAAAGAAGTTAAAATCTCGGTACCTGATCCAGGTGGATATCGGTGGCCTCCCACCTATTCCATTTGGACCCGCAGCATCAATTCTTTCAGTTTTCCAGCTTCAGCACAACTTACTATTTATAGCAGGTTTTCGGGTCCTGCACACCCGGAGCCGTTTTGGGGCATTAATAATCCGGGTGGATATTGGTGGCCACCATCGAAATCCATTTGAACCCCCATCATCAGTTATTTTAGTTTGTAAGTTTCGGCACAACTTACTATTTTTAGCAGTTTTTCGGGTCTTAAACTTCCAGAGTCGTTTTGAGGCCCTAAACGATGTTTTTTGGGAAAACGGAGAGCAACATGGGTCCATGGACCGATGTTGCTCGTTCAAAAGTTTTACTCCTCGAACAGATCTTTCTAACGAGCTATTGAGCGCGTCAAACGGAGATCGGATGCCAAAGTTACACCCCCAGGAAGTTGAACCACCAATTTACCCAAACGGGGCCCACGGTTTTGGCGCTTCATCTCCTACGGTTAGGGTTTTGGACGTTTCGGATTCTACATTGTTTCTCAACAATAAATAGGCCCTCGAGCCTCATTGTAAGACGATTCGGTACAGGAGCACGATACCTCTCTTCTCGGGGGATAAGCGCTACCCGATTGCCCTGGCTCGTAGCATCTCCATCATGTGCGTGCCAACACGGTTCAAGGAAATTTGAGTCCATTGACCGGTGCCATCTCTTCTATTTCCATTATGTACGTAATGAGCTGCCGAGCCTCAATGTATTACTGTTTACAAGGCACGCCATTACATCTCTTCTCGAGAGATTCGCTACCGACACCCTAAACCCTAGCTATTTTATTTCCATTATGCCTGTAAGCATATTTCTGTTATTTGATATTAATGAAATGAAGCATTATTTCCGCTGCATCTCTATGTTCATGGTTATTTCTATATTCTGTTGCGTTCCTGCATAAAATCTCCTACGGTTAGGGTTTTGGACGTTTCGGATTCTACATTGTTTCTCAACAATAAATAGGCCCTCGAGCCTCATTGTAAGACAGTTCAGGGGGTTGGGAGCCGACACATCTCTTCTCAGAGATAAGCGCGACCAGTGCCCTAGCTCACCGCATCTCCATCATGTCTGCATTGTAACACAGTTCAGGGGCTGGTAGCCGCCACATCTCTTCTCAGGGATACGCTGCCAGTACCCTAGCTCATCTATTTCTGTTATGTCTGTAATAGGCCTGCGAGCCTCAATGTAATGCAGTTCAGAGGCCTGCGTATGTCACATCTCTTCTCAGAGATACGCTACCAGCGCCCTAGCTTGTTTCCATTATGTTTGTAAGCTTATCGCAGTCATTCTTTTATTAATAAAAATGAAGCATTCTTTCCGCTGCATCTCTGTACCTATGGTTATATCTGTATTCTGTTGCGTTCCTGCATAAAATCTGGATCAGTACTGATCCGGATTTTATGCAGGAACGCAACAGAATATAGAAATAACCATGAACATAGAGATGCAGCGGAAATAATGCTTCATTTCATTAATATCAAATAACAGAAATATGCTTACAGGCATAATGGAAATAAAATAGCTAGGGTCTTTGATAGCGAATCTGCGAAAGGATGTGGCTTCTGATTCTGCGAAGCGTGTTACATTGAGGCTGCGCGGAAGCCTATTACGACATAATGGAAATAGAAGAATATGAGTAACGCGAGCGTATCACGAGAAGAGATGCTTAGCGCGGCTTGACCAGGACTGTGTTACAATGCGGACATGATGGAGATGTGGCGAGCTAGGGCACTGGTAGCACTTATCTCTGAGAAGAAATGTATCGGCTCCCAGCCCCCTGAACTGTCTTACAATGAGGCTCGAGGGCCTATTTATTGTTGAGAAACAATGTAGAATCCGAAACGTCCAAAACCCTAACCGTAGGAGATGAAGCGCCAAAACTGTGGGTCCCGTTTAGGTAAATTGGTGGTTCAACTTCCCGGGGGCGTAACTTTGGCATCCGATCTCCGTTTGACGCGATCAATAGCTCGTTAGAAAGATCTATCCGAGGAGTACAATTTTGGACCAATGTTGCCCTCCGTTTTCCCAAAAAACGTCGTTTAGGGCCTCAAAACGGCTCCGGAAGTTTAAGACCCGAAAAACTGCTAAAAATAGTAAGTTGTGCCGAAACTTACAAACTAAAATAACTGATGGTGGGGGTTCAAATGGACTTGATGGGTGGCCACCAATATCCACCTGGATTATTAATGCCCCAAAACGGCTCTGGGTGTGCAGGACCCGAAAACCTACTATAAATAGTAAGCTGTGCTGAAGCTGAAAAACTGAAAGAATTGATGCTACGGGTCCAAATGGAATAGGTGGGAGGCCACCGATATCCACCTGGATCATTCCTCCCTCCTTAGGAAGCAATGGTCTCCATTGCGTTAAGTTCCTCCATGGGGGGGGGTGGGGCGGGGGGGGGGGAATTTTGCTGAACTTGGTGTTGGCAGCCGTGCTGGATGTAGATGTGCCACCGCTAGGCAGCCATTGAAGGATCTGAAAAAAAAATTTGTCCATCATCGCGTTCCTCTGTTTCTCGAGGGCATCCTCGAGCAAGATTTTGACAGGATCTCCTGCTCCCTCGTCTTTCTTTCCTTCCGCCATGGGGGGTCGTCGGGGTTGCGAGGTTGAACTCCTTATACCCTGGCCGCGTTGGGGACATGAAGAGAAAAACAGAGAAAGAGCAGACCCGCTCTGATACCACTGATCCAGATTTTATGCAGGAACGCAACAGAATATAGAAATAACCATGAACATAGAGATGCAGCGGAAATAATGCTTCATTTCATTAATATCAAATAACAGAAATATGCTTACAGGCATAATGGAAATAAAATAGCTAGGGTGCTGGTAGCGAATCTCTGAGAAGAGATGTAATGGCTACAGACCTCTGAACTGTGTTACATTGAGGCTCGCAGGCCTATTACAGACATAATGGAAATAGAAGAGATATGGTACTGGCAGCGTATCCCTGAGAAGAGATGTGGCAGCGACCAGCCCTTGAACTGTGTTACAATGCAGACATGATGGAGATGCGGCGAGCTAGGGCACTGGTAGCGCTTATCCCTGAGAAGAGATGTATCGGCTCCCAGCCCCCTGAACTGTCTTACAATGAGGCTCGAGGGCCTATTTATTGTTGAGAAACAATGTAGAATCCGAAACGTCCAAAACCTTAACCGTAGGAGATGAAGCGCCAAAACTGTGGGCCCCGTTTGGGTAAATTGGTGGTTCAACTTCCCGGGGACGTAACTTTGGCATCCGATCTCCGTTTGACGCGCTCAATAGCTCGTTAGAAAGATCTATCCGAGGAGTACAATTTTGGATCGTTTGAGACCTCAACGGCTGCGGAAGTTTAAGACACAGCACTAAAAATAGTAAGGTAGTTGTGCGAAACTTACAAAAAAAAATAGCGATGGTGGGTTCCAAATGGACTTGATGGGTGGCCACCAATATCCACACGGATTATTAATGCCCCAAAACGGCTCCGGGTGTGCAGGACCCGAAAACCTGCTATAAATAGTAAGTTGTGCTGAAGCTGGAAAACTGAAAGAATTGATGCTGCGGGTCCAAATGGAATAGGTGGGAGGCCACCGATATCCACCTGGATCAGTATCAGTGTTGTATCGGAGAGGTAGCTAGAAATAAGATAAAAAGGCTTGGGCAATGGTCGCAAAAGTGGTATGGGAGGAGGTGGCCTGGTCAACATACCATTTAGAAGCTTCACTGGTAAGCGTGTGTTGGAACAATCTAAGACGGATGGAGTCATCAGTAATGGAATTGGATGAACACCACATATCAAAAGATCGGATATGGTTGGAGGGATCTTCACTAGCAAGGCCTTCGAACTTGGGAATGTCAGAGGGGAGCTTGGTTGGCATAGCAGGCCAACTAACATTGTGGTAGATAGGATCATTGATCAGCTGATTGAAGTCGGGGAGACTGAGACCGGCCATATAAGGGAGCAACGGGGTAGTCGAGGTAGGTCCTGTAGTGGTTCTGCTGGAAATGGACCCAGCAGTAGAACTGGGGTTGCCGCTGGTGCTAGGCCCTAAACTAGACATGGTGAAGGTAACAGGGGGAGAACCAGGAGTAGGGGGAGAACCCAAACAATCAGAAGAAGAGTCGGAGTGCGGACTCGGGGGAGGACTTACTCGATGACGACGGGAAGGAGGAAGTCGACCAACTGGAAACTGAGGGTGCAGGCCAAGAAGTCTTCAGGATAAGCACCTTGGGGGCACAATGATGACGGGAGGAAGAAAAAATGACAAGGACAAGGAGGTACAAAATCAAGTGAGGCCAAGGGCAGAGAGGTGAAGTGTCAATTGATTTTAAAGCCTTTGACAGGCGGTGTTAACTAGGCTCTTCTTCACTTAGGGTCAGTGTGGCGTGTGTTGATTTTAATTTTTTAAACCCAGATGTTTTGAGAGTAAAATAAAAAGTGTGTTGCGTAACTGAAAATAAATCTACAAATAACAGTATATAATGCTGAAATAACAGAAAATTAATAGCTAACAATGCATTGATCTAACCCAAGAAGGCGGGTCTCTCAAAACTAGTCTAAAAAGAGGGAAAAAATATAGTCAAAACACATGAAAAAGAAGCCGATAGATCTAAGGTCGGGAGGGATAGGGATCTAAAGGATAAATCTACTAGAAAGAGGTGTAGAGAACAACAAAGAGGCAGAGGCAAGGTTTCTGTTACAAAAGGGGAAATCAGCTAAAGGGAGGGGGGACGAAGAGGTGGCCCTGGAGGTAAACCCAAACAAAATTATATGAGGTGATTTGAAAGGGATAAGAGCTGATCTAGAGGGATATGAAAAGGAGGTATCAAATCTGAAAAGAAGAAGGATGAAACTCTGAAAATTCAGACGTCTGAAACAACTAAAAATAACCCACCAAAAGTGGAGGGTACTAAAGCCCTAAGGGGAAAAATTCCCTCTTAGTTGAGTGAAACAGGTCAGAAACATGACTAAACAGGCAGAGACGGAGGTTGGAAAACCCTGACAGAAGCTTCAGACAAACCCAGAAAAATTGCTAGAAAATTGCAGAAAAAAGTGCAGGTCGCAGGTTCTGACCTATTTTTAGTCCAAGTCGCAGGTTTGGGCAGAAAAGTGCGTCCTTCAGTCGAGGTCATAGTTTTTGGGCCGATAAGTGTGACCTGCAGATCCGGGTCTCTCGGCGGCAAATTTTAGAAAAAAATGTTGTCTCAGTTGCGTCTGATGTCTGTCACCTACGCAATAGGGCCAGGAACACACGGAAGTTAAAAATTTTAATGTTTGAGGGTTTTAGAGGTGAAAAGCGCCATGAAAATAGGAAAAACAGGAAACTGAAGAGAAACCCTAGGGTCTGAAATAGCTGGATATGCAGGAATATATAAAACGACAACAGTCGCAAAAGAAATTCCCCAGTGGAGTCACCAATTGTTAGTATGAATCTTTCGTCATAAAAGATCACTTTAGCTACGCATAACAAATAGCCCTAACATCAAGTATGACTGCCAATATCTTTAAGTCTGCAATTAGTTGATCCAAATAATGCTGCACAAATCCATATCTAAGCATAAAAGACATTAAGCAGTAAAAATGAAATATGGCTCCATGCATCCAATAGACAAGACAAGAACGATGTATTTGAAAGAATTTTTTGTATTATATAAAAAGGGGGCACCTGAGAGGAAAACAAGAAAAGTGTTTTCCGGTTCTCCTCAATGGAATGGGTCCTTGACAGTCCTCAGAATTTCAGATCTAAAAATTTCCCTCTCTTGTTGGCGCAGAAAACCCAGACAAACATAGAACTCAATGGGAGCTCACAAGACAAAAATGGAGAATGTGACCAAGTGTATAGATACAGAGTGATCTAATGCAATGGAAGGTGACTAATGAATGGGAAAAACCCTTCTATTTATAACAAAATATTGGGGCGATCTAGAACTTGGTGCATGAATAAAATATTATTAATCAAATTCTAGAACCACCCTTTATAAATATTTTATTATATTTGTTGGAGGGAAAAGGATTTTTGACTTGGGTCAATTCCTTTATTTATAAATAATAAATAAATAAATGATTTATTTACTATTTTTAAGGAAATGGTGGGAATATAATTAAATAAATAATGATTTATTTAATTATTTATAAATGATTTAGTCAAATTTAACTAGGAAAATTATTTAAATAGGATTTAAATAACTTATTCCTAGGAAATAATCAAATAAATAAGGATTTATTTAATTGATTTCCTTGTTTTGGGTTAAATATGACCAGGAAATATAAGCAAATATAGATTTGTTTATTATTTCTTTTTGGGGTTTCCTGTTTAGACCATAAACAACTTAATAAAGGTGTTTTACTAAGTTATTTCACATAGTGAAAGCAATTTTACTTAGGGTAAAATTGGTCTTACATGGTGTACTTGGGTTCATCTAAAGATAATAGGTTAGATGACCAAAAAATGGTGTAACACATGGGTTCTTTATTAGCTGTGTTGTGCTGGCATGGTATTTTTTTCTTATATGTTGGAAGAATACATTGAACTCCATTTTTGAAGGTCATATGGTCATATTAAAAGTGGTGGAATATTTCATGAGTGAACCTATATAATATGCTTTGTGTCCCTTTTAATGAAAAATCATAGAAGTGTATGGAGTATTTTTTAAAGGTGTGAGTGATATGGAATTATATGTTATATGATAGTATATGTTATGGATGGTATATGGGGAAAATATATATTATTTGAATATTGAGAGCATGCATTTGAACACATTATTATATGAAAAATGATGCATTCACTTATTTTTATAGTGAGAGCAGTTCTCATTCGCAAAGAGAACTACCATGAGTGGTCCAGGAAGATAAAACATGTACTTATTTTTAGTGAGTTGTGGAAAGGGGTTTGTGAAGGAGAATGAGACAATGCACCTGAAAAGCCTACTTCGAATAAGGAGCAAGCCATCTGGGAAAACAAGAAGAACAAGGCCTATTCCTTGATTGCAACGTTAGTAAATGAATAGGCAAGTCAAGATATTTTTACATTTTTAAATGCCTTTAAGCCTTAAATAAATTGAAGGATTTGTACGAATCACACTTTGAACTTGAAGTTGTTCAATTGATTATCAAGTTGTTCAATATTGAGTTGAAAAATGATGAACCTCTTGCCTTAGCATAAAAAATAATATTCATTATGCATGACATAAAATACACTAGTGTTGAAATAGATGTTCCTCTCATAGCCTATGTCAATGCACTATATCCAACTTATTCACATTATCTTGAGTCATTGCAAGCAAGTGAAAAATTAAGGAAATTTCCTTTAACTCCCTTGAGAAGAAGTTTTCTGAAAGAGAGAAAGATTTTGGGAAGGAGAAAACTCCTTAATATTTTGAAGAAGTTGTGTGCCTTGCAAAAAAATAAAATAATCATGCACAATATTCTTCTAGAGGAAGAGGTGGCCAAAGAGGAAGAGGAAGGAAAAATGTTTGAGGCAAGGGGGGCAGACATTTCCAAGGATAAAATACTGATCTTCTTTGCATACATTGCAATAGAGATGGACATGATGCTTCCACATGTAAGCTACCTTGGGAAAAAATTAAGAAGGAAAGAAATGAAGGAAAAGTTAAAACACCTGAAAAAGGGAAAGATAAATCACTTGAGTCTGATCATTATGTTGTGGCACATTGCAACATTGGAGTGACTGAATACTTATTCAATGCTTCACTTTCTTCATGGAAAGATGCTTAGTTTCTTGATTTAGGAGAAACTTTCCACATGAATTTTAGAAGAGATTTCTTTGAAGAATTCACTGACAATGTCGATGGAGAAATATACTTTGTAGACAAGTCAAAACTCAATCCATTAGGGCTTGGAACCATTAGGCACAAACTGTTCGGTCTTCCAGAATTTCTTCTACATGATGTTCTATACCACCCAGAGCCGAGGAGAAAATTGTTGTATTTGGTGCAAATCCAATAGCAAGGACAATCCATTCACATATTTGATAGCAAGGTTGAGTTTAGAAATGCATCAGATCACTCACTTGTCATGACTGGGATAGAAGAAGAAAGACTTCTGAAGCTGCAAGGAGCCTCTACTTGTGCACAAAAATTTTCATACAGTTCTCACTATGATGAAGGTACATTTCCATCAAGTCTTTTATGGCATGCTATATTTGGACACTTAAACTATGGCAACCTTCATTGCTTGAAGAAAATTTGTGTTACTGGTTTGCCTAAAATTCCTAGGAAACTTAATCAATGTGATGCTTGCATCTTAAGAAAGCACAAAAAATAGTCTTTTCATGATTATGATTCTAGAGCTCATAGAAAAATTGAACTTATTCATTCTAATTTATGTGGCCGAATGCCTATTCCTTATGCACAAGGTCATAAATATATGATGACATTTATTAATGACTACACCAGAATGTGTTGGGGTTTATTTATTGAATAACAAATCTGAAGCTTTTGAAACATTCAAGAACTTTCATGCATGTATTAAAAATGATGAAAAATCTCATATTGGCTCTATTTGTATTGATAATGGAAAATAATATACATCAAATGAATTTTAAAACTATCTTCGCCAATATGGGATAAAACATCAAACAACCGCACCTTATAATCCCCAACAAAATGGAGTAGCGGAAAGAATGAACATGACAATCTTAAATATGGTACGTTCTATGATGTTTTTCAAGAATGTTAAACTAGTGTTTTGGGCTCATGGCGTTCTATGTGTTGTGTCTATAAAGAATAGGTTTCCATATAATGCTATAAAAAAACTCCCTATTAAATGTGTTATGGCCACATTCCTTCGGTGAGGCACCTGTTATGCCTTGATACCCAAGGAACAGAGAAACAAGCTCGGTGCAAGAAGTCACAAATTTATCTTCTTGGGGTACTCAAATACCTCCAAAGAATACCATCTCTATGATGAAGTGAATAATAATTTTATAATATATAGATATGTCATATTTCTTGAATCTTCCAAGATTAACAATGTTGTTTAGCGAGAACATGATCACTTGGATAGATCAAAAAATGCAAAGTATTTTCGAGAGTTTGATAATGAGATTCTACATGTTGAAGGGGGTATCCCTATACTAGATCAGTCTGTGGAATCTTCTTCTGAAACACTCTCTCCCCTGCATGAAACTCCAACCACTGATGACACTTTAAGTGATGTAATTGAAAAAATTGGGAGACTAAATCTTGATTCAACCCTATCTCAGTCAACCGAGTAGCTTGGGCCATCTCAGGAATGTCCTCCAAAATGGATTACAAGCGTTCTTGTAAGCGTTCATCCCGATGAGGTTGGAAAGATAGGAACAATAATTTAAAACAGATAGAATGGAGGCGATGTAGACAATCTTGATTCACTGGTTGATATGGATATTTCTTATGATTATGATTGAATTTTTCTACATATTTCAAACCAAATTCCTTCAAATAAGCTGCTTCTCGTGATGAGTGGAAATAAGTGTTGCAGAAAGAATATGATGTTTTGATAAATAATGACACCTAGAAGTTGGTTGATCCTTCATTGGAAACCAAACCTATAGGCTACAAGTGGGTATTCAAGAACGAGTATAAAGCAGATGGCTCACTTGATAAGCACAAATATAAGCTTGTGGAAAAGGGTTTTGCGTAGAAGAAAGGGTTCGATTATGAGGAGAATCGTTCGTCCACAACAAAATGGGCTACCATCCAGACACTCTTTTCCTTGGCAACTAAGAACAGTTGGAAAGTCCATCAAATGGATGTAAAAATTGCTTTCTTGAATGGAGATCTTAAATAAAATGTTTTTATGTCCCAACCAAAAGGATTTGTTGTGAAGGGATAGGAACACAAAGTATGTAAGCTTGTAAAATCCTTATATGGCCTCAATAAAGCACCACGATCCTGGTAAGAGAAGTTAACTGAGAATCTTCTAAAACTCAATTTCAAACATTATGATATTGATGATGAAAATTTCTTTGTCAAGAAAGTTGGAAAAAAAATGGTATATGTTGTGGTGTATGTGGATGATCTTCTGATGACAGGGGAAAATGATAGCTACATTGCATCCATAAATAAAGAATTGAGGAAAGGATTTGAAATGAAATATTTCGGCTATGTTCACTACTATCTTGGTATTGAAGTAACCTAACATCAAAAGTTTATATCCCTCTCTCAAAAGAAGTACATTGGATATCTGTTGAACGGGTATGGCATGTCCAAGTGAAATCCTTTGAATACTCCAGTGGAATAGAACTTAAAGCTCACATCCAATGAATAAAAGTAATTTCAGGATGCAACGAAGTATAGACAACTTGTAGGAAGTCTCAACTACTTGACTAATACCAGACTAAATATTTCATTTGTTGTTCGAATCCTCTACAAGTTTATGTAAAATTCTTGTGAGGGTCACTGGAGTGCTGTAAAAATATTTCAAAAGTTCTTTAAAGTAACTCAAGACTTTGGACTCAAGTATACACAGGTGGATGACTTCAGCTTGACTGGATACACTCTTTATATTTTGATGGAGATAAAGAAACTCGAGTATTTACTTCAGGTTATGTTATGAGTCTTGGACTAGGAGTTGTCTCTTGGAGGTCACATAAACAATCAATTCCAACAGATTCCACAACTGAGGTAAAATATGTGGCAGAAGATGAAGCAATGAAGGAAATTGTGTGGCTTAGGAAAATTCTGGAAGATTTGCAGGAGAAACAAATACATTCAACTCCTCGTTTGATTGATAACACTTTTGTAATAAAGTTGTCAAAGAACCCAACTTCCATGATCAAATGAAGCACATAAATACAAAATACCATATACTTTTACATCACGTTGAGGCCAAAACTATCCACCTACAACATTATTCCACAAATGAGTAGATTGTAGACATCTTCACCAAAGCGCTTAGAAGGGAAAATTTGGAAATATTCAGAATCATGCTTCAACTCACCAACACCCCTTCAGATTAAGGGGTGTAATGTTGACACCTAATCTTTGGGATTAGGTAAATCCATGTAAATATTGTAAATAGAAAAATTGATGGAATTGGAAGACGAAGAGACATTGGGAGATGAAACCCAATAATCTCCCTCTCCATGTACATATCCATGTTATATCTTAAAGAAAAGAATAAAATCATTCGTGGAGTTACTCCTGTCCTGAAAACAACAAAAATATTGCGAGGTAAATTGGAACATTTCTAGAGAACCAAATCCTTGAGGCGTGAAAGAGAAACAATGTATGGAGACTCCAAACGATCTTTGTTGCAATTGCTTCATAACACAAATTTCCATAAAAAACATAAATGACCAATGTAAAAAATAAATATCAGATTGTTCATTCAATCTGAGAAGATCTTCCATCATAATTTAGCAAGGGCAAAGACAAATTATTGCTACAATATTAAATCGTGTAGAACCATGACACTTGTCAAGAAATTGCATCTCATTATAACATTTCAATATAATTGAATAAATATTTCCAAGAAAACACCTTATAATATTTAATACAACTCACACCGCAAGAACATTATTGGATACAAGAGCTATCGAGATCAACATATTATATTACCTAAAAGTTTGGGACCTTTGTTAGGACTTTTTGTAACTAGGTGGAAACATGCACCAAGCATGTACATGTAGTGACTTCACACAAATGATAAGCTATCACAAACAACTTCAAGTGACCAATAAACTTGACTTGACTCGTTCAATTTAAAATATATCATAGAACAACCATTTCTAGAATGTGTATACATCATTTTTACTTAACTTGAACTCAGGAAAAATTGGTTGGGGTCATCAAATCAGAGAATAGGAAAATTTGATAAAAACTTAGTAAAAATAAATTCATACTTTAATTGGAAAAACTTGGAAAACACAAGAGAAATATTAGATTTTTACAACAATGGTGTGCATTCAAAAACTCGTTTATGTGAACCAATTCATTAGTATCATCCTTCACTGTTAAAATTATTTTTATTTGTTTTCGAATCCTGCTAAAAATGTAAAGGCTTTTCTCAATTATTGTTTTCTTCTAACTCGAGAAAGAGGGCGACCTTATTCAATCTTAATTTTATGATACTTTGCAAAGAGACCCATGGTGAGAGAAATATAAGATAATTTGAAACAATAGGAAAAATGCAATATGTATGAATACGAAGCTCAAACTGTGAGGCCCCTAAAAAATAATTGTTCTTCTCTAAGCACATATCAAGTTATTCCCTTTAAATAATATCAACCAACAAGGGGACATGAGCCTTTTTCTTATAAACCACAACAATTTTTTTTTCTCCATAGTGTAACCATACACTACTTCAAATGGATCCATGCCTTAAGAAATACACATTGCACATGTTTCTTCAATGTGTATTCTATAAGTCAAACACCTGTTTAAATAAATCTACAGCTCAATGCAAAACAACACCTATACCTACAAATCCAAACCAAACCGCCTCCAATACACAAAAATGTTTAGATAGTCAAATTTATACATGAAAAGAGGCAAGTTACATGACTATTGTGTACAATCGAGTGCAATTTTTCATGAGCCAATCATAATATCCCATCAAGCAACGATCTAGGGCACATCATTCAACACATAAACACTTCATGTAACAAAGTTTATGTTATGTAGAATGAGGGCATTCAAAAAATAGTTTATCAACCTTAGTTTACATATATTCACCCATAGCCGCATTGTGTATGCTGACTAGTCTCTAAAACGCGTGTCAATTAAAAATTCTTATACACACATCACAAATTCCTCTTAAAAAAAAAACGTTTTCTATATTCATTCAAAAAATCCTTATGAGAATTTTCACCCCATCAAAGCCAATGTTCACCAAAAAGAAAAAGAAAAAAACAATAGGGATCAAGCTCTCTTTGCTACCCAAAAAGCTCGCAACAACAATATAGAGAACATACACTATCATAACTCAAGGAACTCACAAAACTCATAGGTAGACATTTTGAATGATATTAAACCACCTACAACCAATCAATACATAACTGAATATCGCTCTAAATTGGGTCACTCATTTAACATATGCAACTCACGTATCTTATGATTATCTAGACAACTACTCATTGAAAATATATTTGCAAAATAGAAAATGACTCTGCAATACAATATAAGGATACTCAATCTAAAAGTGGAATGATATATTTGATGGAAGGAGGATAGGGAAAATTTCCACTCTCCAAACTTGCAAAAATTAATAAGGAAAATCCTCGACTTAGTTCTTTCTAGATGTTATAGGACAATTTGGGCATCATTCCCAATGACCTGGTTAACTGGGCATCATCTCCAGGACCAATGACTAAGGGTCTATCATTCCCTATCATTTCAAGTTGCTACATGCCCTAAGGTAAGAATAAGACAAATCAAACATGACTTTCATCAAGCAAAGGTTTCCAAGGTTTGAAGCTTATTATATAGCATATGAGAGCTCACCAACGCCGCCTCTAAGGGGACTAAGTGTGTTGCATATGCAGGTAGCCCCATGCAAGGCTGCTCTGCAAAGCACTTCCCGACATCTATGGGTGCGTTGGTCACATTGGGAGCGAAATTCTCATTGTTTCGGAATCTCCACTTGGCCAATGCCTTCTAGAAGAATTCAAATGTGTCAATCTTCGAATCCAAGTGTCCATTTGACATCTACATGACTGGGAACATGTCTTGAATACTATTGGAAAGTCATTCATTGCAAAACTACCTTCATTTCATCTATAAATTGAACATAGATCTAAGTGTTTGAGAAGGAAGAATTTGAGTAGAGAAATGCTGGAGGATTTTCAATTGAGAGTTAGATTTGTCAGCTGCTGGAGAGATTTATACTGTGATGGGGCTGAGGATCGTTGCTAGAAGGGTCACTTCAAATCAGTCATTTGGTTGCAACCTCTCCTTTTATCATCAATAAAGAATACAACTTAATTTTCCCTATATGCATCTGTATTGACTTTGATTTTACATATTGAAAGATCTTAGTTGATGTATATGGTTATGCTTTACTGATTTAGCTAATTAACTTGAATAGAAATCTGTATTATTGCTATTTTCTGTTGTTTTAGTGTTCTTTCTTGCAGGAAGCATTTTGCCTACATACCGCTTGAATTTGAAGCTACAACGGAAGCGACAGAAGGAGCCATTTAGAAGCGCTTGGATTACTAGTAAGCCTCTAATCCTTTCTGTGTGTTTGTTCTAAGTTAGGAAAGGTAGTCGTATAGTCTTTAATCTGTTGTTCTAGATTGTCATCTGTCTAGGGAAGCGTGTTTTATCCGTAATTCACAATTCTTGCCCAACAAATTGGCAACTCCGCTGGGGATAATTGCTCTTAGATCTAGGTGACTTTGCCTTTGATTTGCTTTGTTTAACCTTCTAGTAGTTGTTACACACAAATATTAAACTTTTTCAAAGCCAAATTTGCAAATATGGTGAGTTAAATAGTAGTGTTTTTCCTTATACACTACGCTAAATGCACCCTTAGAAAAGACATAATGCTTTGCATAGCACTATCTCCCTTTCAGGCCTGCGTTGTAGAGCATTTTCTCCCCTTGGAGACTGCGTTGACTCCTGAAACCACCCAGATTCCTTTGAATTTTCCTTTGCAATTTGCTTTAGTTTGTTTTCTGCTGTGTTTTGAAAAGTTTGCTCCTCATATTGACCAATAAATCTATATACTTCTTCCTCCTTTTAGAGTTTTTCCTATGTTTAATGCGTCAGCTGTGTTGACAGATCCATTTCCAAATCTGGACACAAACATGGTTGCTACAGATCCAACTCCTAGTTCCCAAATGTTAATGTTATCTGCCACAAAAACTTCAACAGATATTTTGGTGTCGACGCGAAATAAATATTATGGTAGTCCGACCGCTGATCAACCTACTGCTATTCTTGAATTTAAAATCAAGCCACCAAAGGGAGTAATTCATAAATCGACATACAATCCCCAAGAAAGAGCTGCACAAAATTATAATATTGTTGAAGATTTGGATCAATCCCCTTCAACTATGTCTGCTCTTGAGGTATTACAAAATTTTCCCTCCCAAAAACAGGCTTTATTGTCGGCTATTGGTGGAATTGATTCGACTAATTCTAATCTTGTTGTCTTTAATCATACGGGCTATGTGCCGCAATTACCAGCAGAATTGGTATTCTCCATATAGGTAAATGTTCTCAATCACCTTGTTCATCGCACTATTATTGATGAGGGAGCATCTACATGCATTATGTCTCTTGTCTCACCACGCTTATCACAATCATCAACGACGTTGAAGGCATTCGATGGACGTACATATAAAACTTGTGGTATTATTAATAACCGACATGTTGAACTAGGGGGAAAATAGTGAATATTGATTTTGAGGTTGTTGATGGACCCCTTGAATATAATATTTTACTTCGAAGGCCATGGGTATATGCGATTACTGCTATTGTTTCTACATATTTTAGAATGATTTCCTTTCCACATAAAGGTACAATTATAGTCATTAATCAACTATCCTTCTTTGCCTCTGCTTCGCAAGTAACTGGAAGCGTTCCGTTCATTCACATACCTCAACTAGAACTTCAGAACAATGGTGTAGGAATATTAAAGGATTCCACTCTCATGGGAACCTTTGCATTACCATTGCCAGCGACGTCGATAGAAATTGCAAGTATAAAGACCTGTTACATGATCTCTTCCACTCTATCTGGCTTAAGGAAGAGTACGGGTGATTCTGATATTTCTACGTTGGATGAGTTTCTGCTGCGCAGCCCTATTGAGCTGGCATAACAATCAATCTATCTGGCTTGGGTGGAAAATCCAAAATTAGTGTCGCCGAGTGTTTGGGTTGATCATTCATTAGATTTTGGTACCCCATCTGATCCATTTTCCTCAACTTTCTTGACAGATGAGAATATTTTGGAAGCTATGATGTCAGAAGGAGAACCATGGGAAGATTATCATCATCATTCCCATCTTCATAATTATGAAGAAAATAATCTTAGTTAACTATATCACCCATCCATCAAAACTTTCTTTTCGAATTGTTTTCCCATTAATGCAATCGATTCCGAGCGAAATATTTCAAATATCGAAGAAACGATTTCTATCAATATTTCAACCAAACCTGGTATTGTAGAGAATATTCATGTCAGTGAATTTTTTTCTCCATCAGAACTCAAATCATATCGCTCTCTTTTTCGTGAATTTCATGATGTATTTGCTTGGTCTTACGAGGAAATGCCAGACATAGATACTAGTATAATTGAACACACTATTAATATGTATCCTGATGTCAAACCGGTGCGTCCATGGCTTCGTCCTGTTCATACAAAGAAAGCCATTGCCATCAAAGAAGAAGTTGAAAAAATTTTGCGTGCTGGTTTCATTTATCTTGTTCCGCTAACTCAGTGGGTTTCCAATATCGTTCCTGTCATGAAAAAACAAGGAACAACTATCCTACTCCCTTTATCGATCCGATTATTGAAAATTGTGCTGGATGTGAAATATTTTCGATCATGGATGGGTTTTCTGGCTACAATCAAGTCAATATCCACCCAGATGATCAACATAAGACAACATTCATCTGTCCTTGGGGCACATTCGCTCATAGGAAACTTCTGTTTGGTTTAAAGAATGCTAGGGAAACTTTTCAGAGAGCAATGGATTATGCTTTCAATGAAATCAAGCACATTGTTCAACCATATCTAGATGATTTACCAGCGCATTCATGAAATCAGACTGATCACCCGATGCAGTTGAGAGCCATTTTCTTATGCTGCTGACACTACAAGATACGCCTCAATCCACATAAATGTGTGTTTTGTGTTGGTTCTGGTCATTTTCTTGGATTCATAGTCTCAAAATAAGGGATTCGAATCAAACCTTTGAAGGTTCAGGCCATTCTTGATTTTCCTGCACCGTCAAACTTACTTCAAATACAGAAACTTCAAGGAAAGGCTAACTTCCTAAGAAGGTTTCCAAATTATGCCGAAATGGCTAAAGGATTTACTCGATTATTGAAAAAGGGGGTTCCCTTCCATTGGGACCAAGTTGCGCAAGCTTCTTTTGATGCTGTTAAGGACACTCTTGTCCGAGCGTCATTAATGTTCCCTCCTAATTATCAAAACAATTATTTCCTATATATCGCCGCGACCGAAACGACCATTGCTATGGTATTGGTCCAAGTAGAAGAAGGAATTGAACATCCGATCTATTATTTGAGTTGTAATCTAAATGATACGGAAGTGAAGTACTCATACGTAGAAAAGCTGGCCTTGGCAGCTATTCAAGATGTCCAAAGATTTCGCCATTATATCATGCTCCGAAAAACAACAATAGTTTCAGATTTCAACCCCATGACTTACATCTTATCACATCAATTGCTGGGGGGCAAATATTCAAAATGGATTGTCATTTTGCAGGAATTTGATTTGGAATTTATCAAATCCGAGTCAAAGAAGTATTTAGTTTAGTACTAAACAAAAACTAAAATTTATAAAGGATGGGATGAACTCTATGGAGCATTGGGAGTGAAAGAGAGATATACTTTGGTGAAAATGTAGAATATTTTTATGCACGCAAGCATATTTGAATAAGCAAATATTAAGGGAGTCCCATGTCTCTCTGATGGTAGGACGCAGGGTTCCTTAAAACATCTCAAAGGATCAAAAAATATATTTTTGGAAGGAATGAAGAAAGATATTCAAAATTTTGTAAGAGAAGGTCGGGTTTGCATAATAAATAAAAGAGAGATAGTAAAATCTATAGAGTTACTTCAACCATTCCACATACATATTCAAATACTAGAAGATATATCAATAGACTTTATTACAGGGTTACTGAAATATAAAGGTAAGTATTACATTTTTGTGGTCATTTATATAGACAAATTTTGTAGATTTTTTTTGTAGATCTCAAAGTACATAAACAACAAGCCAAGTGCCAGAAGTGTCCGTGAAAGAAATTCATAGTCTTCATGGTTTTCCTAAAGTAATAGTAACAAGAAACTTTTGGAAATAATTATTTAATATGAGTCGAGAAACACTAGCTGCCATGAGTTCTACATATCAAACACAATCAAATGGTCAAACAAAAATAGTTAACAAATGTTTTTAAGGTTATCTACAATGTTACTCTTTAGAAAAGAAATCTTAATGGATGAAATGGGTTCCTCAAGGAAGAATGGTAATATGATACTATCAAACTACCTATCACACATCTACTAAAATTTCCCCATTTAAGGCCCTTTATGCACATCCAACTCCTAGTATCTCATACTTTTTGCAAGATAAGTCCAAAGTATAGGAAACAAAGTCACATATGGAAAATACTAAAGAAACTTTGAAAATTATTATGGAAAACCTTCAAATGACATGAAACATGATAAAACAACAAGGGGACAACATTGAAGTGAAAGATCATTTGAGGAGGGTAATTGGGTATTTTTTAGATTATAGCATTATAAGCAATCTTCATTCCAGAAAAAGAAGAATAAAGAATTAGCTCAAAAAAAACTGTTATGGCCCTAAATAATTATTCATAGGATTGCACAAGTGGTATAGAAGTTATATTTTCCTTCTTCTTGCATTCATAAGGTTTTTCATGTGTCTTGCCTAAAAAAGGTTTTGGGAAAAAATATGCCAATGTAAATAGAACTTCCAAAATTCGATGAAGAATGAAAGTTGATTCTTGAACCACAAAAAGTTATAGATAAACATTCTGTATCTCTTTGACATATAACCATTATGAAGTACCTAATCAAGTGGAAGAATATTCCTCTAGAAGAAGGTACATGGTAAAATTATCAATTCATGATGAAATACCCACGGCTAAAGGGTTCGTTTGAAGTTTTGACAAAGGTTTTGTTATATGTTTTATATAACGCACGGTGGAATAGTTTTATTGTTTGTTAAGGTCCCACACAGTGATCAAATTCGAAGGGTAGGTCCGAATTTCAATTAGAAGGGCATATATCTATGTCGCCCTTCCATAATGAAAAGCTTTTAAAAAAAAACTTTTCAATTGACCACAATAAATTATTTTTACATTTCATTTTCAGAAAGACAAAACCATCAATCTTTATATTAATAAAAGACTGTTACATATACAGCAATGAAGAAGGCTCCATCTTTCATTGCTTAAATATCTCATTGGAAATGTCAACATAAGTCTTGAAGACACTATTATAAGAATTTGGATACATACCACCGGGAATAGGAGATTCTTATGTGTCAGATTGTGTAATGCAATTCTGACTTTGTCTCACAAGGAGCAGCAGCATGGAGGTCTGGATTTTTCTTATAGAAATTTTTTATTATTATTTGAAACATTGTTTATAGATATGAATACAACAATGAAATTATGAGCATGGTGGAAAATTAGTCAAGCTCATGATGCCAAACCATGATGATGTAAGTTTGGAATTTAACATTTTTACATGTTAAAGACAAATAGTCAAAATCACTGATAACTTAGTATGCCATAATTAATAATCATTCCCTGTTCACTTTTGTTAATAGGTTTATGTCACACGATGATGCAGGGGCATTAGGCACTAGCCAGCAATGTAGGAGGTCTTGTCCACATGTTGTGGCTAGGAGGGTTCGAAAACATTTGAGTTGTAACAGCTAGGTGTCAATACCTCAGCTGACTGTATTACTTAGACTAGTTAGAGTTGTAGGAGTCGAACAGTTTCAGTTAGTTGAATTATTATAATTAGACCTTTTGATTTCTAGAACGGTCCTCTTAGAGGAACTGAAGAGCCATATGTTATGTATATAAATTGTAATTCCTCGGATGAATAAAAGTAGAGAGGGAAGAGGAGAGTAGAGAGGGGATTTCTACAATAAACCTCTGTGTGTGAACAATTGTTTCCAGTTAAATGATTTCCAAGCTTAGTCGCCATTGAATTATCTCGAACTGCTAATTATGAATAATTTTTTAACTGTGAGGCGATTGGGTACTGATAATTCCATTCCTCTGTCTTTGAATTCCCATAAATTGTTGGATAACCCTGTGAAATCACCCCACCCGAAGGCGAGGTCTGTGTAGAGAACCGGGGTCGTGAACACTGTTCAAATATAAAAATCCTGCTTAATAAAGAGACAAGATTGTTGTGATTTCGGAACCTGACCCGAGGATTGGACATGAGTTAACAAACAAAAGGATAGCAAAACCAGACTTGCACCCATGGTCAAGCCCTGTACCAAAACCATGAGCGGAATCACAAAAGCGGGTTGCCCATATCGCACCGCTTTTGCGGCGTAGGCGGTATTTCCTATTCGCGAGCGATTCCATAGGGAATGTAACACATGGCGAAGTGACCCCCGGAAAACCACCGTTTAACCCGCGCCATCGCACGTTAAAGCTCGACGTTGGAAGCCGAGCGAAATTGCCAAGAGTCGTTGATTTGGAGAAGGGCCATCGGACGGTGGTCGCACGTTGAACTTGCCTGGAGGTTAACTAAGGTGTGCGGAGGATAGCCATGTACGATACGAGTGTTTGATTGGTTATTGATATATATAGGTGGGGCCGGAGTATAATGAAATTGTTTAATTAAATGATTGGCGGATAATTAGCATAAGTCTAGAGCGTGATTGTTGTAAGGCTGGGTGGTGAAATATAGAGCCGAAAGTTCATTACAAGTTATTTATTTAAAAAGAAACATGGATTATAAATACAAAGTGTTGAAAGTTAAACATTGGTTATAAGGCTTGGAGATAATATAAAGTCGGGAATATAAATTAAAGTCCAACCATTGTGGATAGTATTTATTTATCAAATTCTACGAATTTGATAAATAAACTCGAAGAAAGAAGAAGTCAATTAAGACTCAGGCTGGAGGAAAAGAACGAGGTAAACCAAGGGAAAATGCTGACAGAGCGATTGTAGACACACCAACTCTCCTTGGGGGTCCAATTTCAGTTTTGTTGCATCACATGATGATCTCTCTTCTCTGGCATTTACTTGTATTGAAGATCACTATTCTAGGAATAAGGAGTTATTTTCTCCAAAAATAACCCTAGCCAAACATTGACAATGCATCAATGATATCTTTCTATGCTTCATAAGCACATTTTTTCTACTTCTAAATCATGTCTTGGAAGTGGTTGTTGTGCTGGAAATTATTCACCAGTTGGTTTCATACCAAAGTCTTTTTCACATTTTTAGCATCCAATACATGAAAAAGATAATGGTTTAAAACAACATAAATATTTGAAATTTTGCAAGAATTGTCTGGCACACTTTGAATATGAATTTTGAAGGCAAGTGCATGATGCTGTATAGGATCAAGTGTCATTTTGAATACCAAATGTTTCACAAGAAACTTCTCAACATGCTACCCTGCAGTAAGGATTAAATGACAATATTGCATCAACTATTTCCATAATAAAGTGCACCTCGGCCATAAGACTAAACAACTACAAATGTTGTAGATCTAACAAGACCACACAATCAAATGTATTCCATAAGGCCAATACTGTATGAAAAATGAAAAGGAGTTTGCAACCAAAAATACCTTAGGCAACTAATTCAATTAGATACACCAAACCATCAGCAAAAAGGAAAACCAGCCTACTTGGCCCCAATATTTTCAACCGGGTCCTCTAATTCAACCAATAAAAAGGCCAAAACCATAGCATTGAGATACATTTCATTACACTGTCAATAACAATAAAATTTGACTCAGCCATAACCCTTTCCTTTTATTGTTGTGAAAAGCTTTATGCATTACTTTAATATTGAATTATGAACTGTAAAGGAGCTTACAAAATGTGACATTACGAACCTGGTCAAGCGCACAAGCAAAAATATCCTGGACATGACCCTGGTTGACAAGTTGTATTGCTCATGATGCAAGAGGATTTGTACCTGCACTGCCAAGTCAATCAAAATCCATCATTATCTATACAATAAATACAAGTAATTGATGTAGTATTTCTTACTCTAAGATGCATTCTTATGATAATGTTAGAACATATGTTGAAAATGTCAAAACATACCTGAATAAGCTCCTCTTCATTTCAAGAACAATTTATTGGAGTCGCATGAACTTGAAACAAGCCTCCCACGATCTGAAAGAGTAGCAACTAAGTCAACAGTGACTTTTTTGTTGCTACGCTGGATCGAGGGAGGTTTGCTCCAAGATTAAATCGCTCCAATAAATTATTCTCTACTAAACGGGGCCAACCACGTGAAGGTGAAAGCTCTTATGGCTCCTCCCCCCCCCCCTCACATCACTCTCAATTCCCCAATACCCAATCTATATTTCATTTTTTACTTTCATGAGCATAAAAAAAATATTCAATAACTAATAAAAAACAATTCAACAAAAATTACGCAAGGAAACATTGCAATTAATGATTGACATAAAAATAGTATGATAAATGAGTTTTTTATATAACGCAAAAAACGTTCCAAGTATGGTAACGTTTGTCTTATAATAATACAATATTTTACATTGTCAAATTTTCTTTTTCTTCTTCCTATTTTTAAAGCTCCTAACTACATCATCAATATCATCGTGCTCTGCTCCTGTTTCATGCCTTTCGACCCACACTGCTGACCTAGTTGCGTATTCACAATGTCTGGGCTCATCCAATGACGGGGCATCGCCTACAAAAACAGATAATATTAAATTTTAATTGTCAGTTTTTAAATATCATTGAACTAGTTCGGTAATATTAATAAAAAAAATTGCAATGAGATTATTTACCTGGTGCACCAGTTGTCGCCGCTAACCTAGTTGCGTAGTCACGATGTCTGGTCTCATCCAGTGACGGGGCATTGCCTACAAAAATAGATAATATTAAATTTTAATTGTCAGTTTTTAAATATCATTGAACTAGTTTGGTAATATTAATAAAAAAAATTGCAATGAGATTATTTACCTGGTGCACCAGTTGTCGGCGCTGACCTAGTTGCGTAGTCACGATGTCTGGTCTCATCCAGTGACGGGGCATTGCCTACAAAAACAGATAATATTAAATTTTAATTGTCAGTTTTTAAATATCATGAAATAGTTCGGTAATATTAATAAAAAAAATTGCAATGAGATTATTTACCTGGTGCACCAGTTGTCGCCGCTGACCTAGTTGCGTAGTCACGATGTCTGGTCTCATCCAGTGACGAGGCATCGCCTACAAAAACAGATAATATTAAATTTTAATTGTCAGTTTTTAAATATCATTGAACTAGTTCGGTAATATTAATTAAAAAAATTGCAATGAGATTATTTACCTGGTGCACCAGTTGTCGCCGCTGACCTAGTTGCGTAGTCACGATGTATGGTCTCATCCAGTGATGGGGCATCGCCTACAAAAACAGATAATATTAAATTTTAATTGTCAGTTTTTAAATATCATTGAACTAGTTCGGTAATATTAATAAAAAAAATTGCAATGAGATTATTTACCTAGTGCACCAATTGTCGTCGTTGGGACTGTTGCCCTGTCTTCCTCTCTGGTGGTAAGATCCTCAAGGGAAACATTCTCTGTTATTTAAACAAAAAACGTTATAAGGACAACCATCAAGGTATAATTAGAAAAAATTATAAGTGGAAATTAATTACCGTCACGGCCCTCACTGATAGTAGCATTGTCGGCCTGGTCCCTACTACAATGATTAGGTTACACGTGAGGATCATCTACATTTGGCTCTAAAACTGGGTTATTTGCGTCGTCGGTAGTGTTGCTCCCATGATTTAAACAAAGTTGTTAGACATTAAATTTATGGATGAAAACAAACATATTGAAAGGTTAATGTTTTACCTTATCAGGCATTCTGGATCTTGGGACCTGCCCCAAGCTTATGCGATGTTCAACTACGGCTTGATAACCGAAATGGAAAGTGATATTTTTCTCTTCCTCTGTATTTTATGTTCCGAAGTCATCACCCTACATTACATATGATTGTGTATTTTTAATCATATTTGATAGGATTACAAAAACGTTGGAAGGCGATACAATTAATTATAAGATGTTTAGCTACTTAATTACAATTCTTGCGGCCAATTTCAAGTAGCCGCCCTGGCCTAACTTGTGATGGCCCTTTTTTTCAATCCTAGCTTTGGTTGCCTTTGAGGTGTCAGGCAACCTAGCATCAAAAGATTAAAGTCAGATATGACGTGGCACACTTTTATTTTAGACATGAGAAAATTAAAGCTATTGAATTAAAGTTGTAATACCTTGCGGGTCCAGTTGGTATTTTTCCTTCTTTCTTTGCCCTTTTCTCTTTTCCGTCATGGATGAGTGCTCTCCACTCACTCTCTGGAACTGTGAGAGGACACTCATATCTAGGGTTAAATTGCAATTGCGTCCTATAGGTGTCCCTGGTATATTTCAAATATTTGCCGGCTACCCGAGCCACCGATGTTCTGTCAAATGTGCCGACCCCAAAAAGGGCTTCTAGATAATCTAGAAGTTCTTTTTTCGGGTTGGAACCTTGGGAATTCTGCCCTGTGCGTATGGTTGGGCCAAAAATTACCAATGCATGGCTCTCTAGATACCTGTATAACTCATTGTTTCCTACACAGAAAAAAGAAGAAGATATTATCATTAATTTAAAAATAAAAATCATGATAAATATGTTTTAGATAAAGTACATGAAATAGTTAAAATATTAAAATTTACGTGGGAGTTGTACATGCTTTATAGGGAGACCTTCATCGTTCACCAACAACGTGCCATTAATGGTCCCTGTGGAGCTAACATGTGTAGCTCCAGGAAATGCAATAATGTAGTTGGCCATATCAGCCTCATCATTGCGAACACGTTCAACGGTTGGTTGGGTGTCTGCTTGGGCAGGGTGTGTTTCTTGGTTGGCACCTAAAGGAGTAGAAGGTGTACGAGAGGGTTTTTGGGCAATCTCTTGCCCTTGTGTCCCACTACCACCAACACCAGATTCAGCAAGTGCTAAAAAACGCTACATACAAAAGAACTTTTTCTTAGTTTAGTCAATGTAAAAATTAAAAATCAAACTATCACAATTCATCTCATGCAGAAAAAAAAAATATCCTTTTGACTTTTTATTATTACCTGATATCTTTCTAGCTGGAACATAATTTGTTTTATCCTCTCTTCTGTTTCAGGTGTTTGAGGTGCGTCTATCAAAGTATTAAATTCCGACCTTGCATCTCGTGCCTTTTTCCGCAACAAGAACACTGGAGATAGGGATGAAGAAAGCTCTTCCTCAAAGAGGGAATCATCAGGCGTACCATGGCTAGGTGTCTGCATATTTGAACAAAATTAATATTATTTCAATTATGTAAATAACTAAAATACTTGAATATAGAGCAATGCTGGCACTTTACATGTTCTTCCGCTGGCCTCTTTCCGCGATCATCCCGTCTCTGGGTTGTTCCTGCACTGCTCTCATCAGTCTGCCACATTGCAATAAAATTATAAATGTAAAAAATTGAAAACAATATCTAACTTAAAAACACAAAATGAAAACTGAAATAATTTCTAATAAGACACCAGACGACAAAGTTAGAGTTTCAAATATGCCTTGCATTGAATTCAGTCCTGGAAACATGTCATTGCACATTAAGGCACCCAAAAAAGAGACGAGTTGACAATGAAGACCTTATTGAATATATTGTTGGAGCAACTTCTAGTAAACTTGTTGTGAAGACCTTGAGGAAATTTTTGGAGCAACATTGTTGAAGCTGATGGTATAGCATTGTTGGAGACAATCTTGAAGGGCCTTGAAGTGAATCTTTTGGAGCAACTATTGAAAAATCCTTAGAGCATTTGCTGGCAGCACTTTCTATCTTCCATCACCTTTTTCCTTCAATATCCTTTTAAAAGATTTTTTTGATATTAAATGTTTGGAAACTGGCATTGAACTCCGATTATATGTGTTTGGGGACTAGAATACTTCACACTAATCAATGCAAAATTAAAAGCACTTAATGTATCTTTAAAGTAATAATAATCATAATTCCCGATTTCCTATTGTACGACAGACAATTATTCAAACATGAAGCAACAACATGCAATGTCTAAATTTCAAGATTGATGAACCAATACAAGAAGTTAGAAACTATAACTTTGATTCAATACTCTGTGTCCTAACTCCAGGAAGGAATCTAGTTTGCAGTATAGAACATGCATCGTGTATTATCAATCCTTAATTGACAACAACTAAAGGTCATCGACCTCATCAATTCCTTCCAATTTTGTGTTTTATGTTATATTCCTTATAAAAGTGTCAAATTCTCTCAAAGCAAGCAACCACTCCATCAAAATAAAGTAGTTTAGAGGTGATTGATAAATGTCATTTATTTCTCGAAGGATCTTCACAATTTCTTTTAAGGTTGTTTTTCATCTCAAGAAACAAGAATGACCTAAGAAAATCATTTCCAGTGATGATTATAAGAAACAACACGGTGCAATGGCCATTTTCAAAGCGAAATGATGTCCATTGAGGACATGGCCTTTATTTGGTTCCAGTTTCATAGGAGTTTCGGGTAGAAATGGAACTTTGCTGTACCATTTCCAGTAGTAAAAAGGGAAAACCTTATTTTTCCATGGGAAATAATTTACCTTTCCTTTTTCAAGATAATCTAAATCACAAAAAATATGAACTATACCTCACACATTCTTGGATAATGTGAAAGTGGAAAAGGAATACTCTACACAAGTGATGCACACATGTACATTTGAACACTAATAGATTTTTGTAGTTGAAATGCAATGCTTGTTTTCATTTAAATGTAGGATTTTAAAGCAAAGGAGAAATAATGGTCACAAATTAAGTCGCTTTTTTGAGAAGTAAAAATCTTTGTGATTGGTGATGAAGATAATAGAGGGTATTGAATCTTGATTCTTGACATCTAGAGAGAACCCTACAGCCTAACACAATCTAATGGAATTGACCAAAAAAATCCAAATAGAGTCAACCCTACTATAGGAGGAAGGGCCTGCAGTAAGAACTTACCATTTTACAAGAGCTGAGGGCGAATGTTGTTCTGCAAGAGTTGAGGGTGAATGCTATTCTGCAAGAGCTAAGGGTGAATGCAGGGCGAATGCTGTTCTGTAAGAGCCGAGGGCGAATGCAAGGCGAATGCTGTTCTGCAAGAGCTCAGGGCGAATGCTGAGGGCGAAAGCTGTTCTGCAAGAGCTCAGGGCGAATGCTGAGGGCGAATGCTGTTCTGCAAGAGCTCAGGGCGAATGCTGTTCTGCAAGAGCGGAGGGTGAATGCGCGCGTGATATCAGACGTTAATGTAGCACACATGTACATTTGAACACTAATAGATTTTTGTAGTTGAAATGCAATGCTTATTTTCATTTAAATGTAGGGTTTTTAAAGCAGGGAGAAATAATGGCTGCCAAATTAATAAGCGTTTCTTTGGAAAAAATTTAAATCTTGTATTGGGTGATGAAGATAATAGAGGGTATTGAATCTTGATTCTTGACATCTAGAGAGAACCCCACAGCCTAACACAATCCAATGGAATTGACCAAAAAAACCCAAATAGAGTCAACCCTACTATAGGAGGAAGGGCCTGCAGTAAGAACTTACCATTTGGCAAGAGCTAAGGGCGAATGCTGTTTTGCAAGAGCTGAGGGCGAACGCTGAGGGGGAATGCTGAGGGAAAATGATGTTCTACAAGAGCTGAGGGTGAATTTTGTTCTGCAAGAGCAGAGGGTGAATGCGCACGTGATATCAGACGTTAATGTAGCTATTGCGACGGATACGAAACAATAAAATCATTTTTATGTAGCGCGCATATAAGTTTCGTATTTGTATTTAGTGCACATATAAGTGTCATTATAATGATGGTGGAAAAGGCGTCGCTATTGCGACGAAGGCCTCCAAACGTCGCAATTACGACACTTAGACATTGTGTCACACTTGCGACGTTTAGAGGTAGTCGTCGCAATAGCGACGCGCTGGGCCATAGTGTCGCAATTGCGACGTCTTCCTCCAAACGTCCCAATTGAGACACTTTTCTAAGTGTCGGTATTGCGACACTTTTCTATAAACGTCGGTATAGCGACGGTTTCGGGCAGGATGGAAAAAATTTGGGGAAATTTCTGACATTTGGTCAAAAGCGTCGGAACCAAGTGTCGGAATTTCCGCCAAATGTAGTAGTGGTTGTTGTAAGCCAACGAGAAAATTTGACAGAAAGACCATTAATTAGAATATCAATCCAGAGAGAAGTAATCTTTGTAATTGTTTGATTGTATATATACAGAGAAAATTCGATTATAAAGTGAGTGATTATGTGTTAATTGATTCAGTTTATAACTAGTGTGAAAATCAGAGATTGGCACAATAAATATGTGTGCAGGTGAATCAGATAAAATCAAAGGAATTTTGTTATTAGTGTTGAGCCTTGCAATAGGTATGTATTTACTCTTGATTACTGCCCTTTTTCCTCTTCCTTATCCATCTTTTGCCATGATATAATAACATAATGAAGGGATTTTTGATGAAGAATGAATGAAAAATGATCCTGATACGATTTAACCGTCCAAACTAATTCTCGTTTCTTTTTATGCTGAAAATAATAGAAGAAACAACAGGACTTAATCACGGGAAAGAAGATGCGTTAGAAGCGGTCAAATTGAAGATAAATCAGTGAGGATTAGTGCAAGAACAAACGGATTGTCTGAAGATAGCATTTTGTCGTGGATCCCTCAGGATCTCCTGATCTTGAGGGATCACAATTATCTTTCCTTTTAGCTATAAAGGGACAAGGAGAGCTAGTTCTCAAGGATCATGGACGATGTATCTTTCCTTTTTGCATAATTCATAAGTGTAATTCACAGAATGTAGTTATGAACAACAAGATCGGAATGTGATGTTAATTGACTGTGATGATTAATATATAATTCGCGTTGTTGTTCATTCAAGTATTCTAGAGTAGTTAAGCAGTATTCATTGGTGGCTAAGGGCCTGGTCTCTGGTGAATCTCACTGTTGTTCCCTGTGTTATAATTTTCCATTTATTGCAAGTGTATTCTACTTTTCTGCTTTTTAGTTGAATTGCTTTTGATAATTCAGATTTCGGGTATTTATTTCCATTGAATACGCATTTCCAATTTATTTCCATTGAATACCCATTTTCAATTTATTTCCTTAAGGAATTAGTTGCTAGTTAAAAGTATTGGTTTTGATTACTTAAAGCATAGACAGTTATTTCCAATACTTTCCTTCTATCCAATAGTTTAGATCCAGCTGAAAGAGCTCGGTTAATGCTTCAGTGCTCTCGGTTGATTGTCATTTGAATTAGTTGAATTAAGAATGAATTACAATTTTTGGTTATAATGCGTAGATGAATCACTTCCTTTAAAGCTTCAAGATTTATGATTGCATCTATATTAAATGATTGGCTTTAGCATTATTCTTTGTATGAATAGCTTGCACATATTGTGTACACGCTTGAGATAAAAGGACTTACCCTGGTTGATAATTAATGTGAGGCAATTAGGAGTTTTTAAAGACACCTATTAGCACCCAAAATTTTGGCGCCATTTTCGGGGAGTGTGTTGCCACTTTGTAAAAAGAGTAATGTATGATTGATGTTTTTTCTGCTGAGGGAGAATTGGGTATTAAAAACGGAAGGTAATAACCTGCGTAAAGAATGAGTAAAATGCTCACTCATCTGCCTACTTTCTAGCAGAATTGCGTGAGAGTTTAATGTAGGAATGAATTTTGTATTTCTGCATGAATGACTAAGAGGGAAAGACCTGAAAAAGACAAAATTCCTCCTTCTAAACCTGAAAAACCTAAGGGACCGGTGACCCTTGGACGATCAACTTTTATCGACAAAATATTAAGAAAAGCTGAGTCTCAGTCATCAGTAGGACCCCAAATTGTTGCTGCCAGACATCCTACAGACTTCCTTCAAGCCGCAGGACCACCATCTGTAGCTAACACTGAGATTCATAGTAAGACTGAAGGGATTGAGCAGAGTTTTCAAGATACTGAGAATTCACAAACTCACCCTTCACAAGAAGGAAATTCTTGCAACCTCCATGAAGGAGAAGGAGAAATAGGAAATTTTGAAATTAAATTATTAGAACCTAGATCTCTTGAAGTAGTGACTGAGCAGAGGACACCTAGCATTCCAGATCAAGGTAGTACTACTATAATCATTCCAGCCTCTTGTAGACATCCTTGGAATAACTCTCCAGCTCCGGAAATCCCTGAAGAATATTGGCATATTTTTGACCAAATGGCTAATAACCAGCGACCTCAAACTTCTACGTTGCAATACCCTATTGTTGACACAGATGTCAATGCCCCCATGAAGGCTATCCCATTACAGAAAATTCCTACCTTTCATGGGCTAACTTCAAAGGATCCTGATGCATTCCTTTTCGAATTTGATGTCTTATGCAGGGGTTATGACTACACTACCAACCCCCAAAAGCTGAAGCTATTCCTCTCTACTTTGAAGGGAGCAGCACTGTGTTGGTTTATGGGACTTGGTGGAGGCACCATCAATGATTGGGACCAAATGAAAACATCTTTCCTTAAAAAATACCAAGATTATTTCCAAACTAGACAACTAAAAGATGAAATTTTTCAAATGGTAGCTAAGCCTAGCGAGAATCTAGAAGAATATGTAGAGTGTTTCCAATATAATCTGCAAAGATCTCCTTACACAAATCTACCTGATAATGTTCTAAAGACCACAATGATCATAGGTATGAAAGACCAATGGGTAGAGACACTAAATATAATGGGTAAGGGTGACATTTATCAAGAAAACTATAACAATATTATAGATTTGTGCATCAAGTGTTCCAGGGGCAGCACAAGCCTGAAACTAGTTGGATGCGATGCAAGCCCCAGAGACAACAAAGCCTCAGGAGGAAGCATTACATGAAGCGAAATCGACAATCTGTTGGAGGATTTCAAGACTGATATCCTGGGGACCCTAGAGACACAATTGGATTTCATGCAAGCTAAGCAAAAGTAGGCTATAGTAGAACATAACTTGGCTATTTTCTGCCCCCGTTGCAAACAGAAGCACAGTCATAAAGAATTCCCCCTAGATGTGATACGAACATGTGCCATATGCACTAAACAACACGCCATGGAAAGTTGTCCATCACTCCCAAGATTAAAAGCAGTCTTCAAGGAAGCGGAAGAAGAAGTGGAACTAGTATATTTGTTGAACCAATGTCGTCAATGGCAAGCGCGTCAGATAGGTATGCCTACCGATCCATCTTCATTCTTTTCTCCCTCACAATATAATTCTCGGCAATATTCAGGGGTATCATGGCAGAATTAGCTACCTTTTTTGCCACCTCAAGTATTTTTTATGCCACCATGGCCCAATCAGTCAAATCCAAATAATAATAATTGGCCAAATTCCCCTTACCCGCCACCATTATGGAAAAACAACCCTTATTCCTCCCTATGGTCCCCTTCCACCTCACAAAACCAGAACTGGAAATCAAATTGGAAAAGATCTACGAACCAGCCTATGGGGTCAGCTCCTCTGCCTCAACCAACTTTACCATCACCTTACACGTTGCAGCAGAATCCTCAATCTAATATACGACCACAACTTCCAGCTCAACCTAACCCAAATCTTAACAACAAATCAATTTAGTCAATACAAATCATTGAGGGTCTGGACTCTGAATATGAGTTGAAAGAATGTAATGAACTTAAGTTGAGATCTAGACGCATAATCACTCTAGACAAGGATAAAGATTTGCAACCTGAAGAACCGCACACAAATAAGCCTCTAACTGTAGATGATTAACAAATAAAACAAGGGGAAGATACAGTCAAACAAAATAATACTAAACAAATCATAACCACTTCCCCCCCATTCCCAGAAAGATTGTTGATACCACGCCCGATTGAATATCCTGACTTTGATCCTCTGGGTGAACTTAAGAACATTTGTATAAAAATTACCCTCCTCCAGGCTATCCAAGATATTCCAATATATGCTAAAACTATTAAAGGATTGTGTATAAAGAAGTCTATGAGGAAAACAAAAACAACCCCTACTGTCCATGTTGTTGGGACTTTGTCTGATTTATTACTAGGCAAAGAGATTCCTGTAAAATATGAGGATCCTGGAAACGTCATTATCACAGGCCAGATAAATGGCCATTCTTTTCCCAATGCTTTAGTTGACTTAGGGGCATCCCTTAATATTCTCACAACTATAACTTGTAACATTCTTGGCATCACAGCCTTAGAACAAACAACTACCTTACTGGAACTAGCTGACTGCTCAGTCATTAGACCAGAAGGAACATTATAAGATGTGATGGTATCTGTAGAAACTTGGGAATACCCGACGGATTTTTTGATTACTAACCCTAGAAGCTATCTAGATGGACATCCCTTAATATTAGGAAGGCCTTGGCTAGCGACTGTTGATGCTTATATCAGCTGCCGGACAGGCAGTATGACTATAACCAGGGGGAATGATGTGAAAATTTTAGCTTTATACCCTCCTACTCAGCCAAGCTTGACTATTATGAAAACCAGGAAGCAACCCGTAACATACTTAACATAAAATATTTGGTCACCATTGACTGTGGTATATGCCCTTGAATTCAAAAACCAAACTGAAGACGATGTCATTAATACTTTTATCAATCACCCTACCACAGTATCAAGTTCGAAATGCCACATGATTAAAGCAGTCCTTGACAATGAAATCGAAGAATATCCCCTGAGATATGTCAATGACCAAACAATACCAACAACAACTATTTATAATAGCAAACCTATCGAAATTGAGCCAGGGAAGATCCTAAACATTGACATTAATCTGAGTGATGTCCATCAATAGAAACTTATTCAAGTCCTTAGGATATAAAAAGGATTGACCCTCAGCTATGCATGCATCACATTTACACTGAAAAGGATGCAAAAACCATTCGAAAACCTTAGCGTAGATTAAATCCTCACCTAAAATATATTGTTAAAGAATAAATTCAAAATCTGTTAGATGTGAATTTGATCTATCCTATATCTGACAGTAAATTGGTTTCTCCATTGGTTGTGGTCCCAAAAAAGAATGGGAAATGGTGAATATGCGTTGACTATAGAGAACTCAACAAGGCAACGCAAAAATACCATTTTCCCCTTCCATTTATTGATCAAGTCCTAGATACACTGACAGGGAAGATTTTTTTTCTTTCCTAGATGGCTTCAGTGGCTACAACCAAATTCAAATTTCCCCTGAAGACCAAGATAAGACTACCTTTACCTATTCGTGGGGAACATTCGCTTACAGGGTATTACCTTTTGGATTGTGTAATGCACTTGCCACATTCCAAAGAGTCATACTCAGTATTTTTGCAGACTTGATAAATGAAGGATTGGAAGTATACATGGATGATTTCACACCCTATGGAGATGACTTCGAGCAAGCATTACAGACATTAGAAAAAGTTCTGGAACGGTGTATAGCTACTAGCCTATGTTTACGTCATAAAAAGTGCCATATGATGATGACAGAAGGCCTGATCTTGGGTCATTACATTTCAGCAACTGGAATTCAGGTAGATCCAGAAAAAATACAGGTAATTATCTTACTAGCTTCTCCCTGCACTCAAACAGAGGTACATATTCTTCTGGGATTTGCTGGATATTATCGTAGATTCATCAAAAAAAATTCACAGATTGTTGCACCATTATATGCCTTAACAGGAAACAGTGATTTCATATGGAATGAAAAATGTGACATTGCCTTTATAAATTTAAAACGGCTAGTGTCAACAACACCAGTATTACGAGGCCCGAACTGGGATATACCATTCCAGATTTCATCAGATGCATCAGACGTAGCCATTGGAGAAGTTCTTGGCCAAGAAGAAGAGAAGAAACCCTACGCTATATATTACATTGGAAAAAACTTAACCCCTGCTGAATTGAATTACACAGTAACAGAGAAGGAGTTTTTATTTGTTATTTATGCTATTAACAAATTCAGACACTATATAACTAGATACCTTGTAATTCTGTATACGGATCACTCTGCTATCAAATACTTAGCTAATAAACCCATTATGAATGGAAGAGTGACACGTTGGTTGCTAATCTTGCAGGAATTTGATATAACTATAAGGGATCGCCTAGGGAAGGAAAACGTAGTGGCAGATTTCCTCTCCTAAGTGCCATGAACAGATGACGCAATAGCAGTAGAGGATCAATTTCTGGATGAACACATGTTTGCTGTAACCATGAAAACGCCATGGTATGCAAATGTGGCAAATTATTTAGCAGTGGGAAAACTACCTAAACATCTAACACCCAGAGAAAGGAAATCGATAGTACATCACAACACTCGGTTCTCCTAGATTGGAGGATACCTTTTTCACACAGGGGCCAATATGCACATCCGTAGGTGTATCAGGGAAGAAAAAAATTATGATATCTTAAAAGCCTGCCACGATGGACCTTGCAGTGGACATTTTGCAGACCGCAGAATTGGACATAAAATTTTACAAATGGGCTACTATTGGCCCACAATTTTTAAGGATGCTAAGAAATTTGTTCAGGCCTGCGATAGTTGTCAAAGGATGGATCGCCCTGGCCAATCTGATAAGATTCCCCTACATCCACAGCTAGTCATAGGACCTTTTGAGCATTGGGCATTAGATTTTGTTGGGCCAATCAACTCATCACCCAACCAGAAATCATATCTATTGGTTGCAACATAATATGTAACTAAGTGGGTAGAAGCAGTAACATTACCAAGAGCCACAGAAGAAACTGTGATAAACTTTCTTTTTGAAATTTTTGCTACGGTATGGGTTACCCAGAGAAGTAATCACTGATGGAGGGCTGCAATTTGTAGGCCACAAGATCGCTGCTATACTAAAAAATCATCTTGTTATTCACAGAATTACCTCTCCATACCACTCGCAAGCGAACGGGCAGGTAGAAAGCACCAACAAAGTGATTGAAGCTATTCTAACAAAGACTGTCTCATCGCACAGACGAGACTAGGTTACTTGACTACCAGAAGCCTTGTGGGCATATTGCACAACTTGGAGGAATACTACTGGATACTCCCCATATCAGCTAGTATTTGGTAAGGAACCTATTTTTCCCATAGAATTTGAGATACAAACACTAAGGATAGCCTAGGAAGTGGGACTGGATTTAACTAAAGCCCAGATTAATAGATTACAACAAATAAATGAATTAGATGAAATCCGTCTTTTGGATTTGCAACATACTGCACTTATTCAATAACAAAGATCCAAATGGCACGATTCTCTGATCAAGAAAAAGACATTTCATGAGGGCGACTGGGCACTTCTTTACGATTCCAGGTTTCAAGACTTCCCTAGTAAATTACAAAATAGGTGGTTAGGTCCCTATGAAATAAAGTACATGACAATGGCACTCTTACGTTGGCCACCATTGATGGGTCTGATTGTTCCTTTAAAGAAAATGGGCATCAGGTGCGCCTCTACCAAAGACCACTCACAAGAGAATCTTTTTGTCAACAGATACGCAAGGACCCCACCATGCAAGTTTTAGCTGTAGAAGATAATTCTTCGGCAGCTTCATCTTTGTAAAAATTCATTTCTTCGTAAAAAAATAAGAAATAAAAAAAATAAACTGTAAATAGGATTTCTGATTCAATTTGTTTTTTTTCTCTGCCTTTTTTGCTGTTCCATCTTCAGTACAACACTTTTTGGTTTTTCTGTTCCATCTTCGGAACAACACTTTTTTGTTTTGTTGTTCCATCTTCGGAATATCACTTTTTGATTTTGTTGTTCCATCTTCGGAACAACACTTTCTGATTTTGTTGTTCCATATTCGGAACAACACTTTTTGATTTTGCTGTTCCATCTTCAGAACAACACTTTTTGATTTGGCTGTTCCATCTTCGGAAGAACACTTTTTGATTTTGTTGTTCCATCTTCGGAACATCACTTTTTGATTTTCCTGTTCCATCTTCAGAACAACAATTTTTGGTTTTGTTGTTCCATATTCGGAACAATACTTTTTGGTTTTGCTGTTCCATCTTCGGAACATCACTTTTTGGTTTTGTTGTTCCATCTTCGGAACAACACTTTTTGGTTTTGCTGTTCCATCTTCGGAACATCAATTTTTGGTTTTGTTGTTCCATCTTCGGAACAACACTTTTTGGTTTTGTTGTTCCATCTTCGGAACAGAACAACACTTTTTGGTTTTGTCGTTCCATCTTCGGAACATCACTTTTTGGTTTTTCTGTTCCATTTTCGAAACAACACTTTTTGGTTTTGTTGTTCCATCTTCGGAACAACACTTTTTGGTTTTTTTGTTCCATCTTTGGAACAATACTTTTTGATTTTGCTATTCCATCTTCAGAACAACACTTTTTGATTTTGTTGTTCCATCTTCGGAACAACACTTTTTGATTTTGTTGTTCCATCTTCGGAACAATAATGTTTGGTTTTGCTGTTCCATATTCGGAACAACACTTTTTGGTTTTTCTGTTCCATCTTTGGAACAACACTTTTTTATTTTGCTGTTCCATCGTTGGAACAACATTATCTTTTGTTTTTTGTTCCAATTTTGGAACATCACTCTTGTTTCTTGTACAATTTTTGTGTACAACACTTTTTCTTATATATATATTTCACAAACACCTCTTTCCTCTTATTGACTTATTCCTAGCTCATTTTAACCTTATTTCTTTGATTCCTTTTATGGCCTGAATTACAGTACCTTCAGGCGGATAATAACTATGGATTTTATTAAAGCAGGTGAATATTTTTAACGTTATGATCTTTGACAAAGACAAATTCTTGATGATAGATTTAAAACAATTGAAAGGGACACAATTATTTATATTTCACTTTACTGTACTGATTTATACTGTATATGATATTGATTGATCATCTTTACCATGCTGGTTCTACTCTTCCTGGTTATAATTATCTCTATCTATTATCAATAGGATTATGGGTATAATTTTGCTTATTATTGACATGCTTTAACTTCTTACACCATCCCTACCCTTAAGGAGTACTGAGCCTCCCTCCATTTATCATAAAAATATGTAATGAAAACTAAGTTTTATCTACAGATAGAGGATAGGGGTTCTCATTAAGATCCAGCCTACCATGTTTATAAGGATCTAGCAATGTGACATTCCCACTATGGCCACCACACCAGGGTTATGATCCATTGGATGACTAAAACATCCTTGGAATAGGAGGTCTCATCACGAGCCGTCCTGTTCACTTTTGCTACTTCCCAGTGAATGGCAGTATGGTTATCTGGCTACCATGCCAGCACACTAGTCTCTTCTATAGAAACAACAATGAAATTTTCAACTATAAATTGAGGATCCTGGCTCACATGGGTTAAAAAGCAACTCTGTCGAGGCTATGGATGCCTGTTGGTAGTAGAAGCTCTGCTTATGGTATTGAAGTTCTATTTCCTTAATCAATAATTCTTATAATACCCTCTTGCCATTTATCTTTTTATCTGTGAGATTATTTCCCCTAAACACTTCCCTACTTTGAACCTTTATGCATGCGTTCATGTTTTTACTCAATCATATTGTGTATAGCTGGAATATCGTCGACAAAGTCTCCTTTTGTACATATTGTTGTTATCTTTCCTTATCAAATAACTTATCATCAATCAAAGCATCCTGTCTCTTGTCATTTACTATGATTATACACCGCACTTTCAATCTATCCATCTCTATTATTCTCCCGTCATTTATTTAAGTACTCTGTTCCATTTACTACTGTACCCTTCATCTTTATATCCTGCCGTCAAAACAACCATTCCCCTTCTATTCGGTCGTAGGCGACCTCTCATTTCGAAGGGAGGAGAGAATTTCCATTATACTCGTGCATGTGTTGTCATTATTTCATTGACTGATAAGATATTCTATGATCACGCTGCATGCGGCAAGTTAATAACACAATTAATATCAAGTACACTTAGCTGTTACAACAACTGGTTGTTCTATTTCTCTAAGTGTTGCTGTGTTTTTAGTATTGCTATGTTTTTTAGTATTGCTGCATTTTTTTCAGTATTGCTACATTTTTTCATTACACTCATCCTTTGCAATAGTAGGAAGAATTCAAGCATTATGGTTGGTAAGGTAGTGCGCCACGAATATTTAGTGCTACAGGTCTCCGACAGAGCCAGGGAAATTCTGATCCGTGCAGGGTGGATATCCTATCTCACAAGATTTCAGCCCTCAAATGAGGAAATTGCCATTGAATTTCTACAGCATCTGCAGAATGGGGAATCCATGGTGAAAGGTAGAAGAATTATGGTCACAGATGTTGTAATAGCTAAATTATTTGGGCTGACGGCGGAAGGAACTATATGGTCACAAAAATGTGTATTGTTGCAAGACGCGGTGGAAACTTTCAAAGACGAAGGTAAGCAAGTAGTCAAGAAAGGAAAAGGCATCCAACCAGCTTCTCTGGTAGAACCATGGAAATAATTAGCAAGCATTATCCAAAGATACATTACTTTCAATGGACACCATGATGTGGTAAGACCCCGAAAACTTAAACTATTAGTTGTCTTGAAACAAAAACTCACTATTAATCTGCCATCTCTTTTGAATTATTTACTACATGATACTGTTGTTAGAATAAGATGGGCCAGACACCCTGAAGCTGTAATAAGTCACCATGGATTGATTATATTAATCATCAGTTATAGCTTGGTTCAATACAACTTAACTTGGGATGGTTTCATGACGGCCCTAGAGAGCATGCAAAACCCTGTAATCCAACATCTAGAAATTGCGGAGACAAGCTAGAAGAACCCTGTTTTGAAAATAAAAAAGACTACCCATTCAAAGGTGGAACCCCATAAACGTAGGAATTCTATAAGAATTTAACTAGCCCAAAGGATGTCTGCAAATCTTCAGGATGAAAGCAACCAACCTGCGGAGGCAGCCAGTCCAGTTAGGATAAGAGACTCTGAATCCGAAGAAGAGGTACTCGGTTCAGAAGAAGAACCCGAAGAAGAGGTCGAATCAGAATCAGAACCTGAAGAAGAGGCACCTAGTTCAAAAGAAGAGCCCGAAGAAGAGGCCAATTCAGAACAAGAACAAGAACAGAATTACAATAATGAACTGGAAATTGAAGCAGAACTAGATTTCGAGACAGGGATAGCTGAGTTCTTGGAAAATATTAATGTATATATGAAACCTGGAGGACCACTTGGTCCCAGCAGAATGGAAACACAAGTCCCAGAGAATTCCAGGCATATAGAAACACAAGAGGCCGCAGACATAGAAATTGTTCAGGAATCCAACAACCAGTTCGGTGACACGTTTTTTTTGGAATACAGCCATGAGGACCAGCACAAGTCTGTAGACATAGAAGTTAGTCACAATCAGTCCAGAGATACGGATCTTTTTTAACACAACCCTGATGACCAACACGCAGCTCTAGAAACCATTGATAAACATGTTAGTGGAACAGACGCTCCTCAAAAGAGCCAAGTAGCCGGAGAAAAACTTAAGAAGCTGCGACAAAAATATTCAAAGCTCCAGAAGACAGTTAGAAGGCTACGACGAGAAGTTTAAAACTATAAAACTCAGAACACCGCTCCTGAGGTAACTTCTGTAGCTACACAAACAAGAATATGAGAGAATAAATCAATAGGAATTCAAACTGAACTCACTCCCACTCGAACAATATCCACCCAGGTTAATTTGCATGAAAACTTGGTAAATGTGGCTGTTAAAACAGAGGGTTGGTCCTCCCACAATAAGGAAATAAAAACTGAAGAGGTATTCTCTCACAGCATCGGCACTCAGACAGAAGGGAAATCCAAGGACTTCTTCTTAATTAATGACCCTATTATTTTAAAACTTTGAGAAGAACTGACACAAGCCCAACTTTCTTTAGAACAACATCAACATCAAACAGTCTCCCTACAACAATACCAAAAATTACAAAAAAAATTGAAGGAATTATCCCTAGTAGAGAACGAGGCTTTTGATAAGGCTAGACAGGAAGAAGAAAAAACTAAGAGGATGAAAACTAAGTTGAAAAACATCAGGAATCAGTTGGACACCATTTTTTCATTATATTCAAATACCTTGACCCGTTGATCTCCTGCTACAAACTATGCCTTGTTTTTATTGGAACAATATTTATTGTTAAAAATCAAAGCTGTTAGAGCTAGCAAGCAAGTTGAGCTGAAGACAATGGATGATTTTATAAGTTGTTTTAAGACACATGGAGTAAAGGTCCAATGGCTTCTTTGTGAATTTTATTTGCATAATTTTATATTAGATAAAGAAGTGGATGTGAATCCTAGCCCTTTTATTGGAGATATTCAATTTCAGGCTTTTATCTCTTTTGCAGTTAACCAACTTAAGTGGTTGAAGGCTTATAATTCGTTCCAAATATAGGAACACAACTTAGATCTTTTGGTAAGAAGTGAACCTACTCACCCTCTGTAATTGTTTACTAAGCTTAAAAGACTGATGACACAAGAAGGCGTGCTTAAAATTTTAGTGCCCATAGATAAGGAAATTGTGCTAGAAGGAACAACATATTTCCTCTCTATTCAGGAAAGATCCCTGGTTGCATCCAAAATGAGATGGATGGTTTCAAGCAACAGTGTTAAGGAAAGAGAACCATTCAATTATGGAAATTTCAAAGCTGCTGCGAGATGGTTAGTCCCATACAACAATCTTCTCTTAAGAGAAGGACCCTATTGGGTGGGATGTTGCTTTAGAAGCCCCATTATTTGGTATCCTCCTAAAGGGTATCATCCTGACTATGAGTTACCTAAAGGAAAAGAAGCGGAAACCTTTGCAAACCTGGCACAACATCATGGTCTCAGGCCTATTATGGACAGATATAGTCCAGCCTACTCTTTAACTTCTTTGCATAAGAATTATTTATTTTCCATGAGGACATGAAAAAAGGTAAGCAGGGGAGTATGTTGAGCCTTGTAATAGGTATGTATTTACTCTTGATTACTGTCCTTTTTCCTCTTCCTTATCGATCTTGTGCCATGATATAATAACATAATGAAAGGATTTTTGATGAAGAATGAATGAAAAATGATCCTGATACGATTTAACCGTCCAAACTAATTCTCGTTTCTTTTTATGCTGAAAATAACAGAAGAAACAACAATACTTAATCACGGGAAAGAAGACGTGTTAGAAGCAGTCGAATCGAAGATAAATCAGTTAGGATTAGCGCAAGAATGAACAGACTGTCTAAAGACAGCATTTTTTCGTGGATCCCTCAAGATCTCCTGATCCTGAGGGATCACACTTATCTTTCCTTTTAGCTATAAAGGGACAGGGAGAGCTAGTTCTTGAGGATCATGGATGATGTATCTTTCCTTTTTACATAATTCGTAATTGTAATTCACAGAACATAATTATGAACAACAAGATCAGATTGTGATGTTAATTGACTGTGATGATTAATATATAATTTGCGTTGTTGTTCATTCAAGTATTCTAGAGTAGTTAAGCAGTATTCGCTGGTGGCTAAGGGCCCGGTCTCTGGTGAATATCACTGTTGTTCCCTGTGTTATACTTTTCCATTTATTGCAAGTGTATTCTACTTTTCTGCATTGTAGTTGAAGTACTTTTGATAATTCAGATTTCTGGTATTTATTTCCATTGAATACGCATTTCCAATTTATTTCCTTAATGAATTAGTTGCTAGCTAAAAGAATTGGTTTGATTACTTAAAGCATATACAGTTATTTCCAATACTTTCCTTCTGTCCAACAGTTTAGATCCAGCTGAAAGAGCTCGGTTAATGCTTCAATGCTCTAGGTTGATTGTCATTTGAATAAGTTGAATTAAGAATGAATTATAGTTTTTGGTTATAATGTGTAGATGAATCACTTCCTTTAAAGCTTCAAGATTTGCGATTGCATCTATATTAAACGATTGGCTTTGGCATTACTCTTTGTATGAATAGCTTGCACATATTGTGTACATGCTTGAGATAAAAGGACTTACCCTAGCTGATAATTAATGTGAGGCAATTAGGAGTTTTTAAAGACACCTGTTAGCACCCAAAAATTAGGATACTGTGTGTTTTAAGAAGTTGAATATTCAATTTGAATTTGAATTATGGATGGATTGCATGTGTCAAGATTAAGCATCGATCACAGAATGGATCGATGCCTCTAAAAAGAATTTGGTCCTTTAATTTGATGTCAATTCCACATGGCGTAGAAAGAAGTTGAAGATTCTTGTTATAATTCTACGTGGATTGCGTTATTAAAGAATGTTCATCGATCACAACATATAACGATGGCATAAAACAAAGAACTTGACCTCAATCTATTTTCAATTCACATCGAGTAGATGCGAGGAGAATACAAAATAAGGTTCAAATTAAATTTCCAAGAGCTGAAGTGGAGTCAATGTAGAGTGAGAAGAGAAAGGTGCAAGGTTAAATATGAAAGCCGAGAGTGGAAGAGGATTCCGCACCAAAATGTGGTTGCGTTATTCATAAAGACTGTATTTTTATATACCAAACTTTCATGGATTCCGTGAGTTGTAATTAACCTACAATGATCAAGATTATGTATTGAGTAAAGGAAAAATTCGAAATTCAGTGAATAGAAATTGATGGTTTGAGTGTTTCACAAAGTATGTGGCGGAGCTGCATTGAAGAGTTGAATGCGGTATTGAGAGTCAACAGCACAAGAGAACAGTGAAGATGGTTTCGAAAACCAGTAAGTGGTTTTTGCGTAGCACAAATCTAGTAAGGGGTAAATCCTTGAGCGAGTGTGATAGCATTCAGAGGTTTCCACATTGCATTTAAAAACCAGTCATTTTGCATGTAATAGGAAAGGTTAAATGGCAGGAAATTTAATTTGCGATTTCTGTCGGATGCATGAGTGTTAAGATCAGCGACGGAAAAGGTATGTTTTAAATGGCATCCGTATATGGGATTGCCATGATGATATTTTATCGTTACAAAATTCAATTCGGTATTTTAAATGGGTAGATTTATATGGTGGCACTTAAGTTTTAAACCTATGGTGAAGTGGAAAGCATGGGTCCAAATTTATATTTTATTCAAGGTTGAAACCATGGAAACAAAAAGCATAAAGCAGATATTTCATATCGGTTCATTTCATATGGATTTTAACCATAGTTGTGAAGAAAGGAAATCGATCAATGAAGATTGGAGACTTTATTTAAGTGGGTTTTAAAGTTGGTTTATATTATATGCTTGATAAAAGAAAATTAATTCTACATAAAGACATGTGAACGGATTTCAAACCCTTGGTTTAGAAAAGGGTTTCATTAAATATGGAATTGTAAATTCTTGGGCATAATAAGATATGCATTTTTAGATGCATAATGTGGTGGAAGTATCATAAACTGCGTCATTCATCATTCCCCAAGTTTAAATAAGTTTACCAAGAAGACAATGGAGCAAGGTAATCACCAATGAAGCTATGTTATGTAGCTCCGAGGAGACCCTAGCAGCCTAGTAAACTTGATATGATGTAAGGACCTACTTCACAATTTCAAGCTTATTCACATCCATCTCATATATCCACCCCCACTCAACTACTTGTACCACCATTTCCAAACCCACACCATGAAGTATCTTAGCCCACTTACAATGTTGAGGTACAACACTACCAAACATATATTCTTGATCTAAATGGTTTGCAGCTTAGTTCAATAAAAGTATTGCAAAGAAGAGATTGTCTCACTGTCATTGAAGGACAACATCAAGAAGAAGAAGATCCAAATGAGGATATCAAAATATCAAGGGTTGCACTTGATGAAGGGCTGACATCAGAATCAGATGTTGAGAAAGTTTCCTCATGCTTACCAGTATTTCCTCCATGTGTTCAAGAGAACAATCAGAAAAAAGAGGAATATTTGAATGTCATAATAGAAGAGGACATCCAAGGTGATCCAACTCAACAAGTGGACCAAGGGCATCAAAACTATATTGACATATGGTTCCAAACATCCATTAAGTTGCAACAACAAACACTTCTTCAAGGGTACTTGATACAATCCCAGTCAAATAAATTCATCTCTCATATTCAGGTACATGTCAAAGCATGTATTCCAAGTGTGAAAATGATTTTATCTGTCATCTTGATGTGTACATGGCTCCATTGGAAGTATTCCTATACTTGAAAAAGGTTTTGTTTTTTTCAAGTAGAGTAGGAAAGTGAAAAAAAGAAAAAAAAAGAAAAAGAAGGGAAAGAATAAAATCTCATATGAAAACCTCTTTGAGGCGTCTGAGATTGGCTCACTAATTGAAAACCTCCATAAGGTGTTCATTGGGTTGAAAAAAATAAATAAATAAAATATCTTAGGTGAAAACCTAATTTGAGGTGCCTAGGCAGACCTACTAGTGGAAAACCTCATTAGGGCATCTAGTAGGCCTTCAAAAAAAAAATTGCATTTCTCCATGTATCTCTCTCTAATGAATGCAGATGCTCTCCAACCTTTGCAAGCAGAAAACAACAAGTTGGGAAAAAAAGAAAATTTTGTCAACATTTTAGTCAAAGGTAGTCAAACTTGGACTTCCTCTTCATGTGCTTAGAAGCTCCAATGGACCTAAAGTAGATTGCCACAAGCAACTTCAGCAGCAACTTCAATATCACATGAAAAAAAAAATCGATGGTAAGGCTCAGGTATGATATCATCTAACCCTTTCTTCAGATCTATTTTAGCTTAATAAAAAGATAAAAAGTGTGAGAAGGAAAGTTTTTTTATAACCAAAATCAGTAGCAGAGAAACCTCATCCTTATCTAGAAACTAGCCTCACTTTTTCCACCAAGAAAAGAAACAAGAAAAAAGTAAAAAGGACCTGAGAAAGTGGGCGATAATAAGTTCATTGTAATAAAAGACAAGGAGTGCCAAAGGGGTAACCCAGGGTGAACTTAGTTCACAGAAAAAAAAGAACTATGAGTTTACTTTCCATGCAATAAAAAGAAAAAAAAAAAGAGAGAGAAAAAAATCAAATAAAAGGTGGATCCACCACCTCTTGGCATGGAAAATAGATTTACTTAAGGAATCTAAGGACCTCCATGAAGCACCTACAAGAAGAATTGCAACAAGAATATTATCAGAAGAGCAGCGCATGGGCCAATAAAACAGAAAATGAAATAAGGTAGCATGCAAGAAAGACAATAAGGCGGGGATGATGAATAGGTTGCTCAGAGGATGATCAACAGTTTCAGTAGGGAGATGATGATGGGCCTCTAAATTAGACATAAATTAAGGCCCATCTAACCTTTCTTAAGCCCATATACCTCTCTTATGAACATAAAAGGATATATTAAATCTCTCCTTTTGCACTTAATAATGTTTTCTTATGCTTTAATATTTTCTTAAGAAGGTTTAAAGGTAATTGCATATTTGTGCCTAATATTGGTTTTTTTTGTAGAATATTGTGAGAATATTTGGAAGATTATATAGATTTGGAGAAGGAGATGATTAAGGGACTTGCTCCCTGCCATTGGAAGATCAATATTGGACAATAAATGAGCACAACATCAGGAAATTGGGGAGAAATATTGGAGAGATTCAAGGGGATTTTCCACCCTCCTTAACTCTCAAAGGCAACTAAAGGATCCTCATGAGACCCCCCTCCATCAATTCGAATTCCAAAGGCAACCAAGCAACTCAAGACCAAGTGCAATCAAGTCATACTTCACTTGGAGTCTCCAGCAAATCTAATTCTAAGAGGCAACCATGCAACTAAAGACGAAGGGCACTCAATCTATGTTTACTTGGAGTCAAAGTGGACTCAATCACCATTTTCAAGGGAGTTGTTGGTAGCTGCCCTGTAGAATAAATAGAATAGAGCTAGAGCTAGGAAGGGGGGAGTTAGTTATCCAGTGGGTTGATTCTAGTTGATTCCATTTTATTCTTCAATTCCATTAAGAACTTTTGCTGCAAGCTATTAGGATTTTTTCTATTAAGACCTTTGAGATGTAATAAGACTATATTCTTAATGCAATGAGTATTCAAATGATTTTCTATTGATCTAGTTCCAGAGAGATGGGCTTGTGGGTTAGGGCCCAACACATGTGCCTCAACTTCTCTATTGTTGTCATTCCTTCCTTTCTATCATTTAGCTAGTTTTGTTTATGCCTTTTATTTAGTTTTATTCTTGAACAATTAGATAGTTTCTTATAGTTTCATTGTTGTTTAGTCTTTGCTTTTAGCTTTCTGTTGTAGTTTGAATTTTCTTGTGAGTGATATAATAGAGGAGAAAAATCAAGAAAATTTGTGGATCAAGACCCCCTTCTCATCTATGTTAATAGAGCTCGAGGAGGGAGAAACTTCCCACAGAACCAAAAACTGGTTTCTGTTCACTTTTTTTGAGATTAGAAGTAGACTTGCATTACCATTTTCTAGTCTTCCATTGCATGGTAATTTTCGCGCATTTGTCGGTTTCTCGTGCATAAGATCAACAGAGTTTTTTCAGAGCTTATTGTTAAAAAACCTAGAGCTCCATGGTGCTTCCCCGCTTCATTTTCCATCGTTGTTACGCCCTCCATTCCCTCCTTTTTCTGCGTATTTTAACTGCTGCACCCACCTTTCGTTCCCAAAAACACTTCAACCCTTCAGCCCGCCTCATTCCTTTTTTTTTATCGTTCATGGTTTCCTTACCATCTTTAGTCACAAAATGCTTAAAAAGGAATCCAAGTTCAACCTTCGCCTTTTCTCCTCGAGTTCCCTGCTACTGTACTTCGCAAATCACACTTCACGACTTTTCCCTTTTACTTCAACACTTACTGCTCATTGTAGCCAATTGCGATATTGCGATATCACATATCACAGATCACCCCTTTCCCCTCTTTCTTTCAAGACTTACCGCAAATCGCATCACATTTCCTTTTTTCTTGACCGCAATCACATCTCCTTTTTGCAATCGCACTTTGCAGTCTTTTCTAAACAACACTTTCGCTATTCCTCTAGATTTGTGAATTGCAATATCGCATTTCACACTTTGCATCATTCCACTTGTTCCTGTTCGCACTTAACGCTCCAACTGCCGATTGCAATATTGCGATCACACTTCGCCGAAGGTCCCACCGCCACGTCACCCATCGTAAATCAAATTTCACACCTTTTCCCTTTTTCTCGAATACTTGCAGCTTGCTTTCGCCGATTGCAATATTGAAAAATCACAAATTGCACCGTTTAGTGTGTTCCCTTTAACGCTTACTGCTTCAACTTCGCGATATCGCAATTGCAATATCAGTCCCACCTCCACATCGCATCTCTGCCATCGCATATTTCAAGTTATTCCACTCCAAAGCCTTTTGCATTATAATAGAGTCTTAATGTGGTTTAAAACCTCACTTTCCACTTCTAGGCTTCATTTCATGCGTTAAGCCCTCCATTAGCCTCTTTAGCCCTTTTCTTTCCTCCAAGCTACAAATCAACACTCCTTTTAATTAGAATTAATTCATGGATAGCTTAGTTGGATGAATAGAAGCATGATAGATATACCATAGGATAAATAGAATGCATTTAGCCGATTGGCCAAGTTAAGTGTGGTTTAGGATCAGTTTCCTTTTTTCCATTTCTTTTCAGCAATATAGTTTAGTTTATTTTCAGTCATTTCCTTTTCTGCAAATTAAATTAGTTTCATTTCTATCATTTATTTTCAGAAATTTAATTTAGTTTCTTATAATCATTTCCTTCCTGCACATTAAATTAGTTCCTTTTTTTTCATTTCCTTTTTGCAATTTAGTTTAGTTTCATTGAAGTGTGACAGACTTCACTAAGAACCCCTAAAAGTAGCACCTTTTCGTAAAGCAAAAGAATATGACATGAACATAATGCATCTGTTGTGTATATAACACTATCACCTCAAATTTTGTATGAACCCCAGGTTGATTAATTAAAGTAGGGCAGCCCCTGGGAGTTGCAACACTCTTGGTGCAATACCAGGGCTCACCATTTGTCATAGAATATTTCCACAGGGTTGGCTTGATATTCTTCCACATTTTTGTCAAGAGAAAAATTTTATTTTGAGCAAAGGCATAATCTTATACCCATGCTTGAAATATGTATTGAAACAAATAACAACATGTTCCTAATCAAATAATTTTATTTCATTATATCCAATTTTAGTGCTCAGAATTCAAGACAATTTTATTTGGAAACCCTTTTTTCTCAAATAAATATAAAAATAGATAAATGGGAAGGTTGAGGATGATATGTTACTTGTATTAGGAATTGGGTTAATAGAATTACAAACAGTATAGATATAGTCTAAGGTTATAGATATGTTTTTATTTATCTTTAAATAGTGTAATAAACTTGCATAAGGCCTTGCTAATGGTTGGCATAGAATTGTGGCTTCAATGTTCAAGGGGGATTATGTGCATTCTTAATATTTGAATTGATACATTTGGAGTTCTTGATTGTTAATAACCTGTATTTCCTTCAAAGAGATCACAAGTCAAATTTTGAGGGGGGTAGAGCATGTACACCTCCATAAACTTTAGTATTCAAATCACCACACAAAGGTGAATACCTTGTCCCACAAAAAAGGGAGTCTCATACACAAATTTAGTGTTTATCTTGGCTATGACCTTAAAATTAGATTATTTTATTATCATTATCATAAAATTAGACTGCTACAACCTTGTAAAGAGACCCACTTTGTTTTAAACCAAAGTCCATTATTAATAACCTATGTTAAATTTGAGATTCAGAGGGCATACATGGATAATCATTTTACACATGGATGGATCCCCTCTAGATCATATAGGAAAGAACTCCAAGAATGAGAAATAAACACTTCAATATTTTTCACATTGGCATAATCAATTGATTTTTCCAATCATCTTGTGTAACTTCGTAACATAAACCTCCACTTACATCTTCATCCATACATTTTAAATCATAAATATGGAAATTTATGTTGCCCTATCCATGCCAAGGAATAGGATATGATCCTTTATAGAGAGTATGGGAGAATATTTATCATTGACACAACAATTATCTTAGCATCATTTTAGAGTGTTATAGAATGTAAAAGAGTATCTTTAGAAGATTTAGAAATTTAACTTGGATAGTGGAATGAGAAGGGAAATATTTCAATGCCCTGGAGGAGGATGTTGTTTTGTATTTCTTATAGACTTCATCAATTTGCATAGGAGCTCAGAATATACCTTGAAAATACAATAAGAAATAATCCATAGGGTTTAGCATTGATACAATATGGTTGCAATACAACTTACAAGTGGTGAAATATGTATTGTAAAAATATTTGAATGTGTTTTGCTACTTTCAACATATGTCCCTTAAAGTGATTTGTTGGTAGATATGTTAATGATATTTCATTACAAGTATTATTCAGGAGTTAATGTAAGGGCATCTCCAATAAATGAGGATACCATAACATGAATGAAGAACATGAAAATTGCATTGGTCACATGATGGAATTGATGACAAAAGGAGTGGAATCATTGCATTTGAGTGCTAAGGAATTGAAATAAAAGTAGTTAGGAGGGAAAAGGAAAGATGGGAATACAACTTGTTGAATGATAAGATAATTTTAAAAGAAAATGAGAGATTAAGGAACTAACAAGATTGAAGAAATATAAGTTGATGTTTCCATGGATTTAACCTAACAAACCATCAAGTGGTAATAAAATTATTTGTAAGAGAGAGTGTGATTTTATGTTGTTATTGTATTGTGTAATTATGTATAATAACATGAATCATATGATCCCTCTTGTATCTTTGCAAATAAGTTTCTTTATTGTCTAATATATATTTGGTTATGGACAATGATATGAGTATGTTAATTTATTATGCATGATAAATCAAGTGAGATGAAGTATGCATATTTAGTGTTTAATTGTGATAGAATGTCTACATAGTAGTAGAAATGTGCATTGAGATATGTATGTTTTTCCTCATTTACCATGATTTCAGTTTTGTTACTATTGTGAATGCATAGGATGTCAAGAACAATAGTTAATCACATTGCTTGAGTGAACTATCTTCTTACAATAAATATGATTTAAGTAGATGTTGTGTAATTTTTACTTGTATTGGGACTTGATTTCCCTCTACATCAAGTGGTACTAAAATTAGTAACAAGTTTGGGAGGAGAATATGATAGTTTCAAAGGAAGAGGCAAATATTATTGAGAAAGTGCAAGATGTTGAAGGGACACTACTAAATACAAAGAAAATTCTTACTGAAGAAGGGAAGGAAAAAATTACAAATTTTATAGTAAAGATGAAGAAACATGTGATACATGTGATACACACTGAGTGTAGAGGTTTTGCATGAAGTATAACACTACCAAAGGATGAATTTTAATTAGAAGTTTCTTTTGTGAATAAGTGAATACACCAATAGAATGTTTGATTGAGATAATGTGTACGTGGTTGGCCATAATTGAGTTTGGAGAAATATAACATGTTGAGTAGGTGAGGGCCATCTTGTGTAGTTTCAAGTAAGAGGGAATAGTGATCTAAAGCACACGTTTTAGCTAACAATTTAAATTGATCGAAATTGCTTCAAACCTAAATGACTGGATATATTTCATCGCCAGGATTCCGACGCAACTCGTTTCATCAAAATCCGAGTTTGTATGACTAAGTTATCGCCTGTTGTTCGTTTTCCAAAACAGGCAAAAAATGAGTAGAATAGGTACAGTGTTGATGTGGCAGGTACAATCAGCATTGTAGGAATATTCTCCAGATTGTAGCCAGTGACACTGTGAGAAGTGTCATCTTCAGATTCGCCAGATGGGTTAAGTGAAGAGAAAAATTGCCCAATGACCTTCAAATTCTTCCTAAGTTGGAATTTGAAATTTTTTTAAGGGTTGGAGTGAAACCCAGCTAGAGGGCACCACATGTCCTCTCTGGTGGGCCACCTCCTAACCCTAAGGTTGAATTATTTGATGTTGGGGACTAAATTTCATGTTGGAAATTCAAATATATATATATATATATATATATATATATATATATATATATATATATATATATATATATATATCTGTGGAATTTGACTAAGTTTGGAGGTATGCCAACCAATTTGGAGGAGGCCTTAGAAATGTTCGAGTCAAAAATTTGGCAGGGTAGACTTCTTTGTAGTGCCGTGTAAAATTATATGGAGGAGTCTTGGCTCGAACCCCTGACCTCCCACCGGCAAACTGTCCGCTCAACCATCTTGGCTGTCGGGTAGTTCTTTTCCCTATGATTCTCCACATATATTTAAACTTCAAATGATGACCTTTTGGGCATGTGGCCTCGACTCTGAAGAATAGGCGCCAAAGAAAATAAACTGGTAGAGTTTTAAAAAATACTTAATTAAGGTTAATATGTGGGGTTATGACATTAAACCGTCATTAACACTAAACCCACACTTTAACATTAATACATGCTTATCTGGCATAAACCTGCTTAGCATTAATTAATCCAATATTTAAGCTAGCGAATTTTTCGGAGGCAGCGCTAGTGGAGATTTCGGAGGTAGTGCCAAACTTGGCGTGAATGCCAAATTTAGAAAACTAACTAGCAGTTTCTCTAGTTGTGGAGGATGAATTGCGGCAAAGTTGGTTTTGGTCATAACTCACTCAATTTTCGACCAAATTGAGCTCAGAAAGAGTCATTCTAGGCTAATTGGCATGCTGGGAACTCAATGAAGCAGGTTGTGGAGGAAGAAAAGGTCATCTATAGGTGTTTTAGTGCAATTGAATAATTTTGAAGGCGAGGGCCACTAGGAGTTGGGGTCATTGCTAGAGCATCCAGAGTCCAAATTCAGCAAAAAAATAGTCATTTTTTGGAGATTGTGATGTTTTAAACTCATTGGAATAGGTTCCAAGAGGTTTTGAAGCTGGAACAAGGAGATGTAGCCCAGGAGGGGTGAACTCCTTTATCAAAAATTCTCTATGTTAAGCTCTGTTATATGTGCTTACTGTGTTTACTATTGATTTTGTTCTGTAATTTAAAATTATGCTTTTTAGCTTATGACAAATTCATAATTTCATTAAGTACACTGTTTGACAATCACATTCTCTTAAACAAACTCAGAAGGATAAGTAAAATAATGCAAAGAAATTTTTATATCTGAAATGAAACTAGCACAACATTAACTAGCAAGTAATTTCAGATCAAGTTGGTATCAGAGCACAAGGTTTATTTCTTGTTTTACTTGAAGAATTTTAATAGTGCAAATTTACTGATGCTTACAAGATTTGGATTGCAAAGAGGAGAATGGAAGCTACTCATAGCTAGTCCAGAAGTTAGGACAAGAAGAAAGAAGGCTGAGAAAGAATCCTCCTTACCCAAAGGACCACTCAAGGCAACACTTGAAGCACAAGAGGAATTAATTTCACAAGACGATGAAGTGGTTGAAGAGATACAAGCTAAAGATATAGAGCTTGAATCTACAGCAAAAATTTCAGGCCATGAAGGAGCTCATGAATATTTTGAAGAAGAGGATTTCAAGAAGGAGTTCAAAGAAATGCAAAGGATGGTGAAACTTAGGTATGAAGATTTTATGGCAAAGGAAGTTGGAGAAGGTTCAAAACACCCTCATAGAGAAGAATCTTCAAACAATAAAAAGGAGGAAGAGAGGAGCTCAAAATCTAGTGGTGGAAAACCACCTCCTTCTCCACCACTGCCATCATCATCATCCTCAGCAGCATCTTCATCTTCCAAATCCACTACAAAAACTCATACCCATACTCATTCCAAGATCCCAAATGGTAAGACTCTATTACTCAAGTTGGACATTAAATTTGAACTTCCTACATATAATGGAGAAGTTAATGCTGAAAGACTAAATAATTGGATTCGTCAATTACAAGTTTAATGTAGAATTCAAAATTTGCAAGAAGACGATATTAAAATCCAATTGGCTTCATGAAGGCTAGAAGGAGCAGCATTAGTTTGGTGGGAGGAAAATACACAAGAGAAAATGTGCATCGATGGTAAGATTTCCATTTCTTGGGTCGAATTCATTTCTTCCATTAAAATAAAATTCTATCCATTAGCCTATATGCAGAAAGCAATAATGAGTTGGAAAAACTTTAGAAAACTTAAAGGACAAAGTTTCCAATATTATACACAAGAGTTTAGGAAAAGGGTTTATTACTTGGAGTAGAATTAAATTCACAAGATACACTCTTGAACTATATAGGAGGTCTACATTCCTACTTAAAACACACTATTCTCATGTTTAACCCAAATAACTTAGATGAAGTATGTTTGCAGGCCACGCAACTTGAAGAAAGGGGTAAAAACATTTCTAAAGAGGGTAGTAAGAAGAACCCATTCAAGGGTAAGGGAAAAGAGAAAGGAGGAAAATGGAAGGGAAATAAGAATGCAAGTGTGAAGCAAGAAGGGAGAAAAAAACATGTAAACATTGTTCCAAAGAGGGGCATGATGAAGCTCACTATTGGAAACTACATCCCGAACTAAGACCAAAGAAACCAAATAACAAAGGGAAAAAAAATACAGCTACCACCACATAAAAAGATCTTGGATCTTATTCAGGAAATGAAACCAAGATAATTTCCATGGTTAACAAAGGAATGGAATCAATTGCAAGTTCTAGTACCTCAAACAGTCACAATAACACTTCAAATGAAGACACAAGGATAGAATTATTCCATGTTAGAGTAATTTCTAATCATACAAATATTGATGCTTAATTTGATATAGGTTCAAAATAAAACTTGATTTCAGAAGACTTAGTTAAAAAACTGAACCTTGAAACTATACCTCATCATAAGCCATACCCTTTGGGTTGGATAGCTAACAATGAAAATTTACAGGTGACAAGGAAATGTATTTTTAGATTTGCTATTACTGCAAACTTTGTTGATGTTGTTGAGTTGGATGTTGTACCACTTGATATTTCAGGGATTATCTTGGGTAGTCCATATTTGTATGAAATTAAAGCAGTCTTCTACTTTCATGAGAACAAATATCATTTGATCAAAGATGGAGTGGATTATATTGTGAGAGCTCATCACAAGAAACAAAATATATCTTTAGTTAATGCAGGGCAAATGAAGAGGTTAGTAAATGCAAGTAAAATTTTTGTGCTTCTTATGATCAAGAAAAAGTAAGATGTTAACTATAAATCTTTTCAAGGATGTGATGAAAAATTGAAATCTGATTTGTTTGATGTGGTAAGTCAACATGGCGAGATGTTTCAAGAACCAAAAGGGTTGCCACCTAAGAGGGGAATTCAACATGAGATCCAGCTGCAGCAGGATGTTCCACTTCCGAATATTGGTATGTATCACATGTCAATCATGGAAAGTTTGGAAAGTTTGGAAATCCAACAATTGCTAAAAAAAGGTATCATACGCCCATCTACTTCACCATGTGGCTCTCCAATAGTTTTGGTTCCAAAGAAGGACGATACTTGGCGCATGTGTATTGATTTTCGTGCACTGAACAAAATCACGGTAAAGAATCGCTAACCACTTCCACGCATTGATGATTTGCTTGATCAGTTAAAGCATGCAAATTATTTCACTAAGTTAGATTTGAGAAGTGGTTATCATCAAGTTAGGATAGTTGAAGAAGACATTTGAAAAACTACTTTCAAGACATGACAAGGATTGTATGAGTGGTTAGTTATGCCATTTGGCTTAACAAATGCACCAACTACTTTTATGAGAGTGATGAATGATGTACTTAGATCATTTCTAGATGAATTTGTGAGTGTTTACTTAGATTACATACTCATATTCAGCAAATCAAGAGAAGAACATGTCATGCATGTGAACAAGGTACTTGATGTTTTGAGAAAAGAGAAATTGTTTCTTAAGATGTCAAAGTGCGAATTTGGTAAGACTTCATTGGTATATTTGGGACACATAGTTGGAGGAGGTGAATTGAAGATTGATCCTTCCAAAGTTGAGGTCATTTTGAATTGGCCCAAGTCTAATACAGTTATCGAGGTAAAAATATTTTTAGGGGCAACACAGTATTGGAGGAAATTTATTGCTAATTTTTCTTCCATTGTAGCACCATTACATGTATTGACAAGCAAAAAAAAAGTCTTCCAATGGGGATATTTGCAGCAAAAAGCATTTGATGCTTTAAATCAAAAGACAAGTTCAGCATAGGTACTAGCAATTCCAGATCTAAGGCAACCATTTGAGATCCAAATGGATGCAAGTGATTATGCTATGGGAGCAGTGCTCATGTAGCATGGTAAGCCTATCTCATTTAATTTTGAAACTTTTAATGGAGTTGTGACTAAATATCATACATATGATAAAGATTTATATGCATTACTTGCTGGGAAAAGAGATCATTATCCATACCGAGCATCAGCCATTGTAGTATTTACAATCACAGTCCAAATTGCAGCAATCAAGACATTTCAGGTGGATGGGTTTTCTACAAAAATTTCACTTGGTTATCAAGTACAAGAAAGGAATCTATAATAAGGTAGCTAATATGCTCTCTAGGCCTATTGTAAATTTAGATATTATTCTCAAGCACAATTCTATTATGCATGAAAGTTACATTGAACAATATGTGAATGATAGTGCTTTTCAAGATGTGTATGAGAATTTAAGTAAGGGAAACCAAAGTGAAGAGTTAGATTATCATGTACATAACAATTTTTGTATCACTTGGGAAATTTATGTATACCACCGGGAGAAAGAGACAATATCATAAGGTAGGCGCACACATCATTGATTGCAGGACATTTCAGTGTAGGCAAGACAGTAGTGCATCTGCAAAGGTATTGTTATTGGGAACGCATGAATGAAAGTGTTTCTCATTTTATTAGAGGATGTTCTTTATGTGCAACAAGTAAGCCTAGCAATAGGAAGCTTGGTTTGTACACACCACTTCCAGTTCCTTCTCATCCTTGGGAGGGCATCTCAATGGATTTTGTAGGAGGCCTTCCTATGTCAAGGAAAGGTCATGATTATTTGTATGTTTTGGTAGATAGATTCAGCAAAATGTGTATTTTGATGGCATGTAAGAAAACTATTACAGCTGAACAAACCGCTAATATTTTCTTTCAAAATGTATGGATCCATTTTGGTCTTCCTACTTCTATTGTAAGTGATTGAGATTCTCGAATTGTTGGGAATTTTCGGTCAAAATTATGGGACATGATGGATACAAAGTCGCTCAACCATTGGTTAATAAAAAACCATCGAATGATCCAAATTGAGTCGTACCACCAACATCCAATGGCTCAAAACATCCATCCTATTATCTATGGAGAAAAACATAATATTCCAGGAATATACCTATTGACTGTACCTGCGTGATGACTGGGAATCTAGTCACCAAAATTTTGATGTTTGGGAAAACGAACAGAACGCGATATCTTCCTCATATGACATTTATTTTTTGAACCATTCACGGCGCTAGAATCACAACGACGAGACCTTTCTAGTCGCTCAGGTTCTAACCTATTTCAAGCACTTTCATTTTTGAGCATAGGACATGATCTCTTGATCACACCTCCCCACTGGGAAGCTTTTGGACCCCGAAAGCTCTCTAGACTACTGAACATGAATATGAGGAGACTGTTTCCCCACTCTTCCAATCTTTATCCACTAAAATTTCCCTAATTTCATTAATTGGAGCTTTTCATGAAACAACAAATTTTTCCTTGATTCCATTGACCAACCATTTCTGACTTTGACATAGTCATGCTACATATTTACTGAATTTGTGGAACAACAACTTAAATTTGTAGTAAACATCATGTTTCTACATTGGTCTATAATCAAAGGAAAATTGGATTTACTTTCACCTTGCATCCTGTCCTTATGGCAATTTTCTGTTGAATTTGGTTTGAACTTGTGTCGATTTCTGACCAAGTTTCTTCGCCATTGTACCATGCCTTTCTGAAACCAGCAATGAACATTTCTTAATCTTGTGCCTTCTTTTTCAAGTTTCTTTTTGCTCTCTTGGACCTTTGCAATTTCTTGCACTAACACTTTTTTTTCAGCACCGTTCAATAACAATGTCGACTATTGCAACTGCTTTTCATCTTCTTTCAAAGACAACCTGCTTTCAAAATGAAACAACTCATTACATACATCAGCATTTTTTTGAAAGGGATTATGTAAAAATTCTCTTTGTTTAATCATCATCAATGTCAAGTTTTAGCTTGCATTGACAAGCCTCTTCATTTTCCCTCCATTAACTAAATAAGTGTCTAGTTTTTTGCGATGAGCTCTCACAATATACTCCTTACCATCTCTGAGTAAATGATATTTTTTCTCAAGGCGATGGAAGATCGCTTTCCTGTAATACAAGTAAGGACTGTCGAGCACCATACCTGTAATATCAAGCAGAACAACATCTAATTCAACTGTCTTAATGAAATGTGCAGTTATTGCAAAGCGCAACATGCACTTCTTTGAAACCTGTAAATTTGCATCCTTACAAATCTAGCGAAGTGGATATGGTTTCGAATGTGGAATTGTCTCAAGATTAATTTTCTTGACCAAGTCTTCAGAGATTAAATTTGCTTGTGACCCACTATCAAAAAATTTGTCAACCTTGGTATGTTTGGAAATGACCCTCACATGAAACAGTTCAATTCTCTTTTCTTCACTTGGAGCTTTATGTGACAGTTAGAAATACTAGAACTAGGATTAGTTTCTTTCTCTTTCCCCTTCAAGTTTTTTAGTCCCATAGCTATAATTTCTGTTTCATCTCCTGAATCTGACCCTAGGTCTTGTTGAGCTAATGCAAAGGTTTTGCATTTTTCCTTTGCTTTCTCTTTGGCCTTCAAAATTTCTAGTTTCAACTCTAGATGATTTTTCCAACAATGGTCCTCATCATGGCTAGTTTTAGAACAGTGTTTGCAGAAGAATTTTCCCTTCTCTTTTCTGGAATTTGCATTTATATTTTTCTTCCATTTTCCTTTAAACTCATTCTCCCAATTCCCATATAAGTTTTGTTTTCCCCTTGCCTCTAAATGTGTAGCTTGAACACAAACTTCATCTAGGCTTGTAGGGTTAAACACGAGGATTGTATGTCTTAGGTAGGTATGTAAGCCTCCTATATACTTGAAAAAAGTGTCTTGGCTATGCAAATCTACTTCTAGTAAAAGAGCTCTTCTCCTAAATTCTTGAGTATACACTTGTACATTTTGTTCTTTCAATTGTTTAAAATTTTTCCAGTCCATTAGGGATTTATGCATGTGATCTAATCGATAAAATTGTTGTTTTATTGCAGAAATGAAATCAGTCCATGGTAAAATAATCTTACCATATTTCTTGATCTCCTCCTTTGTCTTGGCTTCCCACCAAACAAGAGCTTCACCTTCCATTCTCAATGAAGCTAGTTTGATTTTGGTGTCATCATCATGAAAATTTTGGATTCTCAAATAAACATCCAATTGCCTAATCCAATTATCTAGCTTTTCTGCATTAACTTTACAATCAAACATTGGCAATTCAAACTTAACATCAAGTTTTAGAAAATGACTTTTACCCATTTTCTTTGGCTTTTATGGCTGATGTACTAAAGATGAAGTAGAGGATGATGAAGATGAAGATGAGGGTGATGATGGCGACTTTCCACTGCCTCCTTTTCCTCCATAACCCTTCTTGGATTTATCTTCATCATTGTGACCTCTTGATGATCTCTGATCAAATTTTCGATCCTTCTCCTTCTAGTCTTTCATTCCTTTCTTGATAAGGGACTCTCACCATTTTAGTTATGTCAAGGAATGATTTCTTGAACACTCTTTCTTCCTCTTTGGGATCCACCTCTTCATGAGTTTCTTATTCTCCTAGAGGCATGCTTGATGTTTCTTTTGCTTCTTTTGGAGGTGAGCTAGATGGTGGAGAATGTGGAAATCTTGACCTCCTTTGTTGTGGCTCACTTTTAGAACCTCTTGCTTCCACCAATTTTCATTCTCCTCTCTTAAGATTTAGCCTAGTAAGCATGAAAACCCTTGCAAACAGTTCACAAATCCTTGCACATAAAAACACCAGAGATAAAACTCTAGCTCTGATACCAAATTGATCTGAAAGGAGTTTATTATTTATATTGTGCTAAGTGTCCTTTCAGTTAAATAAACATTTAAAAATTGTCACTATATGTTTTCTTAAGGAATGAGAGTTTTAACCATGAAAATTAGATGAATTAGTGAACTTTAAGCATGTAAATAAGCCTTAAAAACACTGAAAAGTAGTGTATAATAGAGAAAAACATTCACACATAAGTTCTACACAGTAGGCATGATGAAGCAGTTCACCCCTCCTGGGCTACATCTGTTGGTCAAGCTCCCAATGGCATGTCCCTCTTTGTCATTATGCTCAAAATTGTAAATTACATATGTTTCCAAGCCTCTAATTGTTGTTTTCTCTACACCAATGGCTCTAGAATGCTCAAATTAGTCTAGGTAGACTCTTGTTTCACCAAAATTGATTGAAACTTGACCTCTCCATGCATTTTTCCCAATGTTAGCTAGAAAATCTCCACTAATTGTGGAGAACTAGCACTTAACTGTGACTAAATTTAATTAAAACCATAAAAATAGGGCGTCGTTGTTTATTTTGCCATTTTTAACGCTAACATTCATCGTTGAGGGGTGGGGGTGGCCACATGCCAACCCACAAATCCCTGGTCATATTTAATGTTTTGGTAGAACTCCACCTTTAAAAGTGGAGTTTAATTCGGGTTCAATCAAACGCATGGGGTCATAGTTTATAACCCATCACATGTTAAATTGAATTTTAATGCGTGTTTTTGTTTTAAAACTTCGCTGAGGTATGGAACCTGGAGCTTGGAAATGTTCCGTAATAATCGTCGCATTTAAATCTTAATCCTCGCATGTGAACACGTAGAACCCACTGAAGTGTATGTCATTGCTGTCGGTTTAAACATTTACTGCCACGGTTTTAAACATGTGAACAATGCTTGGATTTAACACTGTCAGAATCATTGGATAAAACACCCCCACTAACTGTTGTATTATATGTTAATTAAATGAAATATGTGAACACGTCTCTGGGTCGTTAGCTGGCGGTTATCGTCGAGGCTTAAGCCCATGGTTCTAGCACTTGGGTGCATGGAGGGGGGCTGGCCTCCCAAACCCCCACTCCTTAAACCATCAAACAATAAAATGAAACCATGTTCGTATATAGTTAAGAAAAAATGAATAAGCAAGTTGGTAAAAGCTCTTGCAAGCGGGCAGGAGGTCGGTTGTTCGAACCTCTGGAGCTCCATAGAAAAATTTTAATCAACCATTTTGAGGACACGTGGCAGCCTACAGGCCTGCCACATGTCGCTCAACCATTGGTTAATCAAAAACTGTCGAACGGTCCAAATTGATCCTTACCACCAACATCCAACAACTCAAAACATGGCACGTGGTTCCATCCTATTAGTTGTGTAGAAAAACAAAATATTCTAGGAATATACCTGCTGACTGTACTTGCATTATGACTGGGCATCTAGTCACCAAAATTTTGTTGTTTGGGAAAATGAACAGAATGCGATATCTTCCCCATACGACATCGGTTTTTCAAACCGTTTGTGGTGCCAGAATCACAATGACGAGACCTTTCCGGTCGCTCAGGTTTGAACCTGTTTCGAGCACTTTCATTTTTTTAGCATAGGACATGATCTCCTGATCACACCTCCCCACCGGGAAGCTTTTGGACCCTAAAACCTCTCTAGACTAATGAACATGAAGATGAGGATATTTTTTCCCCACCCTTCCAATCTTTATCCACTGAAATTTCCCTAATTTCATTAATTGGAGGTTTTCATGAAATGACAAATTTTTCCTTCATTCCATTGACCAACCATTGCTGACTTTGAAATAGTCATGCTGCATATTTACTGAACTTGCAGAAAAACAACTTAACTTTGTAGTAAACATCATGTTTCTACATTGGTCTTTAATCAAAGGAAACTTGGATTTACTCTCTCCTTGCATCCTGTCTTTATGGTGATTTTTCTGCTGAATTTGCTTTAAACTTGTGTCAACTTCTGACCAAGTTTCTTCGCCATTGTACCATGCCTTTTGGAAACCAGAAATGAATATTTCTAAATTTTGTGCCTTCTTTTTCAAGTTGCTTTTCCCTCTCTTGGACCTTTGCAACTTCTTGCACTGACACTTTGTTTTCAGCACCGTTCAATACCAATTTCAACTATTGTAACTACTTGTCATCTTCTTCCAAAGACAACCTGCTTTCAAACTGAAACAACTCATTACATACATCAATATTTGTTTGAAAAGGATTATGTAAAACTTATCTTTGTTTAACCATCATCAATGTCAATTTTTGGCTTGCATTGACGAGCCTCTTCATTTTCCCTGCATTAACTAAAGAAGTGTCTAGTTTTTTGTGATGAGCTCTCACAATATACTCCTTACCATGTTTGAATAAATGATATTTTTTCTCATGGCGATGGAAGATCGCTTTCCTGTCATACAAGTAAGGACTTCCCAACACCATACATGTAATATCAAGTGGAACAATAGCTAATTCAACTGTGTCAATGAAATGTGCAATTATTGCAAAGTACAACATGCACTTCTTTGAAACCTGTAAATTTGCATCCTTACAAATCCAACCAAGTGGATATGGTTTCGGATGTGGAATGGTCTCAAGATTAAGTTTCTTGAACAAGTATTCAGAGATTAAATTTTCTTGTGACCCACTTTCAAACAATGTGTCAACCTTGGTATGTTTGGAAATGACCCTCACATGAAATAGTTTAATTCTCTTTTCTTCACTTGGAGCTTTTATGTGACAGTTAGAAATACTAGAACTGGGTTTAGTCTCTTTCTCTTTCCCCTTCAATTTCTTTAGTCCCATAGCTATAAATTTTTGTTTCATCTCCTGAATCTAACCCTAGGTATTGTTCAGCTATTGCAATAGTTTTGCATTTTTTTTTGGATTTCTCTTTGGCCTTCAAACTTTCTGGTTTCAACTCTAGATGAAGTTTCCAACAATGGTCCTCATCATGGATAGTTTTAGAATAATGTTTGCAGAAGAATTTCCCCTTCTCTTTTTTGGAATTTTCATTTCTCTTTTTATTCTATTTTCCTTTAAACTCATTTTCCTCATTCCTATCTAAGTTTTGTTTTCCCGTTGCCTCTAAATGTGTAGCTTGAACACAAACTTCATTTAGACTTGTAGGGTTAAACATGAGGATTTTATGTCTTAGGTAGGTATGTAAGCCTCCTATATACTTGAGCAAAATGTATTGGCTATGAAAATCCACTCCTATTAAAAGAGCTCTTCTCCTAAATTCTTGAGTATACACTTGTACATTTTTTCCTTTCAATTGTTTAAAATTTTTCAAGTCCATTATAGCTTTCTACATGTGAGCTAATGGATAAAACTGTAGTTTTATTACAGAAATGAAATCAATTCATCATAAAATAATCTTACCATATTTCTTGATCTCCTCCTTTGTCTTGGCTTCCCACCAAACAAGAGCTGCACCTTCCATTCTCAATGAAGCTAGTTGGATTTTGGTGTCATCATCATGAAAATTTCGGATTCTCAAATAAACCTCCAATTGCCTTATCCAATTATCTAGCTTTTCTGCTCTAACTTCACCATCAAACATTGGCAATTCAAACTTAACATCAAGTTTTAGAAAAGGAATTTTACCCATTTTCTTTGACTTGTATAGCTGATGTACTGAAGATGAAGTAGAGGATGATGAAGATGAAGATGAGGGTGATGATGGCGACTTTTCATTGCCTCCATTTCCTCCATTACCCTTCTTGGATTTATCTTCATCATTGTGACCTCCTGATGATCCCTGACCTTCCTTGTGAATTTTGGGTCCTTCTCCTTCTAGTATTTCATTCCTTTCTTGATAAAGGACTCTCACCATTTCAGTCATGTCAAGGAATGCTTTCCTGAACACTCTTTCTTCCTCTTTTGGATCCACCTCTTCATGAGTTTCTTATTCTCCTGGAGGCATGCTTGATGTTGCTTCTGCTTCTTTTGGAGGTGAGCTAGATGGTATAGAATGTGGCAATCTTGCCCTACTTTGTTGTGGCTCACTTTCAGAACCTCTTTCTTCCACCAATTTTCCTTTTCCTCTCTTAAGCTTGAGCCTAGTAAGTATGAAAACCCTTGCAAACAGTTAACAAATCCTTGCACATAAAAACACTAGAGATAAAACTCTAGCTATGATACCAACTTGATCTGAAAGGAGTGTATTAGTTCTGTTGTGCTAAGTGTCCTTTTAGCTAAATAAACATGTCAAATTGCCACCATATGTTTTCTTAAGGAATGAGAGTTTTAACCATGAAAATTAGATGAATTAGTGAACTTTAAGCATGTAAATAAGCCTTAACAAAAATGAACAGTAGTGCATATCAGAGAAAAACATTCACACATAAGTTTTACACAATAGGTATGATGAAGCAGTTCACCCCTCCTGGGCTACATCTGTTGATCCATCTCCCAATGACATGTCCCTCTTTGTCATTATGCTAAAAATTGTAAATTAAATATGTTTGCAGGCCTGTAATGGTTGTTTTCTCTACACCAATCGCTCTAGAAAGCTCAAACTAGTCTAGGTAGACTCTTGTTTCACCAAAATTGGTCGAAAATTGACCTCTCCATGCATTTTTCCCAATGTCAGCTAGAAAATCTCCACTAACTATGGAGAATTGGCACTTAACTGTGACTAAATTTAATTAAAACCCTAAAAATAGGGCGTCGTTGTTTATTTCATGATTTTTAATGTTAACATTAACCGTTGAGGGGTGGGGGTGGCCACATGCCAACCCCCGAATCCTTGATCATATTTAATGTTTGGGTAAAAATCCACCTTCAGAAATAGAGTTTAATTCAGGTTAAATCAAACACGCAAGGTCATAGTTTATAACCCATCACATGTTAACTCGAAGTTTAACGCATAGTTTTGTTTTAAAACTTTGCCGAGGTATGGAACCCGGAGCTTGGCAATGTCCTACAATAACTGTCACATTTAAATCTTAATCCCCACATGTGAACATGTAGAACCCGCCGGTATGTCGTTTTCACTAGTTTAAACATTCACTGCCATGGTTTTAAACATGTGAACAACACTTGGATTTAACGCCGCCGGAACTGTCGGATAAACTTCCCCCGCTAATCATTGTATTATATGTTAATTAAACGTGATATGTGAACACGTCTCCAGGCCGTTCGCTAGCGGTTATCGTCAAGGCTTAAGTCCATGGTTCTAGCGCTTGGGCGCATGGAGTGGGGTTCCCTTTAGGGCTGGCCTCCCAAACCCCCACTCATTAAACCATCAAACAAAAAAATGAACCCACATTCATATATAGTTAAGAAAAAATGAACAAGCGAGTTGGTAAAAGCTCTTGCGGGTGGGTAGGAGGTCGATTGTTCAAACCTCTAGAGCTCCATAGAAAAATTTTAATGAACCATTCTAAGGACACGAGGTTTCCTGCGGGATTGCCATGTGTCGCTCAACCATTGGATAATCAAAAACCATCGAACAGTCCAAATTGAGTCGTACCACCAACATCCAATGGCTAAAAACATGCCACGTGGTGCCATCCTATTAGCTGTGGAAAAAAACCAAATATTCCAGGAATATACCTGTTGATTGTACCTACATGTTGACTGGGCATCCAGTCACCAAAATTTTGTTGTTTGGGAAAACGAACAGAACGCGATATCTTCCTCATACGACATCACTTTTTTGAACCATTCATGGCGCCAGAATCATAATGACGATACCTTTCTGGTCACTCAGGTTCGAACCTATTTCGAGCACTTTAACTTTTGAGCATAGGACATGATCTCCTGATCAAGGACTATCAACTGAAGCTTTCACAGAAGATTCCTTATTCATACACTTTCCTTCTCCTACTTTTTGTACAACAACACATCCTCTGAATTTCATTCTAAAATAAAAACCAAGCTAAGCACTTCCTCTCAACCAAGAAGCATCTTTATCCAGACTCTCTCTTAATCTTAGGGAGATCTCTTCTATTCAGGATTCCTTACGGAGATCAACTTCTTCTTTTTATCATTGTAAAATATTTCATAGCTTCCAACTATTCCATCAAAGTTATTATCATCCTTATTATGCTTATCGCATCAACGAGCATCTTCACCATATTAAATATTGTGTACCTGCACAACTTAGGTAGCAAGTACAACCAAATCTATAGAAGCATGAAGTAAGCCATATCAGAATCACATAAGCATTTCAACTTTATACTTAATGTATACCCAAACTTAATTACAAATAAGAGACATACATTGTTTAAAAATTTTCTAGGGACTTTGTCATAAACCCTAGACTACTTCATAACAACTTTCATTTTATTTGTTATCACATGCCCTTGGTGCTAATCTCCAAGTCGAGTGTTAATATTTGAGAGCTAAGCACCAAGTCAGAGTTCACAAGGGGGACAAATGCATTGCTCAAATCAAAATAATTTTATCATAAGTTTGGGCTACAATGTTTTTTATACAAAGTTTCTACATATGTATAAAGGTTTGAATACAAAAAAGGCATTTGTTGTATATGGTTAAGCCTCGCTCTCCATCTAATCACTGGATCACCAAGCCGCCAAATCAATGACCCACATCCTTTTTTCACCCCCCTATCCATTCGACCTTTACCAGCGGGGGGAGTGGGGGGGGGGGGGTCCAAAAAGGTGGTTTCATTCACATCGGACCCACCTAACATGTCAATCCCATTGCTTCACACCCCCCCCCCTCACAAACCTATTACCACTCCTACACCCACCCCCCCAAATCTGCCAAACCAACTCATTTACCACTCTCTTTCCCTCACGTACCTCCCTCCACTCCCATACTTCCACGTATCTCCTCCCGCCTGATCCAACTCCCACTAACCGTTCCATTCCCCGTGTGCTCCCCTCCACCCTCATCCCTACGCATGGCCAAAATCGTTAGTTTATCCACATATGATTTAAATTGTAATGACAGTCTCTCGTGCAGTTCAAAAACAATTTCTAGTAGCAGGAGATGATATGGAAAAATGTTCTAGAACCTAGCCAGCTCAATAGGAAAAGGATGAGTCTTCGAAAGCACGAGGAAGGTATTTCAATCAGAGACAACTTAAGAAGATCATTCATCCAAAAGAAAACTCCAGGAATTTAATGGTCAGCTAAAGAGAATCCTTGACACTTGATAACATATGGTAGAGTATCCAAATCAAGCACCACATCAGCTCATCAATCCATTCCAAATGGCTTACATGGTTAAAACAACTCTCCAATTTTTCCACCTCACCAACACACATCTCATCCTCAAAATTTTGAATATCGGCGCCTAAATTTTAACATGATAATTTCCCACCTGATCATCGTTGATGCCACCTTAAAGAAAGTTTTTTGGTTCGATAAGAATCATTAGTATGGGTTATTTAAATTTTGTTGATGAAATTAATAGGGATAGAGTCCTTTTAGGTTACAAACTCTTTTCAACAGAATTATCTCTAATTTCTCTCAATGTAATGAATTTATTTTAACATTAGAACTCTACATCAGTTTCGAGAGTCTGGCCTAGGTGGTAGACCTATGTAAATGGTTTTTTGCTCTATAAATATGGAATTTTTAGAGTTCGAGAAGATGGATGGATGATGTGAGGACACCCACTTTTGTAACCTTTTTTTTTAGCTAATATACGTTTGCAGCAGAGTGTCTTTTTCAGCTGAGATTATGTTTTGGCTCATATGTTACATCTTCATGTCTTATGTATTGTTATCAGTTTCATAGCAATTTTATTACTTGAAATTCATGTTAAATGATCCAACTTCCTTGATTTGTTGTGTTTTACTATAAAATTTTATTTCATACCTTATTAAATCTCAAATTTTCCTCAACTTCCATGAAAGCAGTTTTTTTGTAATTTCTTTTCCATATTTGACTCCATCCCCAATGGTGGCTTTCATCACATTCGTTCACCTGCATAATCTCATGAAAAATACAAAATTATTCTTCTGAAGTTCTCAATTTTATACTGATAATCTTATAGGAATTTTGAGAGAGCCCTCTCAGACTGGAAGGGCTAACTTCTAATTAAAAGTTAGTTTGAAATAGTTACACAGAATTGACTGTTGAGCAACCCAATTAGTCCCAGTTTGGTGATAACATTTTGGTGTGTCTGTCGGGAGAGCTCAAAGCTGCATTTCCCCAGAAAATTTTGTTTAAATCAAAGCAACTGAACTCTTGAAGGTAGCAGGCGATCAAAAATATTCAAGGCTGTACTTCTACCTTGGCGACTCCATTCTTAAAGAATTTAGAATTTCAAAGATTTATGGTGACTCCACTGCTTGAGGAGAAGTAACTTGATGAAGTTCAAAGATGAGTTCTACTACAAGAATAAATCCTAGGTATGCTCCTATGAATCGGTCACACATCTATGGTTTTCCAAATCGTATGCCTCGTGTTGATGGGTCAACCCATCTTCTCATTTTCAAAAATGAAAAGAAAGATGATGTTGTTATGGATTTGGTTAAATTCCACATACATGTTTGTAGACTGAGGGTTGAGTTTCCTGAATATTGTCTCATGAAGATTTTTATGGTTACCCTAGAAGACAAAGCTAGAGTATGGTATGAAGGGTTGAAATCAGGAAGCTTGTGTTCTCTTACAGATTTCCATAGAATATTTTTTGAACATTATAGGAATTCTCATCCTTTATCATCACTTTTTCAAGACTGTTGCAATCTTTGGAAAGGTTTCATTCAATGTATTAAAAACATTAATGATGATGTAGAATGCATGGATGATGAGGAGATATTAGAGGCACTTTATGAATTTTCTTCGCAAGCTAGATGTTATAATGATCAAGAAATTTTCCAACAAGAAGATGTCTCTTCTTCACTTGAAGATAAAATAGATAAGAAATTTTCCAGCCAAGTTATATCCCATGAAATTTGTGAAAATTCAGCAGCTTTGCCCATATTTAGATGATAAAGATGAACATAAATATGGTCAGTTACAAGGATCTTCACTTTGTTCATTTTCTGAACCTTTGAATGTTGAGGAATATGAAAATGGGTGGAAGAAAAGAAAATCTTATGTGAAATATGTTTCTTTTCATCATAAGGAGGAGGTTGATTCCTTGAGTATGCTTAAAGGTTGTCATGAAGAAGCACTAGCAGAAAATAATCAACAACTTTTTGATCTACAAGCTATTGTCCCATAATGTCTTGTTGCAAATTTAAATGATCAAAAATATTTATTTGTTCATAATGCTATGATTTCTCCTATTGAAGATTTTCAAGACATTTTTTTTTAGGATATTTATGACAAACAACAGGAAGAGTATGAATAAAAAATAGATGAAGCATTATCGATGTATTCAAATAAGTATAAACTAGGATATGAGGCTGCGATGGCTAACTATTACAAGTATTATGATCTCAGATTCAAGGTTAGTAGTCCATAGCTCATCCTTCCTGCAAAAAATGAGTTTTCAATTAGCACACGAATTTCATATCAAAATAAAAATGTTGTTCAGAATTTAGAAATCTTAGACAATCAGATGGATATGCTTTTTAAATCATACAAAAGCTACCTTTAGAAATTCCTATAGCACATGTTGAGGCAGTTCCTTTTGAAAGTGTCCAAGAATATTCTAGGTATTTCTTCGTAAATGAAAACAATGATCAACACATTGTTTATTTTTTATTTGAAAATGGTCACAAGAGCTATAATGAATAATTTGAACAAGGAACAACATCAAAAGATCATACTTACTCTTATCTTCTTGCTGATCAACACGAACTATTTTTGTATGCTCTTAAGGATCCTTTCGCAGCTCTGCTGGAATCTTCAATGGAAATGAGTTTCGTAATGATCATAATTTATGTAAATAATTTCATATGGTGGAACAAGTTATCATATCTCAAGAATGACTTTGTGATTAGATAAGTGGAATGCCCATTTCAATCTTGTACTGAATTTCTTGATTGGCTTCATTGGAAGTGTGAAATCACTTGATTTGGCTTTTATACTAAGCAAGTAGAGTAGGATCATTGGTATATAAATAAGCTTGAGGATCAAGCATTTTTTCAGTTTCAGTTTTAAATTTCAGCATGTGTACTTTCATTTTTTTAGCAGCTATTGGTTTTTCAGTGCAGAGGTTACAGGTTAGAGCAGGTTTCATGTTTCATTTTTCCATGCACTAGAACTACGGATCTGAGGTTATTTTCTGCTTTGTAGGGGGGAAATCATCCCAATTTGGAGCCATTATTATCACATACCCTTGGGGCTAATCTCCAAGTCAAGGGCTAATATTTGAGAGCCAAGCACCAACTCAGAGTTCACAAGGGGGACTAGGGCATTGCTCACATCAAAATAATTTTATCCTATGTTTGGGCTATAATGTTCTTTATACAATGTTTCCGCATATGTATAAAGGTTCGAATGCAACAAAAGGCATTTGTCGTATATGGTTAAGCCCCGCTCTCCATCCAATCGCCCGATCACTAAGCTACAAAATCGATGACCTACAGCCTTTTTCGCACCCCCTATCCATTTGAACTTTACCAATAGTAGGTGGGGGGGGGGGTCTGAAAAGGTGGTTTCATTCCTGCCAGACCCACCTAACGTGTCAATCCCATGGTGCTTTGCACCCCGCTCCCCCCCCACAAACCTCTTACCACTCCTACCACCAGCAGAAATCTGCCAAACCAACTCATTTACCACTCTCCTTCCCGCGTGTACCTCCATCCACTCCTCTACTACCACATATCTCCTCTCGCCTGATGCAACTCCGACTTACCATTCCATTCCCCACACGGTCCCCTCCACTCTTATCCCAACGTGTGGCAAAAACCAAATTTTATCCACATGTGATTTAAATTTCAATGACAGTCTCTCAAGAAGTTCAACAAAAAATTCCAGTAGCAGGTGATGATATCGCAAAAGGTTTTAGAACCTAGCCATATTAAAGGGAAAAGGATGAGTCTTCAAAAGCATGAGGAAGGTATTTCAATCAGAGACAACTTAATAACATCAATCATCCAGAAGAAACCTCTAGGCATTTAATGGTCAGTTAAAGAGAATCCATGACACTTGGTAACACATGGCAGAGTATCCAAAGAAAGCACCACACCAGCTTAACGATCCATTCCAAATGGCTGACATGGTTAAAACAACACACCTATTTTTCCACCTCACCAACACATAGCTCATCCTCAAAATTATGAATATCAGAGCCTAAATTTTAACATGGAAGTTTTCCACCCCATCATGGTTGAATCCACCTTAGACAAAATATTTGGTTCAATAAGCATCATTAGTATGGGTTATTTAAATTTTGTTGATGAAATTAATAGTGATAGAGTCCTTTTAGGTTACAAAATCTTTCCAATAGAATTATCTCTAGTTTCTCTCAATGTAATGAATTTCTTTTGGGATTAAAACTCTACATCAGTTTCGAGAGTCTGGCCCAAGTGGTAGAACTATGTAAAAAAAATTTCAATCTATAAGTAGGGAATTTTTAAGAGTTAGAGAATATGGATGGATGATGTGAGGAGACCCACTTTTGTAACCTTTTTTTTTATCTAATATACATTTGCAACAGATTGTATTTTTCACCTGAGATTCTGTTTTGGCTCATATGTTACATCTTCATGTCTTATGTATTGTTATCAGTTTCATAGCAATTTGATTAATTGGAATTCATGTTAGATGCTCCAACTTCCTTCATTTTTTGTGTTTTACTGTACAATTTTATTTCATATCGCATTAAATCCAAATTTACCTCAACTTCCATGAAAGAAATTTGTTTGTAATTTATTTTCCATAGTTGACTCCATGCCCAATGGTGGCTTTCATCACATTCTTTCACCTTCATAATCTCATGAAAAATACAAAATTAGTCTTCTGAAGTTTTTAGTTTTATACTGAGAATATTACAGGAATTTTGAGAGAGCCCTCTCAGACTGGAACGGCTAACTTCCAGTTAAAATTTGGATTGAAATAGTTACATTGAATTGACTGTTGAGCAGCCCAATTAGCCCCAGTTTGGTGATAACACTATCTAGGATTTGAATGTTTCTTTCAAAGGTATAACACACCCTACTACAACATATAGAAAAATCTAGAAACAAAAATATATTTAAAAAATTTTAGGATTCAAGATGACAAAATATTAGTTCTATCATATAGATATTCCTAAAAATAAGTCAAAAGAAAAGAGAAATATCTAATAATGTTTAGAGGTCATATATATTAGACTTCCCACTAGGATTTTATACAAATCCTAGATTTCATACAATAGAATCAATCAAAATCAATCACAACTTAGTCATTAATATGACCAGCTTCCACTAGATTTAGTTGCAAACCCTAGATTTTCAATGAACTATGAAATCCAATCAAAACTCATATTTACACAAATCTCAAATCATCACATTGTCATTATTCATCAAATATTTTCAATTCCACTAAGGTTCAACTTCAAAACCCTAGAATTTCATTCTCACAAACCCAAAAATCATTATATCTCATATTGTTATATCACACATACTAGAGAATTTACCTATTGCCAGGTTTTAGCTGCAAAACCCTAGATTTTCCAAATATCATCATCCTAGAATCTCAAACAAAGATTTATATTAAATAATGAACTTACAACCATCAATAAATAGGTCAACACATATATCTAGTAATTCATCACCAAACAAAATAATATCATATGTCTGATAACATTAATACATTAGACATACACTGACCTAAACCAAGTTAAGGTTTCAACCAAAAAGGACATATCTTCATATTAAGCAAAGGAATTTCATATCATAGTCAAACCCAAATTCACAACATATCAATAAAAAATTTGATTAGACTAGGGTTTGATCAAATAAACACGCACATACCAAGGAAATCACTTATAAGACATTATAAGAGTCTTTCCTACACATTCCACCAAACCCTAATGAGCTAGAGTTTCAATATAGGAACATATAAAACCCAAAAATTATTAATGTTTCAAAGGTGATTTTGGACCTTATCATTCAACACTAACAAGTTAGATTTTCCTTATCATACCAAAATAATAAACAAGACATCATCAATAAAACTTCAAATAACATTTCACAATATCCTTAAGCAGTTTAGGGTTTCATGCATTGACATTAGCATGCCCTTCGATTAGGTTTTTATGGGGTGGGTAGATTTATCAAGTGATGAATCACCTAGAACAAGAATCATTATGATTCAATATAGTTATACATAACAATGTTAGTAATATAATATAAAATGAATTAACATTTATCATAAAGAAGAAATTGTATTAAAGCATACCTTTGTTTCTTGACAACACTTGTATTGAGAGGTCCTCCTTCATACTTCCTGAGAATATAGCAAATTTTTTCCTAACCAGGGCAATAGAGGGAAAAAGGTGACTAGTATTAATATAATAAAAACTCAAATAAGTATATGAAACCAAGACTGAGAGGGAATGAGATATTTATATTGAGGAGTTGTTGAGGGCTCCCTCCAAAGTTTGAGGGATACATATAACTTATAAAAATATAAAATAATATATCTAAGGCTACAGAAAAATGAATTAGTAGTGTAAGTCCCTAATGTCAAATTCTTTGGGCTTGACTTTCTTTGGGTCTCCTTCTTCAAAAATGTTGGCTTGATCTCTTTCTCTCTTCTTGTTTCTCGTATTTTTAAGACAATCACTCGTATAGTGAACCTTATTATGGCATTGATACAATTCTACCTTAGACATGTCAAATTGCTTCCTTGTTCCTTTCGATTACTTTCCTTTATGTTGAGCAATGTAGGTATTTGATACTCCTTGAGAATTGGTCGCTAATGAGATCCTTAGTTCCACTTAACTACAGGCAATCCATAGTTCTTAAAAGGTGGGAGATTCCTTCCAACTTTTAATTCCTCCATCAAATTCACCCCAAGTAGGTGGAAATCCTAATAGGGTAGTGATCACGAGTTCTTTATTTGGAACAATTTCATCAATGGCCAAAAGCACATCCCTGGTTCTTGCTATCTTTGTTAGTATGATTCTTTCGTCGTAAAAGATCACTTTAGCTACGCATAACAAATAGCCCTAACATCGATTATGGCTGCAAAAAATCTTTAAGTTTGCTACACAAATTCAGATCTAAGCACAAAAGACATTAAGCAGATAAAATATAACATGGCTCCATAAATCCAATGGACAAGACAAGAAGAATGTATTTAAAAGAATTTTGTATTATATTAAAGAATGGGGCACCTAAGAGGAAAACAAGAAAGGTGTCTTCCGGTTCTCCTCAGGGGATGGGTTCTTAAAAGTCCTCAATGTTTCAGATCTAACATTTCTCTCTCTTATGGGTGTAGAAAAACAAACATGGAACTCAATGGGAGTTCACAAAGAAAAATGGAAAATGGTGACCAAGAGTAGATCCAGAGTGATCTAATGCAATGAAGGTGACTAATGAATGGGGAAAACCCCCCTATTTATAACAAAATATTGGGGCGGTCTAGAACTCGGTGCATGAATAAAATATTGTTAATCGAATTCTAGAAGCACCTTTTAGGAATATTTTATTATATTTGTTGGAGGGAAAAGGATTCTTGACTTGGGTCAATTCCTTTATTTATAAATAATAAATAAATAAATGATTTATTTATCATTTTATGGGAATGATGGGAATATAATTAAATAAATAATGGTTTATTTAATTATTTATGGATGATTTAGTCAAATTTAACTAAGAATATTATTTAAATAATGATTTAAATAACTTGTTCTTATGAAATAATTAAATAAATAAGGATTTATTTAATTAATTTCCTTGTTTTGGGTTAAATATGACCAAATGAGTTATTTTATATGGTGAAAGAAATTTTACTTAGGGTAAAATTGGTCTTACATGGTGTACTTGGGTTCATCTAATAATAACAGGTTAGATGACCAAAAAAATGGTGTAACAATCTTCACAAAGAAGGAGGCAATTGTGTCTTCTTTAGTCATTTGTAGTCCTTAGTTCATTTTTCAAAGTTGCTACTTGACCAATGTTATTAATAATGAATAACTTCGACAAGGCTTCATACATTTCCTGAGCATGGTCGATGTTGGCTATGAATGGGACAATATTTTCCTTTATTCTTTCTACCATTAAAGTCATGGCCACCAATTCTAGTTCAATGTATTTCACTTTGTTACCATCACTGGAATCCTCTGTAGGCTTCTTTACTTTTCCTTTGACCAGGTCCGATACCTTATTCTTTTCAAGTATGAGGTCAATTCTCTTCTTCTGGGACCTGTAGTTTGAGGCTACTTCAAGTTTTTTTTCTCCCTTGATTGTGTTAGACATATTCCTATAGTGTAGTATATTCCTTCCCTGAGACGATCCTTTGAATGGTTCGTTGATCAAGTGTTGAAGACTGCCTTTTTCTTCCTTCTTCACCAAAGCTTTGATACCATGTTAGAAAATCATAAAGGTAGAAATATTTTATTATTCTAATAATTACTTGTGATGTTTATTTTTATTACGATTATTTATATCTGCTTTCATTTAGTTCATCAAACAATTACCAAAGTAGCATCACATAAAACAATAGATGTCGGATGTAGCCACTATGCCAAGGTAAAACTCCCTCAAGGGAAAAAAACAGTTAAGATAATTCTTCCTTTCAATAGTATTCTTTGATAGTCTTCACCCTAGACATATACCAGACCTTTCCTCCACACCAATTCAGCCTCCCAGATCTTCGACCCCTTTCCAGCAACTTCAACTAGGCAATAACTTCCAACAGCATATGACTTCCACCAACAACTGTAACTTGGAAGACCTAGATCTCCCAATCTAGGGCACAAAACAGAGAGAGATAGGTACCAAAATTTCATTTTTCTTCCTCCTTATACTTCCCCAAACTCGCACTTCTTACAACTTCCCGACAACAGACTTCAAACTTTTCCCAGCTACAAGAGATATCATACTTTCTATGAGAGAGAGTTCTCCAAATGAATTTGATTTCCTTCCATTTATAGGCTCCAGGTGAGGTTGAATAGGTGTCTCTTAGGCTGAAATTATCCCTATGAATATTTCTGAATCTTCTAAACAGAATTCCTATTGTAGAAAATCTGATTTACTTCTCCTACTTATTTATTTAGCTTTACAAGTTATTTTCTAAATTATTCATAAAAACATTGAATCAAATACATTACAGCCTATGAAATTATGTAGATCAAGTACTGAAGAGTAATAAATCATGCATACTATTAGTGTCAGCCTTTGCAGCCTTCCTCCAGTGATCAAACATGCTCTTACAAAGTGATTTTAAGGTGTCAAGGTCAAATTTTGTCATTTCAATGAGTCTTCAAGCAAAATTTGGTCACTAGGCATTAGGTCTAGGGTTTGTTTTCACTCTTTTCAAATTTGTCCAAATGTCATTCCATGTCACCATTCAGCTGAGTGTACCATCATTCAAATGGTTTTCATCATCATGTCAAATTCCATTGGGTCATTTTACAGCTTGTTCATGCTTCAGTTGTGCCTAGGTAAGGTCCATTTCCATCTCCTAGGGTTTTGGAGGTAATTTCTCTTGGATGGTCAAATCATCGGAAGAGCAAGAATCTGATATGTTCACACACATTCCCTATCTTTAATACTCTTGTTATAAAAACTTCCCATTGCGATATCCCCCAAATTCCTCATTTGCTAAACCTAGTTTCTTGCAGCTTAGCAATTTCTAGAGAAACTAGGCTTTGTGTTTTGCCACTGAGACACCCCCTCACTCATCTCTGTGATTCCACTACCCCCTTCCCTAACATCCCTCCCTACTTCCAAAAATTTCCCCAAAAATTTAGAAGCCCCCTATCCCCTTCATTTCGCTTCATTTCGACAAAATTCCTTGTTTCACACATCGGGGTAAGTTTCACTCAAAATATGTTTCAGAGTAATCAAAGATGAAATTTGGAAAACTGAGAGAGGTTTTTGTCCAAAACATGCCAAGGAAGAAAAAATCCTTCACTTTTTACACAGGTATAATGGTTTTGGAGAAATGTCAAAAATACCATTGCCTCAGGAGAATTGAATGCACCTCTGAAGTGACCTTGGGAAAATCAAGATTTCTCCTAGCATGGTTGGCCAAATTACTTGCTTGATGAGTCAAAGGATAACTAGACACAAAGATATTTCCAATTAGCTATCATGAGCTCAATTGGGAGTTGAGGAAGACCTTCAAAAGTTGACTGCAACAGCGCTCTGCCTTAAGGCAGCCTCATTCTGCTCATTTTGACTAGTGTTGGGAGATTTGATTTTTTACAGGGTAAATTAAATCCAAATTGCATAATTCTACTTCTGTTGGAAAGTAGACTCCAAGAGCTTTCCAACGAGCTATCACACGCCCAATTTGGACACCGGGAAGGCCTCCAAAAGCTTCCTACAAAATGCACTATGTGATAAAGTGCGTGCGACCCACTTGAAGTGGTTGCGACCCACTTGAGGTTGCGACCCACTTGTTAGTTTCGACGAGTGTAAAATTGCAGTTTCGCGACCCATGACGATTTGCGACCCGCCAGAATGGTTTAGGCCCACTTCATCAAAGGAACCCCGAAGAAAATTCATTTTGCGCCAGATCCGATTCTAATCGACTCCATTCTGTGGGTTTTGGCTCATTACATTGGATTTTTAGCATGATTATGATATTGTTGATGTTGGGAAAGAGCTGCATGTTGGGAGAAGAATCTATAAACCCTATATTCATTTCAAAATTCGCTCCATAGGGTTTGAGAAGTGATGTTGGTCATTTGAAATTGGTGTCAAAACCTGCATTTATCAAAACACTCTTATGCCATTTTTATGTATGCTTTTATTACTGCTGTCATGATATCATTTCCCTCACTGCTGAGATCGCTGTTATTATACCACAGTCCCATTTTTATGCCATTGTTTCACATCCTTCATTTCCTTTGTTCCCATGTGGTAAAACCCTAAATCTATCACCTGTTATCCCTTCCCTCCATTGAAAAAATTTTGATGGCCACAATATTAAAATATTATGCCTTAGATTTCATTTACATTTTGTCATTTCACCTATTCCCATTCCCAAAAATCCTCACTATCACTATTTTCCCAGATCACTTGCAAATTGACCATATCCCTAAACCCCTCAAACAGTGGTTGTCCCCACACTTGACAGTACTATATCACTGTGGCTTTTCCCATAGCACTGTATTACATATGTGACATTCATTGGGTTTTGAACATACATTAAAATCTTGCTTTCACTGCATCTATATCAGTATCCATATTGCAGATAACTTGTTTTCAAAGCCATGTCAGAGACGGATTCAGGATATGAGCAGGACCGTGACTCAACCGTTGAGGTTGATGTACTGAGATGGAGCATAGCAGTGCGCCAGTAGTGGTAACATATCAGAGAGGCCACAGAGCTTTGTTTGCAGCATCACGACGAGTACTATCTCCACATGGAGTGGAAGGGGTCTCGTTGACTTCATCAGCAGCGCGAGTACTATCTCCACATGGCGTGGAAGGGGTCTCGCCTTCTTCATCAGCGTAGGTACATTCACAGGATCATGATGGAGACAAGAAGACGCCGCTACCGTACTAGGGGGCATTCGCCAGGCTTGCGCGTATGCCCATAGCGAGAATGAAGATTCTGAAGAGGAGGTTGAGCGAAGCACTAAAACGGCGGAAAAGGCCTAATCCACTTCGGATTTTGGCCAAGGCTTTGTTGACTGGGCAAGATACATGATGGAGGATCTTCGCTCCGAATTTGAGCAAATTCGGAGAAAATTTTGTCATTTTGAAATTTTTTTAGTCTAAAAACAGGTTTTTCAGTTAAGTGGGTCTCGCACTCATTTGCTCACTTTTTTTTGGGACACTTGCTGAAGGAAATCTTTGCATTTTTGGATTTGTCTTGATGATTCATGCATCCTCAGGCATTGCCAGAGCATTTCATCAGATTCTGGATGGTCAAAAAGCTAAAAAACACCATAAAAACCACCTTGCTGCCACCTTTTGCACCAGCAGGAAGTACTTCTAGGAGAAAGAAGTTTTGGAGATCAAATGAGCTCAAAATTGGGAAATTCCACTTGGGTTGGATAGCCAACATCCAGGGCTTTCCAACGAGCTATCATGAGCTCAATTTGGATGCCGGGAAGTACTTCAAAATCAGGCTGAAAGTCATGCGACCCACTTAAATTTTTGGCTGAATTTTCAACTTCCAGCTCAGATTTTCGGCCAGTTTGGACCAGTTTTGCTTGGGGATGAAATTTTTGAGTTATTATGATGTAAATTTATGTTTGGCATGTAACTTTGGTTCATTTTTACCTATTCTAGAAGATTCACTCTTAAAAAAGTGAAAATCATGTAAATGAATCAGTTTCCACTCTTTTAGAGGCAAGTTGTTTAGATGCCTAGATTGTAGTTCCATGATTAGAATTTGTTGAAACTGATCCCTGAAGGAGGAATTCGACCCCTAGAGGTGTGGGAAGGGGTTAGGATGGTCTATATGATGTAATTTCTCAATCATTTTCAGAGGTTGGAGAGGTTGGACTCTTGGAAGACTTTTGGCACCATTGTACATATTTTTTCATATTTTGGCTAAGGAAAGATCAGAGGTTTTGCGGCACTTGTTGGGATCCTTGTGGTGTTTTGTTCTTGATGGTGTTTTCTCTCTGTTTACTGTAAGTTCTTCATGTTTAATGTATGCCATTCCTTTCATATGCTTCTGAACTAAATTGAATGAGTAGATGAGGTTGAATCCATTGGTCACAGTGCTCTGCCTTTGAATTTAGTTAGTTCTATATGTTTTCGACTGTTTGAAGAGAATCCAAGTTCTTCTTTTCCCTCTTCAGCTCCTCGTCGGTCTGATCTGTCCGTATATCCAATCAAAAGCATCAAGAAAATCACCTACCTCGCCCCAACTCGAAATCTGCAAAGGTCTGACCTTATCCCCGGACCCAAAATTTGTTTTCCCATTTCTCCAGCGAAAACCCAAAAAATCAAAATCAAACATACCTATCTCTTTACTAGCCTAAAATCAGTTCTCATTGTAAGTCATCTCACACCCTATTGTTCATTTTATCGAGATTGATGGAGAGAGCCCTCTCCTGTCCTCGTAGGGCTAGCTACGAGGCTGAGCGTGGTTTGATGTGGCCTTGAGTTTTACCTCATTTCAGCCTGAGGTAGATTTGAGCGCTAACACATACAAAGGATACACAATTTTTTCAAACAAATGTCCCCCGAAAAACCCAATGCGGGAAAACCAGTTGAGAAACTCTTGAGGGTTTTTATTATTATGCATATTTCTAAATACAAACTAGGGTGCCAATGTGTCTCACCCAAAAGAGAATTTCATTAGCAGAAATAACTCTATTTGAAGAAAAATATTATGTCTCATCCAACATCAGAATGAAGAACCCCACAGGTTCCTACACAATCCCCAACAAGCTCTGCATTGTGACTGTGTAACCCTTCCTAGTGGTTGCGTCACCCCTATGCTATATGGTGAATTTGAGCCTGATTTGCCCCATAGAAACCCCAGCACTGCAGCCTCTAGCTATGTGTCAACTCCTCTTGGACTGTTTCAGCCCTGTGGGCCTGCGTCAGCCTCTGCGTCAGGTCTGCATGAGCCCAACTGGGCCTGCATCACCCTCTGAATGGTTGCATTGTCTATCATGGGTAGATAATCCTCTCTACAAATATATTCTCGGCCTTGGATTCAAAATCTCACTGCCGAACTGCCCCTCATTACATAGCAAGCTCACTTTGAAATTCTTAGCAAACTGCGCTCCAGAATTTCGACTTAGCTCAAGTGAAACCACCATTTGTGTCTTCTCCAACTAACCCTCAAGCCTTCCTTTATACTTTTCCTGTTGATGAATCAACTACCGTGATCTAATCTCTAATTGATGACTAATATTAGAAAATACTTGATCCTCGTCACTTAGAACATTCTCACCCAAATGTTTAAATTAATTCACTTTAATTATTTTATTTCCCTAAGTTAGACTTGGGGTCTCCATTAAAATAATTAATTATTTGAATAACTTAAGTTCCATGTGGAATTTCTCCAAACAATTTCTGGGTCTTGGATATCTCATGTGTTCTAGCCCCTCCACAATTATTCGAAGCTAGAGCGCATCCGATGCTATCCAAAAAACAACACTCCCTCTTAGCGAGGATTGTGCTCTAACAACACTTCAACTAGAAGCATCACCCTAATCCACGACATCAATCCTCTGCGTTGTTGATGCTTGGTTGTAGCCCTTCATCCACTACGATGTTGCTATTTCTACTCTTGTCCATTTCACTACCATTGAAACTGCCTCATTTTTATTGGAGCTCCCTCTCAGAGGCTACATCATGTTGCCCATAGCACTGCCACTACTAACTGTTGCACTGCAACTCAATTGCTAAGAAGTAAGAAACTGAAAACATCACCCAAAAATCCTGACATTCAAGTCAGTCTGGGTGCACCTTGATATTGAAGCACCCTCAACTGCTAATATACATTAACCCTCTAAATCTATATGTTGTTGCTGCTATGCACTAATATGTAAGCATTGCCTCTATGATGTTGAAATCCATCAACCTATGCATTGTTGCTACCTATGCTTTGTGCTGCTCAAGACTTCAACATCCTAGCTCATCCAATGCTTCTCCATAATCCCTCACGCCAACTGACTCTAGCCATCCTGCTACTATCATTAAGGGCTCCTGTAGCTCGTATGTGATCCAAGATTTTGGGCACATCAAGGATCCTACCCACTACTCTCACTACAGTTCGAAATAACTACAGTTCAACGTCGCCCCACCTCTTCTCCCAAGGCACATGAGAACTCATCGCTACATCGTCATCATTTCCATCATTGTCCTTAGCTGCAACAACCTTTGAATTAGACTTCTCTTCACCCTTCTTCTTCTGAGGGCAGTGTGTGGCGAAATTTCCTAGTTCACCACACCTGAAGCAACTGTCCTTTGAAAGATATTTCTTCTTCTTCTTCTTTTGTTTCCCATGCTATCCGTTAGATGAAAGAGTCACATCTTCCTCCTCCTCCTTCTTGATCTGGATCCCTCTGATGCTCATGCCCGCCTTGGTTATCCTCCTGATCTCTTCTTCTCAAAGAGATGCCCACATGTTTTCCTAACTTGGAAGTGTTTCTCTTTCCAAAATGCCTTGGAAAAAATTATCCCACTCATCGAAAACAATATTCAGAGAAGTCCTCACTATAAGACCTTTATCATGTGTGGCCCCCACGACAACCAACTGATCATGGATCACCTTCAATATGATAAGAAAGGGGTGGATCTCTTCTCCCTACAACATTTGGAATAATCAGAGCTGATTCTCAAGAAGCATCCTCCTCTGAACATAAGTCCCATGATACAATGTGATCAAAGAATTCCACATGCCATGTGTTGTTGCATTCTCAGCAATGTGTGGGACCACATGATTCTTGACCCCATCCATGATCAAGCACTTAGCTTTTTCTTGCGCTTCTTCATACTTATTGATTTAATCATCGTCCAAAGGAAAAGAAATTTTTCTCTCGGTGAGATGCTTGATATGATGCTCGTCTAGTACTAACAATATTATGGCCTTTCAAATGACAAATTTGGATGCTCCATCTAACCTATCGTGATCCCTTAGTCCATGTGTGGCCATATTTTCTCAACTGAAGATGTCAAACTAGTTCAATTCTCCTTCTTTTTTTATGCCCCAGCAAACTCATATCTGAGTTTCTTGGCACTAGAAACTCTCTAAGGAACCTGCTCCCTTTGAAAAACGATTTCCCTCCCAGAAATCCTCCACCAACTAATGTCAAATAAACCCTCTCTGATCACTCGTTACTACTGATAAGCACTGGATCGAGACTTCTTGGTGAGAATTATTATGATTAACTTCTTCCCCTTACTTTTCCATGCCCTCCTAGACATAGTTCTGCACCAACAAAAACAATGCCCCACCCCCAACTACTAAAGAAAAAATGATTTTCACTTCCAGCCACGACAACAAGAGTCTCAAAATTTTTGCGTTGGCCCAGCAAAAAATAAGATGCCTATGTGCAACTACAACTTCACCTCTCATGGATAACACCGGATCTATGTGAGCTCCACAGGTTACTATGTCACCTTCCTTGCCTCTCTTTGGATCGGTGTTGTCACTCGGGATAACTACCTTCCTGCAAAAAAATTTCTTCGGTATTCTATTCACGGCTTTAGCTCTTCCTGATTTGCAAATGCTCTAATACCATGTGAAAATTTCTGAGTATTCTAAATAGAAATCCTACTACATAAAATATGATTTACTTCTCATACTTGTTTATTTAATTTTACAAGTTGTTTTCTGAATTTTTCATGAAAACATCGAAGTAAATACACTACAGCCTACACAATTATACAGATCAAGTACTGAAGAATAAGCAATCATGCAGACAAAGGACCTCTATTATCTTCTGAAACTGAGCCTGATCTGCCCCACAGAAATCCCAGCGTTGCAGCCTCTAGATCTATGTCACCTCTTCTTGGATTGTGTCACCCCTCTGGGCCTGCGTCAGCTCTATGTGAGCCCAGCTGGGCCTATGTCACCCTATCAAGGGCTGCGTTGTCTCTCCTAGGTAGATCTACCTCTCTGCAATTTTATTCTCGGCATTAGATTCTAAATCCTGCTGTCGAAATTACCCTCACTCCACTGCAATCTCACTCTGAAATAATCAACAAATTGCGCCCCAAAATTTCGAATTGGCTCAAGTGTTGCCATTCTGTGTGTCTTCTCCAACTGACCCTCAAGCCTTCCTTTATACTTTTGATGTTGATGAATCAAGGATCGTGATCAAATCTCTAATCGATGGCTAACATTAGAAAATACTTGATCATCATCACTTAGAACATTCTCACCCACATGTTTAAATTAATTCACTTTAATTATTTAATTTCCCTAATTTAGACTTGGGTCTCCATTAAAATAATTAATTATTTGAATAACTTAAGCTCCGGATGGAATTTCTTTAAAAAAATTCCATTTCTTAGAGATTTCATGTGTTCTAGCCCCTCCATAAAGTTTTTGAGCTAGATCAAATCAGATGCTGCCCAAAAATTAACAATCCCCTTTAGGCCGACTTGGTGTGGAGGTCACATAATTCATATTTTACTCAATATTAAACCATTTTACATGATTCAAAAGCCCAACAAGGGTGTATTTAAATGTACAATGACTCTATTAACTCAAAATAAATATTAGAATTCCTCAATGAAAACTTTTATCTAAAACATGGTGACCCAAGCATGAAACCCATGCTTTAATAAGTCACAATAATTGTTATTCTCCACAGTGTCCCAATGTTGAAAATGGAAACTGAAGGAGGTAACCTCGAACCACTTAGGATTTGGTAGCTAGCCCTACCATATCAGAGAGGTCTATCTTTGTGATATTATTGTCAACAAGGTGACTGAAGAGGGTAAAATAAATTAGGCTGGGTATTGAGCTCTAGGGTTTTTAAATTTAGGGTTTAGCTGGATCAGGAGGAGAGGTTAAGGAAACTAGGTCATATCTAAAATATTTCAGTTGCAGGGATACAAAGGGGCATGGTAGGTATGTTCGGTGACACTTTGAGGTTGTCAATTCTAGTGTAGGGTGGAAATGTATTGGTTCAAAATGAGCATGGAAAGCACGAGTTCATTTATCAGAAGATGAATAACAAAAACATTAAATCCCTACCAAAGTAAAGCATAACTTGAGAATTATGTTTAAAAAATTATATGAAGGTCACTGAAAGAAAATATATGGAAAGAAGAATAAATAATCATTCATAAAAGTGATTTAAAAAAGGAAATCATTGTCACAAAATCATACCACATGAATCCCTATATAATAGCTGCAACTAGCCTTGTATTTCTGCAAAAATAAATTGTATATAAAGCTCCAAGCCTTCTACTCTCTGATGTCCAACCTTGAATCTGACTGAAAAAAAACTAAATATAGACCAAAAAATATCTTCCCCCCTCCTAGGGATTGAATTTTCCATGATAGGAGAAGTTTACACAAATTTATCTAACCAAACCTAAGAATGGGGAGGTTAGAACAAAATCTTCTTTTAACCTTTCATTGACCTTTCTATCATTAATGACCTTCATAATTACATAAAATTTACATTAACAAGATAAATTACATTCATTTACATTATTTAAACTCAAAAAATACAAATAAATCATTAGGATTTGACTTTGACTGATAAAACTCGAAATTTTTACCTCTAGGGAAAAGCACAACAAATTCTAAAAGCGCAGCGCCATCTGGGAAAAGCACATCGCCAACTTGGAGGGGATTTTTGAGTGACTTCCAGTGCTCAAAGTTCTTCTCTGAAGGTATAATTGGAAAGGTTAGGATGTCTAGTTGTCCATAGAGTTTTTAAGTAAGAAAAATGGCCTCTCTAAAGCTGAGAAATCTGGATTCTCATGAGGTTTCTCTAAAAGTGCAACACCAAGGTGAAAACAATGGCAGAAAGTGAGTTTTTAGTATGTTTTTGTCCTTTTCCTTCCTAATAGAAGGTTGACATGGCACACAAACTATATGGATGATATCTGAAGGTCACAAGCTATCGAGGAATATATATTTTTTGTGATTTGGAGCCCTCAGGGAAAAGCACAATGCTAAGGCACTGCACTTTTGGTAGTGAGGAATTTCCAAAACTTGCCAAAATGACCAAAAATTTCCAAAACATAGGGCTCCAAGGTGGAGCAATATCTCTCTAACCATAATTTTTTTTGGAAAATTGAGAGGTTTTTTTTATTATTTTGTACGTTATCAACAAAAAAATCCTCCATTTTTCAAAATTGCTTTTCCATTTGTTCATAATCCAAGTTTGACATTCTTCTCTGAAAATTGCAGAAGTGCAGAAAGCTCTCTGCAGAAGCGCAACGTGGTCTTTGAGAGGGTGTTTGGAGGCCTTCCCAAATGATTTTTGGTCTGAAAGTGGTATGTTTTGAAATTTTATGATGTATTCTACACAATGGAGGCATCAAGCACTACAAACCCTTGCTCCAAACCCTTGAATAACTAATATGAAATCAAGTTGTCCAAAAGTGTAGAAAAACTCCTATAGCAACTGTAATTTTGGTATTTCTCTCAAATCATAACACCTATGCATAAACTAAAGGAGGTTTTTGTTCATTGGTCTATGTTTGACAAAAAATTCTTTCACTTTTGTCAAAATCATATTCCTTACTTCATAAACTACTTTTGAAGTAGAACTATCCCTGTGTGCAATGTAAATGCTAGGCAGCCCACATCTTGGAAAGACTTCTTGAGGAAAGGTGAAGATATGATTTATTGGAATTTGGTGGGATCATACCTAATTATCTTCCCTCATTTATACTACCTCTAATCAATTAATTTTGGTATTGGATCCATTGTGAAACCCTAGGTCACTAGGAAGGTGAATTAGGGTTTAGTTTTAGGAAAATAGGGGATTTGGGGCAGTTTTATGAATGGAGGGTGATGAAGGGATTTGAGAGTGTCTAAATTCTTGGAAAATTTTTTGGGGGTAGTAATAGATGTTAGGAAGTGTAGGGAGGTGAAAATTTTGGAAATGAGTGAGGGGAATGGGTATAGAAATGAAAAACACAATCCTAACCTAGGAAAGTGTAGTGTAAGCTAGGGTTTGTAGGGAAATGAAGGAAATGAGGGAAATAGGTGAGGGGAAGTCTCAAGGAAAGTGTATGGAAAGTGAAGGATGGTTTTTGAACATTGATGTTATGGTTTTTCACAACAAATTAATCAAAAATACTATGAGACCAAAAGCGCAGCAAACTCTAGGAGAGGGTGATTTTCTGAGCTTTCAAGAAGGAATTGAAGAAAAATAAAGGTATATGAGGGAAAAATGAATCAAAGTTACTTTTTTTTATGATATGGAGCCTTTGGTTGATGAAGAAACCCCTAGAAAAGGAACATTTTTCTCCCTTGAGAAAAACGTAGCACTTGGGAGAAAAACGCAACGAGGGAGGAAATTTGGCAATTTTTGGTAAGAAATAATTTTTTCAAAGGGTGTAAATTCTTCTTGCTGATGGAGTGATGTCTTATGAGGGTGGAATGAGTAAATTATTTTCTCCTTTGGTCTTCGTATAGGTTGGAGGATCAATTTTCTCTTAAGTGGTGATGTGGCCCCACCTTGTCTTTTCACAAAATGATATGGATTGCTAGAGAAATGAAACTTCAAACTTTAGTATGCACATTTACATCTTTATAGAGAATAAAATGCACTTTGGGAATAATTTTTTAACACTTTACCTAATTACTACTCCCACAATTATGACCTAGGTGATGTCATGATTCTTTCTATGACATTTTTGATGACTTGACCTCATAATGACACCTAATGGATTTATAAACTGATGATTTGGACCTTTGAATCTTGCAATATGAGTGACCATGAGATGATTACTAAAATGGTGATAGAGACACATTATTGATGACTCGTCACAATGGGTGATGGCATAACCAAGGTGACAATTTCGACCATGGGATGATTGGAGTAGTAACATACCTAGACATACTAACCAATGATCAAATTTTTATTTGAAAACCTTTTGACACTATAAAAATTTGACCTAGGACCCTATCAACAATTTGAAAGAGTATAATTTGATCACTAGTGATTGACAGGACTGGAAGAAACTAAAATTGGCTCCAGTTGGGGATGGAAACTCCTTAGGAGGTGTCAAGAACATCATAGACAAGATAGCCTCATCCATTGGGCATGGAATCAAAAAGAAAAAGAAAAAATTGAAACTGAAATGACTACTAACTGAAATTATTTATTGCAGCAGACCATCGAGATTTGAGGGCTTTAAATCCTGATGATAACCAACCGCCTACTGAAGATATATATACAATCATGTGAAATGATCCCTCCATTGTAACCAATCCAAAAAATGGCTACTTACTAGAATCATGCTCACACTTTCCTTGAGCAGGCAGAAAAAACAAAAGCTAGGCAACTCTAAGTATCCGTCAAAAATACGCTTCTGATCCATAAATACAAGAAAATACATCTTCCATGCTAACTATATAAAATCAGTAAAAGGGTCCTCAATAATTTGAAGTGTTGCCTTGTCTTGAGATCCAGCAAAAGCACAAACACACCCTTCATTTTGATCTGAAAGAAAACTTAGTTGTTTATCCATAGGAAGACATAGGGAAGTATGACTTTCTACTAGCTGAGTGTTGATTGTAAATTCCTCAAGTTTGAGAAACTCTAATTCTATATTTGGAGGAAAATCATCATGTGAAAGAGGCTCTAAAACAACTTTCTCTTTATTGCAACTCTCCTCTTCATAATATTCTTGCAATTTTTTATGTTTATTCTTTTCCAAAATGTCTAGAGATCCTTTCTCATTCATTTGATCAAAAACCGCATCTTGGTCTTTACAAACCTTATCTTGAAATAAACACCCAAAGAAATAAAAATTTGAAAAAACAAGTTGTTGGCTCGAGGGGTCCTGACCCAGGTTCGGAGGTTAAGGTTTTCCAACAAACCCCTATACTACTAACCCTTTCAGCAGTGACCTGCTTGCATAGGCCTAAGTCTCACCCGAAGCAGTATGGGAGGGTGTTGGAACCAGGTTTTCACACCCTGAGAGAGAGAGTAGGTAAGTCAAGTAGATCTTCATTTGCAGCCTATTGAGTTCTCACCAAACAGATCTATTCGCAGGGCTGTTAACAATATAATCGCAATATATGGATCTAATATCGTGCACAAATCTAGTTAATAACTTCACATCTACGTGCGTATCAACAGTGATCAACATACTGTACCATAATGCATCATCAATAGATTAAAGTTATACCATAACATAGATAGATTTGCAGCATAAACAGGTAGCCAACAATATTCGTAACAGATCCAATAGTTCACATCAACATAAATACATTAGATCAAATACCACAGAAGTAATTCAACTATATCCGCATATATTATCATCCAAAAAACAATACAATCCAACATAGCCTGCGCACACAGCCGGTAGGGTCCGCACACAGCGGGACTAAGGATCTCCGCACACACAGCCAGCAGGATTCCTTACCCTAATGACTAAACAGCAGATCTAACAATTTTCACTTAGCATCAGACTTTAATCTTTCCTACCTTAAGACTAAAAAACGTCCATCTATTTATATTGACTTAGCCTATGCTTCCAATGGTCCGCAAACCATGGTTTTCGGACTCTTGTTTTACCCTCAACCCATTACAATGCATTCGGTGCTTTGACCCACCCCAAAACCCCTACATTAGACTAAATAATATCAAAATTATACAAAATTATACAAAATTCGCAGCTTTTTAAGGGACCCTGTCCCAACAGTCCCCCAACACAATCTTGTGACTCGTCCCGAGTCACTGTGATGGTGGGGTCTCCACCTGCACTTGTGGCAGCCTGATCACCTCCACCAGAGGAGGTAGCACAACTTCACTCCGAGCAACAACATTTTTCGCAATATCCACCAACTTCTGTGAAGTCGAGCCTTCTGTTGCAATGCTGACGCTCTCCAAAGTCTGGTTTAGCTATTTGACAGCAATGTCGATATCCTGGGCGAGCTTGAGGGCTTCATTAGCCCAAGGCTTAAGACGGTCACTGAGAGTCTTCTTCTTCTAATGGATGTTTTCGATATCATCCCGAAAGGCATGGTTAGTTCGCAGTCATGCCAATCGTTGAGTAGGAATCAGAGTAGGCATTGTGGCTTCTAGCTACTCAAACGCTTCTTGCTTTTGTCGCAGATCCTGGTTGATTTCACACAGAATTAGGTCGCGCTATACCTAGTCCATAATTGCATGGTTGTATCCAGCAATTGGGCACCCTAAGTAATTTGTCCTGTAATCACATTGTAGTTGTGGTAACCAGTGCAACTCGCGGGGCTCGTACCTCCTGTGGTGTCTCTGGCTACAACTTGGCCTGCAAGACCACGATTTGTTGTTCCCTCTGTGTTTTGACTACCTGGATCTCCGTCCTCGAGGCTTTTAATTTTGTGACTAGCCACTCAATCTTTGCCTGGGGGGTATCCGTGGTCGGTATTTCATCTGTAACATTCGTGCAAAGTCTACTAATTAAATGTTCCAGCTCTGTCTGTTGCACGGTGGAAAGGGTGCATGCAACCTGGGCCTGTGATACTTCAACAACTTTTTCTTCAATCATTTGCTCCACTCCGTTGAGCTGATGGTGTACCTAGCGATCTCGATGCTAGATTTCTTCAAACAGCATAGTGTGGAGCAGCTGCAATGACTCCTGAGGTATTCGGGCTAGATCCAACTGCACTCCTGCCCAAGCATGGACTTGTGTACCCAAGTTAGGAGGACTCATTATAAGGGTTGCATCAGGCAGTAGACAGGGACGACTTTCGGCTGTAACCATGACTGCGCTACTGGTTGCGGGGGTTGACCTTGCCTGGGCCATGCTGTTATGCAAGGTATCTGCCTAGAGCTACAAAGCCCAGATCCCTGCCTGAAGTGTATCAACCACGGCCTTCTGCTGCTCCTCAAGAGCCAGTCATTTTTCCTCTACCACCAAGGTGACTGCATCTGCAATATGCTCCAAATCATCTTCGGTCAGTGTAACTCCTGTACCACGTTCTAGTCAGATGGCTCGTTGTTTCTTGCGCAACACCTGACAAACTCATTTGTCTACTTCATGCGTCGGGGGCAATCAATACCTCATGCATTCAATCCTACTGTCGCTAGATCTAGCTACAAATCCATATGTATTTATGCTTCTACATCCTTTTCAGTGGGTTTTTTCTGCTGCGAATCCTTCTGTGTTGATGCGTTCGTGCCTTTCCCTGTACTCTTATCGGGCTGCGAATATTTCTACGACGCGGCTTCGGCACCCTTCCCCATGCTTTTGCTCAGTTCTCCAGTTTCTTTGGTCGTGGTGGAAGTGATTTTTGTAGCACTTGTGCCTGCGGTACCTATCGTACCAGTTTTAAGCCCAATATTCCACTCCAGAGACCATGTAGCAACTATGCGATAAATATCCTTGTCCACAACCATATATGGGAGCGAGGCCCAGGCTTTATCCTTGAATGCTCTGATTTGGCCATTGTGAATGGTGACATGAAATGCCGCGATGTTCTTGTACTTGTAATACACTGCTGGAGACAAACGCGGTCGGGAATTGATGGTTGCTGCCAAGCTGCTCTGGAAGAGAACCCAGAAGACTTGGTTGTCCTCGATGCGCTGTGCATCCTTAGAGTCCCACAAGTTCATATAACGAGCCCCTTCACACATGTCTTGAGTGAGCTCAGGGAGGACTGATTCCTCAGGGGCTTCCCAGGTGACCAATGCAATGAGAAACAACAACCAGGAATAAAAAAAGGCTCGTCCTTGCTCCTGGGATTCTTGGACGTTGGCCAAAAATTCGTCGCACAAGTATTGGGCCCAATTGAAGTAGTCCCCTTTCTCGCATTGGCCCACTAACTGAATTACATATGTAGGGATGGTTTCGACCTGACATTTTTGCATCATCTTGCAGGCCAACAACATGGTACCCAACTGCGTGCCAGGGTCACTGATAGATTTGATTATGAAGCCTCGAGTATTCCACTCCACATGGTAGGTTTTTCACATGTATTCAGTAGTCTCCCCCTCATACTTATTTCCAACGTGCTCCAGAGGGTTTGGTCCTTTCATGGGAAGACCAGTAATTCAATAAATGAGTGCAGAATTGATGGGGATCCGATCCTGGATCCATAAGCAGCCCTCATGAACCAGGGTGAGCAACTGACGTGCCAGACGGTCCGTGATGTTGTAGTGGCCGAAGTGTGGCATCCTTAATAGGTTCAAGAGCCCAAACCTGACCAATCCATGCACCCATCGCATGAGGACAATCTTGATCCCATCGTCTTCCTGGACTATGTCAAGGTATAACTCGGGTGCCAACTCAGGGAAGGCCTCCAAATTGTCCAAGTCATGATCATCAAATTTTATCTCATGCATTCTTCCAAAAGGTTCGCCAATGAGGGGACCTCTCCCGGGTTTAGTGACATCTCCAGGTAGGTGATCAGGCTGTCGAGGTTCTTTGGCATGCGTGTCGAGGGCCTATGGGGCCGAAAAAAGGGCAGTAACCAATTGATTGGTGCGGCGGCCTAGGCCTCTTCTTGAGCAGAACATGCCTGGGGCATCGCTCGTGGGGATTTTACATTTCTCAAGGAAGTACGGGGCTTCACCCCAACCCATTTTGTGGGTTTTCCTGAACCTTGAGCTTTTTCCTTTCCTTTCTTCTTGGTTGGGCTCAGCATGGAGATAACCTCTTTCGCCTCAGACTTAATCTCCACTACTTCCTCTGCTTCTGGTTCTGCCGAGGTCACTAGTTCTGATGGTTCAGTAGGATTAGTGGCCGTCATTCTGGCGCAAAAAATAAACTCGGGATGGCTACTGTCCAAGGGGGAAGTGCGCTCAGACATCAACAAAATATAAAAGGCACATAATCGTTTAGAGCACAAACTGTTCAAACTATACGGAACCCCCTTCTAAGTTATCCCCTTTCTTTTATAGCCCTGGAAATCGACCAACGTTTGGGTAAACCTTATCCAAAACTTACCATCAAGTAAACGGTAAAAAATCTTCCAAAATCACCTCATTAAATGTCGGCCGCCCGCTCCTTTCAACGGTAACTTTTGTATTTTACCTGATTTGACTGTTCCAATGGCTAGTTTCCGCACCTCTTGTGCATCCAGCGCACCCGTGCACTACCTGCGAACCTCCTGTGCGCCAAACGTACTTTTGTGCGTCCAGTGCACCTGCTGCATTCTGAACGTACGTCTGCACCTTCGGCATACCCCTCCAAACTTCCACACATGCGGCCGCATCCTGTGCATACCATGGTACTTTCCATGCTTACCTTCCTTGGTGGAAAGAGCCCACTTTATACAGCTACTCCAACCATATATTCATTTGATCCGATACGGTTTGAGACAGCTGCCATTGACATAGCCAGGTAGCATATCGCCACGCAAGGTGGTTAATCGAACAGCTCCACCATCAATGAATTTTGTAACTGCATAAGGCCCGAGCCAGTGCTGTCAGAACTTCCCTGGGTGTTTCACAAACTGGCTATCATACAGTAGCACTAGGTCACCTTCTGCAAAGGACTTTTGTCGAATATGTTGATCATGCCATGCCTTATCCCGAGCCTTCTCAACCTGCTGATGGAAATTAGCAATGAAATGGTCTTCCTCCAAATCCACAAGCTGCGCTAACCATTCCTCCATGATATCCAGCTCTTCCATATTCATAAAGGTTGTGATGAGTAGGCTAGGAATAATGCATTCCATGGGCATAATGGCCTCTTTGCCATAAACCATCCGAAACGGTGTTTTCCCAATCAATTTATTATAGGTGATTTGGTAGGCCCAAAGAAAAAATTGGATGTGCACGTACCAGTCACTACGATCGGTGTTACAGACCTTGTTCAGTGCGTGCTCCAAGATTTTATTAAAAGCTTTGACTGCTCTATTTTCCTGGGGATGATACGGAGTGCTTTTCGCATGATGGATCCGAAATTCTTCCGTCAAGGCCTGTATTGTTTCATTGACAAAGTCTATACCTTTTATCGCTCATTATGATTTTCGGACATCCAAACATAGTTAGAATCTACTCAAAGATGAAGTGTGTGGCGATATTTGCAGTGCAATCCTTTAACGCTTGTGCTTCGACCCACCTAGTTACATAATCAGTAGTAGTTATAATGTGACACGCACCTATCTTCTTGCTGGGTGGGTTGATAGGTCCTACAAAATCGATGGCCCATTTTTCGAATGCTTGCAGGGCCATTTGTGGTTGAAGGGGCATTTCATCCCTGCGTGATGGCCTTCCGGTTCATTGGCATGTATCGCAGGCCTTATAATAGACATGAGAGTCACTATGCAGGGTAGCCCACCATAATCTAGCTCTTAAGATCTTCTGTGTCGTTGCTCTCCCTGCGTAGTTACCTTCTGCTACCCCATCGTGGGCTTCTGCCAAGATAGCATGTCGTTCATGTTCTAAGATGTACCTTCGCAGCACTTCATCAGCCCCCATCTCATATAGATGACCTACGGTGATGGTAAAATCCGCAGTGCGAGTTACCAACTCTTTCTTCTATTGCACCAAATACTCTGCAGGTGCCATGCTTGTAGTCAAGAACTGAATGATGTTAGTGAAGTGTGCATCAACTATATTAATAGTGAACAGTTGCGCGTCGGGCAATCCTTCTTCTAGGTTTTTCGGCTCTTCGCCACTCTCAATTCAGGACAAGTGATCTAGCCCAACATTCAACTTCCCCAGCTTGACAATGATCTCAAAGTCGTATTCCTAGAATAGCAGTAACCATCGGCAGATTGCCCCCCCCCCCCCCCCCAACATAGGCTTATTCACCAGGTACTTCAAAGCCGAATGATCTGTAAATATTTTGAAGTGTCCTGCTAATAGATAGTGCCGATACTTCTATCAACCAGCAAATGCAAATGCAACCAAGGACCGCTCCCAGGGTGATTCTGGATGCATTGATGTGAACATGGAACACCTTCGCCCAATCAAGAAAAATGAGGATAGGCACAGAGACCATATTTTCCTTGAGTAGCTCAAAGCTCTTTTGACACTCGTCATCCCAAAAAAATGAAACATCCTTCTTAAGTAGCTTTTCCATAAGCGTTGTGATCAGCACATACCCCTGAATGAACTTTCTGTAGTAGCTTGTGTGTCCGAGGATTGAACAAAGCTACTTCTTAGTTGTAGGTACTGCCAGATTTATGATCACTGCAACTTTCATAGGGTCAACCATCAACCCCTGTCGGCACACTATGTGTCCGAGCAAGATGCCGAAGGGTACACAGAAGATACACTTCTTGATATTCAGAGAAATATGGTGCTTTCTATAGGCATCCAACATCATGTGCAGGTTTGAAACGTGCTTCTTTACTAAGTCGAAGATAGTCCAATCATTAAAATAAACTTCCATAAATTTGTGGATGAACTCCTTGAACACTGCAACTACTACTCGTGAAAAAATAGCAGGGGCATTCTTGAGTCCAAACAGCATAACTGTATATTGGAAGGATCCCCATTCAGTGGCAAACGTAGTCTTGTTGCGACCTTCAGGTGTGCTTCGGATCTGATGGTACGATGAGAACCCATAAGTGAATGAGTACGCTTCCTGCCCTCCTACGCTATCAAGGATTTCTTTGAAGAACGTCGTAGGAAAGGGATCATGTATGGAGGCATCATTCAATTTGCACAATCCACGCAGATTCATATCTCTCCCTTCATATTTTTCTCTTGAACCATCATCAGGATGACCCAATCCAACTGTTCGACTGGTTCAATGATACCTGTGGCGAGCATTTTATCGATTTCTTCCTCAACCTTTTGCTTATACTTAGGATTCATCCAATAAGGATGCTACTTTACAGGGTGCGCATCTGGCTTTAGCGTGATGCGCATGACCCCTAGGTCCCCTGTGATCCCCTTAAGCTCTGAAAAATTCGACGGGAATAAGTCCTAATATTCTATGAGCAGTTTGGCAACTTTGCCTATTGTATCATCATCCTAATAATCCCCAATTTTAGCCAGCTTATGTTGCTCTTTCGTGCCAATGTTGACTTCTTGCAGCTTCATAGGCTTCGTAACATCCACAGTTTGTAGTGGAGGTCCCGCAACTGCACGCTCTCCCTCTGACTCTCGGATAGAGACATTGCGCAGATCCTCATTTCACTCTTCTAAGGTTATATTACGATAGTTGGAAATATCCTACATCCGTGTTTCCCATGTCGGTACCCCAAGTGCTGCATAGGGGTGTGATTCATCAAATACAAAGGTATCTATATCCTGCAGAGCTTTGTCAAGCGCCTTTGTTCCCCCTGTTAGCCCAAATGTCCCTACAGATTCATCCTTTAATGTTTCCCAGTGGAAAGTGCGCTGATGTAGCTCCGCATCTAAGTAGCATGCAGTGGGAATTGGTCCCAAGGCATGAATAAACAGGTGAACCCATTCTTCTGTATTCCGGTCACACCATTTTTCCATCCAAGCAAATAGATGCTCTCGCGGGTCTCCAGGGCCAAGGAATTTTTTTACGTGCAAGTGGATCGGAAGTTCGAATCACAATATCATCATATCTCAACACTCTTCCCAATCCTAGAATTCCCCCTTATGCGTATCCCATTACCTCGTAGGTGTTTCACACATGGCTATTTTAAGGGCCCATAGCCTTCGCTCTCACGGAACCTCAGCCTCAAATGTTCGCAAAAACTCCTTAATACTACTAGAACCATAAAATTAGGGCAGTTCTCTTACCTCCGAGGAGATGCATCAGAATTCCTTTGTGATCCTAAGACATCACAGCGTAGATAAATCATGTAACCGGTTCTGCCAGTTTTATATTTCCCCGTCGGAGTCAAAGAAACACTTGTTATCCTTTTCCCAGAAGAGTACACCATCGGATGTGGGATTTATCCAATCTTCATCCTGCGCAGTTAACTTATAAATATGATCCACATCTTCTTCTTCATGCACCGACTCTGTATACCATTCTCCTTCTGTAGGGTCTAATGGGTTATCACCCGTGTACCTTCATTTTCAAATACCATGCTTATTTTCTTCAAATTGATGATACCGCCCATATCTATGGCCCAGTCCAATCCTGGGAGCACAGGACAGGGGTCCGCATCTTCTACAATCTGAATGACCTTGAATTCAACCCAGACCTTAACTCCTACGATATCTACCATGATCTTTGATAATCTCCCCAACGGTATGATCTTCTGCTGATTGGCCATGCACAGCTAGATAGTGGACCATTCCAACTTTAGTTCTCCCATTCACTGCCAAGTTTTCTTAGGTAGTACATTTGCATCTAAACCTAGGTCTAGAATAACCTAATCCATCTCATCATCACCAATCTGCGCGGTTAACCGAATCTCCCTACCAGTGTGCCTCTTATGCTTGTACAGTTTGTGCACATCCTTAACTTCCATGGCTAGGGTTGCGCAGCTGTCTATTAAAGCTTGGAGGTTTTCTATAGCCATTTGGTTGCGTAGCAGCTTCATACATGCCTACAGAAAGGGTTTGACCTCATCATCTGCTTTGAGGTTCATAGGGGGTTGAGGAGTAGATGCCTCATCCTTAGAAAAGTCTTGGCGAGCTGCAACAAAGGTTTAATTTTCCTTATGTAAGTCCAAACCTTCTTGTTTAATGGTTTATTTTCACATAAGAGGCTCCACCTCAGCTTTCTCCGTGGCTCCCCCGATGGCCATGCTACTGCGTGTTATGACATTAATGCTTGGTCCTTCGAGTTGAGGTTTTGCCTTAACCCTTTGCACATTCTGCATAGGTGTTTGTTGATTTTACTGCATCTTGGCTATCAAAATTGGGCAATCTTCAATCACATGGTCCAGCTATCTATAGTATTTGCAGGACTACCTTGTCATGTTCGTGCAGTCCCTTGTGAAGTGCCCTGCCTCTCTGCAGTTATAGCAGATCAGTTTTCCTCTTCCTCTGCTTGCACTTCCACCTCTGCCCCCTCCCTTGCCCCTAGCTGGGGAGCCACATATGCCTGAGGGGGACCTTGGTGACGAAGGGTATGATTGCACCCTGTATAGGTTTCCTCTGCCTATCATCAGATCATAGGTCCGGAAGTTCTATTCGTTATGTCCTACAAATCTGCAAAACCCGCACCATTGTTGCTTCACTTCTGGGATATACGCACCCAAGCGAGGGAAGTAGTTAGTGTCATGTAGGTCGGCTACACAACAGTCATCACACCATAACGATGTTCGACTTGGTCTTGGACGTAACTGACTGCATCCCCCCGCCTGTAGATAGTCTGCCAGTAGTGGGCATTGATCCTTGGTATGCCATGATACCCTACATCGTATACACCATAGGTCTGTGCTAGCTTCTTTCCCTCAATCCTTTCACAGGTTCTGCATATCCATGTGCATTGCCTCTAGCTGTCCTTGAATTTGTTGTACTCCCAGCTAGGTATCATCTCTTCGCACAACTTCCAACTACATAGAAATCTCCAAGGCTTTTTCCTACGATTCAATGGCTTTATGACCCATAGGTACATGCAGGTGAGGCAGTAACATAGAAATGAACCATTCCTTGTGCTGCATGTCATCATATTGAAATTATCCTTCTTTTATTACCTTCTTTAGCCGCTAGTCCGATTCCCATACAGACTAAGAGGGTCCTTACTTGAAATCTTTTAGATCGTTTACTATCTGAGAGTAGGACTTAGGCTTCTTGAACTGTTGTTTCAAGGCATTCTTAATCTCTTCAGTGGTCACATTCACATGTTGAGCTATGTATCCCATATACCAGTCCAAGGCTCTTCCTTCAAAGGCAAGGGATAGTTGCGCCATTTTCACAGCACCTTTGGCCACATTCTGTGCAGTCCATACCGATCCAGTGACAAACCAGAACCGATCCATATCTTCATCCCCTACGCCCTTGAAGGTAGGTAGCTTCATGTGCAAGGTCATCTCATCTTCTGGTGGAGGTGGAGGTACAGGTGAATTCTTACCCCTATGCTGGCTCGACAGTGGTGTAATTGGAGGGTTTTGCGCAACTGAATCCCTTACTAGACTATAGATAGATATATTTCCTTCTTGGTTAGTTCTGTAGTACTTAACACTGCGTATTGTACCCTTGCTCTAATCGAAGCTCATTCACTCTATATGGCTGCACAAAATTCTCTTTTCGCACAATAATATCTTAATCAGTAATGGCAAGGTTTTCAGAAACTTACCCCATAACACCTTGAAGAACCTTCACTCTACCTCCGAATAGGACATGAATTGATCAATTTCAAATTTTGTCACAAATCCTCCTAGCACACTGTCCACCCAGTCATCTACCATGTGAGTGATGGTGCTATCAGTCTTCTCTAACTGCTGGATCAGATCTAGGGTCCACTTCGTAACCCGTTCGTCCTTCCAATACTTCTGGAAGTCTACAAGCCTTGCAAGCCACTCCTGAAGCTCGATCGCAAATTTCATAAAGAAAATTTCATAGATCTCTGTGAAAATGTATTTATTCTTCCACTTCTCTACTGTCAAATTTTCACTGTGATTCTCTTTCACTGCAAATTCCTAAACTTGATTTTCAAACCACTCTTCAATTTCTTTCTTCTCTGGTCTCTAATGTTTTCTTGGCATTACCTAATCCCTCTCTGAAAATCTCCGGGTCTTGGCAATGGAACCATTTTTTGGCTCGAGGGGTCCTGACCCAAGTTCGGAGGTTAAGGTTTGCCAATAAACCCCTATACTACTGGCCCTTTTGGCAGTGACCTGCTTGCGCAGGCCAAAGTCTCACCCGAAGCAGTATGGGAGTGATGGAACCAGGTTTTCGCACCCTGAGAGAGAGAGTAGGTAATTCAAGTAGATCTACATTTGCAACCTAATTTCTCACCAAACAAATCTATTCGCAGGGTTGTTAACAATATAATCACAATATACGAATCTAATATCTTACACAAAGCTAGTTAATAACTTCGGATCCACGTGCGTATCAACAGTGATCAATAGACAGTACCATAACACATCATCAATATATTAAAGTTATACCATAACATAGATAGATTCGTAGCATAAACAGGTAACCAACAGTATTCATAACAGATCCAATAGTTCGCATCAACATAAATACACTATATCAAATACCACAGAAGTATTTCAACCATATCTGCATATATTATCATCCAAAACCCAATACAATCCAACACAGCTTGCGCACACAACTAGCGGGGTTCGCACATATCAGGACTGAAGATCTCCACGCACACAGCCAGTAGGAGTCCTTACCCTAACGACTCAACAACAGATCTAGCAATTCGCACTTAACATCAGACTTTAATCTTTCCTACCTTAAGACTCAAAAATGTTCATCTATTTATATTGACTTAGCCTACGCTTCAAATGGTCCACAAACCATGGTTTGCGGACTCTTGGTCTACCCTTGACCCATAACAATGCATTTGGGGATTTGACCCACCCCAAAACCCCTACGCTAGACTAAATAATATCAAAAATATACAAAATTCGCAGCTTTTTAGGGGACCCTGTCCCAACACAAGTGAATGACCCTCTTCATACCTTTTTTGGTGATTTGGCAACTGCTGAATTGTAGAGATTGGTTCTTGGGGTTGAGTATCCTTTGAAGAAGTTGGTCTCTTTGGACTCGAAGTGATAGGCACATTTCTATTTCTCAAATTATGATGACTCTACACTGGGCTTAGTGCATTCTAGTAACCTCTCAGATAATATTAAGTCTATGTTGCTAACATGTCATCAATTTCAAGAGAGAAAACCCGTTGTTCATTATTATTGAACTCAAAATATGGAATATTATTATCATTATTGAAATCTTGCTCAATTTCATTTACAATCAAAGGATAAACATTTACTGGTTGGGATTTTTTATAACTGGTTTTTGACCTTTCATCTTGAGGCAAAGGAAACTCAAAGAAAGACTCTTCAATCTCATTAATCATTAAATCATCATCATCAATATCAATCCCTATGAACTGAAAAGTGAGCTCAAACTATCCACAGAAATTCTCTATCAGCAATAAGGAAGGATAATACTGCTTATAATTGTCACAAAATGCTACATGAAAATATTTAATTGAATATAGATTGGAAACATGCAATCCCTCATACCATGACCTGGCATCATCCTCTAAGGTTTACATGAACATCTTCATCAAAAAATCCTTGGGAAACTGCAAATCTAGCCTATGTATATGTATATGAAATTTAATCAAATGTATAGAAGCAGTGTCATCTTTTTCATTTCTAAACCTAGGCAGATTTGTTTGGAAATCTATGTGAGGTATTCAATTTGAAAAACTAGGAATATGAGCTCAATTCATAGGAGCATACCTTCTATCAGTTGAATCCATCTTGATATAAAAGAACCATGATTCTTCTGCTACTGATTCTTAGGCTAGTGAAATTACCAATGAAAGCCTGATTTCTGGATGCTATTTCCAGTGGAATATTTGGATCAAGTTGAAGTTGATTGGAGTCGCTGGGTGAATGTTTCAACCTTGATATGTATACGACCATTGTCCACCATCAGAAATCAGATCTGATCTTTTTCATTCTCATAGAGAGAAGATATTATCTTTCGTTCCCCGACAAAGGCGCCAAAAATGTTATCCTGCACGGTGTCCCAAGGCTGAGAATGGAAACCGAAGGAGGTAACCTCGAACCACTTAGGATTTGGTATCTAGCCCTACCAAATTATACAGGGTTCTCTCTATGATCTTACATTAAACAAGGTGACTGAAGAGGGTAAAAAATATTAGCCTGCTAGGTATTGAGCTCTAGGGTTTTCAAATTTAGGGTTTAGCTGGATCAAGAGGAGAGGTCAAAGAAACTAGGTCAGATCTAAAATATTTCAGTTGGATGGATACAAAGGGGCATGGCAGGTATGTTTTGTGACACCTTGAGGTTGTCAATTGTAGCGTAGGGTGGAAAATTATAGGTTCAAAATGAGCATGGAAAGCTTGAGTTCATTCATCAGAAGATGAATAACAAAAACATGAAATTCCTACCAAAACAGAGCATCAACTTGAGAATTCTATTAATAACTTATAGGAAGATCAATGAAAGAAAAGATATGGAAAGAAAAAAAAATAACAATTCATAAAAGTGATTTACAGAAGGAAAAAATTTTCACAAAATCATACCACATGAATCCCTATATAATAGCTACAACTGTCCTTATATTTCTGCAAAAATAAATCGTACACAAAGCTCCAAGCCTTCTACTCTTTGATGTCCAACCTTGAATCTGACTGAAAACAAGCTAAATATAGGAAGGTCTATGGAGCCTTATAAAGCCCAATGTAACACCAAGTCCTAAGAAAATGAACCCTCCCACCAAGGGTGGTGAAGGAGGGATGTTAAGGTCCTTGGGTTGAGGGTGGGGTGATGGGGCAACCAAAGGTTGAAGGGTTGGGCCAAAAACCATCTTCCCCTCTCTTAGGGGTTGAATCCCTCATGATATGAAAAATTTACACAAATTTCTCTAACCAAACCTAAGACTAGGGAGGTTAGAGAAAAATCTCCTTTTAGCCTTTGACTGAACTTTCTATCATTAGTGACCTTCATAATTACATCAAATTTACATTAACAAGCTCAATTACATTCCTTTACATCATTTCAACTCAAAAATAGAAAAATTACATCATTAGGATTTGACTATGATTGATAAAACTCGAAATTTTGACATCAAGGGAAAAGCGCAGCAAATTCTGAGAAAAGCACAGCGCCATTTGGGAAAAGCGCAGCTCAAACTTGGAGGGTAGTTTTGAGTGAATTCTAGTGCTCCAAATTATTACATGAAGGTATCATTGGAAATCGTAGGATTTCTAGTTTTCCATCAAGTCCTTAAGAAATCAAAATGGCATCTCCAAGGCTGAGAAAAATGCTTTCTCCCAAGGTCACTCAAAAAGTGTAGCGCTGACGTGAAAACAGTGGAAGAAAGTGGCATTTTAGCACGTTTTTGGCATTTTTCTTCCAACAATAAGGCTGATATGGCACACAAACTAGATGGCGGATATGTGTAGGTCACAAGCTATCCAGGAATAAAGATTTTTTTATGATTTTGAGACCTCAAGGAAAAGCGCAGCGCCAAGGCGTTGCGCTTTTGGCAGTGAGGAATTTCCAAAAATTGCCAAAATGACCAAAATATTCCCAAAAATAGGGCTCAAAGGTGGAGAAATATCTCTCTAACCATAAATTTTTTTTGCAAAACTGAGAGATTTTTTTTTTTTGGTATGTTATGAACAAAAATCTCCTCTAGTTTTTAAAAATACTTTTCCATTTGTTCATAATCCAAGTTTTAAGGTTGTCACAAAACATTGCAGAAGCACAGTGTGGTTTTTAAGAGGGTGTTTGGAGGCCTTCAAAGATTATTTTTGGGCTGAAATTGGTATGGTTTGAAATATTATGATTTCTACTACACAATGGCGTCATCAAGCACTGAAAACCCCTAAAAAACTGACTTGAAGTCAAGCTTTCCAAAAGTGCAAAAAACCTCCTCTAGCAATTGTAATTTGGGAATTTATCTCAAATAATAACACTTGTGCATAAACAAAAGGAGGTTTTTGTTCCTTGGTATATGATTGAAAAAAAAAACTCTTTCGCTTTTATCAAATTCATCTTCCTTACCTCAGAAACTAATTTTGAAGTAGAATTGTCCCTGTGTGCAATGTAAACCCTAGGCAACCCACATCTTGGTAAGACTTCTTGAGGGAAGGTGAAACTATGATTTATTGGAATTTGGTGGGCTCATACCTGATTATATTCCCTCCTTTATACTTCCTCTTATCATTGTTTTTGGTCTCTAGATCCGTTGTGAAACCCTAGCTCACTAGGAAGGGGAATTAGTGTTTAGTTTTAGGAAAACATGGGATTTGGGGCAGTTTTATGAATGGGGGGAGATGAAGGGGTTTGAGAGTGTCTAAATTATTTGGAAAAATTTTAGGATTAGGTATAGATGATAGGGAGTGTAGGGAGGTGAAATTTTTTTAAATTAGTGAGGGGAATGGGTATAGAAATGAAAAACACAGTCCTAGCCTAGGAAAGTGTAGTGTAGGCTAGGATTTGTAGGGAAATGAAGGAAATGAGGGAAATGGGTGAGGGGAAGTCTCACAGAAGGTGTATGGAAGGTTATTGAGGGTGTTTGAGCATTAATTTTAGGTTATTTCATATCAAATGAATCAAAAACACTATGATACCAAAAGCGCAGCAAACCCTAGGAGAGGGTGATTTTCTGAGCTTTCAAGAATGAACTAAAGCAAAAGAAAGGTATATGAGGGAAAAATGAATCGCACTTAATTGATTTTTATGATATGGAACCTATGGTTGATGAATAAACCCATGTAAAAGGAACATTTTTCTCCCCTGAGAAAAACACAACACTTTGGAGAAAAGCACAGTGTACCTGAGAAAAGCATAGCGAGGGAGAAAATTTGGCACTTTTTAGCAAGAAATTGTTTTTTCAGAGGGTGGAAATGCTTCTTGCTGATGGAGTGATGTCTTATGAGGGTGTAATGAGTAAATTATTTTCTCCTTTGGTCTTCTTATAGGCTAGAGGATCGATTTTCTCTTATGTGGTGATGTGACCCCACCTTGTCTTTTCACAAAATGATATGGATTGCTAATGAACTGCAGCTTCAAACTTTAGTATGCATATTTACATATTTATACAGAATAAAATTCACTTTGGGTTTATTTTTGAACACTTTCCGTAATTACTACTCCCACAACGATGACCTAGGTGATGTCATGATTCTTTTTATGACCTTTTTGATTACTTGACCTAATAATGACACCTAATGGATTTATAAACTGATGATTTGGACCTTTGAACCTTGCAGTATGAATTACCATGAGATGATGATTGAAATGGTGATCAAGACACATTATTTATGACTCATCACAATAAGTGATGGCATAACCAAGATGACAATTTTGACTATGGGATGATGGGAGCAGTAACATACTTAGACATACTAACCAATGATAAATTTTTCATTTGAAAACCTTGTGACACTGTAAAAATTTGACTTAGGACCCTATCAACAATTTCAAAGAATATAATTTGATCACTGGTGACTGACAGGACTAACATACACTAACAATAATAATAATAATAACTCTTTTCTTTATTCTTTTTTCAAGTACATTACAAGATGACTCAAGTACATTAAATGCAGACAGAACCTAGTTACATTTTCCAACACTTTCTATATTTTTCCTGCAAAATAACAATATAATAAATTTGTGGTCTCTTCAACCAATTAATAAGTGGAATTTTACCATCTAAACTTTCCACTAATCTACCAAGTCTTTTACATAAAAATGGACATTGCGCATATGGGGGCTCTTTGCTCGTGAGAAAAAATATTTAGAGAGAGGGTCAAAGCCATTCTTAGTCAAGTTCCACACTCACAATCATATCATCAAGTTTGTTTCCTTGATATCCTATTTCACTCAATATGGAAGTGTTTGGAAAAGTAATTTCCAAGATTTGGGAACCCTAGAGCTCAAAATCCATTTTAATTAACCCTTGGTCTTTAATGATCCCATGAATCACAGCAAAATCACTCAAAATTCGACGCCAAATTTGAGCATTTTTACCTCCAAAAACCATTAAACCCATCGAAACATAGATTGGTAAGTGAGATGGAAAATAAAAATAATATTATATGTATTTGAGCCAAAATGAGGGTGATTCACCTCAAAATGTGAGGAAAATTACAAATTTGGAGTTGTTTTGATCTATAGAATCAATGGAAGAATTATTTCCCCACAATTTTAATCTTGTAGAGACGGAACATAAATGTCACTAGAAGGTATGCAAGAATAGAATAAAGAGAGTGAGAAACAATGAACAGACATTAATATGAGCTAGGTTGTGGGGTAGAATTCCTTAAACACCTATGGAACCATTAAGAATGGGGAATGGGAAGTATATGAAACACTCCATTTTCATGTCATACAAACATATGTAGGTGTGTTAGGTAGCCAAGGATGGACATGTGCATTAGGTAGCCAAGGGAGAGGAAACACTCAAGCTAGAAGAGTAATTTTAATAAGCAACGATGGTAGAAGTGACGAGTATAGGGATAAGCCAAACATTGATTGCAAAAGGAGTTGAAACAGGATCTGATACCATGTCAAAGACAACTTTTTAATTTAAATTTCGTTAATGATTAGTAAAACATATACAAATAGATGACACTAATTTTTCGTTACCCAAGAGTTATTTCATTTTCCTAATTTATTTATGTAAAATTTTATTTTAGGATTAAAAAATCAAAGGATTATGTCCAATAGTATGCAACAATGAAAATGAGAGGATGTCGAGATGAAGAGTACCACTATGAAATATGAAATAAGGTAAATTAAAAACAAAGATTTGGAGCACTAACTAAAGGTGTAGATGTAGCCTGTAAGCATGGGAAATGATTTTTATTCTCTCAAGAGTTTGATCCAAGAGGATGACCAATGATATTATGATACCATCATGGGGATGAGGAATGGAAATGTTGCATTGGTTACAATATTTCCTTGTTGGTGCCCAAAGGGGGTTGGATACAATGGTGAAAAGTTGGGCTTTTTTCACCATTGGGAAACATTTAATTCATGTGAGGGCCTAGCCCTAAAGGCATGGGTGCATCTTGAGGTCGTTTTTAAACATGTGGTTGCACCCAGGAAGATCATATCAATAATTTAAGACCTATGCACACATTAGTGGATTAAATACTAACCCCATGTCTGTTTATAAAGAAAATCACATCCCACTAGCATGATAAGATTTCAATGGTTTTATTCTATAAGGAAACCAAGGTTTGAAACTATTGGTAGTTGAGAGGAGTCACCAAAAATAAATCCGACTATGTTAAGGGTTGGTGTAGCCTAGGATGGGTGTGATATCCATGTGATTTATGTAGCTTAGATGCCACTGGGTCACAATTTCCTAAACTGTAGGCTAGTCCCACAAGTCGGAAACATGTTAGAAAAAATAAGAAGATGGAATTTATGGCAGGTGGAGTATAATCATTGCATTAGTATTATGAAACCATAAGTAAATTATTTAGGAGGAAGGTGGAAATTTTGGAGATAAACTGATGAGTGACAAGATAAATTTTCAAAGAGAATGATAGATTGAGGCACTCAAGATATTGAAGGAAGATAAGCTTGAGAATACCATGGATTGGGAAAGGATATTTGTTCTTAACTAATACCATATTCAACTAATTGAAATAAATTCAAAATATTAATCAAATTTTTGAAAAGAGCACTGTGGAACCCCAAGGTGACACACACAAACATATGTAACCCTTCCTTGAAAACTCTTCAAGTTGCATTAGTAACTTCTTCAACATTGGTGTGTTCATCTTGTAAGGAATTTCAGGTATTATAGTAGCTCTATGCATTAAATAAATACAAAAATATATGTTCCTTTCTAGTGGTAAACCTAGAATATCTCCAAACATATTCTTAAATTCTTGTAGTATTGAAAAAAAAAAATTAGAATCTCATTCTTGGTTGCCTCCTCTGCATGGACTGCATTTTTGACACCCTTTTCTAAATCATCTTTTTAGATATATGGATAAAATTTCCCTAATGGAAATAGGATTTATAATCCCCTAAATACTTCTTTCATTTCCTTTCTTCGTCAATACAAGTGAATTCCTTGTTGTAACAATATAGAATAGCATGGTTCTTTTCTGGAAAATCCATCCCAATGAGGATTTCATAGGAACCCAATGGAATGATATCTAAATTAGTAATGGTGTCCACTACATTCATATTTATAGGACAAATCCTGAAAATTTCATTCATCTTCCCTTTGGTTATAGCATCTAGATAGACCATCCATGATTTTTCAATCTTAGTTATTTTTAGCTGAAATTTATCTATTTCATTAGGATCGTTATAGATATGACTTTTACTTAAATCAATTAAAATGGAAACAAGTTTATTTGAAATATTGCCTTCCATTTCAATATGTGTGATTGATGTTCAACATTTTTATCTTCTAAAACTGCATACATCCTTGGGATCTTTCTCCCCATTTCCTTAATTTTAGTGGCTTCAGGAAACTTGTGTACTATCATTGATTTTTTCTTATGGGGAAAATTCTTCAACAAATTATCTCCTTTACAAACCAAATATTTGATTGGTGGTATTGGTATTTTCCCTAAATATTGTTCCATATTAAATTCACTTTAATTTTCTTGGCTTCGATGATATACATTATGATTTCTCATAAAATATGAATTTGGTTTGAATCATGTTTTCCTTTATACTATTTTTTCTCTATTCTTTTCCTTCCAAGACTTATGAACATGCTACTCTACATTTTCTTTATTTAAATAAGTATGTATCCTTCCTTATATCTCTTCAAAAGTATTGGGCTCATCAAATTGTAACTTCTCCTTGTAAAAGAAAAGTAATCTACATAAGAATATTTGAAGCTTTACCTTCTCATCCATGATGAAACCAACATATATTAGTAATTCAAAAAACTTCCTTTCATATTTATTCATAGTCATATTTCCCATCTTGAGTTCAAATAAATCTTGCATATTTTTCTCATAATATTTCTCATAAAAGTACTACATCTAAAAATAAATTTTGAACTGGTTCCAAGTGATATTCTTTTCATTCAAATTTTGAATTGTCTTGCCTAATCCCACCACACAAAATTCTTCCATTACAAGTGGTAAATGGAAATTTTGGCTTTAAAGTTGGAAGAATTGTGATGCAACTAAAAACACTTCCTAATCCCAAGTAAATAGGCATCAAATTCTTATCCTTTCTTATTTTTCTCCATCAAATACTCATCACTTGAGCTTCCTAAGCTCTCCTTGCAATTTATCAAATTCAAGCATTTTCCTTTGATTTTTGATATGAGATACTTTTGGATTCTTCATATGAAAGTTCCCTTGTAACTGAATAATTAGGCGAGTGATGTGGCATATAAGTCCTACTAACACTCCTTAAATTTCTATATACTCTATAATTCCCTCTTTTTAGATGTGGTCTAAATTTCTCTCCATGCTAGGAGGTTCATCTCATTCCAACTTTCTTTTGTACTCAGTTCAAGCTATATCATATTTGAGTGTTGATATTTTTTCCTCCTTCTAGGATCTAATTATTCTCTCATTATCATTATTGTCGCTCTACATCTCCATTTTCATACATTTCACAGTCTCTACCATCCCAATTGGCTATGCTTGGGCCACTATTCCCATTGGACATTTTCAATTAATTTCCCATACTAGTTAAATTCATGTCTCCCTCTTCTTCCTCATGGATTTGAATTTCTTGGGCATCACCCATGCTTATTTTTCTTATGATTTTGAAAAATGTGTAGGAAACAAATTCTATTAGATACAAAACTTAAAAATTCTAAAATTCATATAATGTTTCATTTCTTAAGGTCACTAGTAGCCTTCTGTTATTCTGTGAGAATTTTTCTATCCAATTGAAATATATGGGTGGATAGATGTTTTTTTCACTTCAATAGTTTTCTAGTGATTGTTCACATGTTCATTTTTTATTCCTAACCAAAGATTTAAGGCCTTTTGAAGTTTGCTAGAATACTATATTTTTTTCCTTTTAATACTACATTTATGTTGTTAGGTAAAACTAGACTCAGTGAAAGAGTCAAAGTTACTTGATCTATAGTGGTGGTTTTTGGGCACATGGATTTGGTTTCCAATGGATTTATGCTCATGGAATGCATGTAAGGAAGCCTTTAAAAATATTGTTAAAATTTCATTGCCATGGGCCAAGGGAGGTGAACAGTGAAGGCTAACCTGGTTGGATTGGTCAAGTTTTGGCCATGGAATTAATAGAATTTTGTTAGCTGTATTTTTCCTTGAATTGGGGTTTTTCAATAATAAACATTATGTGCATTGTGTTTATGTTTTATGAAATTTTGTGGGTTGTTTTAATTTTTATCTCAATAATTTAGTAAATCAATATATCTCCAGTAATTTTAACATGGTATCAAAGGCTAAGGCTTATTTATGGCTTAGGTACTTGAATTTGATTAAAATATTAGAGCTAAGTGTTTGATTTAGAGGGATGATTTTGTTTCCAACGGTTTATTTGGCTTAGTGAGTGTGAGAGAGGCATATGAATATTTGATAAGAAGAAAGTGAATTCAATGGAAGAACCAAAGGATAACATATCCCTAAAAAATGGAAATGAAGAGCATGTTGATCCTATATCAGATTCATGGTGTGGTTCATGTTGCTATGTGTCATGTCGAAGGGTAGGTCATCCAAGATACATGAGGAGGAGGCCCAAGTGATGAGAATGAAGTGTAGGAACATGGAATTGGAGGAGAAAATTAGTGTTCAGTGTGCATAGGTTCCCATGAAGAACACACACAAAAGTTGGATATGGAGAGGAGAACATTGGGTGGGTTTATGGCCATAGAAACAATGAAAAAAATATATAATATTATTTATAATGGAGTTTAAAAATTTATTAGATGTAAATGGGCGTAGTGTTGTATGACCTAGTAAGGCATGCATACCCCTGGGAAATAATGGTAAAGCCTAGATTTATACCTGGATGATAGGGTGCATGCCAAATTATAACCTGAATATAAATTTTGAGGTAAGTGAGTTAGTTGACCTAGACAGTTTGCTAGATTGAGTAAAGGGAAACCCCAAGTCAAGTTTTAAGGGGGATTGTTAGGTAAAACTTGACTTAGTGAAAGAGTCAAAGTTACTTGTTCTACCGTGGTAGTTTTGGGCACATGTTTTTGTTTTCCCATTGTTTTGTGCCCATGGAATATATGTAATGAATCCTCAAAAAGGCTTGGGAAAAATTCATTATAATGGGCCAAGGGATTTGAGCGGTGAAGGCTCACTTGGTTGGCTTGGTTTACTTTTGGCCAAGGAACTAATAGAATTATGTTAGTTTGTTTTTTCCTCGGATTTTTTTTCTAGGATAAATAGTGTGTGCATTATGTTTATCTTTTATTAAATGTTTTTGGATGTTTTACTTTTTTCTCAGTAATTTCTTCTCTAGTAATTTTAACATATCTTTCCTCTAATTTCTTGAGGATGAAGATGTTCAATTTCCAATTTTGATCCATTGAATGAATTCATAGATTCAATATATTTCCATTGACTATTTCTATTCTCCATTCTAAGCCCTATGAAGGGATTTATTCCTTCTGGAAGTGAGATAATACATTATTCCTCTTACTCCATTCGTTTAGATGTAACTTTTTCATATCGGCATTGATTTGTACTTAGAATATCTCATTGGAAATATCTAATTCAACTATTTCATTTCAATTATAATGTTTGGGTGTTACAAAGCTAAACCTCACCCTTGAAATCTTCCAAAAATCACTATTTAGGGCCTCAAAACACCTCCTGAACTTTAGGACTCTAAAAATTATTTAAAAAGTTATAAATAAATTGTTAAATTGGTCATCGATGTGGCATATAAGTTCATGTGGAGCCTTAAGGTATATCATGTCACCATCCTTCCCATTTAACTTTTTCTTATCATCACATTTCCTTCCTCCTTCCTCTTTCTTCTTCCTCCTTGTCTCTCTTCATATTATTTGTCATTATCATTCCCTTATCTCCCCCCTTTTTAATAATTTTCACCCCCCCTAGCCCTACCACTTTTCTCTAACAGTTGGAACCCATGCATTGGTCATAGTGGTGGTGAGTCCCATCCCATGCCTTTACCTTACGAATACACAAATTTCACCCTCGCAAGATCAACTGATGATTGACAACTTTGAGTGATATTGGGGGTTTTAGATGGAGGAAGGTTAATTCTGCCCAAGACACCAATTAAACCAATACCACTTGCCACATATGCGATGAAATTTTATTAGAATTGAGATTTTTGGAACATTTCCAAAAAAAAATTTAAAAACAACCAACCCCACTTTTTTTAGGTCAAATAATATCCTCTATGGTTAATGACATCACCATCTGAGTCCACCACCTCTAGCCATAGGCCTTTGGTCTTGATATTGTGGATACACATGGCCTCTACCACTACGGCACTAGAAAATTACCTTATGCATGGAATAGACATAGCCTCCATGTCACTCTACCATATTAATAATGTGAAAAATCCATAAATATTCCAAAATTCCAAAATTTTCTATTGACACGCAATTTCAAAATTTATTTTTAATTGCCATGCAAAATTAAAATTAAGCTTCCCTAAAGATAATTTAAATTATTAAAAATGATCAATTTACACTAAATTTTTCCATTTTAATGTGCTTGGGTATCGATTCAACCTAAATTAATTTTTAAATTTTGGGATTTTACACATTTGTTTCCCAAAATTCACCAAATTGTTTCCAATTTTAGGAAACAAATGAGCAAAATACTACCAAATTAATTCCATTTTTTACATGCCTGGTTCTGAAATCCCTTCAATTCAACTTATTTTCCCATGATACGGTGAATTTTGCCTCCTCTTAGTGAACTCCTACATGGACCCTTGACCACAAATGGAGGCATTTTATTCAACCATTCTACAACTTGAAATTCAACTAGCTATAGGTCTATATTGTCAAAAATTAATTTAATATTAAGGATTTAGCTCCCCAAGTCTCGATTTTCCAATTTTCCTTGAATACTTCTCCATTTACTCATAGGGAATTTTTTTAAATACCTTTTATACATCCCCTAAAATCTTTTCCTATGAAATTTTTTTATTTATGTTTGTTGGCTCTAACCCATGCAAGCCCAATGCAATAACTAGCTTTGAACCACTTTCACCCATAATTTGGGTCACACTACCTCAAATTGAATTTGAAATCTTAATTCGTATTTTCTTCTTGCACCTAGTTTTTAATCTCCATTTTTAATAACTTTAATACCAATTCATGATTATGTCGTACATATGAACAAACATGTAGGCCTACCATTCTACATTAGAATACATAATTCTTCCATAGTAGAAAGAGACATGTAATGCAAATGTATCCATGAAAATATTAGTAGCAATGCCACATAGAAATTCCTCATAAATTATCCATGGTGTTATACACAAGAAAAAACTTATCTTTTAATCATAAAATCACAAATTGGCTTTTGAATAAGGACGTTCAGCACAATTTCAAGCATTGTTGGTCTAGGTCTCCTAATAGCATACCACTCTTGAGCTGGAGAAATGATACCACAAAAGCTAATAGGAGCTCCCTTACTCTCAACCCAACATTAACATTTGGAACATAATTTACTTACTCAAATAACCATCCTAATGACCAACTCTCTTCCCCCACTAATCTGAATTTATGTAGTAATGCAACAGAATACACATATAACCATAAATACAAAGATGCAGTGGAAATAACACTTCATTTAATTAATATCAAATAATTGAAATTTTTATACAGACATAATGGAAATAAACTAGCTAGGGTGTTGGTAGCTTATCTATGAGAAGAGATGTGGTGACTACAGGCCTCTAAATTGTGTTACGGTGACACTCGAGGGCATATTTATTTTTGAGAAATAATGGAAAACCTTAAACATCCAAAAACGTAACCCTAGGAGATGAAGCACCAAAACTATGGGCCCCGTTTGGGTAAATTAGTACATCAACTTCCCGAGGACATAACTTTGGCATATGATCTATGTTTGACGTGCACAATACCTTGTTATAAATATCTATCTGAGGACTAAAAATTTTGATGTGAGCAAAATCGAAGGTACTTCCTTGTTGCTCCCGTTTTTCCCAAAAACGTTTTTTAGGGCCTCAAACGGCTCTGGAAGTTCAAGACCCAAAAAACTATTAAAATAGTAAATTGTGCTACAATTAAGGAAACTAAAAAATTGAAAGAAAAAATGGTGGGGCCCCAAGTGGAATAGTCAAATGGCCACCAATATCCACCTGGATCACTTATCCCCCCTTCAGAAGCAAGGGTCCCCATTGCGTTGAGTTCCTCCATGAGATGAGGAAAATTCTACTGAATTCGTCCATGGTGAACCACTTGCCTTGGGGCAGGAGTTGGCCAGCTTTGACAAACTGATACAGTTGGATCTTCTGCTTGCGAGTGTTATTGATTTTCTTGTCCATAATATGATCTGTGGTGGAATACTACATGCAGACTGGGTTTAACTCTGTTGGTGTGAGTTTTTCTGCAATGTCGAAGGTGTCCAGTAGAGCTAGTAAGTAGGGTCGAAGGTGCTCCACATTGAACACTAGGTGCATACCAAGGAATGGTGGAATACTAAGCTCAAAGGCATTGGCCCCTACAGCCTTGGTGATGGTGTATGAACCATATCGGAGCGAGCGAAGCTTGCGATGGGGTCCAGCAAGGTGCTCCTTCTACAAATGTAGCCACACTTTGTCACCCACCTACAATTTGTGTGGCACCTGATGTTGATCATGTAATTTCTTGTAGTTAGCATTGAATCTATCTAATATTTCATGAACATGTTTGTGGATGTGTTGAATGCACTCAATGAATTTTTTTGCTTTGTTAGATTTAGACTAGACATGAGTTGAATCAGCCTAAGTAGACACAAATGGCATGGCTACGTCAATAGGACATAATGGTTGGAATACCAAGCCCACTTGAAAGGGGTTGTGGCTGGTTGAGTTATGGAGAGCCTGGTTATAACTGTTTTGTACATAGGGAAGGATCCCATCCCATGTGTGTGGATACTTTGAATTGTACATGCGCAGAATGTGTACGATCATCCTATTGATGACCTATGTATGGCCATTAGTTTGGGGATGGAAAACTGTGGACTTGGTGAGCTTGGTGTCCATCATTGACCAGAGGTTGGACCAAAATGTGCTAAGGAAACTGTTGTCCTAATCTGAGATGATATATTGTGGGATCCCAAAGTACACCCACACTCATTAAAATAAGATATTAGCAATGGCTTCTGATGTGATATTCTTCTTGCAGTCCGCCATAATGGCCATCTTTGAGAATCTGTCGACAACCATTAAAACACAGTCATTTCCATGATTAGTAGAAGGAAGGCCCAACATGTAATCCATGGATATGGATTCCTAAGGTCGACTAGGGGTAGGTAGCGAAGTATAAAGGCCTTGCTTCTTGATGGTCAGTTTGGCAATGTCGCAATCATTGCAAGATCTGATGTACTTCCCGACATCCTATCGAAGGTTCGGCCAATATAAATACTTCTGAAGTACTACTACAGTTTTCTTGACCCTGAAATGCCTAGCGACTTGACTGTAGTGTTCTTCCCAAATCATCTTGGCACGCTCGCTTGAAGGAACACAAAGGTGTCCTAGGTGACATAGCAGTGCATCTTAGAGGTAAAAATTTGGAACTTGCGTACCCTCCAAAAGTGTCTTCTATGTGTGGTCGAATTCTGGATCGCTCTTGTAGAGAAGCAGCCAATAAGAAGTCTCATTCCCATAAGAGGTGAGAATGGTGGTAAGCACCATGATTGGTGGTCGGCTGAGGCAGTCTGCAACATTATTGGTGTTTCACTTCTTGTACTTGATGTTCAAATGAAATTGTTCCATATATGTGGACCACTTCTCATGGTGATGATTATGCAACTTCCCTTGTGTTTGTATAAACTACAGGGGTTAGTGGTCTGTGTGGATGATCGTTTCCTTCCCCAAAATGTAATACTTCCATTGTTATCAAGCATGCACAATGGAATACATTTCTTTTTCATAAGTGGGATACTTGCAGACTGTGTCAAATGTTGCCTCACTGTGATATGCCACTAGATTCCCCGATTGAGTAAGAACTACCCCAATAGCATATTCAGGCATCTATATCGATCTAAAATGGTTGTTGCAAGTCTGGTAATGTGAGAACTGGGGCAGAGCAGAGGTCATGTTTCAATTCTACGAACATATTTTGTTGAGCTTTCGACCAAAAGAATTTTTCTTTTGCTCCTCCCTTGGTGACTTGACTCATGGGCCAAGTGATATGACAGAATCCCAACACAAACCTACAGCAGAAATTAGCGAGACCTAGAAAGATGCGAAGCTCTGTTAGAGTAGTTGGGGCTAGCCAATCTCGAATGACTTGGATCTTGGTTGGATCCACATGCACCCCCCGCTCATTAATAATGTATCCCAAATACTGAACCCAGGTCATTCCAAAAGTTCACTTCTCCAAATTGACACAAAACTTGTGTTGTCACAGTGTTTGGAGGACCTGTCAAATGTGGTGGAGATTCTCTTCCGAACTCTGGATGAATATCAAGATGTCATCTAAGTACACTACTATAAATTATTTGGTGAATGGACACAAGATGTCATCCATCAGCCTCAGAAGGTTGCGGGAGCATTCTTCATCCTGAAAGGCATGACCATCCATTTGAAAAGGCCCTCCTTGGCTTTGAAGGCATTTTTCAACACATCGGAGGGTTTGATTAGTACTTGGTGATACTTGAACTTCAAGTCGATCTTGCTGAAATATTTTGCCCCTTTGAGTTGTTTGAAAGGTCATTAATTTATGGGATCGGGTACCTATTCCAGGAAGTGATCTTGTTCAGCACCCGATAGTCAATACAAAGTCTCCAAGTCTCATCATTCTTTTGCACCAACAAGATCGGGCTCCCACGGGGCGATGAACTCAGCCGGATGTGACCTCTCTGCAGTAGCTCCTGTATAAATTATATAATTGATATGTTACACATTTGAGATTCTCCTGATCACACACTATTTAAATTCATGCACAATACAGAATCTCTTCTACCATTGATCATTAATTGCGAAAATTAAATCAATTGCATGCACACATTAAAACCATAAAAATTTACACATATGAACACAGTAATTTATGGGAAATCTTAAAGTTGAAAACCCCCAAATATCTGTATATTATATGTCATAGAGATCATGTAACAATCATCATACAAAGCTCCTCACAAGCTCTCAGTACAATCTCCAATTTCTACACACTCATCAGGTCCAATCTAGCAAATCTCATGCTCCAATCTCTGCCACCTGCTAGCCTGCCTCTACTGTGCAATCACTGCTGAAGAATGGCTCTGAATGAACTCGAATTGGTCCAGCCTTTCTCACGCAATCCTCATTTTCATCTCCAACCATTGTGTGTTGCAAATCATGCAACACTATAGTCACAACTGATAGTCACATTGCTCTTTCACCTACCTCTTCACTGATCTCCACTGAAACTGTCCATCCCTGTAGTTAACTTATGTATTCTTTAGTTGATTAATGAGTTAATAATTAGTGAATTAATTAATAATTAATTCGCACCACTCTCACTAGTGTATCAATCAGTTAGACTAGATACTACTAGCTCAACTATGTTTAACTAAGTTAAACTGAACACAACTCCACCAACTACCTCAATAACTCCACCAAACTCTGTCACATGAGTTCTAACTGAAGTCTCCATGAAATAGCTCCACTTAACCCTTAGGAATAGCGTAAATCCTTCTGTCAGCTCTTGTGCCACATCTATGCACTTAACTGAAGTGCTCCAAGAGAATAAGATAATGTTTAGAGTCCAAATATTATTAAGAGCTAATAATATTCAACATATCTATTTTTAGATTGGCAATCTAAAAATAGATTCTGCCCAATATGTCTAAAAATAGAAGTCCATATATTTTTTCCAACTTTACCAACCATCCACAAATAGCATCCTGCAACTCATAGAATATGATCGACATTTCTAAAAGTAGACATAGTCTAAAAATAGACTTGCACCAAAAATATCCTATGGGCCCACTTAGTGAAGGTGACTCTTTTCACGAGGCTCATCATCTTCTTGAAATTTCAACACTCCCTCTCAACAAGATAGGGATTATCTTCCACCCCAATCCTGCCCCTGTGGTATTCGAATTTGCTCCTGGTGAGCGCCTTCATCAAGATATTAGCATCCTGATCCTCCGTAGGAATGTATGAAAGTAACATGATCTTCCGCTGCACACAATCTCTGATATGATGATAATGGATGTCAATGTGTTTAGATCTATCATGAAATATTGGATTAACCAAGAGTTTGATGCAACTCTAATTATCACAATATATCACAGTAGGATCTAAGTGTGAACTTAACAACCCAACCAGGATCTTCCTCATCCATATAGCCTCGCATGCAGCCAAACTCGCCACCATGTACTCGGCCTCTACTAAACTGAGTGCCACAGATCTATGCTTCCTGCTGTACCAAGAAAATGTTGTCGACCTGATACTGAAAATCCCTCCAGATGTGCTCTTTCTGTCCGTTAGGCTCCCTGCCCAATCTGCATCCATGAAACCACGCGGCTTCACCTCATCCGACTGTCTGTACCATGATCCATATCCCAATGTGCCTCTGAGATATCTCAATACATGCTTGCCCGCCTTCCAAAAGAGCTTGGTAGGCTTAACCATAGCTTGTGAAAGCTGGTTAACAGCGTAGCATATGTTAGGTCGTGTATTGACTAGATACATAAGTGACCCCACCAATTATAGGTAAACAGTGGCATCCACTACCTCTGCCGATGTAGCATCCTCTTTCCTCCATCCACTAGGAAGAGGAGTGTCGATAGGCTTGAGGGCATGCATGTTGAACTTCTCCAATATCTCCTGGGCATACTTTCCTTGAGACACAAATAGTCCATCACTGTGCCGCCAAATTTCCAATCCCAGGAAATAATGAAGGAGGCCCAAGTCCTTCATCTCAAACTCCTTTGCAAGATCAGCCTTGCATGAGTGTATCAACAGTTCATCACCTATCAGAATCAAATCATCTACATAAAGTACAATGATCAACAACTTTCCCTCCACCACAATCTGGTATAGGTTCAGATTCGCCTCACTCTTGGAGAATCCAAGTCTGGTGAAATAACTGTCTATCCATGTGTACCAAGCACGAGGTGCTTGTTTCAACCCATACAGCGCTCTTTTGAGCCTGCAAACATGCGACTCACTGCTAAAGATCTCGAAACCTTCGAGTTGATCTATGTACACCTCCTCCTCAATCACTTCGTTGAGGAACGCAGTCTTCACATCCATCTGATGAATGTGCCACCCCATCTGCGCTGAGAGAGAAAGAATCGTCCATATGGAAGAATACCTTGCGACAGGTGCAAAGGTTTCCTCATAGTCGATCCCCTCAATCTATGAGAAGCCTCGAGCAACAAATATTGCCTTGTACTTCTCAACGCTCCCATCAGCTACTTGCTTCACTTTGTATATCCATCTCGAACCTACCACTGATTTCCCTTCCGGCCTTGGGACAATCTCCCATGCACTGTTTCTGACAATCAAATCATACTCTTCTACCATGTCATCTACCCATGCAAGGTCCTCCACAGCCTCCTTGAAAGAGGATGGCTCTATCATGATACACTTTCTCCTCAGAGCCATGTATCTAGTATATCGGTCAGGTGACTGTCTCAGTATGCGCTGTGATGTAGGTGCTCCTACATTCTTCTCTGCCTCAATATTTAGTCGCTCAGCTTCTGTAGTGCGCTTCCACCCTCTGATGGTTGGCGTTGCACGAGTGGTTTCTTCCACTCCATGAACCTCCTCTTGTGGCTGATCCACTTCTTAAGGCCATCCTTAGGAACTAATAGCTCCTCATCTGCATGCAAGTGTGGCTCCCTCTCAAGCGAACACTTCATGGCTTTCTCCTCATGAAATTTGATATCCCATCGCACAAAAGTCTTCCGACTATCTGGAAAATACACACGATAGCTGTGGGGTGTATCAGTGTACCCCACAAATATCCCAACCTCTGCGGTCGGCTCCAGGTTCTTCCTGGCATCCTTTTTCACATGAATGTAAACAGGTGAACCAAAAATCCTCAAATGAGAAATATCAGGCCTCTTACCAGAAAACGCCTCCTCGGGTGTACTCATGCCAAGTATCCTATGAGGACAACGGTTTTGCACATAAACCGCAGTATTGCATGCCTCAGCCCACAAGTGTATGGGAAGGCCCTGATCATGCAACATCGCCGTGCGGCACCCACGATCGTTGTTCTACTACGTTGACGACTCCATTGTTGATTATGAGCGCTATATGAGCTCTCTTCGAACATTATTGCCAAAAAGTCCTTGAATTCGCGGATAATTCTACACTTATACTCTAAGAGCCTTCACTTTCTTCCACGATTCTTTCTCAACCGGTGCCTTAAACTCACGAAATTTGAGTATGTCTATAAGCTCTTCATACGCATGAAGATCCAGCACTTACGAGAAAAATCATCAACAAATATCACATAATACATGTGCTTTGCTGTCGAAGCTACTGAGAAAGGTCCACACATGTCTGTGTGAATTCTCTCAAGGATCGTTGTGGCATGACTATCCTTCGCGTGAAAGGTGGCTTTCACAAATTTTCCCAAAGTACATCGCTTGCACTGATCTGACTGCGCAAGTGTACCTTTGGGAAGCCCGGTAGAAATCTGCTGCAAAATTTTCAAAGCACCATGGTGAAGATGGCCTAATCTCCTATGCCATAGCTCGCCCTCATCCCGGCTCACCACTCCTTCTGCCTTGCCTACCATTTCTGCGCAACCATCTACTTGAAATTGATAAAGGTTCTTAAATCGAACCCCTATCCTCCGAGTTTCACCAATTGCCTTACTGCGCAGGAAAGCCTTTCCCTCGCTAAAGACAACATCATATCCCTTGTCTTCCAACATCGCCACAGAGATAAGATTCTTCTTCAATCCTGGAACATGCATGACTTCCTTAATCTGAAGGGTTTACCGGACTCCCTCTCAAAGGAAATGGTCCGTCTGGGTCATATTTGTATCTACCATCATCGCCCATCTTGATGTGCACTCCAAGATCTTTCTCATCCCGGATCTATAAACTGTGTGTCTCAGTCTACGTGAAAATACGCACCCTTTATCCAGCACACTGAGCCCATCACCGCAGAGATGACATGCGATCAGTGAAAAATCCAACTCAAACTGCGAGGCTAAGGCCTCTCCAGCTACAGATCCAGCAGCCTGCTTATTTTTCTTCTTCTGTGGACAATTAGTGGCGTAATGTCCGTGTTGGTGACAGTGAAAGCACTTCACCTTGGACATGTCCTGCTTCTTGCCTTTCGCACCGGATTAAGAAGCATTCTTCTTGCTCTTCCCCTTCCTTGCTTTGGAAGCCAAAGCATAATTTTCTTCATCTGCATTCTTTGATGAAGATTCATCCCTGGTACTTCGCCTTATCTCCTCTTGCACAAGATCCGACCGAAGTCGCTCCCATCCTGGCAATTTCTCCTGACCATTGACAGAGTCCTGATAGGAATGCCAACTCTTCGGAAGCCCAAGGAGAGCCAAGCTCACCAAGTCCTCGTCATCTACAGTAACCCCCACACTTCCCAGCTCATCCCTGCACTGGACAAACTTCGTGAGGTACTTGGGTATATTGTCGCCTTTCTCCATTTTTATGTTCCTGAGTTTATCCTTGAGTGCCAACTTCCTCTGGTCACTCTTGCTTTGGAATAAATCTGTCAAATCTTTCCACATCAAGAATGGAGAAGCTTTACCATGAAGGTTAGACACTATGTGATCCTTCACACCTTCCAAAAAAATCCTTTGACACTTTTTTGTCTTCTTTTTCCATGCGTCAAGTGCGACAGCATCGCTAGAAGCAAGTTTTGGAATTTCTGCATCTATGAAATCCTTCAACCCATTGTCATCCAACACCGCCTCCATCCTATCTTTCCATGCAATATAATTCTAGCTTCCCTCAAGGGCATACTCCAATCGCAATCCATTGAAAGACATCTCAACTTCGACACCAAGAAAACATTGTTATTAATTCTATTTCAGCTTCAGCGCCAAATGTTTTGCAATTGCTCCAAGGGGATGTCTATGCCATGTAGAAATTATATAAGCTGATTGTTACTACATAAATCTTCTCTGATCACACACTATTTTACTTCATGCTGTCTAGATACATTCTCTCTAATTGATGTTAAACTGAAAATTAAATCAATTGCATGCACACAGCTAAAAACCACCAAAATTCCACATATGAACATTTATCGAAATCTAAAAGTAGAAAACCACCAACTATCTGTATATTATATGTCATATATATCATGTAACAATCATCATACAAAGCTCCTCACAAGCTCTCAGTACAATCTCCAATTGCTACACACTAATCAGGTCCGATCTAGAAAATCTCATGCTCCAATCTCTGCCACCTGCTAGCCTACCTCTACTACGCAATCACTGCTGAAGAATGGCTCTGAATGAACTAGAATTGGTCCAGCCTTGCTCATGCAATCCTCATTGGTATCTCCAACCACTGTGTGTTGCAAATCATGCAACACTATAGTCACAACTAATAGTCACACTGCTCTTTCACCTACCTCTCCACTGGTCTCCACTGAAACTATCCATGCACTGTAGTTAACTGATGTATTCTTTAGTTGATTAATGAGTTAATAATTAGTAAAATTAATTCGCCATTAATTCACACCACTCTCACTATTGTATCAATCAGTTAGACTAGATACAACTAGCTCAACTATGTTTAACTCAGTTAAAGTGAACACAACTCCACCAACTACCTCAATAACTCCACCAAACTCTGTCACATGAGTTCTAACTAAAGTCTCTATGCAATAGCTCCACTTAACCCTCAGGAATAGCGTAATTCCTTCTGTCAGCTCCTGTGCCACATCTGTGCACTTAACTGAAGTGCTCCAAGAGAACAAGATAATGTTTAGAGTCCAAATATTATTAAGAGCTAATAATATTCGACATATCTATTTTTAGACTGGCAATCTAAAAATAGATTCCGCCCAATATGTCTAAAAATAGAAGTCCATCTATTTTTTCCAACTTGACCAACCATCCACAAATAGCATCCTGCAACTCATAGAATATGATCTACATGTCTAAAAATAGACTTGCGCCAAAAATAGCCTGCAGGCCCACTTAGTGAAGGCGGCTCTTTTCACTAAGCTCATCATCTTGTTGCAATCTCAACAGCTCCTGAATCTACTTCTTTATTTCATCGTTATCCATAACGGAGCGCCGATAGATTGGTCCATTGGGCAGCAATGCACTTGGGGTCAGATCGATGGGGTGCTTGACCTGACAGTGCAAAGGAACCCCTGTGGGTGAGGTGAATATGTCCCTATACTCCTCCATGACCTTTTCCATTTGTTGTTTTCATGCGGAGGATCCCTTTCTGGAGGTCATGGCCACAGTCTTCTTCTTTCCCTGAGGGCATATCATCAAGAAAATAAATTTCCCGGTTTTGGAAATGAGCTTCCCGCATTGTTTTGTAGTAACCAAAGAGATAGCAGCAGGTGGTAGTACCTATGGTATCTTGTACAACTTATTGCCCAAAGTAACAATAACAGCGCGAGGTCAGGACTCATACACAGCATGTCGCTTCCACAGGTATGGTTGGCCTAATAATATATTACAAACATCAAGAGGAGTAATTTCACATAATACCTCATCCGTGAAGGGCTTGATGTTGTAGGGAAGGAGACACTACTGGCTGACGCGAAGATCCCTTCCTTGGTGAAGCCAGCTGATGGTGTACAGTTGTGGGTGTGTTGTGGTCATCAAGCCCAACCACTTCATTACCTCTACTGAAATGAGGTTCTTTTGGCTCCCACTGCTGACAATGAATTATAGCGAGGAACCCTTTACCCACATCTAGGATTGGAAGAGATGCTCCTCCTCATTTGTAACTTCCGGTTCCTCCTTCTGGATCTTCGTGGTTGAAACGGTAGCGATGGGCTCCGCATCGATAATATGCTTCCCTTTTTCATTCCCCTTGTTGGGTTCTGATTCAGAGTCAGAGCATGCCTCTGATTTAGAAGCCTTAATCTCAGCCACTAGTGACTGCTTGTCCTGACACTCACTTTTGTTGTGAGTGGAGATCTTATGGAATTCACACCACTTTCATGTGTCCTTCTTCGGCTTCACAATGTTGTTCTCCACTTTTCTTTGTTTGGATTCCATGATAGCTCATTATGTGAATTTTGAGGTCTAAAACATGTCTCTTAAGGAAAACAATATATGTGAATTTTTAAAGGACAAGAAATAAAACTACTTTTTAAATCAAAATTTTGACTTATCTCCTTATATGTTTACTCGAATGTCAAGTATAGGACTCAAATTCTTGATCCTATGAGCACCTACACTTGACATTTGAGTAAACAACATACAGGGAGCTAAGTTAAAAATACAATTAGGCAAAATATTTTTCTTCTTTTTCCTCCAAAAATATTTAAGCCTAGGGATGGCATCATCATATTGAATCCTATTAATTCTTTTAGAGTTGATTTTTCCAAACACATTTTTTGTTTTAAGACCCATTTATGACCTCAAAATTCCTCTTGTGTTACATCCATTTTATATATAAATTCTCTTTTTATGATTTCCCCCTTACCAATATTGGACCCCCCATATAAATTGGGATGATAGAATGAATGAACACGCAAGAGTGACGTCAACACACAAAAGCCCATTTTTGCATGCATGCTTCTCTCTTGACAATTTTCATCTAAGGAAGTATTTTTGTAACACCTTTAGGATGACCCTTATGTTGTATTTTTACATAATTATATTAGTTTGATGAGTCAAGTTGTGTTGGGTTGCATGAAAATGTGTATATATTTGTTTTGGGCATGAAAGCCTATGTTTATATATATTTTGAGGCCAAATGCATATGTTATTAAGGTCATAGATCTTGTGTATTAAAAATCCAAAAAACCTAGACATGTAATATGTAATCATACCCATATTAATAAAATACACAACTATTATAGATTGAGCTAGACACAAAATATGGGGGGTTAGAACTCCAAAAGTGGAAAGGTGAGGGGGTGGAACTAAGTCATAGTTCTTATTCCAAGTAAATAATAAATTATTCATAAAGTCAATTTACAAATATAACTTGAAGTCATAAAGATCATGGTATAATATTAATTCATGATTTAATGTCATATCCTAATTCCAAAAATTAAGTGGATGGGTAGTCGATTGAATTCCTTGGTGGTGGGGTTTAGTTCCTTGAATGATACTTGGAAAAAAGATGCATACATAATTATTTTTTTCCTACACTAATTTTTCATTCTCACTATCGTTCAACCATCATTTAACTAGCCTACTTTGGGGGTTTCTTGATTTTTTGTGTTATATATTGATCGATAGGTGAGATTTGATAGTTGTTGAGCCTATAAATTGGTGAACCCATGTTAAATCACTAGGTGGAATTTTTGGGACATGTTGACGACGTTGGATATCGGCAACATATAGAGGGTCTTCCCGATGTGAACTCCTAATTATACCTCACACCGTTTGGAGTACGAGCCTCGCCTAGAGTATCACCCTAGCCACCATAACACAAAGGTTTGTCTTGGTTTCAATGGATAACATAAGAGATTATATACATAGACCTTGAACAAGCAAGTAAGTTGAAATTGTGAAACATTAATTAAAATATGGAAAAGGAGAACTTCATGAGCAGGAGACAAGAGTGAGTCTTTTGAAGGATGTAATAGTACTAACCTAAGAGAGACACACAAGAGCATGAAAATACTCGTTAGAAAAATAGCTCACATAAAAATTATTAAAGTGAATACAACATACGTTCAACAATATGAGTACCAAATCCACCGAAATAGTTCAATTTAACTAGTACATATGAACACAACATACACCATAAACATCTCAATAATAGTCCTAAAACATTTGTGATACATGCATGAAAATGTGTTGCCTCATTGAATTTCAATTAGGTGAACGATCCAAGTACATAGTTACAATAATTAGGCACTAGTTACAATAGTGGAACATTAATTCACGTCTTCCTTCTCCAGAGAATATTTTTCTCTCCTATGCCAAGTAGAGAAGCCAAGACTAGCTCTCCAATGCTTAAGCCTTCCAAAGTCCCTCTCCTTGATTTATGAGGTTTCTTTTATAACAAGAGGGATGAAATTTCATATCCTCGTGACTCTTGAGTTACCCTCATGACCCTTGGACTTCTATATGTGACTTTTGAACTTCTTTATGCGACTTTTGTCCATATATGACTATGTGACTCTTCATATTCCACATGTGACCTTTGGACTTGCACACATTAAATTTTGTCCATTTATTTTAAAATGCATCATTACATTCCACATGATGATGCGGCATGACACATGTACCCACATTAACTATTATGATGACACTTGTACAAGTTACAACTTGACAATGATGACATGGACTCATGATGAGGTGGAAATGCCAATTTTTTTTCCTTGTTGCTTCATCTTGCATTCTTAATGGTATATCTAATATATGCTTCATCTTCATGAAATTTCTACTTTTTTTCTTATATTCACCCTCCAAATGGTCTTTGATCAATATCAGGATCCTCTGGGTCATCAAGCAATATCTTCCTTTTTTCTTGGACCATAATCTGCTTCATATCTCTGTGATGGCTTTATGTTTTACTTCTTCTATGTAGGTGTTTCTTTGTTTTTTTCCTTACTATTTTATTTAAGCATTACCTTTCCATGCTAAGGAGGTACTCCTGCATCTAAAAATAATTCGTGACAAAGTGATATCAATCTTAAAAACATTTATTCTACCAATACCTAGCTCATGGAATGATTAACTAATGGTAGGACTTTGAGAGGGTTAAAGAAGAAGGCTTGATTAGGAGGGCACAGTCAAACTCGTCAGTGGCCTAGGAAGGTTCTATTTTTCACTTTTACTATTCCATGCATTATGAAGAGTTCTTTCCTTGGTCTAGCGTAGTGGGGAAGCTGAAAGGACAAGGTTGGAGGGCTTCAGGCTTCAAGACTATGCCATGCGCTCTAAGGGAAAGAGAGGAAGACTTGAAAGCGCAATTTGAATAATAAAGTTTAAGAGAAGACCTCCTTCATCCTTCCCTACTGAACTGTGCTCTAAGGAGGAAGGAATAAACAAGATTTGGTGAAAATCACATTGGGGAAGATGGAAGGTGAAAGCTTCAAGCTTCAAGAGTGTTATGTGTGCTGGGAGGAAGAGGAGGCCTTACAGAAAGAGAAATTTGATTGTTCAAAGATAGAGAGGAGGCCTCCTTCAGTCTCCCCTACTACACCGTTCACTCTAGAGGAAGAGGCTAATATAGGCTTGGGTACATATGCATTGGGAAAGGGGACAGGGTGTAGGCTTTAGCATTTAAGGGTGCGCCATGCACTCAAAGCGAGAGGAGGCTTGAAAGATAGCACAATTTTATTCAAAAAGGTATCATTTTTTCTTTACAAACTTATTGTTACCCTAGGTTGACATATTTTGACCCAACAGTGGTTGCTTGACCATTTGGAATGCGATTTTAATTGAGGGAGACCATAGAAGGAAACCACTTTTCCTAGGATGGTTTTCACTACACTAGGAGGATAGGAGGGTATTTTCATTGCATGTATTTCTTCTAAAAAAGGGTGGGAGAGGTACATGATATTATCTAGAAGTGATGTCTATTTAATTTAAGGTAGAGGTGACCAAACTCAGTGTAATGATTTAGTGTTAGCAAGAAGGATTAGGTGACTGCCCTTGGGAGGTTCATAATGTGCAGTAGCTTTGAAGTGATCTTGAGGAGGAATTAGTGCACAATTATCGGTGAGAAATGTTGCATTAATTAGGATAATGAATAGGTTAATATAATAACTTGGTAATAGGTTTCATTCCTCCACAACTTACACTAGGCAGAAGGACCAAGAAGGGCTCCAAAATGGCTAAGCGTGAGACCAACAGAGTAAAAGAGAGAAATGCATCCGAAAATTACTTGAACACAGATCACACACATAAAATATTAATAAAATCCATAATGATACATAGTAATCATGGATAACAATCACAACTAAAAACTACAACAAAGTGACACTTATTTCAAACTGCGACAGTTGAAATGATACATTACGACACTTAGAACACAAGTTGTGACAGAAGTGACAATTGTGACCAAAAGGTGCACTAAGTTGTAGGAATGTATCTAGTGCATATTATAATGATATTTAATACCATTTTATGTATAAGAGTGTTCCATAACTAACTTCGATGATGTGCAAAGGTGTGACACATGCAAGAGTGAAAACAACAAAAGCGACACCTGCGACGGGAGGAAAACATGAAGATGACACTTTAAAAATGAAAACTAACTTGAGAGAGACACATGCAAGAGAAAATATAACATTAAAATAACACCTATTAAATTTAATTCCAGAAAAATTTATAGTCATGAATGTTAAAGAGACACTTCTAAAAGTGATGGTGCGCAAAAGTGGCAGCTGAGAAAACTCACCAAAATAAAAGTACAATCGCACCCAAAGTGAGGGGGACTATCAATTAAAGTGTTCACTAACTATTGACATGAGTTGAAAATTGCACAAGAAATTCCTTTATGGATGTTTCTAAGCATGTTCAAGCTTTCATAAAGGAATTTTTCTCATCAACTCATCGAACATTGAGCATGTGTGTGCAAGTGACTTGACAGTTTAAAACTAGGAAGAATAATTAAACACTTTTAAAAAAATCAAACAACCATGGAGTAACCATAGCATGATAGGTCGTAAGATCCTTAGTAGGCTCCAAATTTCAAGTGTAGGAAAACTTTTGGAGGGTGTTGATCGCAACATCAAAACTTGGCGACACATTCGTAGAACTCTGACTTCTCTTTTTATGTTTAATTATCTAAGTGCAAGGTCCCAGTATTTTAGGAAGTATTGATCATTATTTCAGATTACCTTGGCCTCCCTAATTAACCAGGTTAGAGATATATTCCCCTCCATTCCCTGACTTAGTTGAACATATATCAAGTTTATCCAAAACACAATTGTTTCGATGTAGTAAAGGGTAATATATATCTGCAATTTTAAGATAATTAGATTATGAGTTTTCATCTTTGGTGTTGCTCCCCTATTAGCAGGCCTAGATAATACCCCAACGAAGTCGCTACAATAATATAAGAATCGATTCACTACTAAGGAGCCTGAATAATACCTCGATGATGTTATTGTTTTCACCTCTCTGTGTAGGAATCATTTATCTTCTTTCACCCTTTGTTTATTTTATTTATGGAACACTGCGAATTAGGAAATTGTTTATTTCATATGTGGAAGAGGGATCCTGACTTATTGAGATTAGGAGAGGTTTTTCCTTCATAGAAGGTAATATAAACCTTTGATATTCGTTTTCTCACTTACTTATTTTCCCCTTACCTTTCTCTACTTGATTGGATCAACAAGAAAAACACTACTTACTTACAATGCCAAATTGAGGAATGATGATCCTAGGATAGATACGAGCTTTATAGTTAGACCAAATTATTTTCGTTCGAGTGGATCATATTTTCCATTTATACATCATTAACTTTAAATATATGTATACCCAAATAGTGAAGAGGTAATAGATAAGCCAAGCATTATTCGCCATCACAATTTCCATTTTCAAGTTTTTCTACATTGTCTTTTGATCCAAACAGGAACATCTTTCATGCAGAGTATTATTGAACAAAATGACAAAATAAAATACATGACAAAACAACGAAACAAAACCAAAAGAATAGAGCAAATGGAGGTGGGATTTAAAAACAACGTGAAAATTACACAATAAGAAAAAAAAACAAATGCAAAGACTAAATGCAACTAAGCATACTCCTAACCTAAACAACTAGAAGGTCGAGGATAACAGCAATGATATTTCTAATGAAGCCACCATTATTCTTGACCTACAATCACAATGATATATTTTATTAAAATCAGCATAATACAATGTGTAATAGAAAATATAATAACTTTAATATCTTGCACAAAAAATAGAAGGTATTTCTTAAGGGAATAAAGATGTGTCATATCACCTGACTTTACCCAACTTTCCACCTTACCTTCTCAATTAAAATCGTAATGAAACAAACCTTGATAGCTCCTTTTGAATGTATCTTCAGTTATATTATCTTCCTTGGCACACATCAAGAGAGATCAAAACTTGATTTTTGCAAATGCACTCACTAAGTAAGATGTTTCTAACTTATTATAGATTGGATCATCAAATTCAAAAACATCCTCTTGAAAAAAATGAAATCCTTGAAGAGATAATTTCTCAGTTAATGGGATGGAATCGGGATGAGAATATTTTAAGGGAAAGTGAATATGATCATATTCAGAAGGCTTTCCAATATAGTGAGGACTTGATATAACCATCAGCAAAGGTTGAAGTGCCTCAACTACTTGACAAGTTTCTAAATATTAATTAAGATGATAAAACATAAAGATCAATTGATATAAAACAACCATCATTAGGTACACTAGTGGGAAAAATATCAATTGCATGACAATATTTAGAACAAGAACCATGGCCATATGGGTTTATTAAGGAATAATATTCTTATTTAGGAGACAAAAGATATAGATCATTTTGAATAACCCTACAAATGCTTTGAATGAAAGAATCATCTTCCTCATGTGTTGTGTTGAGCCCCAAGATTGTTCTTTCTTCCATCATACTTCACTCCATTTTATTTTTTCCATTGTTATCCCAGGCTCAAATGATCAATGAAATTAGTTAAAATTTCTTTAAGAATGAATGTCATGGCTAACTTGCTAAGTTTTGTGATTTTGTCATTGTAATACATTTTGAACTGAAACTAGCTACAGAATGCAGACATTCCGTAGCTAGTTGCCAATTCTGCAGCTGTCTTCACGTTCAAGCATGTTCTAGGTGTCCTCTCAGGAAAATCCACACATGGGTGTATTCCACATCATGTCCTCAGCGTTTGTTGCTCACCATAAAGAATGAACGAAATTCTGGACGTGGTTTTGTACGTGGGAACTCACACAAGGAGGCAGACTCCTAATAGGACAAGGACAGTCCGGATGTCCTTTGTCACTTTACGCTGCCATCTTTAGAGTTCTAGTATGATTTTGATATGAAAAGACAATGATCCCCATATTATCTCAAGTTTTGTTATGAAGATTTGTTATAAATGTACTCGGGAAACCGAGAGACAAGTTCTAGATTTTGATTAGATTTCGTGGATTGACTGTTGTATTTCTGAAGACCGAGAATACTCTGTTTTAAGTTATTTTCCTTTAATGAAGAAGACAGCATTTATTTGAACGCGTTGAGTTGATCTTGAGCTAGATTTCGTGCTACTCTGGTGGTAGAGGGCCCCTGCATCCTGAGCGGCTTTACTTTTGCAATTTAGATAAGTATCTTAGTTTGTTTTCAAGTTTTTGAAGTTTACATTCATAGTTAATCTCATTAATCATTATAGCTATACTTGTTCTAATAAACTCTTCCAAAATATCATTACGATGAATAAGAAATGGCTATAGTGTTATAGATTTTATTTGCAATTCCTTTCGTTCATTATCATAGTTAAACTTACTCTAGTAAACTCTTCCAAGATATCATTATGATGACTAAGGCATAACTATGATACTGTAGGTTTCAGTTGCTTGTTTACACTAAGTAGCATAGCTGATCTTACTCTTAAAAAGCTCTTCCAAAACATCATAACAATGAGTAGGAAATGGCTGTGATATCTTAGTTTTTAATTGTATTTGCTTTCAGTTTTCATGTTTGTATTCAATTGCATTGAATTGTACAGCCAGGATTGTTCTAACAAGCTCTTCCAAAATACCATTCATGATGAACGAAATAGGTTGTAGAATCCCATAGATTAATGGCATGATAACTTAGTTAGGGCACTCCGGAGGCAAATTGCATTTAATTCATGCTCTGTTATTTCGTTTCAAGTTTGATAATGGCTTGTTAGTTTAGCACTGTTTACTGTAGACTAGTAGCACTCTAGTTCAGTTCTAGCTTAGCTCACTGTATTTACATTCCACGTTTAGTTGCCATCCATTGCATATTAAATTGCATTAGTTGTTAAACTTAAATACCACGGTCTTCATTATTTACAAAACTTCTTTTGTTCCAAACCTATATTAACTCATAATCATCTGGACAGAAGATAGTATCAGTCTAAGGCCTGGAGTACTTTTGTAACCTTTTTACCATTTCACAAACAAGCTTTTCCTCAAAGACTATTCTAAAAGGAAATCTATAACTTTTTAGTGAGGTTTAGTGGTGTTAAACTAAGTTGCAGAATAGAATTAGGAGCTAGTTTTAGAGTAGAGATCGTATGATGTTACAAATGTTATTTTCCAAATATGTATCAATAAACCTTTAATCATGGATGAGATGTTGTATCATTATAAGTTGATTGTTTAATTTTTTAGTTAGGAGAATTTTATTCACACTTAGCTGCCCATTTCTCAAGCTCTTCCAAAACATCTTTAATGAATGAATTGGAAAAATTAAGTTCATGTTGTGATTTGTTTTCTTGAAGTCATTATCAAAGCTTTGTATTTTGCTAATTCATAGTTTAGGTTTGGTTCTGTTTCAGTATTTGCATTTGTCATTTGTCATCAATAATTTAGGCTTCACTCTTTTTTTAACCAGTAGCTTCTTTCCACCAGCATTTAGTTCTTTCCCTTGTGAACATAAAACCATAAAAAATCAAAAACATCATAAAACACTAGACACAACGCAGTAAGAAACAAACACCTAGGCACATACAGTGCACCACACTTCAGCAGTTTACCAACCCTGGTTGACAATTAAATGAACTCAATTTAGGAGACTAGGTTGAGCACAAACATTTTGGCGCCGTTGTCGGGGAAGTGAAAACTAGGTAACCTTTGTTTCTTAACTCCAAAAAAAAAAAAAAAAAAACAATGATATGTGTAGAGAGAGAGACTCAAGGGGAAGATTCATAAGAAGCAGAAGCAGAAGTTTGATTCCTAGAACACCACTTGTTTCACCTAGACCAAGAGCTAGTACACCTTCAACTTAGACCCACATTCCATCCTATACTGATCCTAGAATTCTAGAAGACCTAAGATCAGATATTCCATTAGAGAAACCTTCCACTTCATCCAATGAACCTGTCTTAGAAGAAGATCCAAGGACTCCTGTTAGGGACACAAACTTTTCCACTTCCACAGAAGAATCAACCATGGCAAAAGAAGGAGGAGGAGGAGTCTTTAATGGAGAACACACATTATTTGGAGGGGGTAGAGGTAGAGGTAGAGGAGAAGGAGGTAGAGGTGCAGAAGGAGAAGGAGGTAGAGGAAGAGGTAGAAGAGAAATGGGAAGCTCTTTTGGGTTCCCTATAATAGATGAAGAAACAAATACAACCATGAAAAACATTTCACCCTCTGTCCTTCCAAACTTCTATGGAATTAAAACTGAAGATCCTGAAACCTTCCTATTTGAATTTGAAATCCTGTGTAGAACTTATGACTACTTACAAGATGCTCAAAAACTTAAACTATTTCCTTCAACATTGAAAGGAGCAACATTGAAGTGGTTTATGAGTTTGATCAACAATTCTATTAGGACATGGGAAGACATGAAACAAGCATTTCTAGAGAGGTATTTGGATTATTGTATGCCGGTCAATCATAAGGAAGAAGTGTTTAAGATGTTACAAAAAGAAGATGAAAACTTGGAAGATTTGTTGGAAAGATTTCATTACAACATCAAAAGAGCAAAAATGGAAAACTTAGATCAAGACACCTTAAAAGCTCTTTTGTTGAAAACAATTAGGGATGAATTGTTGGATATCCTTAACATGATGGGAAAAGGGGATATATCACAGCTCACATTACCTGAAATATCTGAGTTATGTATCAACCTTTCAAGAGGGAAATCTAAAACTATAAAAGGTCCAAGAGATCCTGCTCTTGCAAGGGCAAGTAAGTCTGCTTCTGGGACAGTAAGCAGGTCAGAAATAGGACATATGATTGATGATTTCAAATCTGACATCTTAGGGAGTCTTAGTGAACAAATAGACACCCTTAAATTACAAAACAAGCAAAAAGCCGAATCCGATGCCTTAGCAATCTTTTGTCCCAAATGTAGAAAGAAACATGCCTTGAGAGAGTGCCCTTTGGATGTAAAAGTTGTAGAGACCTGTGTCATTTGTTCTGAAAAACATGAGACCAAGAATTTTCCTTCCCTTCCTGGTCTCAAAGCTGTCTTTCAAGAGGAAACTCCTACAAACTCCACATAATCTCTTAATTTTGTCTCTAAAAGGCCTTGGCAAGGACCTCAAACATAAGGATTCCATGATCAAATGTATAACCAACCTCCACCTTGGAATTATTGGCAGCAACCTTGGCCTCAATTTCAAAATCAATCTCAAGCTTGGGCACAAGGAGCACAAAGTCCCTATGGAAGATACTCTCAGTACTATTAGTATCCACCATCCTATCCACCATACCCACATTTTTCTCCTCAAAATCCTCAACAAAATTTTCAACAAAATCCTCAACAACATCATTAGAACCTACCACATCAAAATCAACCACTTCCATTACCATTTCCTCAAAAATCAAATCAGTTTCCTGCTCAACCCATACCAAACCCCAACAATAAAAATCCTCAGAATACATATATGATAGAAGGCCAATAGTTTCCAACTTATTTAATTACTCCTCTAGACCTTAGTGATGTTCAACTTAGGTCTGGAAGAATACTTGAAAAGAGGAAACCTTCTATGATCATACAAGAACAAGATAACTCTGAGGAAGATTCTCTACGGGTGAATAAAAGTCTTGAGGAAGACACATCTTTTCAAGACCCAAACATTGAAAAATTAAAGCAAAAAGAACCAATAATTTCAACTCTTGTATTAGAGCAGCCATCAACATCTACTTCTACACCTCCCTTTCCAGAAAGATTACAAATTGATAGAGGTGTAGAAAAACAAATTATGGTGCCTAATTATGATTTCCTAGATGAGCTGAGAAATGTTTGCATTAAAATTCCATTATTACAAGCCATCAAGGAAATTCCAATTTTAGCCAAAACAATAAAGGAGTTGAACATGAAGAAAACAAGAAAAAGAATAAGAGAAACAAAGAAAATTCAACTGGCAGGAAAAATAGCAGACATTATGATGGGTAAGATTGCTATTCCAAAGTATCTTGACCCAGGAAATCTAGTTGTTAAAATTCACATCAATGGAATTGAAATCCAAAACACACTCATTGATTTAGAAGCAGCAATCAATATCATGAGTAGACAAATCATGGATAAACTGAAACTTCCTAATCTTCTCTTTACACCCACATTATTACAATTAGCAGACAGATCTGTGATCAAACCCGATGGGGTAATAGAAGACATTCCAGTGTCCCTAGATTCTTGGGAGTACCCTGTGGATTTTATGATCCTAACTCCTAAGAATAATCTAGGAGGGCATCCTGTTATATTAGGAAGACCTTGGTTGGCTACAGCTGATGCTTTCATTAGTTGTAGATCCGGTGATATGTACATCTCTGATGGTAGTTCAACTAATAAATTCACTTTGTATCCTCCAGCGAGGACAATTACAGATTTAGATGATACTCAATGGATAGAGGATGAAGAAGACTTACAACCTCTCTTCACAATTTCAGAAATTAGTGAAGATAATCAAATTCTGAATACTATAGAAAACTTTGAATCCCTTTCAGAATACAAACATGAACCATTTCAAGAGGGATCCAACATTGAGTTTTTGTCATCAAGGCATATGTCTCTTCATTCTATGGATAAATTTGGCAGCTCTACAAGTGAGATATTTCTAGGCAAAACTTTGAATATAAACAAGAACCTAGAAAAGTCTCAACAAGAAGAGTTAGCCAAGATATTACAGAGACATTCTTCCGCATATGCATGGGAGTACACTGACATGAAAGGGATAAGCCCCAAGACTTGCACTCATCACATCTATATAGAGGAAAATTGTAAACCAATCAAATAACCTCAAAGACAGATGAATCCAAATCTTAGGGAGATTTTTAAAGAAGAATTGCAAAAATTGTTAAATGTCAACTTTATCTATCCCATTTCAGATAGTTAGTGGGTTTCTCCTTTGGTAATTGTGCCAAAGAAAAATGGTAAATGGAGGGTATGTATTAACTACCGGGAATTAAACAAAGCTACTCTTAAAGACCATTTTCCCTTACCTTTCATAGATCAAGTGTTAGATACATTAGCTGGCAAAAAGTACTTCTCATTCCTATATGGGTTTAGTGGTTACAACCAAATCCAAGTAGCACTTGAAGATCAAGACAAAACCACATTTACCTGTCCTTTGGGTACCTATGCTTACCGAGTATTTCCATTTGGATTATGCAATGCACCTGCAACATTCCAAAGGGTAGTGTTAGGATTTTTTTCAGATCTAATACATGATTGTGTAGAGGTATATATGGATGATTTCACATTTTATGGAAACACATTTGAAGAAGCCTTAGCAAACTTAGAAAAAGTTTTAAAGAGATGTCAAGAAGCAAATATTTCACTTAGTCATGAGAAATTTTTCATGATGTTTACTGAAGGTATTGTTTTGGGGCATCACATTTCAGGGGATGGGATTAGAGTTGATGAGTCAAAAGTTGAAGTCATCTCTAACTTATCTATTCCAAGTTGTCAAAAAGATGTTAGGAGTTTTCTAGGATTTATAGGATATTATCGGAGGTTTATAGAAAACTTCACCAAGAAAGCATCTCCACTCTTCAAATTACTTACCAAAGATTGTGAATTCAAATGGAATTCTGATTGCCAGTTAGCCTTTGAAACCCCGAAAACAAAAATTTCTGAAGCACCTATTTTAAGGGGACCTAACTGGAAGTTACCTTTTCATATTTCAACAGATGCCTCAGATACAGCTCTAGGAGCAGTATTGGGACAAAAATACCTAATTCCTTATGCCATCTACTATACCAGTAAAAATTTGACTCCTGCAGAGTTAAACTATACCGTAACTGAAAAAGAGTTTTTAGCTGTTGTTCATGCCATAAACAAATTCAGACACTATATAACAGGCTATGAAACTTTTGTTCACACAGATCACTCTGCAATTAGATATCTAATGAACAAATCAATTACTAATGGCAGAGTCATAAGATGGTTATTTCTTTTACAAGAATTCAACATTACCATTCTAGATAGGCTTGGAAAAAAAAACACAGTAGTTGATTTCCTATCTAGACTCCAAAACATCAAAGACAATACTCCAGTTGAAGATCAATTCCCCGATGAATATCTTTTTGCAATTTCTACTCAAACTCCTTGGTTTGCTGACATTGCTAATTATTTAGTTTCAGGGAAATTTCCTTCAATAATGAATGCAAGAGACAAAATAAAAATCATTTATGATAGTGCAAGATATTCATGGGTTGCTAATGAGTTGTACAAGACAGGTCCAGATTTTATCATTAGGAGATGTGTTCGGGAAGATGAGATGCCTGAGATTCTCAAAGCATGTCATGATGAACCTTGTGGCGAACACTTTGCTGATAAGAGGACAGCCTATAAGATCCTTCATTTAGGATATTATTGGCCATCCTTGTTTAAAGATGCTAAAGAGTATGTCAAAAGGTGTGACAGTTGCCAAAGGGTAGGGAAACCTTCTCCTTCAGGTGAGATGCCATAACAACCTCAGGTACATATTGAACCTTTTGAAAAATGGGCTTTGGATTTTGTAGGACCTATTAATCCTCCATCAAGACAAAAGAGAGATATATATTAGTTTGCATTGATTATGTTACCAAATGGGTAGACGCCAAGCCATTACTTTTTGCTAATGAAGCATCTGTAGTTAATTTTCTTTTTGAGGATGTTTTTACTCGTTTTGGTGTCCCAAGGGAAATTGTTACAGATCAAGGAGCTCAATTTACATCAAGGCTAGTGGAACAAATGATGGAGAGGCAAGGCAACTAGTATAAATAAAATCTACTCCTATCATCCAAGAAAATGGTCAAGTGAATCTACCAATATGTCATTGAAGGAACCCAACAAAGACTCGTTCATTTATGGAAGAGATTGTGATAGCCTTTAGTTGCCAGGGGCTCAGGAACCAGAAGGAAGAAACACAATGAGTTATTACCCTTATGAACTTGTTTATGGAAAGCAAGTTTGTTTCCATGAAATCTGCATTCAAACTCTTCAAAATGGAAGGCTCAACTAGGACTTGATTTATCAGAGGTCACTTTTCTTGTGAATGGTCATAGATTGGAGCTGTATCACAAACCACTCTCAAGAGAAGAATTTGTCAAGAAGTTCCAGGAAAACAGTGATGTGAAGTTAATGAAGAAGAATCTTTCTTCTTCATCAACTTTCTTCATCAACTTGATTAAATTTTCTGAAGTCATTTCTTTGAAAAAAATTTAAAAAAAAGTATAAACATGAAAACCAATCACTGATTGGCATGTTTATACAGAAAAGATAGGGTGGAAATCAGAGTCTTTCTGACACTCTAACTTTTCCATTTTGTTTCTGCAAGCAGCTATTACAAAATCATAAGTTCAGATCCATTGCACTTATGATCCATCTCATTTCATTTCATTCCATTTACTTATCCATCCATACTCCATTTCATTTATTCATTCATACTTCACTTCATTCCATATTTCATTCATCTCATTCCATACTTCATCCACCTCATTTCCATATCAAAATTTAAAGTTTGATGTCTTTCTGCAATTGAATAACACATGTCATGAATTGCAGGCCATTTCTTATACTTTTCCACTCCATTTCATATATTGTAATCCATCCCACTCTATCATTCACCTCATACATATCCCATTAGACCATATTTCATCATCTATCTTCACTCATTCCATATAATATTCCACTTATATTCCAAACCACTCCATTCCATGATTAAAGTTCTCTACAGGTACATTCTGCAGCTAAACAGATATTCTGCAGCTAATCAGACTTTCCGCGGCCAGACAGTCATTCCGCAGCCACAGATCCTGAAGGCACTGATCAGCAGACATTTGAATTGCAACAAGATGATCCGGTATATCCATGAACAAGAAAAATCAACAAGGATTATGAAGACTCACAAAGTAATGATTTCCAGAGGAGAACAAAGCATATAAAGACCACAAAAAGAAAATGAAAAGCAAAGGTAAAAAGTTCTGATTATAATGGCATATCATGAAAAACTTTAGTATAGTCTAGTTATGAATCATTCAAAAAGTTGTTTTGATTACTTTTATTGATCATGCCAAATATACCCTCCGCAAAAATTTGGATAAAAATCCTTCATTTCAAATCCTATACCCGATCATCATTTAAAAATTTAAGCAGTTAAAATGCTGAAGTGATTGATTTTCTCACGTCACCCAGCCAAATCATTTAATGATGATTTTTGAATCTGTTGCAAAATATCTCCGCGGTCTTTTCACTCATAGATTTGTTTTCATTCACCTCACTTCATTAACTCGTTCCGTAACCACTCCCTATTACTCCATCTCGTAGCCAACCCTTCATCATTTCATTCTATAAAAAAGAGGTATCTCTATCACCGTGAGCAGAGGTATATTAGTTTGAAAGTTGAAGCCACTGTCAGCAAGAAGCAGAGGTATATCAGCTTGAAATTTGAAGCCATTGTCACCGTGAAGCAGAGGTATATCAGTTTGAAGATTGAAGCACTGTCACCGTGAAGCAAAGGAGTATTAATTTGAAGGTTGAATTCATTGTCTCCGTGAGCAGAAAGAGTACTAATCTGAAGATTGAAGAAGAAATTATTGGCCTCATCGTAAGAAATAAACCAATAGGCACAAAATACCTGGAAGGATACCCTCAAAGTAGAGAAATGTTGCAACAAGCAGGATGGCTGCAATTCCTTGAGAAATTTAATGGCTTCCACAAATAAGTTACTAAAACGTTTGCAAGGTCATTCAAAGGAGCCGAGGTTGAAGTTGGAGATATTAAATTCACTGTCACAGAGGTTTTTATTGCAGAAGCAACAGGATTGCTTAGACATGGAGAAATATGGTTTAAGAACAGAGAATTTCATAATGAATCATGGAAGCAAATCCTCAAATCACCAGGTATGGATGTCACTGTGTTTAAAAAGGGAATTCCAAGCTCTGCATTAAAGAATAAATGGAGAAACATGTTACTTATCCTACAAAAATTTATCACTTGTGAAGGTAGATATGGTACTTTCTATGTTTACCATATTAGGTTGATAATGCATTTCCTAGAAGAAGAGCTTAATTTGCCCTATTTCTTGCTTCAAAGTTTAAAAAAGATGGCTTCAAGTGTTCAAAGGAGAGTCCAATTCCTAGAAACAACTCTATACCATCATGGCTTGGTTAAGATTCTAATCGAACACCATTTAGCCAAAACAAAAGATACTTGGGATAATTTCTTGGTGAGAAATCACTTTGAGGAACCAAAAGAGCCTTCACCTAAACATCAGCCTACAAAGAGAAGCAGAAAATGGAGAGCCTCTAAAATTGAAACTGATAAAGCAATTCAAGAAAGCAGTGAAGAAATAATCTCTGAGAAGTTGACTCAGATTAAGAGACAGCTTAAGGAAGAGAGGGTAATCAGAAAATTTGCCACAGAAAAAGGAGAAGGACCATCCCAGCCAAGAAGGAGCCATAGACTCAGGGGGAAACTAAGGAAAACACAGATCAAACAAACCGGGGTAATAAACATAGAAGATGAGGAAACATCTATTGAAGAAGATGTTGAAGAATATTTTGAGGAAGAAGCCCCTGAAATTGACCCTGCACAGCAAGAAATTTATAACTATGTTGAAACATTGGAAAGGAAAGCTTCAGAGAGTAGAGATAGAACCCCTAGTCCTCCACTATCTGAAATAGATGTGTTAAGAAGAGATAGGTATGAGCTGGAAGTACTTAATAGACATATCAGGACTGAGAATGATATTCTGAAGGAACAAGTTAAACTAAAAACCAGTATGAACTCAACCCTGTCTCTACAAATGGACAAAGTAGAAAAGGCTAATGAAAAGTTGAAAAAGAGGAACAAGAAGTTAATCAGGGCACATACCAATTTAAGGTTCAAGTTAGTCATCAGGAAGCCCAGAAGGCCTTTAACTTCCAGGCAAAGAAGAAGAAGAGGGTTGGATGTTCTTTCAGAAGTCTCTGAGTTTATGGAATAAGTTGCATGAGGACATGCAAGAAGTTAGCAGTGGGGGTATGTTGAGCCCCAAGATTGTTCTTTCTTCCATCATACTTCAATCCATTTTCTTTTGTCCATTGTTATCCCAGGCTCAAATGATCAATGAAATTAGTTAAAATTGCTTTAAGAATGAATATCATGGCTAACTTGCTAAGTTTTGTGATTTTGTCATTGTAATACATTTTGAACTGAAACTAGCTACAGAATGCAGACATTCCGTAGCTAGTTGCCAATTCTGCAGCTGTCTTCACGTTCAAGCATGTTCCAGGTGTCCTCTCAGAAAAAGCCACACATGGGTGTATTCCACATCATGTCCTCAACGTTTGTTTCTCACCATGAAGAATGAATGGAATTCTGGACGTGGTTTTGTACGTGGGAACTCACACAAGGAGGCAGACTCCTAATAGGACAAGGACAGTCCAGATGTCCTTTGTCACTTTACGCTGCCATCTTTAGAGTTATAGTACGATTTTGATATGAAAAGACAATGATCCCCATATTATCTCAAGTTATGTTATGAAGATTTGTTATAAATGTACTTGGGAAACCGAGAGACAAGTTTTAGATTTTTATTAGATTTCGTGGATTGACTGCTGTATTTCTGAAGACCGAGAATACTCTGTTTTAAGTTATTTTCCTTTAATGAAGAAGACAGCATTTCTTTGAACGTGTTGAGTTGATCTTGAGCTAGATTTCGTGCTACTCTGGTGGTAGAGGGCCCCTGCCTCCTCAGCGGCTTTACTTTTGCAATTTAGATAAGTATCTTAGTTTGTTTTCAAGTTTTTGAAGTTTACGTTCATAGTTAATCTCATTAATCATTATAGCTATACTTGTTCTAATAAACTCTTCCAAAAAATCATTACGATGAATAAGAAATGGCTATAGTGTTATAGATTTTATTTGCAATTCCTTTCGTTCATTATCATAGTTAAAATTACTCTAGTAAACTCTTCCAAGATATCATTATGATTACTAAGGCATAACTGTGATACTGTAGGTTTCAGTTGCTTGTTTACACTAAGTAGCATAGCTGATCTTACTCTTAAAAAGCTCTTCCAAAACATCATAACAATGAGTAGGAAATGGTTGTGATGTCTTAGTTTTTAATTGTATTTTCTTTCAGTTTTCATGGTTGTATTCAATTGCATTGAATTGTACAGCCAGGATTGTTCTAACAAGCTCTTCCAAAATACCATTCATGATGAACGAAATAGGTTGTAGAATCCCATATATTAATGGCATGATAACTTAGTTAGGGCACTCCGGAGGTAAATTGCATTTAATTCATGCTCTGTTATTTCGTTTCAAGTTTGATAATGGCTTTTTAGTTTAGCACTGTTCACTGTAGACTAGTAGCACCTTAGTTCAGTTCCATCTTAGCTCACTGTATTTACATTCCAAGATTAGTTGCCATCCACTTCATTTTAATTTTCATTAGTTGTTAAACTTAAATACCACAGTCTTCATTATTTACAAAACTTCTTTTGTTCCAAACCTATATTAACTCATAATCATCTGGACAGAAGATAGTATCAGTCTAAGGCCTAGAGTACTTTTGTAACCTTTTTACCATTTCACAAACAAGCCTTTCCTCAAAGACTATTATAAAAGGAAATATATAACTTTTGAGTGAGGTTTAGTGGTGTTAAACGAAGTTGCAAAATAGAATTAGGAGCTAGTTTTAGAGTAGAGATATTATGATGTTACAAATTTTCTTTTCCAAATATGTATCAATAAACCTTTAATCATGGATGAGATGTTGTATCATTATAAGTTGATTGTTTAATTGTTTAGTTAGGAGAACTTTATTCACACTTAGCTTCCCATTTCTCAAGCTCTTCCAAAACATCTTTAATGAATGAATTGGACAAATTAAGTTCATGTTGTGATTTGTTTTCTTGAATTGTTTATGTTGTAGGATTGTTTTCAAGCTACACTGTGCTTTGCATTTTTCAAGTCATACTTAGGTGAGTCTGTTTGATTTACATTTGTCAATATAATCAACACTTAGGCTTCATCAAGAGTTAACTGCAGAGCTTCTTCCATCAAAAGATTTGGCTCTAGCCCAATATAAAACCATAAAATCAAAAACATCAGAAAACACTAAACACAACGTAGTGAGAAACAAATACCTAGGCACATATAGTGCACCACACTTCAGCAGTTTACCAACCCTGGTTGACAATTAATGAACTCAATTTAGGAACACTAGGTTGAGCACAAACATAAATAGCCAACCCCGGGAAATCATGTAATAAAGTAAAATTTAATAAAGGAAAAATCTGACACACACAGAATACACATATTCACCTGAATGTTAAAAACTCAGTCAGTAAGCATATGGTTTATTATGGATATGGAATTTTTCAAATGCAATGGCTAAGGATTTATAAAGGAAAAGTGGCATTTATTGGTATTTATTTATGAAAATAATGGAAATTAGGAGAAAAGGAAGGTGAAAGTTCATAGGTTGCATGTGAGGACAAAAATGAAGGAAAATAATGGAAAATTGAAGAAATTAGAGGCCTCATTAATAGAATAGCTTCTGAGGATCAGTGCACAAACTTTTTTTAGTTCAGCTTTGGAGCTCTCATTCTATTATTTCCCTCTCATACTCTTGGACACTTAGAATTTCTTGGAGAACTCTTAGAGAGTGTGGCATACTTGGAGTTTTGAAGCAAGAAGGAGAAGGAAGAGTAGGAAAGTGCAAGAGGACAACGGTTTCAATGGCTACAACGGGTTTTACTTGTAGGTACCTATTTGCATGTATGTTTTCCTCACTATTTTTGGCGTGCATGGCATATGCATGTGGTTTCTTAGTCGTGATCTATCATTGGCATGGAGGACTTCCTGGATTGAAAATGGATTTTCCTATCCTTACCATTTCCTAGATATCCATGGTGTTGTGGGTTAATTTCATTGTTTGTTTTTCTGGTTAGTTCTCACATTTCTTTAGTTGTGGGTTGAGTTACTAGTTCCTAGAGACTTGGTTGGACAAACAATTTGGATGCCTATAACAACTTGGGTTGAGTTACTAGTCCTAGAGACTTGGTTGGAAAAATTATTCAGAGCCCTTGGTGGGTTGAGTTAATAGTCCTGAAGCCTTGGTTCGACAAATTCTCTGGAGCCCAGTAACAGTCGTGGGTTGAGTTACTAGTCCTGGAGCCTTGTTTCGAATAAATGATCTAGATCACTAGAAAACTTGGGTGGAGACCAATATAGTGATGGTTTTTGTTGTTCGACTATGAGTTCAAATCATTTTTTGAGGGTTGAGGTGGTTTGGCCTCTGGGAGCCCTGGTTTGGTTTTGATTGGTGTTTTTTATGATATCCCACATTCATGCTTGGAATATGGCACATGGGTGACTTGTTAAAGAGATATTTGGCTCAACCATGTTTATGGTCAGGTGAAGTCCCAGACTTGGTTGCCTTTTTCTTATGGAAATAAGAGTTATTTTCCTCCACTATTAATGGGTAAACATAATTGTTATTATGTGGCTAATATGGTTTTTCTATGCTTGTCATTTATGTTGTTTATATATTGGTTATGAATGTGTTCTATGACAGTGATGATGTATGGCTCTCATCATGTTTTGAATTGTAAATGAATGAACAATGAATTTATGACTTAATAGATGATAATGCAGCTAATGTGATGAGGTAACAATGCTTCTTAACGATTCTCATGGAAGTATGAGAACCCAATGCTCATATATGTTGTTTAAACCTATATATTACATATTTTTGACATGTTTGATGAAATTCCTCTCATGGCTAGTAGGGATCCATTCAAGTCTGTGTTCAAGTGATTTTATTTAAATCATTATTCCAAGGTTATCTTTAATTTTTGGAAGTTTCATGGAGTTATGGGAAGTCACCTGAGCCTTGGGCCTAAAAATGTGGCACAAAAATCGAGGTTGCAGGCACATATCTACCTGCAAAATCCCCTAGTTGGATGCATGCCCATGTTGTGCAAGCGACTGGAGGTTTCCAGTCGCACTCTTTCCCATGTCAAGGAAGTGACTAGGGGATTGATGCACTAAAAGGTCAATTTGACTCAGGGGCTAGCCTCTTGGAAGGTTTGGATGGCTCCTGGGTTTCCTGTAGCATGTGAAGAAGGTATGTGTTTTTGTGTTCCATTGATTCCACTTCCTTAACTAACACATAGGGAGTTGAAGCATATTATAGTAACTCTTCATCACATGTTTACCCTGGTTGGCTTGTTATTTGGGTAGATGTGGGAGGAGGATGTTACATGTGTTGAATGTGACAAACCATCTACTTGCAACTAGTTACAAACTAAACTAGTATCATAATCACTAAAAAGGAATGCCAATTCAAAAAACACATGAAACTAGTCAAGATGTAGTGGATGAACAGGAGGAATTTGATTCAAAAAATAACACAAGCATCTATTGACATGAAGAGTATATCTGGTGCCATGAAGAAAATAATTAGTAATAGAATATTCACAAGAAGGATCAGGAGCTAGTTATTTTCAAAGAAATTTGATAGATATGAATCTGTCAGCCAATTATAATCTTCAGAATGATTAAATTCACAACTTAATACGTCTATGAAAGGTATGCATTCCAAACTTGAGTTTGATATAAGATATTTACATGAGGAAATATCAATTGAAACATAATGCTCAATCTGGCCAGAGACGAAATCTTGAAATCTTGAAAATTATATCTAAAATACCACACAACTTTCAAGGAGGAATTGACATCCAGTGAAACCATGCAAAGGAAAGAATTAAGTGAGAAAATCAAAATTTTATTTGATTCAGGGAGCTTACCAGAGTCGTGAAAACCTGACATAACCATCAACAAAATTTTAAGTGCCTCAACTCCCTCGTGAGTCTCAAAAATTTCAAGAGTTGTAGAATTGCATTTTGAAAATTGAATCAAATCATTCATGGTGTGTGAAAAACTACCATCAATAATTTCAACAAGATTACTATAATCTAAATGACATCCAAATAGATCATTGATTTGATCAAAATTTTCATATTCAGCAAATAGATTACTTAAGTAATAAGATTCTTCTAATTGAGCATCCAAGGCTGGATAGATTGGAAAAATCTCATGAGTAACCTGAACTAAGGAATTCTCCTCATGCAAGATTTGGAATGACAAGGGATGGAAAGGATACTCAATGATTACATTAACTTCTTATTGACCATGAATTTTCTCACTACCCTATGTAGATTCAAAATCCATCTCGTTAGATGGAGTATCTCCATCACACGTTAATGCCCTAAAAAAGGTGGAACACAAGGGATAGTGAGGTGAAGTATAATTTTCAATAAAAACATCTTCTTGGACTGAATGAGATTCAAGATCTAAATATTTCAAAAAAAAAAATTATCAATAAAACAAAATATCAATGGTGCATTTGATAATACATCATAGCATACAATAATAGTGTCAAAATCATGAAGATGATGGTTTTCCAAGACTTCAGATAAATTAGGAAAATCCATTTCATTTTATTCATCACCAAGATTGCTAGATTCAAAATCAATCAAGGATGGAAGAACATAATCTTGGCATGGATGGTTTTGGAAAGGATCCTCACTTTCCTACTCCTCTACCTATGAAGAGTGACTTCCTTACACTTGCTCACTATTTGGATTTGAAAATTGAGAATCGAGCAAATTGAGGGGTATTGTATTATGAGAGTGAGATGGTAGAGGAGGATAGGAATAAAAATCAAATTTAAGAATGGATTTATGTGTGTTAATATCATCTTTAGAGATGGAAAGATTAATCTTGACGTGAGGCTTCATGAACCATTCTAAGGTTTCCTCCATTGGATCTCAATGATGGAAAGTGTAAGAAAATTGAGGAGATAGATCAAGAATTTGATTTCTAGATTTCCCAACTTCAACATTATCACAAGGATGCACGAAAATTGGTACTGGAAAAGGAGGAGGACAAGGAAAAAAGTAATATTAGGTTACTCCTCTTATATTGGATGTGTCACAAAATTTACAATAGTTGGGGGAACAGGAACTTCCGAGGTTCTAGATTCAGATTGATTCAAAGAGATCCGAACCAAAATTATGTTCAAACTTTTGTTTAAAGAAATCCCAATCCATATCTTCTTCGGGAAATTCACAACATAAGTAGAGGAAACTATTAAAAAAATCCACAATTGATTCATTAGGATCCATTCTAATATGATTAATTCTTTTATAAACATATTGGTAGTCATACCTATTAAAATCTTGATGAATCTCCTTAAGAAATTGATCAAGATAATGAATAGAGGTAGATGGTAAGATATGACACTATTTATTAACACAAACTTCAAGAGTGAGGGTGAAAAGAATACACACAACTACTTCATCATTGATTTCATGAGATTTACAAAACCTAAGAAAATAATTTATGTGTTTAGATAAAAATGTACCACCCTCGCCATCAAACCTGAATTGAGACAAGACATGAAAAATTTCCACAAATATTGAAAGTTCACCATGACATAGGTTAGAAAAAAACTCTGGGAGTATGATTTGGGAAAGATCCATTTAAGATAAGAGATTCAAATTAGACTCAACATGCACAACTTGTCATTTGGCCCTCCTTCTAGCATCAGAATTTTGATGGTGCTAGATACTACCAATAGACATGGAGTCTCTTTGATGTGAATTCCCAATTATACCTCACACCATTTGGAGTAGGAGCCCAATCCGAAGTATTGGCCCTACCACCATAAAAAAAATGTTCGTATTGGTTTCAATGGATAACGTAAGAGATTATATACATAGACCTTGAACAAGAAAGTAAGTTGGCATTGTGAAACATCAATTGCAATGTGTAAAAGGATATATTCATGAGTGAGAGACGAGAGGGAGTCTCTGGAAGGAAGTAATAGTACCAACCTAAGAGATACACCCGAGAACATGAAAATATTTCTTAGAAAAATAGTTCACATATCAATTATTAAAGTGAACACAACACACATTCAACAATATGAGTACTAATGCCACCAAAATAGTTCAATTTATCCAATACATATGAACACAACATATACCGTAAACATCCCAAGAACAGTTCTAAAAAAATTTCAATACATGCATGAAAATGTGTTGGCTCGTTGAATTTCAATTAGGTGAAATATCCAAATACATCGTTACAATGATGAGGCACTAGTTTGAATAATGAAACATTAATTCACTTATTGTTTCTCCAAATAATAGTTTTGTCTCCTATGCCAAGTAGAGAAGCTAAGACTAGCTCTCCAAAGCTTAAGCCTCCCAAAAGCCCTCTGCTTGTTATGAGGTTTCTTTTATAACAAGAGGAATGACCTTTCATATCGTCATGACTCTTGAGTTACCCTCATGACTCTTAGACTTCTAAACAACTATTGAACTTCTAAATGACCTTTGGACTTCTCTATGTGACTTTTGAACTTCTTTATGTGACTTTTGTCCATATATGACTATGTGACTCTTCATATTCCACATGTGACCTTTGGACTTCCACACATTACATTTTGTAATTTTCTTTGAAAATACATCATTACATTCCATGTGATTATTTTTCATGACAAATGTACACACATTTAATATTATGATGACACTTATACAAGTTACAACTTGAAAATGATGACATGGATTGCATGATGAGGTGGAAATGTCAAGTTGTCTTCCTTGCTTCTTCATCTTACATTATTAATGGTAGTTATTATCTATGCTTCATCTTCATGAGAGATCCACTTATTTTCTTATCTTCACCCTCCAAAGGGTCCTTGATCAATATTGGGATCCTATGATTCATCATGCAATTTCTTCTTTCTGTCTTGGTCCATGATCTACTCCATGTAACCATCATGGATTTATTTTGTTCTTCTTCTCCGCGGGTGTTGATTTATGATTTTATTTACTATCTGATTTAAGCATTACCTTGCCATGATAGGTAGGTTCTCTTTCCAATTAATATAATTCATGAAAAAGTGAAATCAATCTTAAAAACATCTATTCTACCACTACCTATCCCATGGAATGATCAAATGATGGTAGGCTTGCGAGAGGGTTAAAGAAGAAGGATTAATTAGGAGGGTGCATTAAAACTAAACAGTAGCATAGGAAGGTTCCATTTTTCATTTTTAATATTCTAGACACTATGAATAGGAACTCTTCTTAGTCCAGCATAGTGGGGAAGCTTAATAGAAAAGGTGGGAAGGATTCATGCTTCAAGACTTCACCATGCATTATAAGGGAAAGAGAGGAAGAATTGAAAGCACACCTTGAATTTTTAAGGTTAAAATAACACCTCCTTCAACCTTACATATTGTGCCATGCATTGAGGAGGAAGGCCTAAACAATATTGATCATAGAGTGCATTGGGGAAGACGGAATTTGGAAGCTTCAAGTGTTAGGACTACGCTATGCGCTGGGAGGAAGAGGAGGCCTTAAGGTAAGCACAGTTTGATTAGTCAAATATAGGGAGGAGTTCTCCTTCATCCTTCCCTGTTTTTCCATGCTCTCTAGAGGAAGAGGCTAATATAGGCTTGGGCATAGAGTGCATTGGGGAAGTGGAAAGGGTGGGGGCTTCAACCTTCAAAGGTGCGGCATGTGCTCAAAGAGAGAGGAGGCTTGAAAGATACCAAAAATTTCTTGAACAAGGGGTCACAATTCTTTTTCCATTTACTTTTCACCCTAGGTTGGCATATTTTTACCCAATAGTGGGTGCTTGGCCATTTTGAATGTGCTTTTCATTTAGGGAGGCAATAGGAGGAAGCCAATTTGCCTAGGAGGGCTTTCATTACACTGGGAGGACAAGAGGGTCTTTGCATTACATGTTTTGCATCTGAAAAATGGTGGGATAGGTCCATAATATTAACTATGAGTTATATATGTGTCATGCAAGGCAAGGGTTATCAAACTCCCTATAGCGAGTCAATTTCAACAATAAGGATTAGGTGACTGCCCTTGGGAGGTTCATAATGTGCAACAATTTTGATGTAATATTGAGGAGGATTTAGTGAAAAATTCTTGGTGATTAAGGCTATATTAATGAGGCTCATGGATAGGTTAATATCCTCAATTTGTAAGAGGGTTCATGCCTCCACAACTTACACTTGGTAGAAGGACCAAGAAGGGCTCCAAAATAGCTAAGTGTGAGACCAACATAGTAAAAGAGAGAAATGCATCTGAAAATGACTCGAACATGGATCACACACATAAAACCATCAATACAAGCTAGAATGATACACAAGACTCATGGATAAAAATCACACCTATAAATTACAACAAAGAGACACTTATTTCTAAGTGTGATAGTTGAAAAAACACTTGGAACACAATTTGTGATAAAAGTGACGATTGTGAGCAAAAGGTGCACTAAGTTGTAGGAATGTGTCTATAACATATTCTTATGGTATATACGACCATATGATGTATAAGAGTGTGCCATAACTAACTTCAGTGATGTTTAATGGTGTGACACATGCAAGAGTGAAAAAAAACAAAAGTGACACCTACAACAAGAGGAAAACATGAAGACGACACTTGTAAAATGTGAATGACCTTGAGAGTGACACATGCCAGAGAGAAGATAACATGAAAACTAAACTTATTAAAGTGAAATAAATAAAATTTTACAACAAAAAACGCAAAAGTGAATGTGCACAAAAGCAACAGTTGAGACAATTCGTTGAAATAAAAGTACAATCGCAACAAAAATGAAGGGGACTATGAACAAAAGTGTGCACTGACTGCCAACATGAGTTGAAAATTGAAAAAGCACTGTCTTGATGGATGGTGATATGCCTATTCAATATTTCATAAAGGAATTGTGCTCATGAACTCATCGAAGACTGAGCATGTGTGTGCAAGTGACTTGACATTTTAAAACTAGGAAGAAGAATTAAACACTTTACAAAACATCAAACGACCATGGAGTAACCATAGCATGAAAAACCATAAGATACTTAGTAGGATCCAAAATTCAAGTGTAGGAAAATTTTTTGAGGGTGTTGATCACATCGCCAACACTTGGTGACACACTAGTAGAATTCCAACTTATCTATTTATGTTTAATTCTCTAAGTTCAAGGTCCTAGTCTTTCAGGAAATATCGATTCATCTTGCAGATTACCTTGGATTCCCTACTTAACCTGGATAGAGATATAATCCCCTCCATTTTCTTACTCAGTTGAACACATATCAAGGCTTTCCAAAACAAAATTATTTTGATTTGGGTGAACTGGTTCAAAAATTAACATGCATAAAGATTCAAAATATAGGTCAGCACATTGAATGTCTTAGAAACAATCAAATAAATGGATTTTTGCTATGAATTTTATTATGATTAGACTTGAACTTTAAATTCAATTTTGAGACCCTAAATGATGTTTTTATATGCTAGAAAATCCAAAGGGCCTAAGTGGATGTAGTGGATATGGTCCCATTTGGCTAAAATGAAAGAACTCAAAGAAATATTTCTGAGATGTTACAAATGCAAAACAAATTTATTATGAGAAAGTTACACCTGAAATAATAAAGAGGATAATTTAAGTACCAATATACCTCCAAGAGTCATAACTCCCCATTAAGAGCTTAGATTGGGACACATAAGTACTCTATGGAAATATCTTGAATGGTAGAATCACTCCATGGAATCAAAATTGGTATCTATGCATCCTCAATATTATGGAATTAGATAGATATTACATCGTTGAATTAGGAGAAAATTTTCTTAAATTGGTAAAATTTCAATTGATCCCAACTCTCATCCCATAAATTAGATTTGGACAAATGATTAGTTGTTTGAAAGCTAATAAAGATAAAATTTCGATTTTCCACCAAAAAATTTGAATTGAATGTTATAAACATACTTTAAATTGAAAGAAGGCCTCTCGTGGCCTATAGGGGCATATAATGTCGATGGAATTGAAAAAATTAAAAATATAGATTTCTATTTTAAATATGATATTACTATTATCTAATAGATTTTTTTCACATTCTAGACCAAAGCTACATGTATGAAAAGGAAACTAGATTATTTTTAGAATGAGGAAAAAGACATTACAGATTCTCAATGGTCTTATGGCCATGAAGAGGGGAATTTGTATGAATGAAACTTAGAAATACTAAGACATAATAAAATGGCCATGAATAGGAAAGGGTATAGAATAGAGGGTTCGTTGAGACAATGAGAAGTATAAATATGGAGGTACTCAACTAAATAGTTGACAATGAAATATTTATTAAATATCAAGAAGAGAAACAACTCATCAACTCAAAATTCTACAAAGCCTAAATCATTTGCATAAGAAAATAGACTAGAATTTTGAATCCAAGAAAGCTAAAGAGTACTAAGCACATGATACAAGTGGGGATGCAAAAGATTCACACAAATATAGGACTATAATTAGGCATGATTCTTAGTCCCTAAGTAAATTAGTGAGAAGAGCATAAAAATCCTCTGATTATGAGAGTAACCAATTTTTTTTCCAAATAGAAAAAAGAATAAGGAAGAATGAGAATGATGATTTAAAGGAGAGATTAGAAATATTAAGCCTCCTACATAGGATGGAGACCATATGAAGGGAGAATAGGTAGATGCATATATGTTGAGAATGACGAAGTATCTTCAATTACACAACAATTTGTCTAATTTGGAGGTTAGAATAACCATTATCACTTGCAAGGTAAGGCATCAATGTGGTGCAAACATCTTAGGCGGGTCAAAAATTTGTATGATAAGAATATAAATTGGAAGAAACTCAAGAAGTACTTTCAAAATAAATATATATTAGAACACTATTATGATATAAAGAATGCAATAATTCTTTGAACTCAAGTTTGATAATATGACAGTGGAGGAATATGAGAGGAATTTCCTTCAATTTTTGAATTATGTTGATTTATTAAAGATGAGAAAGTCAATATCTATGATTCTTGTGTTTTTACTCCATACTACAACAATAAAATCAAGCTTGTTGAGCCTAAGACCCTATAGGAGGCAATAAGAAAAACTAAATATATCTATGACTAGATAGAAAAAGTAATCCAACATTCCAAAATTTTAATGATGAAAAGAAGAAAGGGAAAATGAAGCAAACTAAGAAAGAGTAAAAGCTATCCAATTCCAGGAACAACTCTTAGACAAATTAGCAAGGATATCTCACAATTAGTGAGCCAAAAAAATCAAACTCATTGGGAAAGAGACCAAGATATCCACATATTAAGTGTTGGGGTTGTGAGGGAGATCACATGTTTAACTAATGCCCTCAAAAGGATTCAAAAATCAAAAATATGTACAATGTTTAGGGAAGTGAATCATGTGATATAATAGAAGATATGGGTATGAGCATGCCCAAAATATATGCATCGTTGGACAATATACAAGATGATCATCAATCACACGTGATAGAATTTGAAGATAAGATTAACAACTAGACCATAGGTATTTTAATTGATTCCAGAGATATCTATAATTATATATACCTAAAGCTTGTTGAAATATTTAATTTGAAAAAATAAAGCATGGCAGGATCTGGTTGATTCAACAAGTTGTAGGGGAAAAGTGAAATATTAATGAGTTGGTAAAAGAGTGTCTGATAGGAATGCATGGTGTAAGTACCAAAGCATATTTGAATGTCATTCCTTTGCGGCCATATAATTTCCTCATAGGTATGGATGGGTTGGATAAGAATCATGTTAACCTATATTACTATAACAATGCATTAAATATGACTTGATCTCATGATGTTTTATGTTATTCCATATTATATATTGATTGAATGGTTGTGATTGAAGTATGATTTGATTCGTTGTATGAATTCATCTATTTGGATTCAATGTGAAATTTTTTAGATTTAGTAACATAAATGTTTATTAGGGTATACAAACCCACCCAATGATTCCTATCTATCCCACCACACCCTAGTTATTTTGTTAGGCATGGATAACCCACCCTAACACAATCACCCAACTGAATACCCACTCCCAAACCCTTTGTGAAATATCATTCATGCAAACGAAGAAGAGTTTAAAAATGGATGTTATATTTATACGACCCTAATGGAGGAGGTGGCCAAGAAAAAAACACCCAACATTGAGGATTATTATGTGTTGAAGGAGTATAGGGATATTCCAAGGTTGTTGCCCAGAATAGATATTTTTTTTAATTTATTTCGTGTGTGGAGCTACCCCAATTTCCAAGACATGATGCGGGATGAGTATGCAATAATTTAAGGATTTAGAAATGTAGATTAAAGAGCTTCTGAAGAAAGGGTACATACACCCAAGTGTGTCATCGTGGGGTGCTCTAGTGTTATTTGTTAAGAAAAATAATTTTACCTTAAGATTATGTATAAACTTCAAGATGTTGAATAATATGAAAATAAAGAATACATATAATTTACCAAGGATATATGACTTATTTAATTATCTAAGAGGAGCTAAAGTATTCTCCAAGATTTATTTGAGGTAAATATACCATAAATTCATAATTAAAGAGGAGGACAACAACAAGATAACCTTTAGAACTCAACATGGTCACCATGATTTTATTGTGGTTCCTTTTGTCTGATCCAATGCACCAAATATATTCATGTGCTTGATGAATGGTTTTTTCATAGATTTCTTAGACAATTTTGTCATAATATTTCTTATTGACATCCTTTTGTATTCAAAAACAAAATAGTAACATGAGAAAAATTTGGGGTTGATGTTATTAGTACTCAAAAAACATCATCTCTATGATAAGATCGTTAATTTTCCCTTCTACCAAAATAAGATTCATTATTTGGGTCATATCATCTCTACAAGGGAATAACTATGGACTTGGAGAATATCAAAACTATTAATGAGTGGCCAACACCTAGAAATGTGACAGAGGTTAAGTATTTTATGGGACTAGCAGGTTATTAAAAAAGGTTAATTTAGGGGTTCTTGAAGATAACACACTTGTTTGGGCTCCTTAGTTTCCCAAGACTGAGAAAGGAAACCAAAGAGGTAGCCACATACCAACTTTCAATTTGGAAGTTATCCCTACCAAATCAGAGAGGGCTCTCTCTATTTCAAGCTCACAATCGATGGAAATGACTGGAGAATAAGGATTTTAGGGTATTTATAAGCTCAGTAGGGTTTTTGATTTAGGTTTGAATAGGGTTTGTTGGACAAAGAAGCACCAATTTTGGAAACTAGGCAAGATACCCCAAAAATATCAGTTGCAGACATTGTATGAGGCAAGGTAGATGTAACTCATTGACACAATTGGTTTTTCATTTTAGTATGGTAAGGAGTAAAAAATCTAAATTAAGTGAGCATAATGAATTCACTTATTTCATAAGATGAAACACTTAGATTCTTATCTTAAACAAAAATAGAGCATAAAAAATTATTTAAGTTTCAAAACTTAAAATATAAAGAATAGGAAGAAAGTAGATGGATGCTAGAAATACTAAATCATTAAATTCATAAGAAACACTGGAGAAAACAATGCCACTAACCACAACACATGAATCCCAAAAAAATAGATGCAACTGCCTGTAAATTTCTTCTGCAATTTGTCAAATACACTAGTGCCAAAGAGTGAGAACTTCAAATAACCAACCCCCTCAATGACTTAATTATGAGTACATATATAAAATAAAAAATATTCCACCTCTAGGGGTCAAATAATGATCCAAAAAAACCAATTAATGAATCTAATGACTCATAGCCTAATTCTAGGGGAGTTAGAAACAACTTTCCCCTTTTTTAGCTAACAAGTTGAGTTTTTTTGTCAAGTCAATAAACATAAGATTATTTAACAAAGATGACCATAAACAGGCCCATTAACCATCAAAAAACTCATGATACAACTTTCACAACAACCATTTTTACCTATGACCTCCATGTGTTAGGAAAAATCCTCAAACCCATAAACGCATGGGAAAAATTATAGAAGCGCAGCGTTTGGAAGCAGAAGTGCAAAGAAATTTGGCAAGATGTTTTGATGACTTTGAGGGATATTTGAACTTTGATGAAGGCTAGTAAAGTATCTTAGGATGTATACTACACCTCTGAAGCTTCAATTCACAAAAAATACATCTCTAAGACACCTCAAAACTGATTAGAACACAACTACTCTAGAAGCGCAACGAGCGACTCAAAACGGTGGCAGAAGGGTGGAAAATAGGTGGTTTTTGACCTTTTTCTGGAAATCCATTAACTAAAAAGTAACCCCAAGTATATTTCTGGAATTTACTAACCAAAAAACACTTGCACATGCTTTTTAATCTTCATTTGGAGCCTTTAGGAAAAAGTGCAGCGAGCACACGCTACGTTTTTGTGCACTAATTTTGCCTGTGTGACAAAAAACCCAAAAATTTTCAAAATTTTGCCTAAATTTATTTCCTTTTCCATTTTTTGTTCATTCCTTCAAGCAACTAAGGATGCCTCAACAAAGAGATCAAGTTTATATTTCTTCTTAAGCTTCCTTAGGGTCTTCTTGAGCTTTTTTCTTCATGTTCTCAATCTTAATTTTGAAAATAGTGTTTCTAGTGTAGCAGTGCCTTGTTATGTGCCTCTATATGGCAATGTCTTTATTTTCCTTCTTCAGTAGTTTCTCTAGGTGTTCATTTACTACCCCAAGCCAGAATTATCTGTCTTCTTCAACATCGGCAGTTATGATGTCATTGATGTCTTTATGGGCTTGAGGAGGAGATGGTTCTTTTTCATGTTTTTCTCTTCTTGCCTCTGTTATAGTTTTAGGCCTTCTTGGATGTACCTGAATGTCTTTGTATTCTAATTGCTCCACATCAATTATGGCCTTACCCTTATCCTTTTCTATCACAACATCTGCCTTACCGGATGATGGATGATCCCCTTGTGGTTTTCTTTGCATCAGTAGGTTTAGTTTCAGCTTCCTATTTTCTTGTTGCAAGAAAGATACCATGAAATTTGCCTTGGAAAGGTCATTTTTGAGCTCCCTAATATGTGCCTCTTTTTCTTTGATTGTGTCTTCACCTACCTTGTCTTCATGGTGTTCTGGTAGCTCATCCCTCTCTATTGTAGGAGGCGCCTCATCATGATGTTGGAAAGGTGACTAATCTCTCTCTCTAGGTGATTTCATCATAGTTTAAAATTGCACTTATTTTTCATGGACAACCTCCTTATGTAGTTTCTTAGCATGAAACCAAGTATAAGAGGCAAGTATAAGAGTAGCTGCCTCTAAGAAGGTCTCCCATGGCATGTTGATCTGTGTGTGCTGATGGAGAACTATGAATTTGATCAAAGCATGATGAAACAAGCTTTCCTGATGGTATATCCCTTTAATCTGCACTTTCTTTGTTAGGTCCCTATATCACTAGTATAGTCCCTTATTATTGTTAGTGTAAACCCCTTATTGTTATTATTGTACCCTTGTAACCCCCATTTTGTTATTATTTTGCCCTTAAATTATTATTGTTAGGTCGGCTAGGATTACATTATGGCCCCATGGACTCCTATATATAGAAAGGAGGTTTTGTAAATTGTAGCATCCAAGAATTGTTCATTTATGTAATGTATTGGAGGTTTCCCCCTCGAAGTGGCTCATTTCTAAGGCGTTTATATCTCTTTTCTTCTCTTTTTGGAGCTGGTTACACAACATTTGGTATCAGAGCTTTGGATTCTAGGGTTTCGCTGCTCCAAACGGGTCATCGTGGAATTTTTGCTATAACTTTTTTTCTACAAAGTTTCAGAATCTGGAATTTTTAGGGTGCGAAGCCGAGATCCTGAGGAATATTTTCTAAAAATTTCAGAGCTTGGTTCACAATATTTTCGGAGATATCATCTGTGGAAGTTAGGTCTTTTTTCAGGCTCCTAAATAGGTCATCGTGGAATTTTCACTATAAATTTTTTTCTACAAAGGTTCAGAATCTGAAATTCATGTGGTGCGAAGTTGAAATCTTGAGGAAAATTTTGAAAATTTGAGAGCTTAGTTACGCAATATTTGGAGATATGATACGTAAGGAAAGGTAGTGCTTTTTCAGGCTCCTGAATTGCATCTCAAAGAGATGATTGTGGGAAAAGTTCAATAACTCTCTCTGGGCATCGGATTGGAGTGCCGTAAAAAGTGGTCGCAAGTACACAGACTGTAGTTTCTTCTCTATCAATTTCAGAGACAAAGGACGAAACAGTGATACGTGGCAAGTCGTACAAGTTCGCTCTACTGAACCAGTCCATAATTAGGTCATTGTGGGAGATCGGACACAACTTTGTCTTGGAGAATCCAAATCAGGTCAGACTTGTGGCATTAGAAAAATAAATCAGAGGGTTGTATCTGTACCAAAATTTAGATATTTAAGTACTGCAATCACAGAGATAATCCAATTTCAATATCGAGCTCCTCAAAAGCAAGAAAAAGGTGTGTATTTTTTTTCCGAATTGCATAAGTCTTGTTTGAAGAATCAATTTTAATTGATTCCAAGGGCATATTGTAGAATAGATATCAGTATTGGGTTCTAAAATATGCCTCGTAAAAATAATTCAACACCCATTAAGCCTTCAGAAGGCTCTACTATGAATCATGAAGATGAAGAATTGCAACATGATCTATCAAAATTACAAGAGCAAGTGCAACAAATTTCACTCTCGCAAAGAGCAACAAAAAATGAAATGGAAGTTTTGAAGAAAGGCGTGGAAGCGAAGATGGACGGTTTGAAGAAAGACGTGGAAGCTAAGATGGATGGCATGGAAGCTAAGATGGATGACATGAAAGACAACATGGAAAACATGAAGAATGATCTAAAAGCAGACATGGAAGGTTTGACAAAGTTGATACAAGAAATGTTTCCTAATGGTGAAAAGATAGTAGAGGAAACTCATGATGAGAACAAAATAAATGTTAATCGTGATTTAATAAACTCTAATGTTGGATGGAAGAACCACCATATTCCAAAGATGGATATGAGGAAGTTTGATGGCAAGGATCCCGTAACATGGATACTACAGATGGAGCAATATTTTGATCTCAATAATGTGCAAAACACACAAAAGGTACGCATTGCAACTTTACATTAGAACAAAATACATTTGTATGGTATCGATGGCTTTGCTCCCGTAAAAAAATTGTCACTTGGTCAATTTTTACGGAGGAAATGATAGCACATTATGAGGATACAAAGAGCAACACCTTCTTTAGCCAATTGATAAATCTCAAACAAAAGGGTTTAGTGGGGCGGCACATTGAGGACTTCCAAAAATTGAATATAAGGGTAACTGATATTCCAGAGGAACACAGGATTGATCTCTTCATAGGCACTTTAAAGGATAACATCCAACATGAAGTTCGCGTTTTGGAACCTGATTCATTGGAGAAGGCATTCGGGTTGGCAAGAAAAATTGAATGTAAAATTATGGCGACAAGGAAGCCTACCACTCAATTCTATAAAGAAGGAAGTGTTGCTACACCTAGATTTCCACAACCTACAAGGTTGACATCACAACAATTGGAAGAAAAAAGAGCAAAAGGGCTTTGCTATAGTTGTGATAGCAAATACACTAAAGGTCATAAGTGTGCTGAGAAGAAATTATTTTACATAGATTGTGAAGAAGAAGAAGAAAATGAACAAGAAGAGGATATACACCAGGAACCAGCCCTAAAAGAGGAAGAAATGAATCCGACCATATCGTGTAATGCACTGGCAGGAATTACCACTCCTCAAACTCTCAAGATAGAAGGACATATCAAGAAGAAAAAGATAATAGTGTTGATTGATTCAGGTAGCACCCATAATTTTATTCATTGTAAGGTAGCCAAGGAATTAAATTGTTTCCTATACCCAGCACCAGAATGTCAAGTGATGGTTGCAAATGGAGGAACTATAAATTGCTCTGGAAAATGCCATAATATCAAGCTAACCATGGGGGAATATGTATTGACTAGTCCAATGCTTTCCATTCCTATTGGAGGTGCTGATGTTGTACTAGGAGTACAATGGTTACAATCTTTGGGGACGGTAGCTTTTAATTTTCAAGAACTTTTCTTGAAATTCTTTTCAGAAGGAAAGGAAGTCGAACTACGGGGTATTGAAGGGAAGCAAGGAAGGATAATAAGCTCTAATGGCATTGCAAAGCTTCTAAAGAAAGAACAACGAGGCGTAATTGCACAATTATGCTCACTAGAAGTTCCAACATCAAAATCATCTATTTCTGCAGATCTCCGACAAGTCTTGGACAATCATTCCAAGGTGTTTGAAACTCCCAAAGGACTCCCACCTATTCGTGATCATGATCATGCTATTCATTTGATTCCAGGAAGTGTTCCTCCAAACATCAGGCCTTATAGATATCCTTACTTCCAAAGAGCGAAATTGAACGTATGATTGCAGAAATGTTAGAGGCGGGTATAATTCAACCTAGTCAAAGTTCTTTCTCTGCTCCTGTAGTATTGGTACACAAGAAGGATGGATCATGGAGAATGTGTCCGGATTATAGGGAGCTCAATAAGCTCACCATTAAAGAAAAATTTCCCATTCCTGTGATTGATGAATTATTGGATGAATTACATGGAGCAATTTATTTTACCAAGTTGGATCTTCGTTCAGGATATCATCAAATTAGAATGAAGACTGAAGATATTCCAAAAACGACATTTCGAACTCATGAGGGTCATTATGAATTTTTGGTCATGCCTTTTGGCCTTACCAATGCACCTTCTACATTTCAAGGGTTGATGAATTCCATTTTCAAACCCTTCCTTAGAAAATTTGTGCTAGTATTTTTTGATGATATACTAATCTACAGCAGGTCTTGGAAGGATCATGTTGAACATGTTGACGGGGTGCTCAAACTATTGTAGGAGAAACAATTATATGCAAAAACATCCAAATGTTTCTTTGGAGTACAAGAGGTGGAATATCTGGGTCATATTATATCTCACGAGGGTGTTAAAGTAGACCCTAACAAAATTAAAGCCATTAAGGAGTGGAAAGTCCCCAAGACAATAAAGCAGTTGCGAGGATTTCTCGGGTTAACAGGCTATTATCGCAAGTTTGTTAAGAATTATGGGAGAATAGCAGCACCTCTAACAACATTATTGAAGAAAGATGCATTTTCATGGACTCCTGAAACAACTAAGGCCTTTGAACATCTTAAAGAGGCAATGTGCCTAGCACCGGTCTTAGCTACGCCAGACTTCACAAAAACCTTTATTGTGGAATGTGATGCCTCAGGAAATGGAATTGGTGCAGTTTTAATGCAGGAAGGAAGACCCATTGCTTTTGAAAGTCGTCCAATCAAAGGAAAGTATTTAAAGAAACCTATTTATGAGAAGGAAATGTTAGCAATACTTCATGCACTAAAGAAATGGCGAACTTACCTAATGGGAAGACACTTCAAGGTAAAAACTGATCATGATAGTCTTAAACACTTTTTGGAACAAAGACTATCGTCGGAAGAACAGCAAAAATGGGTCACAAAGATGTTGGGTTATGACTTTGAAATAATCTACAAAAAAAGAAAGCTTAATGTTGTTGCAGATGCACTCTCAAGAAAGAATGAAGAGGTGGAAGCATTGCTTTGTGCCATTTCTATTATCCAACCAAATTGGATAACCGAAGCAAGAGATGAATGGAAGAAGGACAAAGATGTATGGACACTCATTCAAAAGTTGCGGCAAGATCCTAGTACATCTGATACATTTAGTTGGAAAAATGATTCCTTATGGTACAAAGATCGCTTATATCTTTGTAAGAATTCCCAACTAAGACAAAAGATTCTTCTGGAATTGCACACTTCTCCTTTAGGAGGACACTCAGGATTTTTAAAAACTTACCACAGGGTGAAGAAAGAATTTTTTTGGGATGGCCTTAAATCTGATATTCAAAAGTTTGTGGCGGAATGTTTGGTTTGCCAGCGGAATAAAGTGGAGACAATTAAGACCTAGGGACTTCTACAACCTTTATCCATTCCAAGTCAACGTTGGGAGGAGATTTCAATGGATTTTATCACAGGTTTACCTAAGTCCGAAGGAAAGAATGTCATCATGGTGGTAGTTGATAGACTTACCAAGTATGCACACTTTTGTGCATTATCTCATCCATTTAAAGCAAGTAGAGTTGCTACTACATTTATGGACAGAATTCAAAAGCTACATGGAAGCCCAAGGGTTATTGTGAGCGACAGAGATCCCATTTTTACTGGAAATTTTTGGACGGAGTCATTTTCTTGTTTGGGTACTCAATTAGCTCATAGCTCATCTTATCATCCTCAATCTGATGGTCAAACTGAGATAGTAAATAAATGTTTGGAAGGATATCTTCGTTGTTTTGTATCTGATAAACAAACACAATGGGTCAAGTGATTACCTCTTGCTGAATGGTGGTATAACACTTCCTTCCATACTGCAGCAAAAATGACCCCATTTATGGCACTTTATGGATATCATCCACCATCCATTACATCATCTTTAAGGGAAAATTCGAAGGTTCAAGCAGTGGAAGATCACATCGAGCATCAGCAAGAAGTTCTCCAACTCTTAAAGGATAACCTGAATTTGGCACAAAATCGAATGAAACAACAGGCAGATCAACATCGCGGCGAGAGAAGTTTTGATGTAGGAGATTGGGTATTTTTACGGCTACAACCATACAAACAAATGTCCCTCAAGCAAGCTAAGAAGGATAATAAATTATCGCCAAAGTACTATGGTCCTTACAAGGTGTTGCAAAATATTGGTACTATGGCATACAAATTGGAGCTTCCTGCTTCTTCGCGAGTACATCCAGTTTTCCATGTTTCATACTTAAAGAAGGTTATAGGTGAAAATCTTCCAGTTCAAACAGTATTGCCAGAACTTGATGGGGAAGGGAAAATCATATTGGAACCTGAAGCAGTCATGGAAAAAAGAACTCGACAACTACGGAATCGATCAAATTCAGAGTATCTCATCAAGTGGAAGAACTTACCCACTGAAGATTCTACATGGGAGGATGAGAATTTTATACAGAAGCACCCGGAGCTACTCAAGTGTTGAGGACAACACTTTTTTTGAAGGAGAGGGGCATGTTGGGTCCCTATATCACTAGTATAGCCCCTTATTATTGTTAGTGTAAACCCCTTATTGTTATTTTTGTACCCTTGTAACCCCCATTTTGTTATTATTGTGCCCTTAAATTATTATTGTTAGGTCGGCTAGGATTACATTGTGGCCCACTAGGATTACATTATGGCCCCATGGACTCATATATATAGAAAGGAGGTTTTGTAAATTGTAGAATCCAAGAATTTTTCATTTATGTAATGTATTGGAGGTTTCCCCCTCGAATTGGCTCATTTCTAGGGCGTTGATATCTCTTTTCTTCTATTTTTGGAGCTGGTTACACAACATTCTTAGTCATGTTAACCAGGCTTCTAAAGAATTAATTTGGTAGATTTACTGGTTTGATGGAAGTGAAGTGCATCAAAAATATTATGTGATAATAATACAACCTACTAAACCTGCCTTCACAAGTGAAATATTTCATAATCATCTTCATTAAAGGATTATATTTATCCAATAATTGCCTGTAAGGGAAAATATGAGAAGGAGATTCCTTATACTGTGGTTTCGGGAACACTTTATAATTTTATATGTCCAAATCCATCCCCTTAAACTAAATTTCTCCTTGGTAATGGATACTAGTGGCTGAAGCTATGACCTCTGTTGATACCAAGAAGTCTATCCCTGCTATGGTGGTATTGTTTCTCTTAAAATTGGTGGAAAATAGACTAGTCAGCTTACAATGGTATCCCACCTCTTGTACGTTCTCACAAAACCCTAGGCAGCCTACTTGTCCATATAACCTCTTGATGAACTCTGAAGAATTGATCTCCTGCATATGATTTGGATCATATCTTTAGATATCTCCCCCCTTGTTGTATTTCTTCTTTTTACTGGCCATGTTGTTGGTTTTTCTTGACTGAAAACCCTAGTTTGATAGGGGACAGGAAACACATAGCAACTATTTTAGGGAGGGAAATGGAGGGGATAGGAGTTAGGGAAAATTCTAGGGAAAATTTGGTGGGTAAGGGTAGATGTTATGAATACATGGATAGTGAAATTTCTTATAATGAGTGAGGTAATAAGGGTACCAATTGAAAAACATCGGGAAAACCCAGAAACGCAACAAAAGCGCATCGAGGGTTTGGGTTTTTAGGGAAAAATGATGAGATGAATAAAATAAGGATGGGAAATGGTTGGGGAGAATTTATCTGGTGTATAAAATGGTATTTAGGGTAAAAAATAGGGTATTTCTCCTTGCAATAAAGAAAATAATCCTAGAGGAGGATTTAATCAATTTGCTGGAGAAATTTGACTAAAGGAAGGGTGTGTGAGAGCCTCACTTACTTGTTTGAAGATGTCTGAAACAATGAAATTGAATTTGCATCGGTTCTTACCCTCCTTATATCTCTAAAACAAAAGTGCAACACCCTCCAAAAACACAGCAGAAATGCAGCAGCTTGATGAATGGAGCAATTTGATGATGGATTTCGACCTTATGATGGTTGTGGCAAGTTTGGGAGTACAAGAGAGGGGCTCTTGAAAAATTTGAAGGATGAGATGAACTCATGAAAAGCTTTATTTCCCTTAATTTAATGGAGATGAACCATTTGGAAGTTGAGACTCGATTTTGGCTTATGAAATCATGTGTACTTGAGAGAATGACTTTTGAATGATTTGAGATGCAGCATAATTTCTTCAAGTGGAAATGTTACCTTTTCTTTTTACTGTATTCTCTAATTTTCTAACTCCCATGATGGTGACCCAAATCATGGACATGACTCCCTTTTTTCTTTTTATGACTGACATTATGGTGAGAATCAAATGAAAATCCTAGACCATGACATATATGATGGCACATTAACTCTTTTGATGACCTAGGACACTTAAACGATGACATGACCATGATGAGTGATCATGACCATGAGAAAGTGGAGGGAGTAGCACTGACCTAGATAATAACCAATGACCATATGACAATAGGGAGATGTCAAATTTGTTTGAATTTTTTTTTTTTAATATAACCATTTGACCCTAATACCTTATCAGTCATGTGGAAAGAGTACATTTGATCACTGGGGACTCATAGACACTAACAACGCCAAATTAATTCTTTGAAAAAGAAGGTTCTAAGATTTGAATGGACTAAAGAGTGTGAAAATTATTTTTATCATTTGAAAATGCTTTTGATAAATGCACTAATTCTACAAATAACATATCCGAAAGAGGAATTCATTATGTGCACCAATGTATGTAAGGAATGGCTTGGAGGATTCCTCATGAAAAATAGGCATGTAATATGCATTACGTGTAGAAAAATAAAATATCAAGAAGAACTATGCTACCCATGATTTGGAGTTGGAAACCATATTTCATGCTCTCAATACGTGGAGAGATTATCTTATTGGTAGGGGATTTGAAAGAAAAATAAACCATAGTGTTGTAATACTTTTATTTGGAAAAAATCATTAAATGCAAGGAAAATAAGTGGCTATAACTTCTAGCTGAATATGACTTTAAAATTAATCACATAAAAAGGAAGGAGAACAAGATGGCAAATTCACGTAGTTGAAGGATTCGTGAAGTGCAAGCTACAACCATCAATGTCTGTGATTTTGATGTGAAATCATCATTATATAGGTTGGAAGTAGAGATCAACAATATGAAAAAATTAAAGAGAGCGTACAACAAAATAATTTGTAGCCCAAATACAAAGACTATGGATTGAATTATGATGGATTTCATGTAAAAAATAAAAATTTACATACCAAATTCACATGAGCTGAAAAGGGTATTATTCAATGAAATGCACACTGTATCTTATTCTTAACATCTAGGGTACCAAAAGTCTATATTAGTTGTAAACAATCGATACTTTTGGACATGAATGAAAGGGAAGTATTTGATTATATAGCTAGATGTTTTGAGTGCCTAAAAGTTAAGGCTGAACATAGACATATAATGGGAATACTTTGGCCCATTCCTAAGTGGAAGTTGGACGTTGTTTCTAAAAACTTAATTGGTTGTCTCTATTAACTTCATTACCAAACTACCCAATACTACGAGGAAACATGTTCTTGACATGGTGGCGATGGATTAGCTCACTAAGGTTTCCCATATAATCCCAACAAAGTCAACACATAAGGAAGCTATCACTGTAGAGATGTTCATGAGGGGAATTTTTAGGCTATATGGAGTGCCTAAGGCAGTCATTTCCAAGTTCACATCCATCTTCTAGAAGAGTTTGTTTAAAGGATTTAGTATTCATTTAAAACTTAGCATTACATATCACCTACAATTGGATGGAAAAAAGGAGAGGGTAAATCAAGTGATTAAAGATATTATTATCATGTATATGATTTGAAAGCCATAAAAGAGGGGAGAATGTTTACATTTGATCAAATTTGCATATAACGATGGGTATCAAGCATCCTTGAAGATGAACCCTCTTTGAGGCCTCGTATGGCTGGAAATGCAACACACTTGTGAGTTGGGTCAACCTAGTGGACAAGGCCATATTTGCTTAAGGAAATGAAAGAGAAAGTGGTAGAAATAAATATAAAATGAAGGCTACCAAAGATAGGTATAAAATTTATGCAAACAAGGGAAATCTAGGAAAAAATCATTAAAATTAAGAAGTTGTTCAAAGTTGGAAGCTAGATTTTATGGGCCATTTGAGATCCGAGAAAGGACTGGCCTAGTTGCATATATGATTTCATTTCCTACATTCATGACGTGTTTCATGTTTCTTTAATTAAAAACTATGTTCATGATGTTAACCATGTAAATTTTTGGACTCTCATTTGGGTGGATCTAGAAAGGGATTGTTATGTGAGCTAGTGTGCATCTTGGATTTAAAAGTAAAGAGACTCTAGAAAAATGCTATATGGATGGTAAAGGTATAATGGAGTTGCTACATCCCTAATGACATTATGTGGGAGATAGAGGAGGCAATGTGGGATGCATATTTTCACCTATTTTCATTATACATATGTTTATGGTGCACTAAGGACAATGCATAAATAAGGAGGGGAATGTAACACCGTAAGGATGAACCTTGAGTTGTATTTCTACATATTTTTAATAGGCTAGTGAGGTAGGTTGTGTTGGTATATGTGCCCATATGTATATATTAATTTTTGGGCTTGTGTGTCAATTTTTATGTATTTTTTGAGGCCAAAGTACCTATGCCATTAATGTTGGAGAGCCTGTGTACTAAAACGTTAACTAGCATAGACATGTAGTATGTAGTCACACCCATTTTATTAAAATACACCACTACTGTAGAGTGAATCGAACATGATATATGGGAAAAATAAATTCACAAGAGGAAAGGTGAGGGGGTGTAACCAAAACACGGTTCCTAATCCAAGTAAATAATACAATATTCGTAAATTAAATTCATGAAGATAACCCAAAGTAACAAAGAGTATGTTGTAATCCTAAGTCATGATTTAGTGTTATATATTTGGTCCATAAAGTAATTGGATGGGTATTCAATTGTGTTATCAGGTGGTGGGGGTGAGTTCCTTGAATGATACTTGGAAAAAAGACAACATGGTTCATGTATGGTAATTTTCCATTCTGAATATCATTTGACTAGCCTAGTTTGAGGGTCACTTATTGGTTCATGTTGGAGATTGATTGACATGTGAGCTTGGATAACTACTAAGCATATAATGTGGTAAACTTGTGTTAAATTCCTAGGTGGAATTTCTCTAATCATTTTTCCTTTCTTTCCTCATGCAAGGTTCGAGCTTGAAAGGAGAATGGTTTGGGTAGGATTATCTATTCTGGGGCTTGAGGGATGATTGGAAGAATCCCGAGGGAAACTAGAACTCTTGGAGCTATAGTTCCCTAATTTTTTCCTATTTAGTTTGTGCTAGAATCCCAAGAAGATTAGTGGCACAACCAATGGACTACAAAGGCATAGAAGGGGTGCATTACCTTGGGTTTTTCAAGATGGGGGATGTGGGATTCTAGTTATGAATGCCGTTGGAGTTGGTACTTGGCCTAGTGCTTGGTATTATCTATATGATTGTTTTTGGATCTAGGTGAACCTTTGCTCCAATGGAATCATATCCCCAACTCGTGGGTGGCACAATACTAGGAGATTTAGAATAATGAGCTATGTGTATGGGTGGAATGTTTGAGGTTTGTAGCTAGTATTTGAATTACCTAAGATAAGTGTTTCTATTATGTGTTTAAATGCCTAATGATGTATTAAATCATATGTATACTTGATGTTTGCATATTTTTTTGTGTTATGCACATTTATATTTCCATTATGAACATGTCAAATGATGCATAACATGATATACATGCATGATACATTCATGACACACACAAATTATGATACAAGGGTATTTAAATAGAGGAAATTAATATGGTAATGCTCCAAAAAAATTACAAGATAGTTAAAATGATGCTAAATATCATTCGATCATGGTGGGACTTATTATTAGTCAGAGAAAATATGTATACCATCATTGGATGTTGACATACGATAGAATCTTTTACATAGTTTATAATAGTTGACCTTGAGTATAGTTGATAAATAACAAACTAACTGCTTGGTGGACATGCAGTTGATGGGAAATAGATTCTCATATAAGTAAGAAGAATATGCCATTTTAATTGATTATCTGAATTGAGTTGAATTCCCAAATAGACATAGAAATAGAGACAGAATGATGTTGTATGGGTCTCTAAGACCTATGTTTTTCATCATATTTTATGTATTATGCAAATTCCAGTAATCCTCGATATATGTGTAGGGTAAAGTAAATGGGTGGTTGATAGTGAGTACAACTGCTCCAACTACAACTCTTATTGATCGGAATATGAGAAAACTAGTTTTGTTGTGCTAGCTCCCTCATCAGTATTAAAATAGTGTTTAGGATCATCTCAAGTTAGCCAATTGTGAAGGGGTTTATGTGTCCAGTTTTCAGTGTTTTTGATGAGAAATTTATGAGTTAATTAGCTTTTAAAAACTCATGTACAGAAAATAAAATGCATGGAAATAACACACATCATACACATTACACAATAGATGATAATGGAGTTCACCCCTCCTGGGCTACATCTCCATGGACCTACTTCAACTAGCTAGGCCCTCTTGGGATTAATGGTCAAATGTCTGATTACATGCACCTGCAATGCTCCAATGGCTTTGAAACCTACTCCATGGATTCAGAAGACCCAAAAACCTCAAAAATGACTATTCAATATCTGAAAATGGTTTCCTGCTGATATAGGCTTGACCTCCTCTCTTGGTGGCCCTCGGCTTCTTTAATCTTAAAAGTGGAAAAAAAACTTTCAGAAGTGCTCCAATGCCTCTGCAACCTATTCCATTGTGTTCATAGCATCAAAATCATCTAATAATTACTCTTCTTTTTCTCAATTTGGTCGTCAGTTGATCTAGGCATGGCATTCCCTCCTTGTGGCCCTAGGCTTATTTTTTCTTCTAAGTGGAAAAAAAACTTTTATAATTACTCTTCTACCCCTGCAACCTATACCAATGGATTCATAGCATGCCAATCTACTAGGAATGACTCTTCCTAAGCCAAAATTGGTCGAAAATTGCTCCAGATATGGTCAAAACAAAATTCACTAGTAATCTGCCTCTAAAACTCGAGAAGACTCCAGTTACGCCCGCCAAAGTTGGGGGCAACTCCAAATTTAGAGGTACTGCCAAAAAACCTGCCAAATTAAGCTCTAAGTTAATTAATGTTAATCTGTAATTAAGGGTGTATTATTGTGGATAAACTCGAACTATTATGTCACATTTTGATTCTTCTCCCGTTGTGGTCTTATGACTTGGTCTCATGGAGAGGGGGCTAGCCCCCTCCAAACCCTTGCCGCTGCAAGCATATGAACACAAATAGTAGTCAGAGCCTTATTCTATTAAGACCCATTGCAGTGGCTTGTTGGTAAAGGCTGAAAGTATGGTGGGGGAGGTCGTAGGGTCAAACCCTGACCTCCAACCAACCTTGTACATACATTTTGTCAACAGATACCATAAGTTTTAAAACCTTATGCTTATTAAAATATGTCGATATGTATATATATACACCCCAAACCTTAGAACTTTGGCATATGCGTGAACTTTGTAATATCACATTGGACTTTGCATATAATATATGCCTCCCAAAATATATATTTAATCTGCCATATATCAAAACAATAGTTCAGACTTGGAACCATAAAATATATGCGCCATATCTGGATTTACACCATAGTTTAAATTGAAATTCGACCATTGGAGAGGGTCCACCAGAGGGGGCACGTGGTAGCCCCTGGCTGCACTAGGTGTTAGCCTCTGGTTGATTTGTCCCACCATATAAAAAAAAATTGAATTCAACCTTAGGATCTAAATCATAAAAAAAATTCACCTTCAAACCTTGACTGGAGAATCCTGCAGTGACACTTATCTCAATGTGATTGGTCGAAATGGAAGAAAACCCAAATTTATATCCTTTGACCCTATTTCACCATTTTTTTTTAAAATTTGCCTGTTTGACATGACGAGAGGCTCTAACTTCCTCATACAGACTCAGTTTTGAGTGAAACAAATTACGTCGGATTCCTAGTGACGAACCAAATCCAGTCGTATGGGTTCGATGCAATTCTAAGCACTTTTAATTTTAGACAAATTTGTGCCCATAATCCAGATTCCGATCACTCCATCCCACTGACAAGATTTTGGACCCAGAAAATTTGGTTATCTCATGAGAGTTGAATATTCTTATGTTTCCCAAGTTCTATCATCTTAGTTCTACTTGGAAAAATTTCCATGACAACCACTTGGGTTCACTCACACGCCTTGCCTTGAAAATGGCTTTTCTCTTCAATCAATGTTCTCATGTTGTTGCTAACCCAATCCAACACTTGTGGGTTGCTTGCTAACTAATATAACACTTTTTTGTACCAAATCAATCCCTTGGTGCTTGGAAAATTATTTGATGGCCTTCCCACTGGGAATCATGTTCCTCCTTTGCACAAACATACATTTGATGAAAGCTTCTCCTTGGAAACCACTTTTCCAAGTTAAGCCCATCTAAGTGAACTACAGCAATGAGTTCCAACATCAGTAATAATAAGAAAATAAATGACCATTATTTTACCTCCACAGTTCCAAATTCCACATCTGGAAGAATGCATTTGCCATCTCCTTCTCTTCTTGGCGTCAACACATAAAATGGTATACAATGGTTGCAAACTTTTTGGCTAAAAATTATTTGACCTATTTTCCCTCTTTTCATCATCCTCTAGTATTGACTTGTTGCTCATGCCATGATTTTAGAATGAAGGCTAATCATGATCCTATCTCTCAAGAGTGGACCTTCAAAAATCCTGCGACATCTTGTCACAAACACAACCATCAATCTGAAAAACACATCATGCAATAAATACAAATTGAAGACATGTCATTTTTTATCCTTCAAAGAAACAAATTTCACATCATGTGAACATCGCCATGTACTCTCACATCTAGGTGTACAAACCATCAACCAACACAAGTCGACACTCATGCATGTGCAAACAAACGACTCTCAAGTCAAACAATAGCATGTAAAAATTGCCATCTTTGTTGCATCTAAGTGAGTCAACATAACTCCACTTTCAAACGCCTTCCTAACAAAAACATGCAACATGCATTCAATTAGCAAATAAATGCATCGAACATCAAAAGACATGCAAGGCTTCAATTGGATAAGAAATCTAACCATCTCTTATCAAAACACTTCAACGACGCTTCTTTTAGTTGCACTTCATCATATGAATCATCTTGAACCACATCGATTATGGAATCCTCTTTTCCATTCCTGTCAAGATCTCTCTCCACCTTCTTCAAATGTCATGGATGACTTTTTGGATACAAATTCCAACACTTTTCTACAAGATGACGTTGCTTATGCCAATGAGTGCAAAACAATTGCATCTTCTTTTCAACATGGTTTCCATTATCTAATGGACCTTTGGCTTTCTACCTCCCTTGCTTTGAAAGTTTCTTGTGCATGGTTATCTTCTTCCAACATCCCGAAACATTATGGTTATTCAAACCACAAAAGGAACATGCAAACTTTCTCCAAATCATATGTGAATATTTACTATGTTTATCATAATCAAAAGAAAATTGATTAAAGGAATATTTATACCTTGAACATACACCTTTGTCACCTTCATGAGGAGGTGAATTTGATGAGGTAGTGGTTCTCTTTGGAATACCAGCAATGCATTTAATGATTTTAGTTCTTTCAACATCTTCTTTTTTTCCATTCTCATTAGTTGCATGCTTATGAGCATCTTCTTGCAAAGTGGGTGTAAAACTTTTGCATTCCTCAATAACAGAATCTTCACAAGCTTGAGGTAATGAACATGAAATGAAATTCCTTCTTGGAACACCTTCATGTGCCTCCTTGGCTTTGGAGTATTCTCCATCATGTTGTCCATAACCAAGACCCAAATATCTAGGCCTTTTCTCAACAACAATTGGCTCAACTATGCCTTGTGCATGTTTTCCTAATACTTTACCTTCATAGCCCGTTTTCATCAATAATTTGGACCCTATTACTGTAGTGTGTCTTTCAAAAGAACCTACACATTCATCTTGAAAATAAATTGAAGATAATGTTTATTTTCATGCCTCTTGTTCATGCACATACTTGGCTATTGTTTCCTTTGCATCATGGAGATGAGTCTCCATCTCATGCATCTTTTCAAGGGTTTCATTTGGAATATGGAGCTAAGTCTCCATCTCATGCATCTTTTCAATAAGCTCTTACTTCTCCTCCTTCATGGCAATCAACTGCTCTTGAAGTATAATTCTCTCCCTCTTATCTTCATACATCTCTTGCACCATATCATTCATGATGTAGAGTTTGTGCAACATCTCTTTATCAAAGAGTTTTTATAAGGAAGATTGACTAGAAACATCACTTAAATAAGCTGAAATCACACCTGCAATTCATACAAAGCTTCTTTGCTATGATTTTAGAACTAAGCTCTCAACCTTGACCTTCTCCTTCACACATAAACTTACACACAGTTAAATTATCCTTGCACAAATTCAAAAACCAATAGTTAATTCTTCTAGCTAATCTTGGCTAAAATGAGATAAAATTTTCTCTGATACCAACTTGATCTGAATATGGGAAAAATAATTTTTTTGTGATAGCTCCCTCATCAGTATTAAAATATTGTTTAAGATCGTCTCAAGTTAGCCAATTGTGAAGGGGTTTATGTGTCCAGTTTTAAGTGTCTTTGATGAGAAATTTATGAGTTAATTAGCTTTAAAAAACTCATGTACAACAAATAAAATGTAGAGAAATAACACAAAACATACACATTACACAATAGATGATAATGGAGTTCACCCTTCCTGGGCTACATCTCCATGGACCTGCTTCAACTTGTTAGGCCCTCTTGGGATTAATGTTAAAATGTCTAATTTCATGCACCTTCATTGCTCCAATGACTTTTAAACCTTCTTCATTGGATTCATAACACCCAAAAACCTCAAAAATGACTATTTAATCTATGAAAATATTTTCCAACTAATCTAGGCTTGAGCTCCTCTTGTGGTGGCCTTGGGCTTCTTTAATGTTCAAAGTGGAAAAAACAATTTTAGAAGTGCTCCAACGCCTCTAAAACCTATTGAATTGTGTCCAGAGCATCAAAATCATCTAAGAATGACTCTTTTTTTTCTCAATTTGGTCTTCAGTTGATCTAGGCATAGCCTTCCCTCCTGGTGGCCCTGAGCTTCTTTTTTCTTCAAAGTGGAAAAAATAATTTTATAATTTCTCTTCTACCTCTGCAAACTATACCAATGGATTCAGAGCATGCCAATCTGCTAGGAATGACTCTTCTTGAGCCAAAATTGGTTGAAAATTTCTCCAAATATGGTAAAAACAAAATTTTCTAGTAATTTGCCTCTAAAACTAGAGAAGACTCCAATTAAGCCCGCCAAAGTTGGGGGCAGCTCTGAATTTAGAGGTGCCAACGTAAAACCCACCAAATTAAGCTATGAGTTAATTAATTTTAATCCATAATTAATGGCATATTATTGTGGATAAAATCAAATTATTATGGCACATTTTGATTTAGCTCCCGCCGTGGTCTTATGAATTGGTCTCATGGGGAGGGGGTTGTCCCCCTCCAAACCCTCATCGCTGCAAGCATATGAAAACAAATAGAGGTCAGAGCCTTGGTCTATTAAGACCCATCATAGTGGCTTGTTGGTAAAGGTCGAAAATATGGTGGGGGAGGTCGCGGGGTTGAGCCTCGACCTTCGTCCAACCCTATACATACATTTTGTCAACGGATACCATAAGGTTTAAAACCTTAGGTTTATTAAAATGCGTCGATATATATATATATATATATATATATATATATATATATATATATATATATATATATATATATATATATATATATATATATATATATACCCCCCCAAACCTTAGAACTTTGGCATATGTGTGAACTTTGTAATATCACATTGGACTTTGCATATAATATATGCCTCCTAGATATATGTTTAATCTACCATATATCAAAACATTAGTTCAGACTTGGAACCATATAATATATGCACCATATCTGGATTTACACCATAGTTTAAAATTCAATTAGAGCATTGGAGAGGGTCCACCAAAGGGGTCACGTGGAGGCCCCTGGCTGCACCACGTGTCAACCTCTGGTTGGGTTTTCCCACCATGTATAAAATAAAAAAAACGAATTCAACCCTAGGAGCCAAATCATAAAAAAAATTCACCTTCAAACCTTGACCGACGAATCCTGCAGTGAAACTTGTCACAGTGTGATTTGGCGAAATGGAAGAAAACCCAAATTTATAGCCTTTGACCCCGTTTGACCATTTTTTTTAAATTTGCATGTTTGACACGACGATCAGCAGGTTCTAACTTCCTCATACTAACTCCATTTTGAGTGAAATGAATTGCATCAGATTCCTAGCGACGGGTCGGATCCGGTCGTTTTGGTTTGGTGCAATTCTGAGCACTTTGAATTTTAGGCAAATATTTTCCCCTAATCCAAATTCTGATCACATATGTATAAATACACACTAAGTATAATAGAAAAATGGTTGAAATTCCTTCCCAAATATATTATTCTTTATGTATTCTCGTAATGTGTGTTCTTGATAATGCTATCATGTAGTTTGTTCTTGCATGCATATTATATGTTTATAACATCTAGAACCATTGCATCCTCCATTTGGCTAGGTGACAACAACAACAAATGGAGGTGGTTCGAACCTGTAAAGGAAAAAGTGAAGAGGATGAGACCTAATGAGAATTCTACAAGAATTAAGAAGCTGAAAATTTAAATTTTTCGAGATATGCAAGAAATTTTTTTGTCATGTTTCTAAAAGCATGTGGTCGTTGTTGCGTTGAAACTGAAGATTTTAAAGTTAAAAGCCAAGACCTAGAAAGAAAGGATCGAGAGGAAGAGAAAACCAAGGCTCATGGATGATCAGATCAGTTGAAGATGCACTGAAATTAAAGTTTGCAAAAGAGGGTTGGTCAACATTTCTCTATAAAAACTTGTGTCTAGAGTTTTTTTAAAAGGGATTAAGAATTTAATTATGATGGGATATGTTGGAACAAACTGTGATTAGAAGTCGATTTCTAATTCTCTAATTTTTAAGTTTTATTCGGTGAAGAGAATTTGAAGAAACCTTTTGCATTACAATTATGTTGGTGATACATAGTGGCCATCAAGATGTCCCTTTCAATAAGAAAAACATTCCATATAAAATAATAGTGAATGCACGAGTTGACCTTGTAGTCGATCATTGTGGTTATTGGAAGATATATTTGATGCTTGATAAGGTCGAGGAGCTTCCACACCAAAATTGTTGTCAACCGTTATGAGGTTGCTTCATATATAAAGTTTTCATTAACCAAATCAAAGCTATTGTCGACTACTATAGGACGCTATAAAATTCAACCGATTATTTTGATTATTCTTGGTCGAATTAACCAACTTTATTGATTTCAAGTCGACTTAATTTATTATCATATTCAACCATTATTATACCATGTAGGTTGGTTATTGTGTTAGACCCCTTCCTACCTTAACCAAAGACAAAGATGATCTGGTATTTCATGGTTATTTATTGTCGTTTTTTCTATCAATATATTTATTTCAAAATCTAACAACCAGAGTGATGGTTGACTCCTTACACCAACAACACCATTCAATATACAAATGACAACATGTTTGTAAGAAACGATATTTCAACGTTGTTTCATCTTTTATTCGAGTTTAATACATGTGTTTATGTCCAAAATTATAACCAAATATATAAGAATTTGGAGACGCTAAGGCAACATGAGAGCAACATAAGATTTCGAAGAAGCAATTGTGGTTGATTACGTGGAAGGTTACAGAATGTCCATTGCGGAATTTGTGGTGGTTGAGATTTCCAACGCACTCTTCCTCGGCGTACTCCTTTGATGACATTCTCGTCTCCCACATTGTGTCGTTCAGATACTGCGGAGATCTAGACTAAATAGGGGAGATGATCGATCTCTTCATAAAATCTGTCTCTCTCTGCAATTGTTTATGCTTCCCATATAATAATTTTATTTTTTGTCGTTGTTAAATGCACTAGGTCGATTTCTCATGGATGAATGATGCATTATTCTTTCCATGGATCCACTGATAAATTCATTGGAGAGAGATAGCATATGTTAAAACAAATAGTTAAGTAAATCTCGTATAAAGTGTTAAGTAAGTTTCGATTAAGTTGATAGATTAATTTGGTAAGTGATTTAGAGAGTCAGTTAAGTGAGCGTTGAGAAAGTCGAGTTACGTGATAGATGAGTTTGGTAAGTGTGTGCATGTCAAGCAAGTCACGATAAGTACCCTTCACTGGGTTCATTGTATTCAGAGATTGAAGATCAATAGAAGAGTCGCAGCTCGTGTGTGTTTCATGTGTGAAGTATTTCTTCTATTTGTGCCTTTACTCTTCTGCCTTTCCAACAACCTATTGATGTTGTGCATTGAATTTATACTATCCTTGTTTTGTGGCCAAATTAAGGGAAAATAAACTCAGGAAAATCGATTATTCAACTAGTTGACATCAGATTGGTTAATCGAGTCGACTTGGTCAATTAATGGAAGAGTTGCTTGGTAGATTTCAATTGTGTTGTTATATATTAGTTGACTAATGTTGTTGGAGAGTAGTATGAGAAGAATAATGCTTATTTTTTAAGTCCTCTTCGAGGAGGTCAACTTGGACAAGTGAAGTGGAAGTTTACAAGACTAGAAATAACACATTTTGGTGGAATCGACCACATGATGAGGAATCAATCAGATTCATTATGGATTCTTGATATATATATATATATATATATATATTAGTTGAGTTATGTTCAGAGTCCACCAAAAGAAATGGGACAAATAATGTTTTATTAACTTCGATTAATTAATGGAGAAATCAATCAAGTGCAATAAAAAGGATGTCGATCAACTTGCGAATAAAGTTGATTTCTACGATCCTAGTTTTTATTTTACTAATTCAAGATTAAGATCGTTGTAATGTAATGCACTATTATTTTATCATGAAATTTGTTGGGTTGTGACTCAAATATCATGCAATGATTCTGTCTAGAATTTTTTTTTATGAAGGATGGTTGAGTAAGTTAGAGTCAGTTGGAAGACCAATTCACACTTATCCTTCTTGAAATTCATTAATTACAGGTTCTACATAAAAAAAACATTGGCATCAGAGCATCTATTATAATAAAAAACAAAATCAAATAAGCAACATGCATCATACATGCAACAATAAATATGAAGTAAGTTTGTAGAAGAATATGCAAGAATAGGAAATTATAAGAGAAAAACAAAATTAGTGTTGAATGATTAAAAATGATGACAATAGTAAAATGAACATATGAATTAGCCCTTGGTATAAAGTTGTCACCTGGTATAAATTTGTGTAATTCTTGGATTGAGACAAAGGTACATAGCAAGATGTTTGATTTGGAAAACATGCATTTATTTTATGTTTGAATGAGAGACTCCTACAAATGGCAGTGACACACTAGACTCATCCTTAGAGAGAGTGAAAAGGACACCCCCATATTGAAGAGGATTTTCTCAATGGTTCGTAGTTGAGTAGAAGTCCATATGGTTGAGAAGAATGCAAAGAATGTGAACAATGGAGATCTCCAGGAAGTGGCCATTGGACATGAAGTTGTCACAGTAAGCCTTGTACACATGCATCCCTCTATCTAGCTGGCGGTTGTTGCGGTTGAGTTACCTATGAAAATCAGTATGCGTGATTAATTTACAATACAGATATTTCTACAAAAAATAGTGATCTATGACTTTATCTCATCCTTTCTCGAGATGAGAAAGGCATTAAGGGTAGGGGAGATGTGTAGGGGTCTGCTAGACCTATGTTTGTCATAATATATCTTATGTATTATTTGAATGTCAGTAATCCTTAGTAAATGTTAGGTCCCTATATTACTAGTATAGTCCCTTTTTGTTGTTAGTGTAACCCCCTTATTGTTATTGTTGTACCCTTGTAACCCAAATATTGTTATTATTGTGCCCTTACATTATTATTGTTAGGTCGGCTAAGATTATATTGTGACCCCATGGACTCCTATACATAGAAGGAGGTTTTGTTCATTTGTATCATCCAAGAATTATTCATTTATGTAATCTATTTGGAGGTTTCCCCCTTGAAGTGGCTATATCTAAGGCGTTTATCTCTCTTTTCTTATATTTTTGGAGCTGGTTTAGTAACATTTGGTATTAGATCTTTGCATTATAGGGTTTCGTTGCTCCAAATAGGTCATCGTAGAATTTTTTCTATAAAACTTTTTCTACGATGGTTTAGAAGCTTAAATTGTTACAGAGTGAATTCAAAATCCTAAGGAACGTCTTGTAAAAAATTCAGATCCTAGTTCGCAATATTTTTGAAGATATGATTTGTGCAAGTTAGGGCTTTTTTAGGCTCCTAAATTTCACCTAAAATAGGTAATCGTGGAATTTGCACTATAACTTGTTTTCTACCAAGGTTCAGAACCTGAAATTTATACAAAGCGAAGAAGAAATCCTTAGGAACATCCTGTAAAAATTTCAAATATTAGTACGCAATATTTTAGGAGATATGATCTTTGGAAATTAGGGTGTTTTCAGGCTCCCGAATTTCATCTTAAACAGGTGACCGTGGGAAAATTTTCATAACCCTCTCTCTCTGAGCATCGGATTGGAATTCTGTAAAAATCGGCCACAAGTACACGGACTGTAGTTTCCTTTGTATCAATTTCAGAGCCAAAGGAAGAAACAGTGGCACATGGAATGTCTTACAAATTCTCTCTACTGAACCAATCCATAATTAGGTCATTGTGAGAGATTTTGCATAACTTTTCCTTGAAGAATCCAAATCAGGTCAGACCCGTGGCATTCGAAATAAGATTCATAGGACTACTACAAGGCCAAATTTGAGATATTGAAGATCTAAAATCATAGATATAATTCAGTTTCAATATTGAGCTCCTCAAACGCAAGAAAAAGGAGTGTATTTTTTTTTTCGAATTGCATAAGTCTTGTGTGAAAAATCAGTTTGAAGTGATTCCAAGGGCATATTGAAGCATAGATATCAGTATTGGGTTCTAAAATTCCACCTAAAAATAATTTACCACCCATTAAGCCTTCAAAAGGCTCTATAATGGCTCATGAAGAGGAAGAAGTGCAACATGACATATCAAAATTACAAGAGCAAGTGCACCAAATTTCACTCTCGCAAAGAGCAAAAAAAAATGAAATGGATTTTTTGAAGAAAGGCGTGGAAGCTAAGATGGATGGTTTGAAGAAAGGCATGGAAGGTTTGAAGAATGACAAGGAAGCTAAAATGGATGGTTTGAAGAAAGGCATGGATGGTTTGAAGAATGACATGGAAGCTAAAATGGATGGCATGGAAGCTAAGATGGATGACATGGAATCTAAGATCGATGAAAAAATGAAAGTCAACATGGAAGGCATGAAGAATGATCTAAAAGCAGACATGGAAGGTTTTATGACAAGTTTAATACAAGAAATGATACCTAATGGCGGAAAGATAGTAGAGGAAACTCATGATGAGAACAAAATACATGTTAATCGTGATTTCATAAACTCTAATGTTGGATTGAAGAACTATCGTATTCCAAAGATGGATATGAGGAAGTTTGATGGCAAGGATCCCGTAACATGAATACTACATATGGAGCAATATTTTGATCTCAATAATGTGAAAAACACAAAAAGGTATGCACTGCAACTTTACATTTAGAAAAAAATACATATGTATGGTATCGATGGCTTTGCTCCCGTAAAAAAATTGTCACTTGGTCAATTTTTACGGAGGAAATGATAGCACATTATGAGGATACAAAGAGCAACACCTTCTTTAGCCAATTGATAAATCTCAAATAAAAGGGTTCAGTGGTGGAGCACATTGAGGACTTCCAAAAATTGAATATAAGGGTAACTGATATTCCAGAGGAACACGGGATTGATGTCTTCATAGGGACTTTAAAGGATAACATCCAACATGAAGTTCACGTTTGGGAACCTGATTCATTAGAGAAGGCATTCAAGTTGGAAAGAAAAATTGAATGTAAATTTATGGCGACAAAGAAGCCTACCACTCACATCTATAAAGATGGAAGTGTTGTTACTCCTAGACTTCCACAACCTACAAGGTTGACACCACAACAATTGGAAGAAAAAAGAACAAAAGGGCTTTGCTACAGTTATGATATAAAATATACTAAAGATCATAAGTGTGCTGAGAAGAAATTATTTTACATAGATTGTGAAGAGGAGGAAGAAAATGAACAAGAAACTTCAAAAGAAGAGGATATATACCAAGAACCAACCCTAGAAGAAGAGGAAATGAGTCTGACCATATCGTGTAATGCATTGGCAGGAATTACCACTCCTCAAACTCTCAAGATAGAAGGATATATCAAGAAGAAAAATTTAATAGTGTTGATTGATTCGAGTAGTACCCATAATTTTATTCATTGTAAGGTAGCCAAGGAATTGAATTGTTTCCTATACCCAGCACCAGAATGTCAAGTGATGGTGGCAAATGGAGGAACTATAAATTTCTCTAGAAAGTGCCATAATATCAAGCTAGCCATGGGGGAATATGTTTTGAATAGTCCAATGATTTCCATTCCAATGGGAGGTGTTGATGTTGTACTAGGAGTACAATGGTTATAATCTTTGGGGATGGTAGCTTTTAATTTTCAAGAACTTTTCTTGAATATGTTTTCAAAGGGAAAGGAAATTGAATTACGGGGTATCGCAGGGAAGCCAGGAAATATAATAAGCTCTAATGCCATGCCAAAGCTTCTGAAGAAAGAACAACGAGGCGTAATTGCACAATTATGCTCACTAGAAGTTCCAACATCAAAATCATCTATTTCTCCAGATCTCCAAAAAGTCTTGGACAACCATTCCAAGGATTTTGAAACTCCCAAAGGACTCCCACCTATTTGTGATCATGATCATCCTATTCATTTGATTCTAGGAAGTGTTCCTCCAAACATTATGCCTTACAGATATCCTTATATTCAAAAGAGCGAAATTGAACGTATGATTGCAGAAATGTTAGAAGTTGGTATAATTCAACCTAGTCAAATTTATTTCTCTGCTCCAGTAGTATTGGTGCATAAGAAGGATGGATCATGGCGCATGTGTCTGAATTATAGGGAGCTCAATAAGCTCACTATTAAATATAAATTTCCCATTCCTATGATTGATGAATTATTGGATGAATTACATGGACTAATTTATTTTACCAAGTTGGATCTTCGTTCAGGATATCATCAAATTAGAATGAAGACTAAAGATATTTTGAAAACAGCATTTCAAACTCATGAGGGTCATTATGAATTTTTGGTCATGCCTTTTGGCCTTACCAATGCACCTTATACATTTCAAGGGTTGATGAATTCCATTTTCAAACCCTTCCTTAGAAAATTTGTGCTAGTATTTTTTGATGACATACTAATCTACAATAGGTCTTGGAAGGATCATGTTGAACATGTTGACAAGGTGCTCAAACTATTGCAGAAGAAACAATTATATGCAAAAACATCCAAATGTTTCTTTGGAGTACAAGAGGTGGAATATCTGGGTCATATTGTATCTCACGAGGGTGTTAAAGTAGACCCTAACAAAATTAAAGCCATTAAGGAATGGAAAGTCCCCACAACCATAAAGCAGTTGCGAGGATTTCTCGGGTTAACAGGGTATTATCGCAAGTTTGTTAAGAATTATGGGAAAATAGCAGCACCTCTAACAACATTATTGAAGAAAGATGCATTTTCATGGACTCCTGAAGCAACTAAGGCCTTTGAACATCTTAAAGAGGCAATGTGCCTAGCACCGGTCTTCGCTACGCCAGACTTCACAAAAACCTTTATTGTGGAATGTGATGCCTCAGAAAATGGAATTGGTGTTGTTTTAATGCAAGAAGGAAGACCCATTGCTTTTGAAAGTCGTCCAATCAAAGGAAAGTATTTACAGAAAGCTATTTATGAGAAGGAAATGTTGGCAATACTACATGCACTAAATAAATGGTGACCTTACCTAATGGGAAGACATTTCAAGGTAAAAACTAATCATGATAGTCTTAAAAACTTTTTGGAACAAAGACTATCTTCAGAAGAGCAGCAAAAATGGGTCACAAAGATGTTGGTTATGACTTTGAAAACATCTACAAAAAAGGGAAGCTAAATTTTGTTTTAGATGCACTCTCAAGAAAGGATGAAGAGGTGGAAGCATTGCTTTGTGCCATTTCTATTATCCAACTAGATTGGATAACCAAAGCAAGGGATGAATGGAAGAAGGACGAAAAATTGTGGACTCATTCAAAAGTTGCAGCAATATCCTAGTACATTTGATACATTTAGTTGGAAAATGATTCCCTATGGTACAAGGATCGCTTATATATTTTGAAGAATTCCCAACTAAAACAAAATATTCTTTTGAAATTGCACACTTCTCCTTTAGGAGGACACTCAATATTTTTAAAAACTTACCACAGGGTGAAGAAAGAATTTTTTCCGAATGGCCTTAAATCTGATATTCAAAATTTTGTGGCGTAATTTTTGGTTTTCCAACAAAATAAAGTTGAGACAATTAAGACCCTGGGTCTTCTACAACCTTTATCCATTCCAAGTCAATGTTGGGAGGAGATTTCAATGGATTTTATCACATGTTTACCTAAGTCCGAAGGAAAGAGTGTCATCATGGTGGTAGTTGATAGACTTACCAAGTATGCACACTTTTGTGCATTATCTCATCCATTTAAAGAAAATATAGTTGCTACTACATTTACGGAAATAATTCAGAAGCTACATGGAAACCCAAAGATTATTGTAAGTGACAGAGATCCCATTTTTACTGGAAATTTTTGGATGGAATTATTTTCTTGTTTGGGTACTCAACTAACTCATAGCTCATCTTATCATCCTCAATCTGATGGTCAAACTGAGATAGTGAATAAATGTTTGGAATGATACCTTTGTTGTTTTGTATCAGATAAGCAAACATAATAGGTCAAGTGGTTACCTCTCGTTGAATGGTGGTATAACACTTCCTTCCATATTGCAGAAAAAATGACTCCATGTATGGCACTTTAAGGATATCATCCACCATCCATCACATCTTATTTAAGAAAAAATTATAAGGTTCAAGCAGTGGAAGATCACATCGAGCATCAACAAGAATTTATTCAACTTTGAAAGGATAACCTAAATTTGGCACAAAATCGAATGAAACAACAGGCAGATCAAGATCACAGCGAGAGAAGTTTTGATGTAGGAGACTAGGTATTTTTATGGATACAACCATACAAACAAATGTCCCTCAAGCAAGCTAAGAAGGATAATAAATTATCGCCAAAGTACTATGGTCCTTACAAGGTGTTGCAAAAGATTGTTACTATGGCATACAAATTGGAGCTTCCTGCTTCTTCATGAGTGCATCCAGTTTTCCATGTTTCATGCTTAAAGAAGGTTATAGGTGAAAATATTCCAGTTCAAACAATATTTCCAGAACTTGATGAGGAAGGAAAAATCATATTGTAACCTGAAGCGGTCACGGAAACAAGAACTCGACAGCTACGGAATCGATCAATTTCAGAGTATCTCGTCAAGTGGAAGAACTTACCCACCGAAGATGCTACATGGGAGGATGAGAATTTATACAGAAGCACCCGGAGCTACTCAAGCATTGAGGACAACACTTTTTTGAAGGATAGGGGCATGTTAGGTCCCTATATTACTAGTATAGTCCCTTTTTATTGTTAGTGTAACCCCCTTATTGTTATTTTTGTACCCCTATAACCCCAATATTGTTATTATTATACCCTTACATTATTATTTTTAGGTCAGCTAGGATTATATTATGGCCCCATGGACTCCTATATATAGAAGGAGGTTTTGGTCATTTGTATCATCCAAGAATTGTTCATTTATGTAATGTATTTGGAGGTTTCCCCCTCGAAGTGGCTATTTCTAAGGTGTTTATCTCTCTTTTCTTCTATTTTTGGAGTTGGTTTCATAACATTAAATGTGTAGAGTAAAGTATCGAATCGAGGCTGCGCTGCGTTGCGCAGCCCATAACCTAACAGCGCCGCCATAGCTTCCACCACAGAGTTTCAGCTACAATGGAGGTCGGCGGGGGTGTTGAGCCCTCCCCTCCTCTGCCAGAATTGCTCGCCTTTAAGAAGCTCATCGTTGGTTCTCTCAAGAGACCACTCTCCGAGACACAGCAGAAATTCGTTAAAAAGCTGGACTGCATCCCAATTGTTGAGCTGCCAATAGCAGAAACATGCAAATCAGCAGTCAATATTGCAGACAGAGGGCTCATCGGACAGTTTACATGGCTCTGGCCCTCTCCCAAATCCGTGGAGGCCTGGGTGCAGAGGAACTGGACACCGCTTGTAACAGAAGGAATCAAGAGCCACTTCGTAGGAAAAGGATTCTTGGTCTTCATGTTCGAAAGCCCAGAGGATAAAAATCTCATTTTCAAGAATGGCCCATACTTCATGGGGCCTCAGGGCCTTTACCTGAAAAAATGGACCCCTGACTTTCACCCTACCCAAGATGTGTCGTCTGCCATTCTAGTTTGGGTCCGTCTACCTCACCTCCCATTACACTGCTGGAATAAAAAATCATTGCAAGCTATCGACAACTCATTGGGAAGATATATCAATCAAGCTGTCCGAAAAGATCAATACTCATGTGCACAGATCTGCGTGGAGGTTGATCTAGAGGAAGGGTTACCATAGGCAATAAAACTTACTGCAGCAGATTGGACACATATTCAGGAGCTGGACTATGAACAGCTACCATTCAAATGCCGGTTTTGTCACGGCTACGGTCACTTCGCAAGACACTGCAAAAAAAAGGAAGGTGAGGAGAGCGAGAACGTGAAAGCAGAACAATGGACTACAGTGAAAAAAACAGGGACAGAAAAACCTAGAAGTAAAGGAATACCAAAGGAAAACAACCCCGGGCCAATAGGGCAAGAACAAAAATACGGGACCACCAACCCCATCTCGAAATCAGGAGCACAAAATGCAGAGTCCAGTAAGGTCACAGAAGTGCCGGAAGCAAATAAGAGTAGCAGCGAACAATCAAGACCCTCCCATAATGGGAAAGGAGTAGAGGGGCAAGGGAAAATAGCGAGAACCCCTGAAGTAGTCCCCTCCCCCTCATATGTAGACATAGCAAGAAAGAAAGTGTATGAATCTCCAAGCTCCTTGGAGGATGAGATCTTAGAAAGGCCTGCCAAAAGAGCAGGAAGAAAGTCTCGCAGAGAAGCGAGGGAGGAAGAAGCGGAAAGACAAAAGACCCAAGGAAGTCAACCCACTATAGAAATGTCAATTTTCAAAAACACAAGGACAAGGCCACCTAAAGGAGGAGGCCCAACCACCCCGAACAGTAAGTAATGAGATTCGTCTCTTGGAACTGCAGAGGGTTGGGGAATCCGATGAAAGTATAAGCGGTCAAAGATCTTATGAAAGCGGAACCAGTAGACATCCTAATGCTCCAAGAGATAAAAATTGAAGGGGAAGCCCTTCTAGAGATCATCAAAAAGAAATGGCAGAAGAATGCAGGAAAAGCAGTAAGCGCAAGGGGCTCCTCTGGTGGAATAGCAACCTTGTGGAAGGAAGATCAATTCAGGCTTGTCAACTCTCACAACACACAACACTGGTGTTTTATAGAGTTGAAGCACATACCAAGTAAGTTAACCATTGCAATATTCAATTTATATGTACCGGTATTATATTCTGAAAAAGAAAGATTTTTGGAAAACATTAAATGAGTTTTTGCGACTGAATTCCCCAAACAATATAATTATAGTTGGAGATCTAAATATAGTGATGAATGAAAAAGAGAAGAGAGGGGGCAGGAACAACAAAGATCAAATGATTTATGTAGTAGAAGACATGATACAACAATGGGACCTATTGGACTTTAAACCAAGAAAAGGGCTTTACACCTGGACAAACAATAGGACAGGGGAAGATCATATATCCGCCAGACTAGATAGGTTCTTGGTCCAAAGCACAATGTTGATGGAAAGGAGGCTTATCTCATCAACCATTCTCCCCAAGCTTACGTCGGATCATAAGCCCATCCGGTTAATGCTAGAGGAGGAAGATAATTTTGGGTCAATCCCAATCATATTTAGCCCATTGTGGAATGGAAAAAGTGGCTTTGTTGAGACGGTCTGAAAGGCATGGAACACCTCAATCAATGGATCTCCCAATTATGTTTGGGAACAAAAATTAAAAATGACCAAAAAGGCACTCAAGGAATGGAGTAAACTCCCAACAAATACTCCCAAAGACAAAATAATTGAGGTAGTGCAGCACTTAGAAAATCTGCAAAGCGAAATGGATACAATGGAAATAACCAAAACAGAACTAGAAAAGGAGCAAGTAGCCCAATGCAAAACATACCACTCCTTTAGAAACAAAGAAGAGTATTGGAGACTAAAGTCCCGGAGCCTCTGGCTGGAAGCTGGAGACAGAAACACAACATATTTCCATCGACAATGTAGAGCCAGACTCTCCAGGAATCACATCTCAGAGATCACTACCTCCGATGGGAGGCTCTGCAAAGGAATAGAACAAATAAAATCTGTTGCTGCATTACACTTTCATCATCTTTACAAAGAGGAAGATGATTGTGAAGAAGACAACACAGAATTCCTGAAGAACATCCCGGCATTGGTCACCAAAGAGGACAATATAGCATTATTGAAGCAAACCAATGAAGAAGAAATAAGTAAAATTATTTGGTCCATGGACCCAGACAAAGCCCCCGGGCCAGATGGGTTCACCATTCATTTCTACAGGATATGTTGGGATTTAATTAAAATGGATCTCATTAGAATGATAAAAGGATTCTTGAAAAAATAAAAAATGGGTGGCAGCACCAAGTCAACATTCCTAGCTCTAATACCTAAAGAGACAAACCCTGCCTCCTTTGACAAGTTCAGGCCAATTTCGCTATGCAACGTCTCATATAAAATAATTGCAAAGCTTCTTGCAAATAGAATAAAGCCACTGTTGAGCAAACTTATATCATATTTGCAAGGGGGCTTCGTCAATGGGAGACACATTTTGGACAATGTAATCCAAGTCCAGGAATCCATGCACTCCAGCAATCTTAGAAAGGAGAAAGGCATGCTGATCAAGTTAGATATGGCTAATTCCTTCAATAGAGTTAAGCTGTCTTTCCTCTACCAAGTACTAACTTCCTTTGGATTCGATCAAGAGTTTTTAAAATTGATCCAATCATGCACCAACAGTCCTTGGATAGCGCCTTTAGTAAATGGGAGGCCAGCATATTTCTTCCAAGCCACGAGGGGGCTGAGGCAAGGATGCCCCCTCTCTCCATTTCTCTACATTTTAATGGCGGACACACTGAGCAGAAAGTTGGAGCAGGACATGATAACAGGAGCAACCCCAGGTTTAAAAATTAAAAAGGATCTCAAAGCAATAAATCATGCTTTATTCGCGAATGACTCCCTCATGTTGGGAGCAGCTTCAACCAGAATAGCCACTGCATTTAAAAACACTCTCCAAGCATATTGCAAAGTAACTGGAGCATTAATCAGTGAAAGGAAAAGCGCAGTATATAGCTAGAATGCAGGGGAGGAAGAAACTCAAAATATTGCTAGCAACTTGGGGTTCAATGGATTCTCAAAATGGGATAAAATCAACTATCTAGGATTGCCATTAACATTGGGCACAAATAGAGTCAACCTGTGGGAGGTCAATGGCTATCTCATGGAGGCAAATTAACACTTATAAAATCTGTTTTTTCATCTCTGCCAATATATCAAGCGTCATATCTTATGGCACCCAAGTCAATTTCAGGACAAATAAATAAAATTATGAGGGATTTTTTGTGGCAAGGAGGCAAAGGAAACCAGAACAAATTCCATCTGGTTAAGTGGGAGATAGCAAAGCGAACAATGAAAGAAGGAGGCCTCCAAATTCGAGACCCGGACTTTGCCAATGTAGCCCTGGGATGCAAGATTCTTTGGAAGCTACACAGTGAACCCAATCACCCAGTCAGTAAAGCACTAAGGCACAAATATTTACCAAATAAAAATCTCAGAAATTTGCAGAACGCAACTAGTAGAAGGAGCTCGATGTTATGGCAGTTATGCATTAAGGGAATGCGCTTCTTCACCCAGAACTTATACCACATCCCTGGAAATGGAAAACGAGTCAAGCTGTTGACTGATCGGATAATGGGACATTCGTCAATAGCAACACAAGATAGTTTGCAAGAAATCTATGCATATTTAAAAAACAGAGGAGTGAAGACAGTATACGAAATCTCAAAATGGAATGAGTTCAGGCTCTGGATGGATTGGAGCTTTGGAAATATACCAGATCATCTTCAACAGCAATTAGAAAAGCTCAAACAGGAACTTCGTGAAGCATCCCCAGTGCATAAAACAGAGAATGATAAATGGGGATGGGGACCTACAGGAGTATACTCTCGAGTCAAAGGCTACGAGCTGCTTCAGCCACACAGAGATCAACCACTCCCAGCAAAGTTTTGGAAAGAGGTATGGGATCCAATGGCGCTGCCAAAGGTAAACTTCTTCTTCTGGACATTAATGCATAAAAAAATTCTGACCGGTGAAAATCTATTGAAAAGGAACATAGCAGGTCCGCATAGGTGCTCATTATGTAAAGAAGCCATGGAAACTATGGAGCAATTGTTTGTTGATTGTCCATTCGCAAACAAAGTTTGGACATACACACTCCAAGCCCTAAAAGCTACAATCCCCACAAAAATTACAGTTGTGGACGTATTCCTCTCATGGAAAGATCGTTATCCTCTACTCCACCTAAATTCTTCATGGGCCAGAATCTGGATCATTGTTCCCAAATATGTGTGTTGGAAGTTATGGCTAGCGAGAAATGAGCAGATATTCAACAATGTAACTTGGACTCCCAGTATGGTAGCAGCAAAAGCAAAAGATCTCCTCCTTGAAACATTGAATTCCCAGAAAATCAAAGAAGACTCTTCAGTACAGCAAGAGGAAAAGAGATGGCTTGGAACCCATGCATTTCCCCAATGGACGAACAACATTGATAAACCTCTCCGCAATCCTGAATGGAGGCTAAGAGATAAGGATGAAACTTTTCAGAGTTGGTGGAGGAAGCAAGGAATAACTACAGCTTTCTTTGATGGTGCCTCTAAAGGCAACCCCGGGAAAGCAGGAGCTGAAGGACTCATATACTCACTAGATGGAAGCATCAAAGAAGCCTTCAGCTGGGGACTAGGACAGCGAACTAACAACCAAGCAGAAATTATGAGTTTGACAAAAGTTTTCCAAATAGCCATAGAAAGAGGTCACCGGGAGCTGCAAGCATTCGTAGACTCATAACTCCTGATCAAAATGATACATACACAAGGGAAATTCAATGATGCTGGTTTAAACAAGAATCTGCAAAGGTTGAGATACATTCTCTAAGACTTCATCTCCTTCAAATGCTAACACATCCTCAGAGAATCAAACAAAGAAGCAGACTCCTTCGCCAACAAAGGTTGCCTCCTGGCCCAAGGAGACCTCAGCATAAATGGAGGAGATCCATAAACAATCTGTATACCATTTGTATACCATGAAAATAGACAAAAGCTGGAAAAAGAAAATGTATAAGACTTGCACTGAAAGATGTAAGGCTGCGGCCATTTGAAGTACTAAATTAATAAAAACCCATACCCGTTTCAGTTTAAAAAAAAATGTGCAGAGTAAAGTAAATGGGTGGTTAAGAGAGGGTACAACCTCTCCAACCTCATCTTGCATCTATACACTAGGTCTAATAGAAACATAGTTGGAATTCCTTCTCAATTCTAGTGTTCTCTGTGTGTTCTCGTAATGCTTATTCTTGTTAATGCTATCATGTAGTATGTTCTTGCATGCATATTGTTTTTTTATAACAATTGGTAATGTTCCTTAGCTATGTGGTTGGGGGGTGTTACACTTTCCCGACTACTTTTACACAATTTCCAAGGTTGATTCCCCTTTACATAAATCATGGTATATGTAATTTGTAGTAGAGTAAAATAATCATTATTCATGGCTTTGACCGACTTGGCCCCTCTCATCCTCCTCTCATGGAGTCATATTCCTCATACTCTCTTCACCACCTGCAATACATCAAAAATTTTATTTTAATTATTAATACGATGGACATTGTGTACAATCCATAATTTGTTCCTTGGACATATCATCTGACTCACTAACCTATAATATAATAATAGTTATGTATAATTACATTATTAAAATCAAGGTGCTACAAAATATGGAAAGACACATTGATGAATAATAAGATAAAATTCCAAAGAGACTGAAATGTTTTAGGTGCTTAAAAGATTTATGGATGATAACTTGAGGATGCCATGGCTTTAGCCTAGTAGCCCAACAAGTGGTTATAACATTATTTTTCAGAGAGAGAGAGAGATAGGGAGCACCTTTGTGCTTTAATTATATTATGTAATTATGTACAAAACAAACCACATAATATTTTGTGTATATACAACAATGAATTCTTGGTATTGGTTAATATGTATTTGGATAGGGGCATTGATATGAGTATAATAATTTCTCATGCATGAGGAATCGAGTTCGATAAAGCTTATATACTTAGTGTTTATGAAGTATAATTCATGTACTAAGATATGCACGTTTTTCCTTGTTTACCGTGATTATAGTTTGTTACTATTGTGAATGAACTAGATGTCAAGAAGATTTGGTCATGTTGCTTGTGTGAATAGTCTATATATAACTTATATGATTTGATCCATTATGTAGTTTTGTTTTGCAAGGGGGCTCAATCCCCCTTTGCGTAATGAGTTTAATTGTTGAATAAGATATTCAACCTCATTGGTGTCAATTGTGCTTAGTTGGTTTTTTTTTTTCAAAAAGAAAAAAAACGATGTTTGTATTAACAGTGCATAGATCGAAACATTACATTCCATCATGGGCTGATGAGAAGAAACTGGTCGAACACATCAATACCCAGTGACAATTTCTAAGGAAGAAAGGTGTCATGGCGGATAGATAGTAATGACCAAACATCACTGGGGAGTAATCACCTAGAACAAATTACGAGTCCAGCAAAGGGCACACAAAAATGGCCACTCTATTTAAAGAGAGGAATAGAAGCAGACAGTTGCTGAACTCTTCAATAACATGTGATATGGAAAAAGGATCAAAGTAAAAATCTGGCTCGCTTGTTAAAAACTTCGATGGCCCTGTGAGAAAGAGATAAGCACTGCAACATTGAGATCAAAGATTGTTAATATAAAACTGTATGCAATATAAATAGTTATCCGGATCTCTTATATTCCTTCGACTAGATCATTGAGAAAAATCAATTTCAGGCTCGCTTGACAAAACAGCTACTGGCGTTGAATAATTTTCAGGCTCGCTTGACCGCTCCTTAAGATGTAATGAAGGCATCATATATCAAGAATGTAAATATAAAATTGTGTATAACAGGAACATTGGGGAACACATCATATCTGGCTCGCTTGATAGATCAGCAGATGTAGTTGTATGTTAATCAGATACGCATGAGAACTCCAATTGCTATGTTGAAAGGAAAATCATGTGTGGCCGAAAACCGGCTCGACTGAATAAAGTCGGCTCCCAGATACCGAAATGACTGGAGCAATGTAATATATCAGGCTTGCTTGAGAGCCTTTTGTTCACATAATATAATAACCAGGCTCGCTTGACAGCATGAAATGATGATTGAAAGGCATCAGTAGCATGATTAGAGAGACTGTGAACAGGGACATCTGAACCCGTTGTCATCTTTACTCTGAGCGATAAACTTCAAAACTGAGAAAAATAGGTAATAAATTATGGTGCACGTGTTACATTGCATTATGAATTAACCCACAAATATTGAGTCACTTTTAAAGTGATTCATCAATGGAATTGGTTATGAACTTTTACTAAAAGTATTTTTCAAGAGTGTAAGCAATAGCTTCAACTTCATATATGTGTGTGTTATGGTGCACCATGACTTAAATTTCTACTTCATGTCTGTGTTATGGTGCATCATGACTTAACTTTCTTCCATCGTGTCAATTTAAAGTGATTTAGTGACAAAGTTGGTGATGAGCCTTCACTATGATTTTTTGTCATGATTATCATGGAATTAATGAACCCATATTGATGTCTTCACAACTTAGGCCACTTATAATTTGGATAGCAATTACCTCTCCTCTAGAGAGCACCAATTTTCTTTGAAATGACAAGGTAGATTCTTCACCAGTATTTAAAACTTGTGTGCCATTCACCACTACCAATTTAAGCAAACCTTTATTCACATATTCTTAAATTACATAAATGTTAAATTCTCAAATTTATTCAAATTAAATTCATACAAAACAAAAAAACAATTGTTAACTACATACAATTTATCCTAATGAGTGAAAAAAAAATTCATTGAATATTGAAATATTATATAATTACAGACATTTATAATTTTGAAATTCTATATTTAAAATTATTAAATATTTTGCCATGAGACTTTTGGATAGATGGTGATCAAGTGCTCTGTTAAGACACTCCTTGATGTGAAGTCATCGGTTCAATTCCCTACCCCAATCAAAATGTTAAATTAAACCTAATGACGTTATAGCCTTACCAAACTAAAAAAAAATGAAATTAAATATTTTACTGAAAAATAATTTTCAAATCATTTAAACTAAATATTTTAAATAAAATAAAATCTTAAAAATATTCTCATACGAAAACCACATTCACTTCAATGCTCAGAATTATTTTACCGCGTCAATCAACATTTAATCCCCATGTTTGAAAATGGTATAAAGAAACATTCCTAACTTTACGTTTTCCACCATATATGCTTATTGGTTAAAGCATTATATTATAGGTTTATATATATATATATAACAATTTAATAGTTTTATAATTATATAAAATGCTTTTATTATTTAGTAAGTGGTTTTTTCATATTATAAATATTTTATTTAATATATATAGTTGGAAATTTATTTGATAGGTAATAAATTGAGTATAACTAGCAAATGTATTTAGAAGTGTAAAGGAATGTTGAAAGCTTAAGTCAAAAACAAAAACATAGTGGAAAACTATGAAGCTCCTAAGGAAATTTTGAATAAATCATTTACCTTTCTCTTTTGACTTTATATGTCGTATATATGTTGTAGTTGAAATGGAGATATACATAAGAAAGTTAGTTAAAATCCAAATTCAAATTTGGAAAATTTGGTGCTCGTCTTTTACTTTCCCTCTATCTAATTTTTAGTATTAGAATTCCTTTTTCCTTCTGTAGTCACGTCTGCGCTTTCACTTCGACACTCTAACTTCATTGTAACCAATAACCAATCATACATGATCCCATCTTCCTTCTTTGGCCCTAACACTGATTTCACCTCCATACCACGCATTCACTGTAGCCAGTGAATTGTTATTCGCTCTCAAAGTTACATGCCCTACAAGTGGTTGTTTTCTTGTGTTGTTAGTTTTCACAGGAAATTTTCCAATAGTATAATAAAACAGTTGAGGGTGATTTTGGCTTTGGCTCCCACCCATTTAAAAACTATGAGTGTCCCCTCTCCTTTCATAGTGGTTCTGAATAACATATGTTGAATTTGAATTCATATTCATGGGAATTTGCCTCAACATAGACGAATGTAATGGATAGGCATTCTGGTCATTTCCAACATTGGATTCTTCACTATTCATTGAAGCTTTACAATTAGTGCTTGCAGTGAAATTCACTTCTCTTTGCAGATATGAAGGACTATGTATTAAAAAATTGTTTTGACCTTTACCCATTCTCTCAACTTGGGTTCTTTCTGTTCTTACTTTGCTTGTAATTTGATTACAACCCCCTTTCCCTTTATTGCAATGAAAATCAGAAACACTTGTAGAATTGAATTTCCTATGCATTTGAGAGAGAATAGGAATAGGGTCATTCTTACTACTCATATGATTACTATTCCCATTCTCCAGTTGATTTCTCTCAGTGAAACCATCTTTGATGGCTTCCATTTGGGGATTTTTATCAGCACCAATTTCAACACCTTGGGCAGAGCTTCGAATATCTGGGGCTTGTATAGATTTATGCTAATTTTTTCTCTCTGACTGCCATCCTGCTCATTCTTCTCCACCTCAACTATATCAAATATTTAATATATATAAGGAGTATAGGTTGGTGGGTGTCAATGATTCAGGGGAACGAATGCTGTTGCAGATGAGAAGTGGCCAAAGCTGGAGAAACAACATGAATAGGTTGCACATCCAGGATAGATTCCCTCGTTTTCATATTGTGAAGGGCCCTCCTCGCTCATATCCCACAGTGCCTCACCAGGTCGCGATATCTCCGAAAGAACCAATGCATAGGAGGGCCCCTCCAACAAGTCCACTAGGGAAAAATCCAGAAAACCCATCAGGGAAAGGCCCTCCACTCTGAAATCAGGCAAAGTTGCAGAAGAAACAGTAAAGAAGTCTTCCAAGGAAGAAGCAGAAACCAACCATGTGTCAAATTTGAATAGGTGGGAGGAGGACGAAATTTAATTTCATTGATTCGTTACAGTGAACAATGTATGCATATTGAAAGCCCATAGAGAGAACGTCTTCACTGTAATTATGATTAAATGATAACTAGCACAATCATATAAGTTAAATGCTTGATGAGGATAAACATAAATTTACGATAAACATCAAAATACTTATTTCATGATACATTTCACATTTTTCGAAGAAGATCACATCAAAATTTATTTGTCGATGTTTTTCAAACTATCCAGTCTAAATTTTGACATCTCACATTGCTAAAATAAAAATTAAAAAAAATTCATAAAATTAACTAAATTATAACTTTATTATTATTATTAATGGTAAAAATAATTAATATATAAGTTAAACATATATACATTTAAAAAAAGCATGTAAGAAGATTCTTAACCATGAATATTCACTTCCACTTTATCATGGAGATTCTTAATTTGTACGTAGTCTTTGTTATAATATTGTGGGTCAATATTGTTACTTATCAATACCACATGCTCAAAAAACCATAACTTATTTTATATGAAACTTGTTCATATGAAATATTTTTTAAATAATCAATTAAAATTAAAATTAAAAAATAGGCATAATTGTTTTTGTAGATAAATCTCAACCTTTGATTTGTGAATAAGGCTAAAAATATTTTAAAATATTTTGTGGAGGTTAAATCCCAACCATCCACGTAATAATTTTTTATAATTACATTAAAATTCTAAAAGCCCTATTCCAAAATAGACATAGCATAGTCTAACTAATAAACAAAATGGCTCTTTTTAAAGCATTTTGTTTTTGTCAATAATGTTTAAAATCCAACACATTTTTAAAAATCATAAGTTTAAGGTGTTTAATTTCCAAAGATTGAGTGCCTAAGATATTATTCAGAGTGCGGAATCCATTTATGCAATCAAAGGTGTATTTTAAACAATAAGAAATCGCAATCTCCCTAGAAATTGTATTGAAGGGAACCTGGATAGAGCTTTAGCGAATGGCTAAAGGAACTGAAAGGAACAGAACTATGTTCCTCTTCCACCTAACGGTACGGGACAAAACCAACAGAACCAACAGATTGTGTGGAAGGAAGGAAAAGCAAAGCACATTGGACCGATAAGAGCGTAGCAAGCAAAGAACTATGTGGTGCATAATGCCTAGTGGACTGATATGAGCCTAGAGCGTAGCAGGCAAAGGAACAAAAGAGAAAATAGCGATAGTGGTTGATAAGAGTATAGCAGGCAGTGCAATGAATAAAGCACTTAGCAATAGTGTAAGTGTTTGTATAGCGAAGAGATAGGACTGAATAGCGAGTGAATTGGGCCATTTCTTCTATTAGTTAGACTATGCCAATAAACATGCCCATGAACATAATTAATTCATGGTAATTAAACATTAAAATAAAATGATTATAATTAATATAAGAATAAATATATATTAGTATATGAAATATCTTCATATTAAAATTTTCTTTTCTTTTTTCCTTTGTTTTAGAGGGAATCGACACTAGCTGATTCTGACCACTACCATTATAACACTTAGGTGGGTCCTCACCACCCCATCATGACGCCACGGGTTAACATCGGAGTGATTTGAGCATTGGACCTTGTACTAACATATACTTTATATTTTCATGGGCTTGACAAGTGAGCTCCCCCGAAGGCTAGAATATTGAAGAAAGACACAAGGGCAGGCTTTGATCTTAGTCATAATTGATTTACTTATGTGTACATGAGTCATGAAACCATTTTTCAATTAAAATGATCTTAGATCTTGAATTTATTAAATATGAAAAACAAAATCATACTCTATCTAATTTATGTTTTGGAGGGTTTTTTCACTATATTTTCTAGGTTAATTTGTGTAAAATCTATTTTTTTTTTGAAATCACAAGTTTAAATTATAAAGTACTAAATTCATTATACTAAAAACTAGATATCAAAATTTTAAAATTATATTCCTTAATTATTTAATGAATTATTTGACATTATATTTAATTAAATAATATTTAAGAGTTTAAATACTTTGCTTAATACGAATGCTACTCATTACTGTCCCCCAAAGAATTTGTCACGTAGATTTTGCCCAAAAAAATTGCCAGGTAGTTCGTCTCTAGAGGGAGAAAGATTTGAAACTCTCCAAAAACGCGCTTTTACATGATAAAGTGTAGGTATACCCCACGTGAACTCAAATTTGAAACTTTCCAAAGACGCGTTGATATGATTGAGTACGGTGGTGTTCTTATTAATATGTTATTAATATGCGGTGGGATGAAAAGATTATAGTAGTGTATCCTTTATTATTATGTAGTAGGTATGGTATAATATATTTAATTTTGTTTAGATTTTGTATTAGTTTATTTTTATTGAAAATTTATGTTGTTTATCTAAAGTGTAAAATTAGAATTTTTTTTATTATTTATTATTATTATTTAAATATATTTATTTGTAATTTTATTTGTTGAGGTTTATTTCTTGTTTTCTAGTAAATTTTATTTCTATTAATTACTATATTTTTTTTATTAAAAAATTATGCTATTTATCTAGAGTTTAATATTAGGAAATTTTTTTGTTATTTATTATTATTATTTAAATATATTTATTTGTAATATGATTGGTTAAGGTCTTATTATCTGTTGTTTAGTAACTTCTATTTCTATTAGGTACTAATTTTTTGTTTTTAGTTGTATTTCATTTTTATTTAACTTTGTGATTTTTTTTTTCATTTTTCTAATATTTCTATTTTCATGACTTTTCCAATTTAACATGCTCCAAATTCTTTCTTGGCACTGTTGGGGCTTTCCATGGAACAAAGGCCCCAAGCTAAGTTGGATCTCGAATGAAGTTGACATTATATTGCTAGTTGAAACTTGGGAGCACGAAGAATCTAAGGTCCCTAACATAGATGGCTTTGTACTATGGTCAATCTGGAATAAGTGATCCTACCGTAGAGGCATTGGGGGTATAGCTTGTTACATTAGGAAGAACATCTCCCCCCATGCTAGGCTTTATAAAAAAGACCCTTACAATCAATATATTTGGATAGAAATTACTAACATTAATGATAATAAAAACCTACATACCAATCTGTTATTTGCCCCTATCAATTCTAACTTCTATAAGAAAAACAATTTAGATAAAAACAGTCCTTACAATGGTTTAGAGAATGATATTTCTAACCTAAGTAATGAAGGTAATATCCTCTTACTAGATGACTTTAATGCTTGAACTTCAAGCAACCAAGCTATTCTTCTAAGCAATTATTCCAACCCTAATCGCCTTTGGTTAGACGAAGACCTTACTGTAGCTAGCCAGTGCAAAATAAGCTCTGAAGATCTAGGGGGGAATTTGTTTGGGTCTAAGCTAGTCAAGGTCTGCAGTGCTCAAGATCTCCTAATTTGCAACGGTCTAAAGAAGTGGCCCAATTCTAGCCAGATGACTTGTATCCACGGGCTTGGTAGCAACATGGTAGACTATGTTATTTCCGATATCCATTTATACAACAAAATAATAAATTTTGACATCTTAAACGTCCACGAGCCTAACTCTGATCATAGACCTTTAATTGTAACTCTTAATTTTTCCATGCATAGAGAGCCCATAGAAGATAATCCTTATAGCCAAAAGAACTTAATCTTTGATAGAAATAAAAATGATCTTTTTCTAAATGAATAAAAAATTAATTTACTTTCGTTATCTAGTATAGCCAACATAGAATACCTCTATCATAATTTTACTATAACCCTCTCATATTCTATTAGCAAGTTCTCAATTGATGTCTCAAGTAATAAAAGAAATAGCGAAACCAACCCTTGGTATGATAAAGATTGTAAAAGGGCGAGGAGACAAATTAAGGAAGTTGTTGATGGGTCTCTTAAAATTGGTAAGATAAAACTATACAAAGCCCTAACTAAAACGAAAAAAAATGCAGTATATTCCTAAAAGACAAGAAAAACTCTTACACCTCTCTAAGGTAGCTACTAAGAAATTCTCGAGGCAGATTCTAACTAGAAAAACTAAAGATAATAATATAATTTCTTTACACGACTGAGATTTCTATCTCAAAAAGCTCTATGAATCTCCAAATTTCATAGATAACTTTGAAACCCTTCTCACAACCAGAGAATTTTTCTCATTAAAAGACATAGATTTTGGGGTTAAGCGCCTAGCAAATGGAAAAGCTAAGGACATTGATGGTTACCAGGCAGAAATCTTAAAAATTGGAGGTCTTGTCCTCATCCCTCACATCCGCAAGCTTTTCAATCAAGAACTCAAGCAAGGGTTCCCTAAACCATGGACTCAGAGCCTCATTATGACTATTTTTAAAAGTGGGGAAACAAATAACCTCTCTAATTATCAGATAATTATGATTATCCCTCTCCTAGCCAAGTTATATGGTATTATTTTGGAAAAGAAGATGAGCATATGGCTTGAAAGTGAAGGTAAGCGGGCTAAAGGCCAAGCGGGTTTTAGAAGGCAGCAATAAAAAACGGACCACCTCGTTACGCTTAGGATCATTGTGGAGGAATGTTGTAATGATAAATCCAATCTCTTTGTTGGTTTGTAGACTTTAGAAAGGCTTTCGAAATGGTACCTAGAAATAACCTATGGAATAGATTAGAAGAGCTAAAGGTTCCTTTCGAGTTGAGAGAGGCCACTATAAGGTTATACAAGAATGTAATTTCCAAGTTTAAAAGAAATGAGGGGTGGTCAACATATATTAAGTGTAATTTCGGAGTTAAACAAGGTTTCCCCCTCTCCCCTGCCCTATTTGGTATTTACATCGACAAGCTAGAAGGTTGCTTAGAGGAAGCAGGCTGTGCTGGCATGATCTTAGCTGGAATAGTCATCATCCTTCTTCTCTATGCTGACGATAGTGTTCTTCTGGCAAGGTGACCTCTAATCTTGATAAGCAACTGAGACTTCTTAACGATTTATGCTCTACCATGGGTATGACTGTTAACACTGACAAAACAAAAGTTATCATTATCAAATCCAAGAAGAACGCTTACGCTAATTTTGTGTATAACAATAGCAACTTGGAGGAAGTGTCTTCTTACAAGTACCTGGGAATTGATATTCATCACAAGCTCAAGTGGAACTATAGCATTGAGAAAAGGATTAATGGAGGGTGGAAAGCTTATTTTGGTCTTGAAAATAATTGTAACGCAACAAACCTTGTGATGTGGGATAAAAAGAAGCTCATTTTTTTAACTTTATTCACTCCTGTTATATTGTATGGATGTGAGGTTTGGGGTTGCAGCATCTCTAGAGAATCCTGGAGAAATATTGATCAAATCCAGAAGCATTTTATAATGTATAACCTCAAAATTAAAATCAATACACTACATCCTATTCTCCTTATAGAAGTGAGTCTTTCCCCCGACGAGAGCCTAGTTATGACTAGGCTCCTGTTGTACAAGCACAAAATCAATAACATGGGAGAACATAGACTTCCTAAGCTAGCTTTAAACTCCATCCAAAACCAACTAGGGCTCAAGCGAGGTTGGTATAAAGATACTAGGGTTTGGGTAAACCATTGGGAGATCGACGAAAATGTTGCATTGCAAAATATTAAAACATTAAAAATATTGTTACTTCTAAGTTTGAAGAGAAAATGTGGTGTGAGAAAGATTTAGAGGCTAAAATAAAATTAAGATATTATAAGAAGGTCATTAACGCTACTCTAGAAAATCAAAAGTATCTATCTATTTTAACTATCTCAAAGCAAAAAAATTAAAATAGCCAAGATAAGAACGAACTCCCATGAGCTCCATAGTGAAACAGGTCATTAGGCAATTCCTAAAACACCATGGGTGGAAAGGATTTGCCATCTCTGTGAGAATATGAACATTGAGGATGAAAATTACTTCCTTTTAGAGTGCCCTGCATACACCCAAATTAGATCTCAGTTTCATAATCTTTGTTGCAATACCGACCTTCCTAGCCTTTTAACATGTCAAAATTATAGTGAGCTTGGGACGCTTCTCTCCAAGATCTTTGAGCATAGGGATACAATTTTAAAACAAACTAAATAATTTGTTTCTTTAGGTCCGATAGGACAAATTTTGGTCTCAATGAACATTAACCATCATCATCATAATCATCATTTTCAATTTAGGATGACTTATTATCATATTAAAAATATATTTTAATAAATTTAATTATAAAATATATATATATATATATATATATATATATATATATATATATATATTTGATAATATCAACAGTTTTAATTTTTGGTGATGACATTTAACAATACAATGTTTTATTAGTTTTTTTTAGATGAATTTATTTATTTATTTATTTTTATTTTTTCAATAAATTCAAGATTTTATATTAATAATAACAAAGTTTTACATACTCCATGGATGTCTGCTTGGCATGATGGGACATTAGTCCCCTGGCAAGTCCCGAGGGCGTTCGCACGTAATGGCCATATGGCCCCCTGCGGCGTCATGCAATTACTATGCCAGTCTGCACAGCATTCATTCCTCTCGCCTTGCCGGTTCACCACCTTGCTTCGTCGGTTCAAATTGCTATGGCTTTCGTTCTAGAGAATTCGAATGGTTCTTGTGTATTTTTCAGCCCTCCGTCTCCTGTGTGTGGATCTTGCCCAGCGGCCTGTGCGAAGCCAAGTGCTCGCACTCAGATAGGGCATCGTTGCACCATCCTCGGCTGTCTGGAAACTCTTCAGGTTATCATTATACTCAGAGCAATTTTTGTCATTTAAATTCGTGTTTGCATTCACAGTTTGTCGATTTACAGTGGTCTCCTTTGAATTTTGCCTGCTCCCTCTGCCCCAAGCATACCTTGCAAAGCACTGTGACAATGCCTCGTCTTCGGCATCGAATGAGATGTCGTCGAGGGGTGAGTAGAGGTCGCTTTTCCCACCCTCACCCTTCCACCAGTTCAACCTCTGACTCTTCTGCAGAGGAAATCGATTGGGGCCTTTACTCGGACTCTCGATGTCAGAGGGGCCACACCTTCCATCCTGGGGGCTCCCAATCTGCTCAGCATGGGCGGCATCCTCCTCCCGTCCCTCCCTCGTCTGCCACACCTGTTTTTCATGCTCCTGCTAGCCCGACCCTCTGCCAGACCTCTCAGAGAGCGGAATTCCGCTTCAAATGCTCCCTAGACAAGCCCGTTCTCACTACTTTCGTTACCATTAACGTTAATGAAGAATCTGCTAGCTCTACCCCTGCTACTGTCCCCTACTCTGCCACCACCCTGACTAGCCCTCAACCCTCTCTAGCAAAAAATGATGTTTCAGATCCTATAGCGCCCATTGGCATTGGGTTGTCCAGCTTGGGAAAAGACAACGTGCAGGTGGACTTCTTCAGCAAAGACAATGCGCCAAAGAAGGACAATGAAAAGGAAGAATACGAGTATGGATGTCGAATCGTGGAAGAACCAGACTCCCTGGTCCCTGAACAATGAATTTGACTTCATCCAGCCTGCTATGGTACAAATTTCCATCTTCATTGGAAAATTTTGGTTTTTACTGCTTTCATCAGTTGTACAAGCTGTATGCTTTACTAGTTTTTGTCTCTTGTTAAATTAAAATGCATGCACTGTATACCGGTTTCCCTTTTAAGGGCGATGAATTTTCTCTCACAAGAACTGGTTTCCCACTCAGGGCAGTTCAGCTGGTTTTGTCAAAACATGGACATCAGGCCCAGTTCTCAGGCTCACACGGCGGCTAAGCGGCGCCGGTTTTGTACTATTATGTTTCATAAATAAAATTAGTTTTACTGAGGAAAAAAAAAACCAAGAGTTTACATAGGTAAATCTTTGCCTTTATATCTTTATTATTTTTTAGTTTAATTAAGCTATATCTAAGCTAAGCAACAAGTACTAGCTACTATGTAGCCCGTGTTATTAATGTGAATTCAAATATAATCAAATAAATTAAAAATATTATGAAAGTGTATTAAGAAATTATACTCAAATATATTGAATTATTATTATTGAAATATATTGAAAGAAAGTTTTATTATTATTATTATTATTATACTAAAATATATTGAATTATTATTATTGAAATATGTTGAAAGACCCTTTAATAATAATAATTATTAATAAAAGGCATTGTATTGAAAAGTTTGAATGTACATTAAAATTGAATCATATGTATATTTAAATAATAAATAGTTAATAACAAATTATATAAATAATAAAAATGTGTTAAATTTAATAAATAAGTTATTATATTGATTTTAAAATTATTTTTTAAAGTGCGGCAAGAGCGAGAGGGGAATTCATTGCCCTGAAGAACAAAAGATGTATAGTTTTTCTTGGGGTCTAGGAATGATAACTAATAATCGAGCTAAGTTTTGGGTGCTTTGGAAAGGATTTGACATAACTAGGGGTAAAGGAATAAAGAAATTGACAGCCCTCGAAGATTCTATGATAGTAATAAGGAAAATAACTAAGGTGTTCGTCGAATGTTCCTCTTGTCTTCCTCCAATCGCCCATCGGATTGCTCTCATGGCATTAAAATTTGAAGAAATCTCTCTTCAACGTATCCTTGGATCTCTAAATGTTGATGTAGACAACTTCACCAAGTTGGGATCACAAATCAAACAAGGAACAATTGAGCTCTAGGATGGAGCAAGGCTTACGATGCCAATCTTGTAATCAAATCGAGTTAAATGAGATTTTCTTGGAGATTGATGCAATTGAATCCCATGACATTTAAATTAAGGGGAATAATTATGCGTCATCATATGGAATCACATTCCCATGAGATGGATGGGGAAGCAAGACAATTGTGTGTCGAGTTCATCTCACACACGTCGCATATCGTGTATGGAAAAGATCTAGATCATAATCAAAGAGGGATAACACGATTTAAATACTATATGAACTTCTCAGACACTACCAAGGATGGATTTGAAGTTATTTGATGTCTAGTTCTTTAATGCCTCCATGTGAACTCTCTACGCGAGGACAAGAATTATGGTCAGAGATAATTCTCAGAAGCACTACTTGCAGATCAAATTAATGCTCACCATTGGGGAGAGTCTTCTTCGGGAAGAGCGAGAGTCGATATATACGGAGCGTTATGAAGCATTTGTCCCTGTCTATCTTCTTTCCCATCTAAATTCTTTTCTGAGGATGGGGAGTCAAGAGGCTTCCAAGGAATTAGCTCGTTGGAAGAGATCAGTTGAAAATATTTTAAAAATATTGATGGGCATGCACAAGATATTAGCCATGAGGTTGGATTTCATCAATAAAGAGTAGGATGAGTGATCCAAGATGGTGGACCACAAATTGGAATGTATGCAGGCCTACATGGTAAGAAGGCTTATTAACATGGAAACAAGAATCCTTTTATTAAAGACTAGGAACCGAGACATTGCATGGAGCTTTGAGGATGATGAAAGGCAGGGTCTCTCGGACTCAAAAACGATGTTGCAAGTAGAAATCGCTTCAAGAGTGACGGAAGGCTTTGGAACTGAACATGGAAAGTAGGTGAAAATTGAGGACAAACCTGTTAACTAATTCTTCGAGATTGTTATTGCACAATATGTAATTAGTTTCATATTTCACTTTTACAGTTAATAAGTTATTGAGACAAAATTGTCTCGTACCTAGATTGCACATGTATAAATAAGTGATTTTATCATTTAATATGATGCTCTTTCATTGTGTTATTTCATTGTGAAGTTTATTCGGGCTTTTACATTGGTATCAGAGCCTTAATTAATTTGTTTATAAAGTCTATGCCTATTGATTTTTTTTGAGGAGGCGTTGTTTGAAGTTTATGGAGGGAAAAATGTACCAGTTTCATAAAATTCATTTTGAGGAGCACTTTGCTTGCAGACACATTAGAGAAATATTGCAAGGATGCTTGAAATCAAGTTAAAATCCACTAAGGTAAAAGTGATTTCAAACGAATAACTTTTATTATTGGCACAACCGAATGTGAATAAATAACATTGAATATTAGATTTTTGGAAGCGAATTATTAATTTCTTTTAGTGGAATATTGTTTTCCTATTTGGCATTTGAATTTAATCTGCATATTACTAGAAAGTAGAGAATGCTTCAAGTTTCATGAAAGTGAAAGTAAAAAAAAGATTTACAGAATTTGATGACAAGGATTTGTAAACAATTAAATGAATATGGAGACATTTTCCAGAATATGAGACCAAAAGTAAGGTGAATACATTTCCTATCAATTTTATATTACTTCCAGAAACAACATATTTGTGTGGAAATAGGCAGAGCCAGAAAGGTGAAAGTGAACAGAGAAACAGACAGAGCCAGAAAGGTGAAAGTGAACAGAGAAAGAAGCATAGCCAAAAAGGTGAAAGTGAACAGAGAAAGGAGGATAAAAAGTTGGGAATTGAATGGAAACTATATCAAATTTTGATTAAAAATAAATATTTTTAAGAAAAATAAAAAGGTTAAAGAAAGGTGAAATGAGAAAGTAAAAGTAAAAGTGGCTAATCCTGAACTTAATTAACTTGGAGTTAATTAATTAAATGGGAGTTAAAAGTGGTGAAAATATTCCAGGATAATTTTGTTTTTATTTTGGTTTGAAATAAGTTTTAAAAGTTGAAGAGAAAAAGAAAAAAGGAAACAATGAGATTTGAACTTAGTTCTCTACTAGATTATTTTTGGAGTCCACCATCAAATCACTAAGCCATTTTTTCGTTAAAACAAAAGGAGAAAGGGGATTATATTTTCTTTTAGACGACTACTTCACATATTTGAAAATTTGAAAAGGATTTATTTAAAGAATTTATTTCGCTGCAAAACAATTATGACTTCAATAGTTTCCATAGTTGGAGTCCTGATTAGTGGAAAGGAGAATTATCAAGAGTGGTTTAAAAATCTTAAAAGTTCCCTTGTTTTTAACGATTTGTGGGAAGTTTGTCAAGGAAGAACATATAAATATGGAGAAGAAATTGCATCATAGCGGCCTGATAACGAGAAGCAGCGTGCAATTTGGGAGACAAAAGATAACAAGGCATATGCATTAATAACTACATTGGTGAAAAAAGAGGTAATTCAATATATCATTTCTTGTGATACTGCATTCAAAGCATTAAATAAGTTGAAAGAATTGTATGATTCACACTCATAACTCGCAATTATTCAGTTGTTTTCAAAAACTTTCAATTTGGAGATGAAAGATAATAATCAATTAACCATTTTTCATGATATAGAATCCACTGGAATTAAACTATATTTACAACTTACAACTTTTATAAAGTCCTTCGCCCTATCTATTCACACTATTTGGAATCTCTCCAAGCTATTGGGAAATTAAAAGCTATTACATTTGATAAACTTGTAAACAAAATAGCTAAGAGAGAAAAGGCTTTTGGGAAGAAAGAGGCTCCACCTAACTATAATGTAGAAACTTTGTGCCTTGCACAAAAGCATCAGAAGTCTCATGTTGAAACTTCTAGAGGTGATTAAACTAATAGAGGCCATGGTAGGAGAAATTATAGAGGTGGGAGGGCGGGGGGAGGGTGATAATCAGGGAAACGTACAAAAAAATGATAGATAACAAAGGAATTTTAATGATAGACCAGCTAAAGAGAATTCCTTTCGGATTAAGAACATCATTAGGATTTGGTCGACGTTTCTAACCAACTAATGTGGTTCATCCTTAAGACAAGGTGAAAAAATATATCAATCTTATAGAATAAATAGCAAGGATGCATTGGGGTCTAGAGTTAGCCATTAGAAATTAGCCGTTAGGAATTAGTTATAAATTAATTCAGATAAAATTTTGTTATAAATTAGCTATTTGAATTAGCTGATATGTATTATTTTAATTATATTTATATTATAATATTATTAAATTATATTATATAATGAGATTATTTTGATAATATTAAGTCAATTGATATTAATATAATAAGTTTAAAACTTATTTAATATTAAAATATATTAATTATTATTATTATATTAAGAGTGTAGATAAAGGAAAAAAACTCATAAAAATCCATTTTAAACAATATGAAAAAAATGGAGAGCGGGAGTGCTAGGGTTTGTAAGCCATGGCAGTTTGTCGACGCAACGACAACTCCTCTGGACTGTGCACCAGGAGTGAATGGAACAGTGTTTATTTTGTCTCTAGACCACAAGGAAGGGTGGACCCCGATCTCTGGCCAACCGGCGACACACAGAGGAGATGGGAAGCTAGATAATAAGGCGATGCCAGGCACTGGTTTTCGATCTCCCACAGACCGAAAGGATTTTGAATGCGGGATCAACCTGGGCTCTATGCTCCCTCACTTGGCGATTGGACATCCTGGGTATATTTTTACACCGGGTACCAAGTTACTACCCCTCATCGGTGGAATAAAGGTAACGCAGGACAGGGCAGGAGGGCTGGAGACTGTGGTTGGGGTAGGAGGCTCTTTTACTCAAAGGCGGCAGGGGAGGGATGGATCACCTACGGATGACCCTGCCATCTGTTGCAGTTCCTACTTAGATCCTCTGCACATATCACAGGCAAGATGTAGCGTTGACGGTAAAGGGTTTCCCTTAACAGTCCATGGGTCCATCTGAATCCAAAGGGCGAACATCTTTTGGGTATCTCTCTCCTTTTGCTTTGATTTTACTTTCTCTCGTTATGATTTCATGTGTATTTTACGGATTCATGAGGGATGGAGGTTTATACTCACTAAGTGTGCAATTAGGGAGATGAATCCCCCTTTTTTACCCATGCGCCATAGTTTTCAGGGGTGGGGCAAGGTCGCTCCCACTCAGGTGACTCCCCTGTGGGAGGAAACTAGGGCCACTAGATTCTGAGATAGTTCTATTAGTAGCATGGGTTCCCGGGGGTTAACCACAAAAAACTCCAACACAACTGAAAGAGGAGGGGTCTATGAAGAAGAGACCTAATTTCATATTTTCATTAAAACTCTAGAGGGGAAATACAAAAGCTTCTAGGTACAGGGTTTGGAGATGGTTATAGATATGAATCAAAAGATCCAACTGTCTATAGGTATTCCGCCTATAAAACAAAGCCTGGTTTTTTCTGGGAAGTTACTACATGGAGGAACTCGATTAAAAGACTACTATATCCAAAGGAACTCCTCTATAGTACTGAATTTAAGACTCAAAGGTGGAGCAACAGGGGTAAATATGTCTTCTAGAACTAAATAGAACAGAAGTCACGAACCCAGGAGGGGAGCCAAGACCTCCAGAACGAAAACCCCAAACGGTCTCTCATAAAGGAACATACTTCAGGGGAAAAAGAGAACAATAACACCATCTGAACTAGCCGAAAACACCCCCAAGACATATATTGTGGAACAACTGAATATTAAGCCATAACTGAACATAGAGGCACCAGAGATTGAAGAGCACCACTCCACCTTTGGATCACAGGCAATAATCTGTAGGTTTAATTGCTACTGGCCAAAACCAATGGAGTTGTTCCACTAGATATTTACCAACTGGACTATGGATTGTGATATCCATCTCTGCTCCAAGGGGTACTTTATTGTAAAGTTTCCATCACAGGAAGCCAAAGATATCATTCTTATGGCAGGGTCGTGGTTCTGGGGCTCTACGGGACTCTTTATCACACCTTGGTTCCCAGATTTTGACGCAAACACGATGGAGATAACTAGAATGTCAGTTTGGGTCCGGTTGTATAAATTCCCGCTCCATTTTTGGAATGAGTATGTTCTAGAAGTCATCGGGAACAACCTTGGGAGATATATCAAAACAAACATCCAACGATTGGAGGAGAGAATCTTCACCTTCAAACGAATCTGTGTGGAAGTGGATCTCAACAAGGGGCTTCCGGAAAGCATCCATCAGATACATAATCAGTAAAAATGGACACAACACCTGGATTACGAAAACACTGCATTTAGATGCAGGATATGCAAGAAAACTGGTCATTTACAAAATACATGCCCGTATGCAAAAAGAGAAAACAGGAAGAATAAGAAAACAAGGAAAGCAACCAAAGGATGGAAATTTCCCTCAAGAGTACCAAAGCAAGAGACAGAAGATGAAGGAGAAATACCCATCCAAAACGAGAGTAAACAACCTACAACCGAACCAGGGACACAAGAACAAGAAGTACAAGAACCCTTTGAAGCCAATACAACGGTTCAGTCGGCACACTCCATGGAGGACTCAACACCAACTGAAGTTCAATCTGATGTAAGCTCAGGCACAAAAAAGAGAGTGCATGTATCTGAAAGTTCAAATTCCAATAAATAAATAAGGGACAACGAGTTGGCCTTGTTTCCTTCATCTATGCACTCAGGGAATTGGCAGATTGTCCAAAAGAGAAAAGGAAGCGTGAAAAGCCCAACCCTGATGGCAACTTGTAATCATGAGTAGCCTCGCTATGCGGGGTGCATGAGCGCATGGGCCCTTTGGGCGTCTTGAATGCTTAATTGCATCTACAAAATGTAACTCTTCATTAAATTTAATAGAAATTTCCTGATTTTTATTGGGAAATAAAAAAGGAAAAACCGAGTGCAACGAGTATAAAATTTAAGGAGGATAGGAAGGAATAGAGAAATTAATTTATCTACATATATAATAATAATAATAATACAAGAAGAAATTAAAAAAGAAGGAAACAGGGGGAAATCAAGAGGAGAGGTTTGAATTCCAGCTCCTACTCAATTTCCAACCATCGTCCCTATTGATGTTGATGGCATGCTTTTCAATCTATATAGCTTCTCTAAGATTTCTATGGTGGAAATGGTCAACCCTCACAATGAATTTAGAATACTTAATGAAGACATGGTGCTTATATTTCTCCACATGTTCAGCTAAAGCTAAGGATCGTGACCAATTGTGCCTAATGTCTGCATCATGCTCTTGGATTCTCTAGTTAATGGAGCATCTAGTTTATCAAATGTAGGGAATCCCACATGAACAGGGAATTGAGTAGACACCTTTCATGTTTTTAGGGTCTACAAGGTCCCTCACATATCTAAGAGAATTTCTAATGGTATAAAGAGGTTTAAATGAGGCATAAACTCTATTATTTTTAAGAATATGTGAAATCCTGTTCATGGTCCCTTGGGCTATCAAATGTTTAAGATGTGGTTAAATTGGTCATACTGCTCCTAATTGTAAATCCCTTGGGAGAAATTTAGTGAAAGGAGAGAATAGTTGAAAGATCAACCACCACTTGATAAGGGAAAATCATCAGAGTGTGCACATTACATTGTTGCTCACTGCAATTTTAATATTAATGATGTTTTCAACACTCTATTTTCTTCATGGCGAGATAGTTGGATTTTGGATTCAAGAGCCACTTGTCATATGACATTTAAACGATATTTTGTTTGAAACTTTTAGTGATGATATTAATGGTGTTATTTACTTTGCTGAAAAGTCTCAAATTAAACCATCTGGAATTGGGTCTATTCATTTGAAGATACCAAATCTGGCAGATTATGTTCTATAGGATGTACTTTGTATTCCACAGTTTTAGTGAAATTTGATGTCTCTTATCCATATTCTGCAATAGATGCATTCTATTCATATATTTGATGGCATTGTCGAGATAAGAAGAGCATCCGATCATGCAATTATTATGAGCAGTGTGGAAGAAGGTACACTTTTAAAGTTAAATGGTACTTGATCTACTAATTCTAGTGAAAGTTCTACTTTTTTGGCACAACAAAGTGATATCTTGTCTCTGAACTTGTTGTGGCATGCTCGATTTGGTCACATCAATTATGGCAACATCATAATTATGAAAAGCAAGGTATTAAAGGTATTCCTACAGTTCCAATAAATATTACACCTTGTGATGCTTGTATTTTAGGAAAGCATTGCATGCAGCGTTTTCATAGTTTTTCTTCTGGATATTCACGAAAATTAGGTCTCATACATTCAAATTTATGTGGACCTATGTCTGTTGCAACTACAAATGAAAATAAATATGTGTTGAATTTATTGATGATTACTCGAGAATGTGTTGGGTGTATTTATTGAAATATAAGCAAAGTGTTTCAAGTTCTTAAAAATTTTCATTTTATGATTAAAAATTAAACTCAACAAAATATAGGTATTCACAGAACTAATAACGATGGCGATTATACTTCTCATGTCTTTGAACAATATGGAATTAAACATCAAACTGCTATACCTTATAATCCACAACAGATTGGCGTTGCGGAATGTATGAATATAACTTTGCTTAATATGATTAGATCTATGATGTTATTTAAGGATGTGAAATTAATGCTTTGGGGCGAATAAATCCTTTGTGCATCTTATATTATAAATCATTGTCCTTATTCTGTTATTAACAACAAAACTCCTTATGAACTTTGGTATGATAGACTTCCAACTGTTCAACATTTCAGAGTTTTTGGAACAAAATGTTATGCTTTTATTCCTAAGTAACAACTAAATAAATTAGGAGCACAAAGTTGAAAATGTATATTTTTGGGTTATTCTAATACTTCCAAAGCCTACAGGTTGTATGATGAAGAAAATAAGAAGTTCATTCTTTCCAAAGATGTTACTTTTCTTGAATAAGATAAAGATAATTCCACTGTTGATAGGAAACTGGCTCATTTGGAGAAATTTGCATCTAAAAAGCTCTATTATGAATCTTATAATGATGTTCCACATACTTAAGGGGGGGTTCCCATTCTAGATCAATTGTGGTTTTTCCATATTTTACGCATGAGAATTATGAGGATGTTATTGTTGAAGAAAATTTGGAGGATAGTGTTGTTTCTGCAAGGTCATAAAGTGTTCCTGAAGAACCTGTAATTCAGGATGAGAAAAAATCACAACCACTTCAACAACATTTAAGAAGATACACATGTGCTCAAAAATTTCCAAGCAAGGATGATGATTTTGAAACATGAAGATATTATAAAGGTGATTCGATGATTTGATGATTACAGGAAATAATGATGACTATATAGTGTTTGTCAAAAGAGAGTTGATGAAAATTTTCGACATGACATATTTGGGTTTATTACATTATTATTTAGGGGTTGTAGGTAATCAGAAACCCAAATACATTTTCATTTCTCAAAAAAAGTATAGTGTACATCTATTGGACAAATTTAGGATGCAGGATTGTAATCCTGTCGCTACTCCTATGGAGCATAATTTGAAACTTACTTCCACTGAAGGAAGTACATTTGAAGATCCAACAAAGTACAGACACCTTGTTGGAAGTTTGAACTTTCTAACTACTACTCGGCCTGACACAACTTTTGATCTAGAGGTACTTTCCATGTTCATGCCTCAGCCATGTGAAGGTCATTAGAATGCAAAAAAGCGAGTGCTCAAGTATTTGAAAGGCACTCAAACATATTGCATCAAATATTCCAAAGTTGCAGATTTTCATCTCATCGGTTATTCAAATTCATATTTCGATAGAGATAAGGAGAATGGAGTCTCTACTTCCAATTATTTGATGATTCTTGGATCAACAACCATCAGTTGGAGATCACGTAAGCAATATGTTCCTTCTAATTCTACCACCGAAGCCGAATATGTTACAGCAACTCAAGCTACAAAATAAATCATTTGGCTTCGCAAAATACTTGAAGATTTGCAGGAGAAACAAAAGACTTCAACTCCACTACTTATTGAAAACTCTTCTGCAATTCAGTTGGCCAAGAATCCAAAGTTTCATGATCGAAGCAAGAATATTAACACCAAATATCACTTGATTTGACATTATGTAGAGGCCAAAGTTATTGATCTAACGCATTGTCCTACTTCAGAGCAGATCACAAACATATTTACCAAAGCACTGCGGCATGAAAATTTCAGAATGTTACTTGACATGTCAGATGTCCCTTCGGATTAAGGGGGTAATGTTAACCAACCCTTCGGGATTGTTATTGTACAATGTGTAATTAGTTTCATATTCTGTTTTTACAGATTTATTGAGACACAATTGTCTCGTACCTAGATTGCACATGTATAAATAAGTGATTTTATCATTAATATGATGCTCTTTCATTGTGCTATTTCATTGTGGAGTTTATTCGGGCTTGTACAAAACCAAACCCTGACACCTCTAGGGAAATTTAGATAATTTTGTTCTATGTTTTTCTAGTATGAGCTAATTTTGGGGCAATTTTGTAGAATATTAAGCATTATCAGTGTAACATTGTAATTTAGAAAGTCTGTGGTTTTAGAAAAACTAAATTATTATTGTATTAGAATTTTGAAGTTGCTAATGTAAAAGAGGAATGTAAATAGAAATGACCATAAAAACTAGTCATATATATATATATGAGAGGAATCAAATTTATTAAGTATTTAAAAAAATTGTACTTTAAGAAATTTGATTCCATATATATGTATAGTTAAACCTAAAAAATTATATATATATCCTCAATTATTTTTTAAATATTATAATATATTATTGGTTCCTAATATATTTTATTTATGAAGAATATTTAAATATGCCTTATTTTTATGTTCTTTTAAATATTACATAAGTTCCAAATTTAAAAAATAAAATAAGTACATATATTTATTATACATTAGTATGGAAAGAAGTTATTGTAAAATAAATATTTTTGTTTTTATACGTATAGTTGATATTGAAATATAATGTTTCTTAAATATTTTATTATATATATATATATATGAAATGACACACATCGGCTTTATCTTTATTATAATGAGAATTTATGAAGAATCAATATTTTTACACGAGATATAATTTTTCATAAATAATGGGTTGAATACAACATGTTTCTCGAGACTTGAACCCATGCACCTAGGAAACAAATTGTTCACCAAACCACTTGAGCTAAGATCCTTTGACCACTAATTGAAGAATATATTACTAGCCTAGATCCATCTCAACTTTCGATCTACCCAACACCAAGAGAGATCAAATCTCTTTTCATTCTAAAATAGGTTTACATCTCAAGAGATTTGATCCTTTTTCGAGTTTGATAGATTCAAAGTAAAAATAGATCTATCTTGATTTAATTATTTATTATAATTAATTTATTTTAATATATGTTAATTTTAATTGTAATTATTATATATTTATTTTTATTATATTATATTTTTACTTTTTTATGTAATTTGAGCGAGTCAAAATATTTAAGAATAAACATGCATAATATTATAACTTTTTTACCGTACTGCAACTCCCAATGCCTCTTAACTTAAATTATTTTGTTAAATTAAAAAATTCATAAATCTACAACCAAATATCCTTGTAAAACATTAGTTTTTTGAAAAAAATTATATTTATAACACTATAATAAGTGGGACACTCTCATAAACGACATAAAAGATTTGGTAACATTGCTTGTAGTTATTATCTACACTGTTTTTATTAATTACTTATCATTTATAATTTAATTAATTTTTAAAAACATACTACAAAACAGAGAGAAAATACTATAATTTGATATCCATGTCATCTTTCATTGTATACTATCACTCTCTGCTGTAATTTAGAGATTGAGGTGGTTAATCTGTGATTTTTTGAGGAACGTAGGTGCTTGGACTATTTTTGTCCCACCTACGTCTATTTCCCCATTGTCCCACCTCATAAAAGTTTACATGAACAATTGTCGGTTCATTTTTCCACCATAAAATAGATAGATTGCATCCTTGCATATCCCTCCCAATTCTTTATAAGCATAGAGAGAATATTTTATTTATAAGCATATATAAAAATAAAATAAATATTATATTTAATATATTATAAATATAAATTTAAAAAATTATAAATTTATTTTTAAAAAATTTAAAATTACAACCTAAAATTTAGATTATTTATAAAGATTTTTATAATTCATATTAACATAGATTTATCAATTATTATTATGAGTAAAAAGCTTATATTTAATTTTTTAGAATTATTTATATATATATATATATATATATATGAAATATCACTATTTAATTAAAATACATTTATAATAAATTAAGAATTTTTTTGTGTTCAGTAATAGGATAAAATGATGAATGATAATAGTGCATATTTTATAATGAGAAGTTATAGAGTACAATTCATGGTGTTCAAAGAGGTTTGGGATAAGGGAGCATGGTGAGTTTAAGGTCTCTATTATAATAGATTCATTTTGTGGTAAATTTGAAATAAAGAATCTTCTAGCGGGAGAATTGGAGGAATATCCTGTTATATAAAGAAGAGTATATCTCCTCATACTTGGCTTCATAAGATAGATCCCCTCAATCGGTACATTTGAATTGAAATATCTAGCATTAATGCTAAGAGGATTTATATTGAAATTTGTTATTTGCACCTATCAAATCTACCTTTTATAAGAAAACAATCTTATAAAAATTTCCCTTATAACACCTTAGACAAGGATTTTCATAGTCTAACGAATGAAGGAAATATCCTCTTGTCGTGGTGTATTTACTCTGTGGTGGATGTCCGTAATATTCTGTGATGGTTTTATTTTATTATTCATAATATTTTGTGGTGGATTTTTTAACTATACATTATCTTTTAGCAGTTTTGAGACGTGTTTTGACAGGTTACAAAATTTCATGGATCAAAATTGGATTTTAGGAGTCAATTTAGGTTTGATCAAGGGTAGGTTTTAGATTTTTATAGTTTAAAGCTCATCCTAAGGTTCAAATAAAGCCTTATTTAAAGTTATTTCATGTCAAATATTCATCATTTTCCATTTGTATGTCATTTCCCAAAGTTTTGTGTCAAAACTGTTCAATTGGTCGAAAAATCACAATTTCGTAGTGCCACTCGTTGAAAAAATTCATTTTGTGCTACGAAAGCATTGATAGTTTCATAGCTCAAACATGAAAAATTACATTGCAGATGCTACGAAAGTGCGGTTTTGTAACTGTCTTGTCAGTTGAGTTGGCAGATGTCAGAAACCGTTGGGAAAGGGTAGGATAGTGGCATGTTGAGTCATGTAATGATGAAATTCGATGTACACACCCACGTTTGCAGTCATCATTGTCATTATAGGTTATGAATGAGGCATCATTCAGTTATGAGAGGACATTTTAAATTTCAAAATATTTCCTAATTAGTCATTCTCATTCCCTTTTGCTTCATTCAAAATGTCTGAGCTCTGAGTGTCAAGCCAAACCTATGGCTGGATCATGTAAAGGTTTTACTACACCCATATCAAGCAAGGCTGATAGTTTCTCAAGCGAGGCTGCTGTTACAATTATTCAAGTGAGGTTGTTGTTACATTTTTTCAAGCGAGGCTGAAAGATTTGTTCAAGAACATGGTAGAGGAAAATAAAATTCACATAGGAAGACACTGCTTAAGGCATGAACCTGAAGACATGAAAGTAATAATTGAAGACCCAACAGTGATGGAAGCATTCAGAAGAGTAGGTTGCCTATGGTTTTGTGAGAATTTGCAGGGCTGTCACACACAGGTATCCAAGGAATTTGCCATGAATTTCAATGGAGCAGCCACTAAGGTCAGGATGCTAAGTGTGTCTATTACACCACAAGTCATTGCTGTCGTTACTGAGATACCAAGAGGTCAAGAAACCTGGTTCAAAAGTTTCAAATTTGATATGGAGCAGTGTAAAGAGTTCATGAATCCTAAGTACACAGACATGGACCTTAATAATTCTATCCCTAGAAGCTGCATCAAAGATAACTACTCAAAACTACTGCTCAACATTCAGAAATATTTTACCTGCGAAGGCAGATATCACAAGGTTTATTCATATCATTTCAAATTGCTTCTACACTTCGCTGGTAAGATTTCACTTGATTTACCTTTTTATCTGCAGAGGAGTCTTGAAAATATGGCTGATAAGGTGTAAGAAAAGTCTCAAGGGAGTGAAACATCCTTATTTCATCATAGTTTAATGAAGTTATTAATTTTAGATGAACTTCAGAAGATAGGCAGAGATTGGTCATATTTCTTATTTATAAATGGTTTTGAGTTGGAAACCCTAACTCATGCAGGAAACACTAAAGCTAAAGGAGTTCCATCACCACCAGTAGTAGAACCAAGCAAACCTATGGTTACAAAACCAAAAGCAACTGCAAGAGTGAAGCAAATAAAGCAAACTGAGAAAGGGCTAGAGAAAATGAAAATTCTTGATACTTCAACTCTCTCGCCTGCAAAACAGAGGTCAAAGGTCGTCAAAGATGAAAAACAGAAACAAGCTGTCATAAAACAGGAAATCAAAAGAGTAACTAGAAGCCAAGCAATGGCATTAAAAGGAAAGACAGTTGCTATAGAGGAAATCTTAGTAACAAAGGGGAATCTAGAGGATATTCTTCATGCCATTGACATAAAATAAACACCCATTGTCCAAGCTGAGTTCATTGGGGAAGAGGAGCATAAACTAAAAAAGGCCATGTCTGCAAAGAAGCCAGAGTTTGAGGGGGAAGATGCAGGTTTCTTTTTTCAAGCAAGAAAGCCTATGACTAGGCATGCTAGGAAATTGATGGAAGGCAGCAAGGAAGTTCAAATACCCACTAAGACAGCTAAAGCATCCAAAAATATAATTGACCTCTCATCACCCATTGTGAAGGATACAATCAACAAAACAAAAAGGGGAAAGGAGAAAGTGACAGATAAAACAGAGTTTCAACGCCTTGAGGAGAAATTAAGGTTGTAAAACCAAGAAATTGCTGTCATAAAAAAGAGAGATAGAAAGCACATTGTCGAGAAAGTACAGTTTAAAAGAATGAAGGAAATGTGGGAAACACAAGTTGATTCTGCTTCTGAAAACTTAAGTAATACAGAGCAATTTTTCAAATGGACAGTTCCAGCAATAAAAGAAGCTAAATTTGTCAGAATAGTAAACACTCATATGAGAGCTACTAACAGGAGACATAAATATCAGGTGGAGGACTTAGAGCAGCAGTTGGAGTTGATTCATGATGAGTTAAAAAAGAAGAGGCATTAAAATGATAGTCATAGAAGAACCAATAGCTCAACCAAGTGTAAATGAAGAAGGGACCTCAAGAAAGCTAGAATGATTGTTTTCTTACAGTTGAGATGGTTTTTAAATGATGAAGATAGGTATATTTTGAGTTTTTGGCATAAATATAGTTTTCATTTCGAAATTTTTTGACAAAACTACATACTCAGCAGTTTCGTAGCGCATTCAGTGTAAAAAATCAAAAAAGCGCTACGAAACTGCTGTAGCTGCTTTTATTGCTCATTTTGATCAGTTTTTGAAGGGTTGAAGAATGAATCAAGAATTGAATTTGCTATGGAGGACGTATTAAAGGGTAATTAAAACAACTGAATTTGCTATGGAGGACGTATTAAAGGGTAATTAAAACAATCTTGGAGGAAAGAAGTCAAATATTTGCAGAATAAAGGTTGAAATATCAGCGCTTCGAAAGGCGCTACGAAACTGCTATGTTTTCATAGTGCATAACATTACAACATTTTGAGCAGTGTTTAAAGTGGTTTTAGATAGTTGGAGGCTGGGGAGGAGTTATGGGACGTGTTATGCCAACTTCCAACAGCCAAGGACCACGAAATGAAGGGTACATGATGGTCAAAATGTTCAAAGAATGCCAAAAGATCTTGTGCCTAAAAAACAAGGTTTTATTTCCTATGTTGGTGGAGGTCAGCAAAATGGTCATGAAGAGATGAATCCCATCATCCAGATTCGACCATGTGATGATACACTTGGAAATGATGTAAATTTAGGTAGATAAGGTTTTAATAGATAGCAATAAGCAGTTTGAGTCCTTTTTGGAATAGGACTGTTAAGTAGATTAGGTGTCTTTTTGTAATAAATTCCATCTCTTATGGGTATGCAAGGTGTCAGTAGTTAGAAATTTGATGTATCTAGCTAGAGTCATATCATCCCATGTTGTAAGATGTCTATTAAAGACCAAGAGGTCGAATTTTTAAAGGGTTGGATATTTTTGGCAAAACTGTGCTTGTTGTGAATACAAAGATCTTCTACTTGACTAACATGAGATTCAAAAGAAGTTTTAGTGTTTTAATATTCTATTTGCATCTTTTATATATCTCATTGCAGTGGTGTTTCATCTATATTACTCATAATTCATCTTTTAGGTGCTCTGACTTCCTATATAAGTGAACTGACTGTGTTTTTACAATTTCATGTGTGTGTACATTATGACTAAAACTCTGATATGCCTCAACTTCCATGTTAAGTATATTCACTGAATTACTGAGCTTCTTTGACTCAATAAGCCCAATGTATTCATGCTGATGTGATTCTAAACCTAAATCTATCATTTATCTGTTTATTGCCTAAATAGAGTTAGCCATCTATATTTTTATCCAAATCATTAACCTTTGAGAGAGCCCTCTCAGGCTGAGGATGCTAAGCCTCAGTCAAAAGACTAGGTTTGAAATAGTTACATGAAGTTGACTGATCAAGCAACCTATCAGATCCAATTTTGTGATAACATTTTGGTGCGTCTGTCGGGAGCCTGAAGATTATACTTTCCCGAAATTTTGAAGCTAAACTTTTGAAGGTAGCAGGAGCTCATAAATATTTTCGAGGCTGCATCTACCTTAGTGACTCCATTCAAAATTTATATGATAAAAGGTGGCTTGGAGAAGGAGATACATGAGGAGTAATCCTGACCCATATCCACCTACCATCATGGACAATCAAAACACCATTTCTAGAGGCAGTCAAAGAATTTCTGAAATATCAGGTACTCCATCACATTCAAAATCCTTGTCCTCTGAAATATTAAGAAGTCCTGAAGATAAAAGAGTTGATGATAAAATCCAATAATTCTTGTTTAGATCTGAAAGTGAAAAATAATTAATTGAAATCATCTTAGACTTGCATAATAGAGGTATTGATACCTCAGCCCTAGTAACACATGAAGAAAAAGAAGAGTTTTGGGAAGTTGTTACTTATGAGTTGTTGTTGGAAAGAGATTCTTTAGATAAGTTGAAAGAGCTTGACCCTTTTGAAATATTATTGAAAAGTAAATCTGGTTTTCCTCTTCCTGATTAGAGTTCAATTGTTAGTGGACAACAAAGACCAAACCTTCCTCCTCATAACAGTTCTTCATCCTCTATTGCTGTTATCCCTAAAACTGCCACAATCCCTCTCACTATGGCTGGAAATGTACCTCCTCCACCTGTTGTACCTGCTAGATACACCCCTCTTGTTTTTCCAACTATTTTACATGACCTCCCTAGCAAATATGCTGCTAGAATCAAAACTTGGGGAAGTGATTTAGATATTATAGTAGAGGAACATGTAGACCAATTTAATGATTTTATAGACATGGAGGGGGTTGATCATGAAGATGTCAGGTTGAGATTGTTTGCTCAGAGTTTTAATGTTGAAGTTAGGAAGTGGTTCAAAGCCCTTACTCCTGGAAGTATTCATAATTAGAATGAGTTTGAAGAAACCTTTTTGAGAAAATGGGGAAATAGAACTAATCCAGTACAAGCCCTCACTGAGTATAACAGTTTAAGAAGAGATGTTGATGAAACTGTTCAAATTTCTTCAAAAAGGTTTAATAAAGTTTATGACTATATTCTTGCCCATTTAAAACCTCCACAAGCCTTAGCTCAGATGAGATATGCCAAAGCTTTTGATTATGACTTTCCTATACTGCTGTGAGAGAGAGAGAATCCCCTACACTTGCTGAAATGCAAAATGATGCAATGAAGGTGGAGGTTAATATAATAGTAGCCAAAAAGTCAAAAATGGGTAAGACTAAGTTAAAAGAAGAAGAGAAGCCTTCCTCCTCTACCTTTGATGATAAATTTGATTCAATGATGAAAACAATGGAAAATTTGATGGGTAGGTTGGATCTTGGGAATACCTCTGCTCCTCCTGCACAACATGAACCTCAGTTTAGAAACCGTCAGTTTAGGAGACCTCAGAATCAACAGAGACCAAGAGAAAACATAAATCAGCAGCCTGATCCTCCAGTGAGACCTCCTTTCCAGCATAACTTAGTTGATGAAGAAGATGATCCTGAAATTCCTGAAGAGTCTATTCACTGTTTAGATGAATAAATGTCTGGAATTTTCTTGACTAAAGAGGAACATGTTGAATCAAACCAGGGTAATCATGGAGAGGAACCATCATATTATCTCAAAGGGTATCAACATGTTATCTTTGAAATGAAAAAACAATACAATCTCAGAAATAGAAATGTGCTTATCATTACAAATAAAACACAACCTGAGAAAGATATACCTAAGGAAACTGATGGCAAGAAAGATACTCCTAAGGTCGCTGAAGGTAAGAAAGATACACCAACTCTTCCTCCTATCAAAGAAGCTGAAAAATATGTTTTCGTTTTCAGTTTGGAAAATGAAATTTCTAAGATCAAAATTCTAGTACCTTTTGGTGAGATTCTCAAATTCAATGAGTATAGAAGCAAGATTGTTAAGATGTTGAATTCACAACCAGGAGTTGTTGATATTTTAAATGTACAAGGGGGTCATCCAACAATTTACTTGGATCCAAGATTAGAAGATGAACAGAATGAGGAGGTACCTCCTTTTTATGTGAGCCTTAGCATTCATGACATGACATTACATAATTCTATGTTAGATTCAGGGGCCTCTCACAACCTTATGCCCAAAGTAAGCATGGAAAGGATGGGGTTAGAAATAACTAGACCATATAAGGATTTGTTTTCTTTTGCTTCAAAAAGATTTCAATGCATTGGTTTAATTAAGGATGTTGTTTTTGGTCTTACACAAGTCCCTACCAAGATAGTGGTCATGGAAATCGTGGTAGTAGACATTCCACCAAAGTTTGGCATGCTATTATCAAGGTCATGGGCAGCAAAAATCAAAGGTACAATGCAGATGGACCTTACCTATGCCACCATACCTATTTTTGGTGAGCAAAGGAGATTGTATCGAGAGACAAGAATGGCTTACATGGTGAGTAGTAAAGACAAACCTCAGAATTTTCCAATTTATGCTCTTGATACTGAACTTGGATCTGTTATTCTTTTCAATGAGTTGACTAATGAAGCAGAGGATGAGAAGAAAATAGAAAATCAACAATCTGAAATTCAATAGTCTGAAAATCAGTAAACAGAAGATCAACAAGTTAGTAATAAGGAGGCGGAAGGTTGGTGGTCATTGCATTTTGATGGATCAGTAGGAAAATATGGCGCAGGAGCAGGGATTTGGATCACAAGTCCAAATGATGAAAGTAAGTTTCTTTCTTACAAATTGAATTTTGATTGCACAAATAACATGGCTGAGTATGAATCCTTGATTTTGGGTTTGGAAGTCTTGAAAATAATGAATGCTCAAAAGATTTCTATTTTTGGAGATTCAGAATTAGTCATTAAACAAGTTGAAGGTGCTTATCAAACAAAGGTTATAAGGATGAGGGCATATAGAAAATTAGTTTTGGACATGTTGGAAAATTTCCAAGCTTACTCATTCATTGTCAAAACTAGATATCAAAATTCCATTGCTGATTCTCTTGCTGTCTCTGCAACTCTTTTCATTATTCCCATACATTCCATTGAAAAATATGAGGTTGAAGTTTGCCATAGACCAGCTATCCCCAATAATATTACTCATTGGCAAGTTTTTGAGGATGATCAACAAGTGAAGAACTTTATTGAGCTGAAAGAAGAGTTTGAAAACATATAAGTAGATCAGCAAAATATGCTTGCTGAACCTAAAGGAAATCCTAAATTTTTGCAGCTAAAGAATAACTCCATACCAAAGGGTCTCATACCTCTAGAAGAAGTTTTTGATCAGAATGATATTTTTAAATCTCCTAAGATAAAAGTTGATGATGAAGAGGTTTAGAATTCTAACCTTGGTACAATAGTTATGCCCAAAAAGATTAAACTTTCAAAGTTTCTTTCATTTGATATGAAGTAAAAGTATATTGAGATGATGAAGAGATTTATAGATGTTTTTGCTTGGAATTATGCTGACTTGAAAGAATATGACCCCACTATTATTCAACATATTATTCCCATCAAAGAAAATGAAAGGCCTTTCAAGCATAAGTTGAGGAGGATTAACCCACTTCTCATGCCATTGATTGAGAAGGAAGTCAAGGAACTCTTTGATGCCAAAATCATTGTCCCAATCAGATTCTCAAATTGGCTTGCAAACTTGGTTTCGGTTAGGAAAAAAAGTGAGGAAATCAGAATATGTATTGACTTCATAAACTTGAATAAAGCCTCTTTGAAGGACAATTATCCTCTCCCAAGGATAGACCAAATTTTGCAAAATATTGTTTGTTCTCAAAGGATTTCTATGATTAATGGTTTTTAAGGTTACAATCAGATCCTTGTACATCTGGATGATCAAGAAAAAACAACCTTTACTACACCATGGGGCACTTTCATATATACCAAGATGCCATTTGGTATCATGAATGCAGGAGCTACCTTTCAGAGGGTAATGGATATTGATTTTTCTGAAGAGAAGGATAAGATGGTGGTTGTTTATCTTGATGACATAATATTTTTCTCAAGGAGGGAAGAAGATCACTTGAAACACCTATAAATAATTCTGCTGAAATGTAGAAGGTTTGGCATCTCTCTAAATCCCACCAAAAGTATTTTTGCTTTAACTTCAGGTAAATTACTTGGACACATCATTTCTAAAGATGGGATTAAGATTGATCCAAACAGGGTCAATGCATTTCAGAAGGTGGATTTTCCTAGAAGTAGGAAGGATATTCAATCTTTCCTTTTAAAGGTAAATTTTGTAAGGCTATTCCTAATTTTGCTGAGATTGTGAAGGATATAACAATGATGCTAAAGACGGGAGTTGACATTAAGTGGAAAACAGAAGAAAAGCACTCATTTGAGGAGATCAAAAGGGCACTCACACAAGCACTGATATTGATCAGTCCGGATTTCTCAAAAGAATTTCTGGTTTTTACTTTCGCATCAGAAAATACTATTGCTGGAGTTTTGTTGCAAAAGGGACAACAAGGTATTGAGCAGCCCATTTCATTTTTTAAGTAGGACATTAGCTAACTCTGAGCTGAAGTATAATATCTTAGAGAAGAAAGCCTATGTCTTGGTGAAGGCTATCAAAGATTTCAGAATTTATATTCTGCATTCTCATATTGTGGCTTTTGTTCCTAAGACTGTTGTGAAAGACATCCTCACTCAAGCTGATCCTGATGGTAAGAGGGGAAAATGGATTGCTAAATTGCTAGAGTATGATATAGATATTAAGCCAACAAAATTGGTCAAAGGACAAGGCTTAACAAAGCTGATGGCACAGTCAAAATTTGACTGTCTTGACATAAATTTAATTGCAGAAATATCAAAAATTTCAGATGAGGAAGAAGAACTAGTCCATATTGAAGAAAAGTACATCACTTCAGATTGGTACAAGGATATTGTTTTTGTCCTACAACATCATAAAGCACATGTTGAACTAACAAAGTCTAAGGCAAGGTTTGTGAAGCTAAAATCCTTGAGGTATTTCATTTTTGATAAAAATATGTTTTGGAAGGATACTGGCGGTATTTTGTTGAATTGTTTGCTAGAAGAGGAGGCTGATAAAGTGATTGAGGAGTTCCAAAAAGGAGATTGTGGAGGTCACCATTATTGGAAGGCCACAATGAAAAATATTCTTAGAGCAGGGTATTATTGGCCTATAATGTTTAAGGATGTTTACAAAAAAATTGCTGCTTGCCATGAATGCCAGATTTTCGATGGTAAGAAGAAGCTTGTACTTTTACCATTAATGCCTATCTATGTGGAAGCACCATTTTAGTAGTGGGGGCTAGGTTTTATTGGAGAGATTCATCCATCATCATTAGGACAACATCGTTGGATTCTCACAACAATTGATTACTTCACCAAATGGATTGAAGCAATCCCATCTAGGCAAGCAAATGATTCTGTGATTATTTATTTTTTGGAAAATGATATTTTTTCTAGGTTTGGTTGCCCCATGAAGATCATAAATGATATTGCACAGGCATTTAAGTCTAAGAAGCTGAATAATTTCTGTCATCAATATCATATTACTCTTGGGCATTCCACTGCATATTATCCGCAAGGGAATGGTCTTGCTGAATATTCTAACAAGAGCATTGTGAGGATCATTAAAAAGGTGTTGCCGGAAAATAATAAGGCTTGGAATTTGAAGCTGAAGTATGCCTTATGGGCTGATAGGATATGCACAAAAAGGTCAATTGGAACTTCACCATATGAACTGGTATATGGAGCTGAAGCCATTTTTCCAACATCTTTAGGGGTACCTGTCATGAATCTGATTCAAGGATTAGAAGAGGAACCTAACGCAGTTCAGAGAAGAATCAATTGGTTAATAGCTTTGCAAGAGAAGAGGGATGAAGTTTATAACAACAATTAACAGTCTCAAAACAGAATGAAGAGGACTTTTGATAAGAAGATCAAGGAAGAAAGTTTTCAAATTCAGGATGAAGTGTTGAAATGGGAGGCCAGAATTGAAGAGAAAGGCAAACATGGTAAGTTTGAGAACTCGTGGAAAGGTCCTTTCAAAATAGTTGCTTTCCATGGAAACAATACTTACATACTGCAGGAGATAGATGGAAAATAATATGTTGGAGGACCTGTCAATGGCAGGTTTTTAAAGCATTAATCTTCCTAAAAAATATGTTGATCATTCATATCATTGTACATATTCCATTTTATGAGTTTTTCTGCTAATAATGACAAGCTAAATTAGCAATCTTGAGCCCGAGGTGAAGGCCATTAGAGCTTGAGGAGAAAGCTTGGCAATTTCAAAGTTTTTCTATTTTGGAAAGAAAATGGATAGCAGCACTGGAACTAATGGTTCTTAGTGTACCACAGGGGCACATTATCCCAAGTGGAGCCACTGTTAACACCCAAAAAATTTCAAAACATCATTTTGAAAAGGTTACAAAATTTCATGGATCAAAATTGTGTTTTAGGAGTCAATTTAGGTTTGATCAAGGGTAGGTTTTAGATTTTTTATAGTTTAAAGCTCATCCTAAGGTTCAAATAAGGCCTTCTTTAAAGTTCTTTCATGTCAAATATTCATCATTTTCCATTTGTATGTCATTTCCCAAAGTTTTGTGTCAAAACTGTTCAATTAGTCGAAAAACCGCAATTTCGTAGCGCCACCCGTTGAAAAAAGTCATTTTGCGCTACGAAAGTGCTGATAGTTTCATATCACAAACATGAAAAATTACACTGCAGATGCTACAAAAGCGCGGTTTTGTAACTGTCTTGTCAGTTGAGTTGGCAGATGTAAAAAACCGTTGGGAATGGGTAGGATAGTGGCATGTTGAGTCATGTAATGATGAAATTCAATGTACACACCCACATTTGCAGTCATCATTGTCATTATAGGTTATGAATGAGGCATCATTCAGTTATGAGAGGACATTTTAAATTTCAAAATCTTTCCTAATTAGTCATTCTCATTCCCTTTTGCCTCCATTTGAAATGTTTGATCTCTGAGTGTCTAGCCAAACCTGTGGCTGGTTCATATAAAGGTTTACTACACCCATATCAAGCGAGGCGAGAGTTTCTCAAGCAAGGCTATTGTTACAATTATTCAAGCAAGGTTGTTATTACATTTTTTTCCAGCGAGGCTGAAATATTTGTTCAAGAACATGGCAGAGGAAAAGAAAATTCACAGAGGAGAACATTGCTTAAGGCATGAACCTGAAGACATTAAAGCAATAATTGAAGACCTAGCAGTGATGGAAGCATTCAGAAGAGTAGGTTGCCTACGGTTTTTTGAGAAGTTGCAAGGTTGTCACACACAGGTATCCAAGGAATTTTCCATGAATTTCAATGGAACAGCCACTAAGGTCGAGATGCTAAGTGTGTCTATTACACCAGAGGTCATTGTTGTCATTGCAAAGATACCAAGAGGTCAAGAAACCTGGTTCAAAAGTTTCAAATTTGATATGGAGCAGTGTAAAGAGTTCATGAAGCCTGAGTACACAGACATGAACCTTAATAATGTTATCCCAAGAAGCTTCATCAAAGATAACTACTCAAAATTGTTGCTCAACATTCAGAAATATTTTACCTGTGAAGGTAGATATCACAAGGTTTATTCATATCATTTCAAATTGCTTCTACACTTCACTGGTAAGATTTCACTTGATTTACCTTTTTATTTACATAGGAGTCTTGCAAAGATGGCTGATAAGGTACAAACAAAGTCTGAAGGGAGTGAAACATCCTTATTTCATCATGATTTAATGAAGTTATTAATTTTAGATGAACTTCAGAAGATAGGCAGAGATTGGTCATATTTCTTGTTTATAAATGATTTTGAGTTGGAAACCCTAACTCCTGCCAGAAACCCTAAAGCTAAAGGATTTTCATCACCACCAGCAATAGGACCAAGCAAGCCTATGGTTTCAAAACCAAAAGCAACTACAAGAGTGAAGCAAATAAAGCAAACTGAGAAAGGGCCAGAGAAAATGCAAATGCTTGATACTCCAACTCTCTCACCTTCAAAACATAGGTCAAAGGTTGTCAAAAATGAAAAACAGAAACAAGCTGTCAACAAACAAGAAATCAAAATAGTAACTAGAAGCCAAGCAGTGGCATTAAAGGGAAAGATAGTTGCTACAGAGGAAAGCCCAGTAACAAAGGGGAATCTAGAGGATATTCTTCATGACATTGACATAGAAGAAACACCCATTGTCCAAGCTGAGTTCATTGGGGAAGAGGAGCATAAACTGAAAAAGTCCAAGTCTGAAAAGAAGCTAGAGTTTGAGGAGGAAGATGCAGGCTTCATTTTTCAAGCAAGAAAGCCTATGACTAGGCATGCTAGGAAACTGATGGAAGGCAGCAAGGAAGTTCAAATACCCACTGAGACCGCTAAAGCATCCAAAAAGATAATTTACCTCTCATCACCCACTGTGAAGGATACAATCAGGAAAAAAAAAGGGGAAAGGAGAAAGTGAAAGAGAAAACAGAGTTTCAGCGCCTTGAGGAGAAATTAAGGTTGGAAAACCAAGAAATTGATGTCATGAAAAAGAGAGCTAGAAAGCACAGTGTTGAGAAAGTACAGTTTAAAATAATGAAGGCAATGTGGGAAGGACAAGTTGATTATGCTTCTGAAAACTTAAGTAATACAGAGCAATTTTTCAAATGGAAAGTTCCAGCAATAAAAGAAGCTAAATTTATCAGAATAGTAAACACTCATCTGAGAGCTACCAACAGAAGACTTAAAGATCAGGTGGAGGACTTAGAACAACAACTGGAGTTGATTCATGATGAGTTAAAAAGCAGAGGCATTAAAATGACAGTCATAGAAGAACCAATAGCTGAAGAAGGAAGGCCTCAAGAGAGCTAGAATGAAGTGGGTTTACAGTTTGTATGAATTGTAAATACTAAAGACAGGTTGTGTTTTGAGTTTTGGAGGCAAACACAATTTCCCTTGGCAGATTTTTGAAGAATCTGCATACTTAGCAGTTTCGTAGCGCATTCAGTGTAAAAAAAGCAGAAAAGTGTTATGAAACTGTTGTAGCTGCTTTTCTTGCTTATTTTGATCAGATTTGAAAGGGTTGAAGACTGAGTTAGGAACTCAATTTGCTATGGAAGAGGTATTAAAGGGTAATTAAAATGATGCAGTGGAAAGAATTTAATTTTTGTAGGATAAAGACTTGAAATGGCAGCGCTACAAAAAGCGCTACAAAACTATTGTGTTTTCGTACCGCAGGACATTATAGCATTTTGAGCAGCGTTTAAAGCGGTTTTATACAGCTGGAGGCTAGGGAGGAGTTATGGGACATGTTAAGCCAACTTCCAACAGCTAAGGGCCACGAAATGAAGAGTACATGATGGTCAAAATGTTCAAATAATGCAAAAGATCTTATACCTAAAAAACAGGGTACTATTTCCTATTTTGGTGGAGGTCAGCAAAATGGTCATGAAGAAATGAAGCCCATCATCAAAATTCGACCATGGGATGATACACTTGGAAATGATGTAAATTTAAATAGATAAGGTTGTTATAGATAGTGATAAGAAGTTTGAGTCCTTTTTGGAATAGGATTGTTAAGTAGGATAGGTGTCTTTTTGTAATAAATTCCATGTTTTATGGTTATGCAAGGTGTCAAGGAATAGAAATTCGATGTATCTAGCCTAGAGGCAGATCATCCCATGTTGTAAGATGTCTATTAAAGACCAAGAGGTCAAATTTGTCAAAGGTTGGACATTTTTGGCAAAACAGGCTTGTTGTGAATTGACTGGTTCTCAACTAATACAGAGATTTTCTACTTGACCAACTTGAGATTCAGAAGGAGTTTTAATGTTTCCTATTCTATTTGCATCTCTTATATGTTTCATTTGCAGTGGTGTTCATCTATATTACTCAGAGTTCATCTATTTGATGCTCTAACTTCCTATATAAGTGAACTGACTATGTTTTTACAGTTTCATGTGTGTGTACCTTATTACTAAAACTTTGATATGCCTCAACTTCCATGTTAAGTAGATTCACTAAATGACTGAATTTCTTTGAATCCATAAGCCCAATATATACATGTTGATGTGATTCTCAAACTACATCTATCATTTATCTATCTATTACCTAAATAGAGTTAGCCATCTATATTTTTATCCAAACCATTAACCCTTGAGAGAGCCCTCTCAGGCTGAGGAGGCTAAGCCTCAATCAAAAGATTAGGTTTGAAATAGTTACATGAATTTGACTGATCAAGCAACCTATTAGGTCCAATTTTTTCATAACACCTTCTACCATTTCTGGTGGATGGCTCTGCATGAGTGTTTTCTACCACTCCATGATTCTCCGCATGTGGTTGCTCCACATCTTGAGGTTCATTCTTTGGAACCAAGAGTTCCTCATCTACATGCAAATCCATCTCCCTCTCAAGGGACAATCGCATGGCTTTCTCCTCATTAAATTTTATATCCCATCTCACAACAGTCATCCTGTTGTTTGGAAAATACACCTGATAGTTGTGGGGAGTATCAGTGTACCCCACAAATATCCCAATCTCAGTTGTTGGTTTGAGATTCTTCCTGGAGTCTAGTGTCACATGCACATATGCAGATGAGCCGAAAATTTTAAAATATGAAACATTAGGTTTCTTTCCATAAAAATCCTCCTCTAGTGTACTCATGCCAAGTATCCGATGAGGACTACGGTTTTTGACAACTACCGTTGTGTTGCATGCCTCAGCCCATAGATGTAATGGTAGTCCCTGATCATGCAACATCGCACGTAGTACACCCACAATTTTTATGTTCTTTCTTTCTGTGACACCATTTTGTTGTGGGTTATGAGGCGCAATCAACTCTCTGTGAATTCCTTATTTGTTGCAGAATTTGTTGAAGTCATTGGAGATGTACTCACCACCATTGTCGCTCCTAAGAGCCTTCACATGCTCCCACGTATCTTTCTTAACCAGTGCTTTGAAATCAAGAAATTTTGAGAATGTCTGATCTTTCTTCTACATGAAGTAGATCCAACACTTTCTAGAAAAATCATCAACAAATATCACATAGAACATGTGCTTTGTTGTCGAAGCAGTAGAGAATGGTCCACACACGTCTGAGTGAACTCTCTCAATTATTTCCGAAGCTCGGTTCTCCTTCTCTTGAATAGTGGCCTTTCCATACTTCTTCATAGTACATCCCTTTCATGTGTCTAACTACGCAAGAGTACCCTCGGGAAAACCCGTAGAAATTTGTTGCATGACCTTCAAGGCTCTGTGGTGTAGATGGCCCAATATCCTGTGCCATAACTCACCCTCATCCTGGCTCACCACTTTATCTGCCTTACCCATCAATGTTGCGCAGCCATCTACATAAAGTTTATAGAGATTCTTCACACGAATCCCAATCTTCTTGGCTTGTCTTGTGGATTTGTTTCGAAGGAAATATTTCCCTTCACTGAAAACCACAGCATAGCCTCTATCCTCTAAAATTGCGATTGAAACTAAATTTTTCTTCAACCATGCATTACATATTTTAATAATAAGGGTTTACCTGACTGTCTCTGCAAGGTAACTGTACCAATCCTGGTAGCACTATATCGCTTGTCATCACCCATTTCGATATGCATCTGGAGGTCCTTCTCCTCCAAGCTACTGAAATTTTATTTGTCTCCAGTCATGTGGAAATATGCACCACTATCCAAGTACCACACTGATCCCATTACACTTGACACCATGCATGAAATGAGTGAGAAGTCAAGCTCAAACTACGAGGCCAAAGCCTCACCAGCTGCAAATCCTGAAGCCTTCTTGTTCTTCTTATTTTGTGGACAATTAGTGGCATGATTTCCATTCTCGTGACAGTCAAAACACTTCACTCTGGACATGTCGCGCTTCTTTCCTTCTTTATCGAACTCAAATTTAGAACATTATTTCTTTCCTTTCCCCTTCTTCACCTTATTAGCCAAAGCACAATTTTCTTCATCATCTGTCTTAGATGAAGATCCATCCCTGGTATTCTGCCTGAATTCTTCTTGCACCAAATCCAACCAAAATCGTTCCCAATCTGACAGCTTCTCCCTCCCATTAACAGAAACTGATAACTATGCCAACTCTTGGGAAGGCCTAGAAGATCTAGGCTCACCAATTCATCATCCGCGATAGTAATTCCAACACTCGCAAGCTCATCCCGACATTGGACAAACTTTGTGAAATATTTCGGAATAGTGTTGCCTTTCTCCATTTTGATTTTCATGAGCTTGTCCTTTAGTGCCAATTTTCTATGATCATTGTTGCTCTGAAACATATTTTTCAAAGCCTTCCACATTGAATATGGAGTCACTTTTCCATGGAGACCTGAGACAATGTGGTCTCGTACTCCCTCCAGTAAGATCCTCCTTGCCTTCGCAACCTTCTTTTTCCAAGCTTCAAGATTTGCGGCATTTGTTGCAGCGGGTTTGGGAATGTCATTATCAATGAATTTTTTCAACCCATTGTCCTCCATTACTACCTCCATCCTGTCTTTCCACGCAATATAATTAGAATTACCCTCGAGTGAATACTCCAATCTCAAGCCTATGAAAGCCATTTCGATCCTGATTCGCCTATCGCACCAAGAATAATTTTTAAAATTCGAATTCTATTTAGTCACAAACTCAATTTCTTCTTCACTATAATGATTTTTTGTGCTTTGATACCATGTATATATATATATATATATATATATATATATATATATATATATATATATATATATATATATATATATATATATATATATATATATATATATATATCAATGGATTCAATCCGATCAAGCAATGTACTAAAGCTAGATACTAAATCCTTCTACAAATCAGTTGTGGAAAATAAACACGATCGTGAATCACAACAAGTAAAGAAAGAAGCAAATCAAACCACAACACAGATATTTTCCCAGGGAAAGCTTGCTGCTCAAAAGCCCTCTATCTTCTATTTTATATTCACCATTTAATCATGAAACAATTACAATGCACTCTTCTCACAAGAGTCTCTTGCACTCTCACAAATGTCTCACACTGACCCGGAAAAAATCGACCAACATTTAGCCAAATTCCTACCTCTAATCAGTCTTCTTTGCTTGTGCAATTCATGTGGAATGAAATCCCTATTCTTTAGGAATTTCAGCCTTCCAAAAATGCATAAGCATCATGGGCAATCCAATGGATGACTGGCTGCATGTGGCAACCTACTAATGATACAACTGATAATTAACATCCCTTTAACCTTTGTCTCAACTGGGTCTCCATTGGAACTAACATGCATGCATCTATTAATAGTAAATCATCATTTTCATGGCAGATCACTGCATGTGAATTAAATCTGATTTAATTCACTTGATCTGTAACTAGTGCAACAAACAGTTACAACTAGTTCAACTGATTTTAACTCAATAAATTAAGTTAACTGATTTCTCATGCATTAAACTAATGCACTAACTACAATTCGAACTCCATAACTAATAGAATCACTTTGCGTGCCTCACCAACCACCCTCAACTCGAAATTCATGATCTAACTGAGTTTATCACACTCAATTAACTATTACAAGTGGTTATGAGATAAGATTACATTTTATTTTCCAATTTAATTAAGGGAAAATTAAATTAGACACACATTTCTTGTTAACTTTTCAACATTGATACACAAGAACCAATACCAATTAAAATTTGGTGCCACACAAGAACCAACCAAACATGTTGCAATTCAATATATGAAAAGGAATACTTTGCAAAAATAAATGAAAGTGTCAAATATAATCGAATGGAAAGCTTAAAGACAATTGATATAAGCCAAGTTCATTCAAAAGCAAAGATGTTGCAAGAAAATCAAAGGAATTAATGCAATATTTGCATGAGTACAAGCAATCACTCTAGTTGGGGGGTATGTTGGGTCTCCAAAATATCTTTAAAATGACATATATTTTCACTTCATTCACACCTTCATTTCACCTTTATCACCTTCATTCCATCACTTTGTCACTATATAACCCTACATCTCTATCATCATATGGGTTCATAATTGTATTTTCCTAAAGTTATATTTTTCAAGTGTTTATAGTGAATTAATGGTTAAAAATTAGAAAAATGACATATTTTTGCTAATATCTAATAGTGGCTTGAGTTTGACAACAAGTGCAGGTCATTTGGAAGCTTCCAAGACACTCTTATGTGGCCTCCAAGGATCAATTTCGAATTCTCTTCAAGATTGGAAGAATATTTGGGATAGGAATCAACCATATCCCATGGAGAAAAACCATGGATAAAGCGATATGTGTCTAATTGGTTGATATTTTTAGGATCTAGAGAGAGAATAGTGGATCCTCATTAATGAGGTAGCTTCTTATGTTTTTGTATAAATAGGATAGTCTTCTCCTCTCAAAGGCATGTGTAAAGTTTGGAGTTATGCTCATGTTTTGAATAAATAATTAGATTTGGCACCATACTCAAGAGTGTTCTTTTACTTTGAATTGGTTTTGCTTGCATGTGGAGCTTCTTCACTTTCCATCCTCATGCATCATTTGATTGGCCACCTAAATGAGTGTGATATTGTATCATAATTTCATTTATTTCTTTATGTTTAGTTTAGATTTCAATTCATGCTTTTCAATTCTCACAAGAAGTTTAGATTTTGAATTCATGAAGTGTGCCTAGATTAGATTTCCAATTCTATGCAAGTGTGATTTACTGTTTTCTTAGAATAAGTTTTCATGCCCTGTCATTTCAATTCCTAGACAAAAAGAATAATTTTCAAGGGATGCATGCTCATGTTGAACATCTTTTCATAAATAGGTTGCAATTTTTCTTCAATAGATTAGAATTTCATTTCAATATCTTTGTGTAAATTAGAATAGTTAAATTTGGTTTGTCATCAATTGATTTCATAGTTAGATTAATCTACATTGGAGGATAAGTTCTAGCATATATAGTGCATGCACGCTTCGCAAGTTTTATGAAATCCCCTGGTTGACAATTAAATTATAGGTAATTAAATTTCCTCAACAGTAGAAAACCCACAACAAGAGAATAGTGATGGAGGCCAACAAACCTAAAGGAGTAGAAGAATGTACCAAAAAACAAATTTCACAATGTTAAACAACCTATGGCATTAAGAAAATACTTTAGAATAGAGATTCTTATGAAAGGCTATGATGAAACCCAATAAATCCACCAATAGATGGAGGAGAGAGGGATGAGAATGAACAAAAATACTTTGGGCTTGATCTAAAACAACACAAGGAACACAAGCAAGCTTGAGAAAACATAGAGGATAGTCACAACTAGGAACCAAAGACCCTCCACCAAGAGGGTGAGAGAAAAAATCCTTCCAAACAAAAGAAGGACAGAAGGCAGAGCTCAAAATTTCCCAACGTTGAAGTGGAAAACCAAGATACCAGGGGAGAGATAAGATGAAAAAGGAATATGGAAACAAAACAAAGTGAAACCCTGAGTAGAAAATGAGACTTTAAAAATAAGTTGAGACTAACAACAAGAAAAGTAGAGGTATGAACCTTGACAACGTGATACAAATTGAAGGTTGCATAAGCGAAAGTTGTATGTAAATTTAATATAAAATGATGGAATGCCCAACCTTCTATAACTGGACTTAACCATAGACTAAAAGGAAACATCAAAACGAGAAAGAGATGTGAAAGATTACAAAACAAATTTTCATTCTTAGATGCTTCAGGAAGAGGAAGGACTACCACGTCATTTTCGTGGGAGGAAAATTCATAATTCGTGCCATCCTTCTAGAGACCATCCTTCTAAATTAGGAGATCGACTTTTACAATGATACCATTATACTCGGGTTACCTTCTCTTGTGAAAATTTCTCTTGAAACTCAACATGGTGGGATAATGTTCATTGAAGTTCTAATGGGGGAAAGTTAATTCTTTACAAGTGATGGTGATATGAAAAAACTCCCTCATTCTGCGTTTGTCCTAGGTGGAGGGAGCATCCGGCCTCATATGTCATACCATTTGACAACCCAGAATGAGATATATTAACTAGCCGAATGTCGTACCATTTGATAATCTAGAATGAGATTTATTAACTTTTCTTTTCACTTGCCGTGGGGGCATTTGTTCATATATTAAAAGGCCAAACTTAATGTTTAAATTCTTGAATTTTTGCCTTTCATTTTTTATTGAATTTTTATGATTTGTTATGTGCATTTTTATTTACATATCTTAAATTTATACAACTATGAGGAAACTCCATGAGGATTGCATAAGTATTTTCTTATTTCCAATTCCAAACAATGAAGTATATTTAACAAAAGGTAGGGACACAATCCTTTTATAATAATAATAATGATGATAATATAATTTTAAGGTCATGGCTAATCGAGTTACCAAATTGGTGTATGAGACATCCTTATTTGTAGGACAAGGGACCCACATATTCTTAATTATTTTATTGTTAAATTCTACAAAGGAGTACATAGTCTACCCCTATCTAGATTTAAACTTGTGATGTCTGAAAGGGAGAACATGTTCTCAACCAAAAATCAAAGTGCATTATACCACGCAAAGGAAAATTTACATATGGGAACACATTATCTACAATAATTCCATATGGTGTATGGATCTCACATAAATTAAGATACTTTCAAGTTGAAATACATTTTAAAACAATGGGAAAACTTATCATAGTTAAATTATCAAACTAGCAGTGGGGATAACCATCACCAACAGTTATCCGCAATTATAAGTTAATTCATCATCATTATTCCAGGAAAACCATGCCATCTAGAATAACTTGTTGGTGTTTTTTAAAGGGGCAATGTTTTTATTTTTCCAAATTCCTTTGGGTCTTGGGTCATTAACCTATTTCCTTAGGTCCATGAAATATGGGCTCTTAACCAAATAGATATAGTACTAAGTCATATTCTAGAACCATTCAAGTTTATATTTGTGTGTGTGTGTGTGTGTGTGTGTGTGTGTAATTTATTTTTTTTTGACATTAGAGAATCCTAATCTTTATTTTCCAATATATGTTTTTGGGTAGTATAATTAAGTGGATGTATGAAAGTAGCCTTTTTTCCAAAGTTTCTGCAATTAGTGGATTTAATTTGCAAAATTCACCTCGAAAATGCACTTAGCCACAATTATGTGTTAATATATGAGAAGTGAACATATTTATTAGAGTATTTGAATTCCGATGAGGAAATAATAACTCCCCACTTTACCAATAAAAAATTTCTTATAAACATTGGTTCCAATATTCAAATTATTAAACTAGAAAGAACATTTACTTCTTTTATGATATTGATTCATGGCTTGTATGCTTTGAGATACTAATATTGATGGCAACACCCATATGGATTCACAACCTAGGCAAGTCTATAATACCCATATTATTGTATAGCCTAGTTATGTAATTTGTTAAACATTTCTGGATCTACAATGTATACATATGGTTTAATCCCACGATCATTGTCATTATTTGACCAAAACAAAAGTAAGGCAAGGAAGTGTCTTGGTCTCATACCCCATTTTTTTCCCAAACAAATAAATTTTATATTAATAAGAGTTACAAAGAAAACATATTATGTACATTTCTTTTCCAATTTGATTCAAACTTCGATATTCAACAATGGACTTTGAGATTGGTTTATGGGAATGACATTAATCACATGTTCTATTATAGATAGTTGTTATCCAAGAAGTTGCCCCAAAACCTCTAAATATACAATTTTGGGTTTTTTTCTTGGCCAATTTGTATGTATTAGGGAGGGGTTGATTTTCTAACACGAAGAAAGTATCATAACATGCAATTTATCATCCCTTTTTTATGGTGATAGAAATTCTTCAACCAAGGGGATCTCCCCGATGTGAAGTCCCAATTAGACCCCGCACTGTTTGGAGTAGGAGCCCCATCTGAAGTATTGACCTAGCCACCATAACTCTATGGTTTTCCTTAGCTGGAATGGATAACATCAGAGAGTATGCACATAACCTTTAAAATAAGCAAGTAATTTGACACTGTGAATCACCAATTGCAATTTATAAAAGGAGACTTTCACGAGAGGGAAGTAAAGAGTGATTCTCTAGAAGGAAAGTAATAGTATTATACTAAGAGAGGAACACAACAACAAGGAAATATTCATTATTTATCTAGCGAAATAGTTCACATAAACACAACGATCATTAAAGCAAATGCAACACACATTCAACAAGATAAGTACCAAGGTTGATGAAGTAGTTTAATTTATTTAGTAGATATAAACATAACATATATCGTAAATATCTAAAGAATAGTCTTACAATATTGATGATACATGCATGAAAATGTGTCAGCTCAATGAACTTGTGATTATTAGGTGAAAGATCTAAGTACACAATTACAATGGTGAGACACTAGCTCCAAAAGTGGAACATTAAGTCACTTCTTGCTTCTCCAAAGAATGATCTTCTCTCCTATGCCAAGCTAGAAAAGCCAAGGCTAGCTCTCCAAATTATATGCCTCCAAAATACCTTTTATTGAGTTGCGAGGGTGTATTTATAACAAATGAGGTGACTCTCCACCTCCCATGTGACTCTTGACCCCCCTCGTGACTCTTGAACTTCCAAGTGACCCTTTAACTTCTGTTAGGATTTACTGCAGAAATAAAATATTTACCGAGAGGAATAATAATCATGAACAAGAACCAGCAACAAATCATAAACATAAACACATATGTTTATCTGGGAAAACCCCAAACTCCGAGGAAAAACCCAACCAATGAAATTTCATTAACCAGTGGCCACAACCCTGGCCAATCCGGCCAAGTGAGCCTTCACCGCTCACCTCCAGGCCTACATTACAATGAAGTATTCCCAGCCTTTTATAGGCTCCATTACATGTAATACCATGGGCTAAAACCATGGGTGCACAATACCATGTGTCCCAAAACCACTACTATTTACCCTAGTCAACATTGACTCTATCCCGAGTCAAGTTTACCTAACAACTTCTACAAGACTCTTGGTCTTTTCCTAGTGACCCTTTTATCCATATGTGATTTTCATAATCCACTTGTGACTCTTGGACTTCCACACTTTTACTTTTCTAATTTTATTTGAAAATTACATAATTACATCCACAAATGATGTGGAAACATGGTAATTCATATGATATTGTGATGACATTTGTACAAGCCATAACTTGGAAATGATTATATGAAACTTCATGATGATATGGCAATGGAAAGTTGCTCTCTTTGTTTCTTTGACTTTTACTTCTTCATGATAGATCTTTGATTTTTCTTTATCTTCACCCTCCAAAGGGTCTAGGTGAATGTTGGAACATTCCAATTCAGCTTCCTTTTCTTGATCCATGATTCCTTTGTATTTTTCATGATGTTACTTCCTCTGCTTCTTCTTCACAAGTTCTCTTATGTAACCTCTCCTTGATGGCCTCTCTTAAGCATAACCTTGTCATGTTGAAATGATGATACCTATAGATTAATACCACTCATACCAAGCCAAAAGCATTGTATAAACCATCTATTCTACCTCTTCTTATTCATGGAAGATGTTGGTTAAGATGAGGCAACATGCAAGGGGTTTGAGAGAAAGATGTCGGGGATTGCGTAGCTGAGGGATGTAAAACTCAGGGAAGCCACATTGATAACTAGAAATATGTAATGCACAGTATAGTAGGACTCGAAAAATATTCTTGTGTAATGAGGGGGGTCTAGGAGGCAAGGTACTGATCTTACTAACTGATGATCTACAGTGAGGAGTGCCCAAGAATAAGGAGACAAGGATTACATGGTTGGGAATCGCATGGATTGATGAAGGCCACACTATTTATTGGAAATGCATAATGCACGGTAGGAAGAAAGTTAGGGCACATGATTATGCAGTGACGGAGCTTAGTCAGTAGGACTAGTATTTGTATTGTGCAATGCACAATGATAAGGGACAAGCTGAGCGAATTGCACAATTGAGGGGCTCAGTGACTCAACAATGGGTCCTTGCTCATTAGAAATACGTAATTTGAAATAGGAGGCTTAATCGATGAATAGCATTGTGCAGCTGGGAAACTTATAGATACAAGGAGGCAGGGTTACTCACTAGAATTGTGCAATGTGCAGATTCGAGGGGAAGGCTTAGGAAGCTACATCGTTGGAAACTGTTGAAAAATATAGCAAAGGATTGATTTGAATTTAGCCTTAGTCAAATTTATTAAATCTAATTTCCACATCATCATGACAACTTGGAGGTATTTAACTAGTGCGACATGGATCTTGTTACTCAGATAGCTCAGTAAATTCGAGTTAGAGGGATTGGAGTTCAGGCATGGATGTGTGATTGCTAAATTTTAGTAATCCAATTCAGTTATTTTTAGTTGTATTCATTTAACTAACCTCTAACTATTGATAGATTCAGTTGAAAGCCATTTGTGAAGTGGGACAAAATTCTAACTCATATATTTGTCACTTAACTGATCAATCAACCCAAAATTGTTAGTGCATGCAAGGAATTTGAATTCCTCAACTGAAGTGGAGATGACAAGACAATGTAACATGAGTTGCATACTAGTCTGAGTGTACAGGTATTGCATGAGGTAAGATGATCAATCCTTGAGAATTGTGTAATCAATTTGGAGGAAATTCCTAAAGAATAGGGGCTAATTTCCTCAAGAATTGCGCAAGAAATAAGAGGCTAGGTCAGAAAATATTTTGCTAAGTGTTGGCGAGAAGTTCTCAGTCAGTAGAGAGAACAATTATTCTTTTGCAGGTTGTGATCAGAGATGGAGCAAGAAATTGTGATAGTTTCTCTATTCAATTGATTAATGCAAAGAGGACTGAGGGGTTTTCCCCAGTTGATTTCCCATAGAAATAATTGTGTACTTATGGTTTTTCTTGTTGCGTGTCTATGCATGTTGTTATAAATTGTGATTTCCATTCCCCAAATGAGTAGAGAAGAATTGTGTCTCTTGATTTTAATTTATTGAGCAGTTGCAATTTCTATCAAATTTCTACATGGTATTAGAGCCCTGAAATCACATTAGAACCAATATTTCGAACTTTTCTCGAGGGATTTATTATTTTCTAACTTCAATGCAGCAGATTTTCTTCAAGATTGGCATAATGTCTTTCAACAGACCAAGATTGGAGTATGCACTAGAGGGTAGCTTGAATTTCATAGCCTAGAAGGATTGAATGGAAGCAGTGCTCGATGACAATAGCATGTTAGAATATGTTATGAAATCAACTCCCTAAATAGAAGAAAATAGAGATCAAAGCCTTAGAAATCAGCCACTTTGAGGGGGCAACCTCCTTTACATTAAATAAATGAACAATTCTTGGATGGATACAAATTCCAAAACCTCCTTTCTATATCTAGGAGTCCATGGGGTCACAATATAATCCTAGTTGACCTAACAATAATAATGTAAGGGCATAACAATAACAATAGTGGGCTATTATGGGGCACAATGATAACAATATGGGGACTACATGGGTACAACAATAACATTAAGGGGGCTACACTAACAACAATAAGGGACTACAGTAGTATTATAGGGACCCAAAAAGCATGTTGTTCAGTATCTTGCAAGGTATCTCACAACCATAGTGATCTATTTCTAGTAGGAGGATCATGAGGTGGAATATATATAGGATTCATGGAACCCATTGGATTATCAACAAGCTAATTCCCAGGCTCTATTTAATACTCAAACTAGTAATATAAGGCCCTAGCATGTCCCTCTCCTTCAAAAAAGTGTTGTCCTCAATGCTTGAGTAGTTCTGGATGCTTTTATATAAAATTCTCATCCTCCCATGTGGAATCTTCAGTGATTAAGTTATTCCACTTGATGAGATACTCTAAAATTGATCGATTTCATAGCTGTCGAGCTCTTATTTCCGTGACTGCTTCAGGTTCCAATATGATTTTTCCTTCCTCATCAAGTTCTGGCAATATTGTTTGAACCAGAATTTTGTCACCTATAGCCTTCTTTAAACATGAAACATGGAAAATCGAGTGCACTCAAGAAGAAGCAAGAAGTACCAATTTGTATGCCATAGTACCAATATTTTGCAACACCTTGTAAGGACCATAGGACTTTGGCGATAATTTATTATCCTTCTTAGCTTGCTTGAGGGAAATTTGTTTGTATGGTTGTAGTCATAAAATACCCAGTCTCCTACATCAAAACTTCTCTCGCTGTGATGTTGATCTGCCTATTATTTCATTTGATTTTGTGCCAAATTTAGGTTATCCTTTAAGAGTTGGAGAACTTGTTGTCGATGCTCGATGTGATATTCCACTGCTTGAACCTTAGAATTTTCTCTTAAAGATGATGTGATGGGCGTTGGATGATATCCATAAAGTGCCATAAATGGAGTCATTTTTTATGCAGTGTGGAAGGGAGTGTTATACCACCATTCAACAATAGGTAACCAATTGACCCATTGTGTTTATTTATCAGATACAATGCAACGAAGATATCCTTCCAAGCATTTTTTCACTATCTTAGTTTTCCCATCGGATTGAGGATGATAAGATGAGTTATGAGCTAGTTGAGTACCCAAACAAGAAAATAATTTAGGCCAAAAATTTCTAGTGAAAATGGGATCTCTATCACTTACAATAATCTTTGGGTTTCCATGTAGCTTTTGAATTGTTTCCATAAATACAGTACAATTGCACTCACTTTAAATGGATGAGATAATGCACAAAAGTGTGCATACTTGGTAAGTCTACCAACTACCACCATGATGACACTCTTTCCTTCAGACTTAGGTAAACATGTGATAAATTCCATTGAAACCACCTCCCAACGTTGATTTGGAATGGATAAAGGTTGTAGCAATCTCGGGGTCTGCTTTCAGCTGTGAAAACCTCTCCTCTATAGGATCATGAGGATTATTCACAGATTTTTCAGCCATGACTAGGGTTTTATGACTTTTGTCTTAGTTGATCTAGGTCCCTTGCAAATATCCACGACATACCCAAAGAAACCTTCTTTGATACTAATATGATCCATAAATTTTCGTGGATATTCTGCTAGACAATTTTCCATAATATCTTTGATAAAATTATACTTAAAAATCTAAAATATACATTATGAGGGTTTATTTTTTTCTAGATTTATGGTTCTATAAATTATTATTTATTTTGTATGCATGTAGATTATAATTATGCAAAAAATATAGAACAAAAAAATAATAAATCACAAACTCCGTTGTGTAGATTAATCCGTCTTGCGGACAAGACCGATCTCTCTAGTACAAAAGGTAACTAGCAACAAACAACCAATTATACTAATCTCTCTCTAAGCATATAAGATTTATAAAAACACTATATAGGTGTAAGGCCTACCTTATGTCCAATGCTTGCTTGATTTTGTTGAAGTCCTTCCCGTGCACTGAAAGAACGTTCCTCGTGAATCTGCAGTCACAAACAAGCAAAAAGATTAAGCAGCACCTGTATAGACATTATTACAAATCATACTTATCATAATGATCAAGGAATTTATGAAATAAACCATGAATAGATAGTTTAATGAGAGAAATGAGTATATTTGTATTAACTTCAAAGATAGAAAACCTTTACAACTGGGTGGCCTTGACAAGTCGGTGTCCTCCTGGGTCCGGCTGGTGGAATCTCTTCTAATTTGACAAGCATTGCACTCTTGAACTAAGATGATAGAGATGAGTGATTTAACTCACGTAAAGTCTTAGTTAACCGAGTCCAATCTCAACAAGATTTAACTTCAAATATCTTAAGCTTGAACTCCCTTTGAGGCTGCCCAAGGCCTCTCTTTATAGTGGAAAAGAGGAGGTTTTTCTGTTCCAAATATGAAGGGATAGAATCCTCCTTCAAAGGGATTAGCTCCTTGCATCAAGGGGTTAGCTCCATCAAGTGAGGGATGCATGAACCTTCTCAAAGCGTATCCATTCCCGAAAATTCCCATCTAGAATCTTCTAGAATTCATCTGAAATTCACTTTTTATCTTTACTTTCTCGCCTTTTTGAGTTTTACAGAGGTCCGCACCCATAACACAAAGAAAGTGCGGTATGGTTCCGCAGGAAAGCTGAACTTTAGATGCGGGACCGCAGGAAATGAATAGAGAAAGTGCGATACCAATGTTTAGGGAATTTTTAGGAACTTTTCTCTGATTTTGAAAGCTTGACATGAGGAGCTGATATGTTAGACTTGCAAAAGGAGGAAGTATGAGTAATAATGAGCTCATACTCATAGTAAAATGTCAGGATGACAGTTTTTAGTGTAACAAATTGCCCCCTAAAGTGAAAAGTCTAGAATAGATGAAGCTGAAGTCTGTCATATATGAAGAGTGCAGTACTTTATCATTTCAAAGATCATCCTGTGGACACCCCAGTCGGAACCTGTAAAAACATTCAATGCAAAATATATACATATATATGTCATCACTGAGGTAGGAATTCCCATACTCAGATTAAAACTAACTAGAAAATAACTCAAATCGTTCTGATACAGGAATGATTTTAATATTACATCAATAGCGTAGACACAGTATGGACGCAGCCATCTATAATGAATAGTCTACTGTATAATAATAAAATTCCTCGCAGCCTGGATGGTAGAAACTAGATCCAGGGTCTTGATTTCCGCATCTCGAACTAGTACGATTCTATCCATGTGAATAAATGTGTTGAAGTCAAACATGGTAGAAACCACTTGATTACCAGTCAATGATGTGAACTATTAACAAGTGTGAGAGAAACCACCAGTAATGTCAATGGCTCTCAAAGTACTCAGTACAGTCCATGAAATGTGAATGAATGAGCTGAAGTCGAACATGTCACGGAGTCATTCGATCGAAGGTCATTAATGTAACCTGTCGTCGAAGGCGAGAAACCTGCCATTGAGGGATGCAGATTTCAAGGTACTGACGATTTCTGGATCAACTTCCTAGATAATGTGCTGATGTCGATAGAAAGTGATCTATCGTAGGCAAGCCCACAACACGAAATCATAGATCAAGTTTTGAAAATATATTGGCAAGGACTGACTCAGGGATGGTCAAAAATGGATGACAGATATTTTGCAGATGAATAGTTTATTTGAACTGTTCTCTTGAACACATAACGACACTGCAGATGGCTTGGTAACAATTGACCCAAAGCTAATACCCAGAAACCGGCTGAAGACTTTCAATGTGGTTTGATTAACTGTTAGGCAAAGGATTTCCCAACCCAGGTAAATAAAAGTGTCGTGTCCAAGAGTGGTTGACTGAGTTTTCGAAAATTTAAAATACAACAAACATGCCCATTTTTCTCTCTTTTTCCCCCACCATTTCTGGCAAGTACCTCTTTATTTTTGACAAGCTTGAGGAGGATAACATTTGCTTGATTATAAGCTCATCCTTCGGATGAGTCCAACTTAGTTTAAAATTCGAACCCTAAGAAGGAGTGGTTCGTTCTTGTTGAAAATTAAACAGGTCCTTTACTGTTAAGTTTTAACGAGTCCAGTATAGGAGAAACTCGGTGTTTTTCAGTTTTAGGGAGTCAGAAGAAAAACTTAAGAAAACTCCATGGGTGTTCTTTTTCGTAAATTTAGTCTCTCGGGCCCGAAAAAGGATAAAATAATGCGGGAGAAAACTCTATTGACCGTATTTAGTCAACGTATACCTTTTTCGTAAATAGTCCATTTCAGTCCATAAAAGGGGTAAACTTATACTGAAGGGACGACTGTTCATTTACTTTAACGAGTTCGAATAGTCAAGTACTCGGCAATATTTTCATATTTAGAGAGTCTGAAAAGGGCTTAAAAGAGGACTCCAAGATTTCGCTTTTTCGTAAAATTTTTGAAAGAGTCCGAAAAAGTGATAAAAGTATGCTCTTTGTTGAAAAACGATCAGTTCACCTGAAAAATCCAGTTTCTGCACAAAAACTTGAAACATTACACATACCTGTTTAAGATAAGTAAAAATGCTTTCAAAAATACCCTTTTTTAAAGTGAAAAATAAATAAATTAAAAATTCATCCATTCAAAAAAACTTATAAAAAGGACTTTTTCAATTTCATTTTTACCGTTCAGTTTCAGAGTGAAAAGTAAAAAGCTTTTGGGTAAGAAAGTTCCTGTGAAGATTCTGGAAAATTCGTCCGTTGGAATCGAGAACCGTCAGTCCCAGGTAATCCACAACCTCTCTATCTTGTTTTTCATCCGTTTCAAATTTGTTTTTAGGCTTTAGTTTGAATTTTTGGGGCAAAAAATGGTTTAAAAGTTCGCCCGCGGGGTCCGCAGGTGGGACACACGCTACCTGCGGACCCCGACTTTTTCCTATAAGGAAAAAGTCGTGGGTTCCGCACCTGGTGCACACTACGCGTGCAGACCTACGCTCTGTTTACAAAGAGTGGGTGCGGTACCCGCGCGGTTGGATTTAAAACATTGATTTCTCATTTGTTTGCCAAAATTTTTCAAATAAGATTATTCTAACTTGCCTTTTTCTGTATTGTAGGATTAAAAAGATGTTGATCTGGCGAGAACGTGAGCACGAGGAAGTGGATGAAGCCGTAATACTTCATTTTCCCACACAACAGGCATTAAAAGCATGTGGCTTATACAAATTTTGGGCCATCTCAGGCATGAGGGCACAAGTAGAACTCTTAACATGGTTGGTAAACAGATGGAATGTGGAGGACCAGTGCTTCTTCATTGGTGGCCACCGGCTCGAAATTGAGCTGGAGGATATATATTTCTTGACTGGTTTGTCCAAGAGGGGCGAACAAGTTTCTTTGTTTGGGACTAGGCCAGGTGGCCAGTCTGTCGCTAGTCTCCAACTAGAATTCTGCAATGACCAGGAAAATCCTCGGGACAAACGGATTGATATAAAACACATCATCCGTCTTGAATTGAAAGTTATTACTTTTACTGTTACCAAACTGTGGGGGAGTGTTGCGCTTCATGTAGCTACCGGTTCCCAAATGCGTATTGCCGTGGACTATTTTCGCGGCACCATCTTTAACTGGTGTGAAGCTGTGTTGGCTAATGTAAAAGGCCAACTAACCAGAGCAAAAAATGGGAAACTGAATAACTTTGGATACGGATCCATTGTTGTTTCTTTTGCTCTGGAGAGGATCCCCATGTTAGCTCCACAGAGTATTGTTGTTGATGCCGGTCGACCTCGAGAACCGAGAATGGTTCGTTGGTCCGCGTTGATGGCCCGTCATGCTATTGAGGGTACTGAGATTGTGCGATTCCCTTCTTCATATTTTCGTTGGCTGGATCGCCAAATTTTTGTGATAGAGGATTTTCCGTATGCCGGGATAGATTTCCGTGGCGATAGAGAGATGACTCTCCCTGCAGGGGAACAATGGGATGATTCAGGTAAAATTATTTTTCAACGTTTGCTAAGTTCTAATTTTTTTTAAATTTTTTATCGTCTTAGAAAACTAATAACCAAAAGTTTTTTTTTTTTGAATACAGACGTGGGTCCACATCGACCAGCTCATCTCCAACCTTACGAGAGGAGACAACCAGTGGCGCCCGCACCAGCCCTAGCAGGCCAATCAGTGGAGATTTTCACTGATTTGGAGCATCATCTAGAGCGTTTGACTCTAGATATTCCAGAGACCAGCATAGATGACATTCCTCTCAGGCTACAGAGATATGTGATTGGAGTCCCAGGACCTTTCAGGAGGTTCCTATGCAGGGTGGCCCGGGCAGTTGTTTCTTATCGAGATCACCATCAGTGATGGGATGATCGTGTAGACTCATATTTTTGACTTTTGTATTATCATTTTTGCCGATCATAAGGTGTTTCCAACCTATGATCGAAGACGATGTATATTTTTTGAAAACACTCCTATACTATGATATATCACTATTTGCCGGCTATCTGTGTACATATGTGAATGTTGTTTTTTTTACTGCTTTTAATTATTGCAAATGTCTATTTATCATACTAGAAGCAATTGAATCTGCTAATGTATTTAAATGTCTTGGAATATGCTGATATTCAATGTAATCAAACTCACGTTCCAAGAGACGAACTCTCAAAAACAACCGTAATAACACCGGATTTCTAATGGTATAAACCCTGTTAAGCTGTAATACAACAAGTTCAGAATCCAACCTTACAATCAAACTCCGAATTCCAAATGATATGGACTCAGATAATAACTCAATCACCGCACTATACTCGGCAATGTTATTTGTTGTTTGACCAAGGCTTACCCCATGCATGGATACTAACTCGTCAGAGGGTGAATAGATAACCCAAGCTGCGGAAGAAATGTTCCATGTACTACGACAAGCACCATCAACAAAACCAATGTAGGTTTGAAGAGACGTCGACATCTGCAATATCAAGAGTAAAACTCAGATAAGCAGGAATAGTGACAAAAACACACTTCTAAACTAGGCACACTTTTCTAATCTAAAACACACCATCAGTAAAGAAATCTAAACTAACAAAAATCTCCACACCTCATTTAAGCATAATATCGCTTTAGATAAAGCCCATTTCTGGGTTTATCCAAAGGGACACCGTCAAAATATATCAACTCATAGGCCCCTTTTGCTAACTTTCGTTTAACAATATAAGGACCATGCCACATAGGCACAAATTTCCCAGCTCCTAGCTTGTCGTTAGCTTGATCATAAAGTAAAACTAGGTCTCCTTCTGAAAAAATTCGAGGGGTCACACTTCTATCATACTGAGCTTTTATCCTTTTAACATGAGCCTCGTTTGCTATTGCAACATTTCGTCGATTCTCATCTAATTGGGCTAAGTACAAGAAATGTTTCTCCTCTTCAGACGTAGCTGGAAGTAATTCTACGGCTAATTTTAGTGACGGTATTTCGCATTCAATCGGCAACACAGCTTCCAAACCGTAAACCAGTTGAAAAGGAGTGAAACTCGTTGATGTTTTGACTGAGGTTCGATATGCCCAAAGCGCTGAAAATAACATGGAATGCCAATTCGTCTTGTGAATACCAATGATTCGTTTGATCATGGTGACTAAAACTTTGTTAATGGCTTCAACTAGACCATTGGCTTGCGGATAATACAGAGTGGAACTATCGTGGCGTAGGCCAAGTTGGTCTGTCAGTTCGGTCATCATGACATTCCGAAAGTGACTTCCATGATCCGTAATAATAGCTTGGGGAACACCGAACCTAGCAATTATGTGATTAAATACGAATGTTGCAGCAGTCTTTCCGTCAGCTGAAAATGTAGGCATCGCCTCGGCCCATTTTGTAAAATAATCTACTGCTAAGATAATATAGGCATGCCCCCCGGCCGAGTGAGGGTTACATGTAATAAAATCGATACCCCATTTTGCGAAAGGACCAACAGCAATTATAGGGTGAAGAGGAGCGGGTGGCGCGCGCATTTTTCGATAAAAAATTTGACAGTTGTGGCATTTTCGAACCGCATAAATGCAATCTTTGAACAACGTTGGCCAGAAATAACCTGCACGCAATATCTTTTGGGCTGTGGCATACCCAGACATATGACCGCCACATGCTCCAGAATGGCAGTCATTTAACACCTTTTCAGCTTCTTCATGAGTTAGACAACGTCGGAAAACAGAATCCGCTCCACGACGATAAAGTGTATCACCAATGATATTATACTGTTGGGATTGGAAGCGTATTTTCCGTCGCCGAGTTCGTGAGATGTCAGGCCGAAAAGATTGGGTTTGGAGATAAACGATAATATCTCCATACCATGGATCAAGTGTACTGATGAGAAACAAATATTCGTCTGCAATGGACTCTTCTGCCACTGTTTCAGTATCAGTAGAGGGGAAATCGCACATCAGTTCCACAAATACCAAAGATTTCTTTGCCTTGGATTTTTCAAATTCCAAGTCAAATTCCTGCAGGATAACTATCCAATTGGAATATTTGCCCCCTAGCAATTGTTTGGTCAAAATATACATCATAGGGTTGCAATTAGAAATTACCGTGGTTTTACGTAACAAGATGTAATGTCTAAAACGTTGGACAGCTTGAACAGCCGCCAAGGCCAATTTCTCCACATGTGTGTATTTGATTTCAGTCGGATGCAAATTTCGACTAAGATAATAAATCACATGTTCATTGTGAGATTCATCTTCTTGAACTAGTACCATCCCAATGGTGGAATGAGAAGCAGCGAGGTACAAAATGTAATCTTGGTTGTAGTTGGGAGGATGCAATAACGGTGCATGGGTCAACGCGTGTTTAAGTGCATCAAAAGATCGATCAGCGATCTCGTCCCAAAAGAACGAAATGTCCTGTTTCAACAACCGGGTAAAACCCTTTGTAAGCTCGGCATAGTTAGGAATAAATCTACGTAAAAAGTTTGCTTTCCCCTGCAAACTTTGGAGTTGGCATAAAGTCGAAGGAGGAGGCAATTTAACGATGGCTTCGACCTTCGATGGATCGACGCGAATACCTGCTTTTGAGACAACAAATCCCAATAATCGACCCGATTCTACGCAGAAAACACATTTATGCGGATTCAGCCTTATCCGATAATGCCTACATCTCATAAAAATTGCTCGTAAATGAGTGGGATGATCGGCCCTACGTAATGAATGAGCAGGTAGATCATCGAGATAAGGCTGGACAATGTGCTTAATGTCATGAAATGCATAAGACATAGCCCGTTGAAAAGTTGCTCCAGCGTTCTTTAGTCCAAAAGGTAGTTTACAATAGGCAAACGTTCCCCATGGACAAATAAAAGTTGTTTTGGGTTGATCTGCAGGGAGTATGTTTATTTGATTGTAGCCGAAAAATCCATCCATGAAGGAAAACAATTCACTGCCAGCACAATCATCGATTATTTGATCGATATAGGGAGTTGGATAATTATCTTTTGGACACACTCGATTAATATCCCTATAATCGATACATACTCTTATCGTTCCTTGTTTTTTAGTCACAGGAACAATATTCGATACCCAATCCGTTAAGGGAATTGGATAAATGAATCCTGCTCGAAGTAATTTTTCAACTTCAGCTTTTATAGCAGCAGCTTTTCTAGGATGAATTTGACGTAATCGTTGACGAACAGGTTTAGCATCTGGGTAAGTCTTAATTTCATGAACAGCGATCGATGGATCAATTCCTGGCATTTCTTCATAAGACCAGGCAAACACGTCACAGAATTCTTGAAATAGGGCTTTATAAGTCTGAATTTATTCATCCGTACAACAAGCACCTATATGAATGTTTTCAATTATTCCTGGTTTTACTGAAATGTCAATTGGAACCGTTCTAGATATATTTTCCAAATTTAACTCAGAATCAAGATTTTGCAATGGATTCTGAGGTTCCTTGGCATATTCAGTAGTAAAAATTGAAGCGAAATCATCTTCAAAATGATCTAATTCAGGTAAAAATGAAGATCGGTGATGTAGATCTTCCCATGGTAAATCATCAACAAACAAAAACTCACGAATTTGCTCATCTGTATGAACAAGTTCAGGAAATGTCGTTGTAATTGAACTAGATATAGAAAGTGATTCCTCTTGGATCCCATTCATTGGATCAATTTCGGTTGAAGAGGGGTTGGAAAGTGACTGTACAGCCTGGTATGCAATTTCAAATGGACTCAAAGGCATCATGCCATCAAATGAATCTATCTCGGATTCGGAAGGTACGATCCAAGGATCATCAAACATAACAGTGTCTGACGAAATCATATGAATACTTGCAGTAGAAGGCGATACGTTAGGAGGAGGAAAGGAAAAAGTTCCTAGTAAACCAAAATCTTTAATCAAACCTACTCCAACATCCTTATAAGGGATAGTCGTTTTACCAACATGCTGGATTGTTTCTGTAGAGGCTGGGTCGGACGAAAAATAAGTTAACTGATCTATTGTCACGATCTTTCCTTGATATGGAAATTTTATAAGTCGAAAGACCGAAGAGACAACAGCAGTCATAGCATAGGACCAACTACGACCCAGAAGAAGGTTGTAATCTAGAGGGGCATCAACCACTTCCACATCTAGATTAACGATTTTACCTTCGACCCCTATGGGTAAATCCTGCAAAATACCAAAAGGTTGAAAACCTCGACCATCAAAAGCTTTTAGAATCGTCGGAGATTGGTTAAGTGTAGGAGAACCAAGAGATTTCCAACATTGAATCGACATAATACACGTTGAAGCTCCCTCATCAATCACAGTCCGAAAAATAGGTCTGTTTTTGACTAACACTGGAATTTGGAAAGCCATTTGGTGAGGAAGACGTGGTGTACTATTTTCTAAATCGAAGATTATAAGGTTAGAATCCTGAACATCAACAGCTCCTATGGCAGACAATAATAATTTACGCTGTGCTGGACACGATTGCAGCACTTCCAAAGCCGACATTGCTGAAGGAGAAACAACTAAGTCTTCAACAATGTTGTAATTCTGAGCAGCTCTCGCATGTGGATTGAAAGATGATTTACGAAGAACACCTTTAGCAGGCAGTTTGATTATTAAGTCTGGATTTTGTTTCTCGATCTGTAGTGGACCGGAAACAGGAGGAGGTGTATTTGATATATTTGCATTGGAAGACTCTGCTTCTTTGCCATCAACAAGATTCTTAGAACCGTAATCTTGCGATCGCGTCGCAATCCTTACATGAGACATCATCATAATAGGCTCTTCTAAAGTAGTCAAGGAAGAACCAATCATTTTACTATCTTGAATTGGAAAGGGATCCTTCAACACAGCAGGTTGTTGCGATCCTTTAACGAATTTCGTAACTTCGTCTCGATATGGACATTCTTTCGTGAAATGATCTTGTTCACAAATGAAACAAGGATAGCGAGGTTTACGTTTTTCGTCATTGGATTCATCTTTATCAGTTTTCTCTTTCGAATTCTTTTTGTTTTTGTTCCTCCCCTTCTTTTTACCACTGGATTTTGATTTTGTCGTAGATGTTTCAATGACATGAATGTCGGCAGAAACTTCGGGAGAAGATTCTCCTTTCGGAGAATCAGGTAAAGTTATAATTGGAGAAGAATTCTTTGACGATTTCTTCTTGCTTTTAGAATTGACTGTACCAATCATACCGTCAGCGGCATGAGACCCTGAAGGAGCAGCAACTATTTGACCTTGTTTTGGAAGGTCTGGGATTTTTTCATGTAGAGTACCTGACTGCGTATAAACGAGGTCAAGGTACTGAGCCTGAGCAATTACTTGCTCTTTAGTAACAACACCAGCCTTAGCTACATCTTCAGTGATCTTGGGTAACAATGATTTAACAAACCATTCTGCCAAAATTTGATCTGGAATATAAACTTTCACCAAACGTCTTCTACGTCGCCATTCATGAATATGATCAGAAATATACGTGGACGTAGATTGTTTTAGCGAAGTTAATAATTCTGTGCCGTTGTCGTATCTAACAGGCAACTGAAAATGAGTCAAGAAAGATGTTGCTAACTGACTGAAATTATGAAACGAGCTGCGTGGTAACTCAATGTACCATTTAGCCGCAAGACCTATAAGGGTTCTTTGGAAAAGACGTAAGCGAATCGAATCATCAATAATTGAATTAGATGCACACCAAAGGTGATAAGTCATAACATGATTCGATGGATCCTCTCCTGACTTACCTTCAAATTTTGGTATATCACTGGGCAACTTATGAGGCATTGGCGGCCAGTTATGATAATAAAAAATAGGATCATTTGTAAGGCGCGTCAAATCAGGTAAGTCCAAAGTTGCGATAAACGGTAATTGACGGTTAGGGTCACGAAAACCTTGAGAAGCCAAAGCAGATCCAGGAGGCGGATACCCAGGATAACTAGGAATCGGATTAGCATTAGGTATTGTGTAACCTCCCGGATAACCAGGATGAACCGGACCATACTGAGGTTGTTGATAAGTATAACCAGGGTACGGTTGATACTGATAGCTTGGATTTTGTACATAGGGACCGAATTGCGGCTGTCCCTGGTACGGTTGATACGTAAATTGAGGTTGACTTGTAACAACTGTACTTGTACCGGTTTGTCCTATAGGTATCTGAACCGAAGTCTGAACTGAAGGTCCTGACTGAGGTACAGAGACTTGAGGGATTTGCACGGATACAGGGGTAGCCGAACTCGGGGCTACAGATACTCCAGAAACAGGTGTGACAGGTTGAACAGACGTTGCAGCAGTTGTAGCAGTTTGGGGCGGAGTCTGAGGTGTACTAGGCCCAGTCTGCTGAACTGAACTAGGTGCAGGAGTTTGAATAGCTGGCTGAACAGGTTGCTGGGTTGAACCAGAAACCAATGGCTGGCCAGGTTGATAAGGTAACTGCACATTAGGCTGCAAAGGCTATTGATATTGGGATGGATCCAACACCATAGTTCCGGGGTATTGTCCCATAGAAGGTTGAACGTAAGGACCAAAACCTGGTTGAACGTAGGGTTGATTAGTAAGTGGTAAATTTCCGACTCCTTGAAAAGATGGTTGACCAGAAGGCTGTTGGTAACCTTGAATTGGGTACTGACCTTGAGGTTGATAACCCTGAGGCGCGTACTGAGGCTGGGGTTGATAAGGACCCTGAGGAGCATATTGAGTTTGGGGTTGACCTTGAGGTATGTACTGTCCTGAAGGTTGATACCCTTGAGGTATGTACTGTCCTTGGGGTTGCCCCCCAAAATAATATGATTCCACAGTTTGTCCTGGGAAAAAACTACCTTGAGGTTGAGCCACAGGTGGTAATTGACTACCTGAAGGTTGTCCTCCAGGTGGTAATTGAGTTCCCTGAGGTTTCCCCCCAGGCGGTAACTGAGTTCCCTGAGGTTTCCCCCCAGAAGGAAACTGACTGCCTTGAGTTTGAGGATTTGGAATATTACCAGACATCATAAAAATTTGTTCTGTGTTCGACGTTTCAATTTTAAGTCCATCAAGACCAGATGATAACACGTTTTCGATGGGTTGAGGAGTTGCTCCCGAGAAAGTACCAGACAAAGACTGATATCCCGAAGGAACAGAAGGACCACCATGTAAAAATGATTCCGGCGTTTGAGAAAACATGGATGACTCTCCGGCCATAAAAGATGATGGATAATAACCTCTGGGTGTAGGATGAAATGGAATTCGAGGTGGATAAAAAGCAAGACCCGGATTCTCTAAAAAGTTCGTTAAAGAGAGATACCAAGGATTAGTTCGAATGGGGCTGTAGAAAATAGATTCACGCTCCCTAAGATTTAACGATTGAGGGGAGTTGGGAAGAGATATGTCTTCGTCTGGATTGGTAAGTTCTTCAATAGAAATAAGTCCAGAGGGAAGATTTTCTGTAATGATATTTCTTACCCTAGGTGAACCTGGATCGCTAGAAGTTGGTGTGATAAATCCTGAGGATGCTTCTAACACAGAAAATTCAGTTTCAGGTTCAGAGATTTCAGGTTCGTCAGATAATTCACCAGAAGGAGAAATATTTTCAGTAACTTCAGAAACTGAAATCGGTTCTTGAATGTATTCTGTTGTAGGTATTTTATGATCAGGATGTATAACTATAGAGGAGATTTCAACTTCTGTTGACCTAATTCTACGGCTACTGTGTGGTACCAGAGCTCGAAGCCCTTCAAGTTGACTTGGTGAATATTCGGGAGGTTTCCCTTGTATTCTCCGGGATTGTCTTGGCAATTCCGCCACGATTAAAAATTATCTAATCACACGCAAACAAAGAAAAATTTCAATGAAAACACCTAAAGTCTCTAAGAAACAAACAACTGAATCATTCGCTTAAAAATCTAAGAGTTCAAACCACACACAAACAGGTAACTTTCCGTACTAAAAACACTAGTTGGTGATGAAATCCAACTTAGTAGAATTTTAACACGAAAAGGGCGGTTGGAACAGTTACCCCGACAACTTGCTTAATGAAACAGACTGGCACAAGTTTCTTCACAAAACCATCTCGAGTGAAGAGAACCCCCCAGAGAGTCCAAGTGAGTCTAGTCGACGTCTGCTCCAGGTACAGTGGGATCTTCCCTCCACCGTCACCTTAGGAAAGAAACCTATAGATTATGGCCACTAAGGTTACCAACTGAAACAAATATACCTGGGGGAACAGTCTACGATCCGACACACACGCAAGGGCAGAGTAACAAAGCTCAATCCCCTTGAAGGCTCCTTGAACAGAATCCAAGGTTTACCGACAAGTGACCCCTGGTTCCTCGACAATGGTCTATCCGAGGTTTACCGTTTTTAATACGTGTATATCTTCTATCATTCCCAATGAGGAAGGATTGATTACCCCACTGGTTCAGATATGATCTCGTGCTTAACTCCTTTAAGAGGAGCTTCCCAGAGCATACATGCAACAACTGGAATTATTCCTACCGCAAGATATATCTACTTGTTTGTTTTATCTACCTTGGAGAGTTAATTACTCCATACTCCAAGATACTAGCCTAAGCTATGTTGGTGATGAGAGCCCTAGAAATAAAAAGATTACTAGATGAATTTTATTTAAGCGTTACTTTTAAGAGCTGTTTCTTAAGTCAATGGGTGCGGAAATGAAACTTTGGATGATGTGAAGACTCGACTTCCAAAAAACACTAAAATGCACCTAGAATGATAATCAATTCTTTTTCTTTCAATGAACTTTCTATCTAAAGAAAGAGTTGGAGAATGCAATCCTTTTAATTCCTTCTTTAAACATGAAAAATAATTGAAAGAAACTACTTTGTCTTTTCAATAATGAGATAAATGATCAAAGCTCATAACAAAATCCTTTTCTTTTCCAAACTAGAAGCTACAAAAATAATTTTCCTTCGAAAGAAAGCTACAAAAATTAAAACTACTCAAAACTACAAAATCTAATCTTGAGATCTAAAATCTAAATTGAGTAAAAGATTTTAAGATTTTTTTTTTATGAATTTTTTCCTTAGTTGTTCAGCAAATTAGGATCTATTCGTTCAGAATAACAAACAGATCAAAAACACTCAAAATATGTTTTTATAAAAATGAAATTCAAAACTTTCAACCAAGTTTTTCGAAGATTTGCAAAGAAACAAAAAGGCTCAATTTCTCAATATAGGATGTTTTCACAATCAGGTCGGATTCAAAAGACAAAAAGAGATCAATGTAATCTGAGATACTGCAAATTGTCAAAAGTTCGAATCGCTACAAAGACCAAGTGGAAAAACAATCCAAACTGCAAAATCTTCTAGAAAATCATCAAAACATCAACACTGTTGGAGTTCATTCACAAAAAATTCTTGACAGAAACAATAATCAGTCTGGGAAGAAACCAAAGATCTAAAAATAAACTAGAAAAAGAAATCTAGAGATTTTCTAAAATTTTTACAGGGTCCGCAGGTAACCAGTATTGACAGGTGCGGTCCCGCACTGTATTCTTTACAGAAAGTGCGAACCTGCCCGCACTGTCAAAGTAAGGCAAAGTGCGGTCCTAGGAAAAATTATAGAAAAACTTAAAATATTTCTAAATTTTCAAAAACAGGGAAAATCTAAATTACCCAGACAGATATGTATCAATCAAAAACCAGGAAAAAATGTTTCCTCAAATAAAAAATAAAAGAGAACCAAAAACAACAAGTTCATCCCCAGTGGAGTCGCCATTTTGTTGTGTAGATTAATCCGTCTTGCGGACAAGACCGATCTCTCTAGTACTAAAAGTAACTAGCAACAAACAGCCAATTATACTAATCTCTCTCTAAGCATATAAGATTCATAAAAACACTATATAGGTGTAAGGCCTACCTTATATCCAACGCTTGCTTGATCTCGTTGAAGTCCTTCCCGTGCACTGAAAGAACGTTCCTCGTGAATCTGCAGTCACAAACAAGCAAAAAGATTACACAGCACTTGTATAGACATTATTATAAACCATACTTATCATAATGATCAAGGAATTTATGAAATAAACCATGAATCGACAGTTTAATGAGAGAAATGAGTATATTTGTATTAAATTCAAATAAAGAAAACCTTTACAACCTGTGCCTTGATGTTGTGCAGGTCCTCCCGGGGTCCGAAGCAGGAATCTCTTCTAATTTGACAAGCATTGCACTCTTTGAACCAAGACGAATAGAGGTAAGTGATTTAACCTCACAGAAAGTCTTAGTTAACTGAGTCTGAATCTCAACAACATTTAACCTCAAATATCTTAAAGCTTGAACTCCCTTTGAGGCTACCCAAGGCCTCTCTTTATAGTAGAAAAGAGGAGGTTTTCTGTTCCAAATATGAAGGGATAGAATCCTCCTTCAAAGGGATTAGCTCCTTACATCAAGGGGTTAGCTCCATCAAGTGAGGGATGCATGAACCTTATCAAAGCGTATCCATTACCGAAAATTCCCATCTAGAATCTTCTAGAATTCATCTGAAATCAAATTTTTAACTTTACTTTCTCGCCTTTTTGAGTTTTACAGAGGTCCGCACCATAACACAAAGAACGTGCGGTATGGTTCCGTAGGAAAGCTGAACTTTAGGTGTGGGACCACAGGCAATGAATAGAGAAAGTGCGATACCAAAGTTTAGGGGATTTTTAGGAACTTTTCTCTGATTTTCAAAGCTTGACATGAGGAACTGATATGTCAGACTTGAAAAAGGAGGAAGTATGAGTAATAATGAGCTCATACTCATAGCAGAATGTCAGGATGACAATTTTTAGTGTATGAGAACCATAATTGACACAAGATATATCTTGGGAAACCCTTTCGAGAGAAAACCCAATTGGAAGATGAAGCCTCTTTTCTCTCTTTCTATGAATATAAAATGGTTGCAAGTATAAATATGTAAGGCATGTGGTCTGCAAGCTACTACAATGCACAAAACCTCTAATTTTCTCTCTCCCTATCCCTCCTAGCTACTCTTCTCATCTATGGAACAAGAAGCACTTGAAAAGAATGGATTTCCTTTTCTTCCTAGTGGCCCGATTATAATATTACCTGATAGCACACTAGTGGTTAGGTTTGACTCCTTTAACTCCTAACTAGATTTACAATATGGAATGTTCTATAGTCTTCTTCATCATCATCATGTGGCTATCCCCATTTCCATGAGTAATGGGGGTTGACATGACATCCTCTTGAATTATGGTGGTAAAAATAGGAAGGTCAACTTTTGGGAAGCATAATTGTTACATACAGACTCTGATTATGGTGATTCTTGTGATGTTGGAAAAGTATCTATGTGTAGAATAGAAAAAAGTGTCTAGTGCTAAAGTGGAAAAACTTTACACCAAAAAAAATATCATTAGATGCTTCAATATTCTCCTTGAAGGTTGAAGACCCCAATTCACCAAACTGGGTCCTGTTGGTAAAAATGGTCTTATGAGTTGATTCCTCCACTTTTCCACTTTGAAAGCATCAATATGAATGATAAATAACACAATGATCCTATCTGAATCAAACATTCATGTCAATCAAAGCTATTTTGGGTGTAGACAAATAATTGACACTCAAACTAAGTACCATAATTACCAACAATAAGTGCATAGTATTTTAAAAAAATATTTTCTTCTTGTTTATGCTTGTTCATTGAAAAAAAAGAGAGAAACATCCTTAGGCATATGATGACTACAAAAAGTTTCAACTATCAACTCACTTTTAAAAGTGTGAGCATGAAATACTTAATAAGAACCAATGGAGAAAGTATAGGTGTCTCCACTACCTTCTAAAATTTGATGTTGCAAGTTGGCTTATGAACTTTTCAACACCTTTCCTTCAAGTTCCTTGACCTTATCTTTAAGATATTTGGTTATTTCCAATAAATTCTTCTCAACATGTCCTATCTTTCCACAATATTAACTAACTTGTTTCATCGTCCTTTTTTTCATTTGTTTGGTTGATGCAATCATACAAGGTAGTCTCCATCATCTTTTTGTTAATTTTATTCTCAACCTATTTCCTTTTAGTTTTGTTAAAAAAATCCTTAAGGAGATGAACATGTTTCTTATTCTCAAATTTTATTTTACTGAGGAAACTCTTCCTATGCCATAATTAGAAAATCACACAAATCATCAGAAGTATGGTCCTTACCATCTTTATTTTTGGAAGTTAATTACTAGGTAATGTTAAATAGAAAACATCATAAGGTGTCTTTAGATTCATCAAAGATCATTTCTATTTTTTTACCTTCATTTCTCAAAAAATTATTTTCACACTAACCTAAATTTAATTAAACATCCTTTAGGTAGGCCATGTAGTATTGAATCTTTCCCAAGGAAAGAGGATAATGAGAAATCAACTTCTTCTCAATCCAAATGTCCCTTATTGACCTTGTTGAAAAGAGTCTTCAAATTCTTATATAATTGATTCATAAATTCAATATTTTTTGTAGGAAAATAATCTCCTTGAAGATGCATGACATAATGATTGGTAGAATTTCATCCTTCTTTCCATTAAGAGAACTTTTCTATTCATTATTAGGGTATAAAGCCAATATTTTTAGAACTTCCAAAAATGATTTTCTTTCTAATATTGATTCCATATCTGATGCATACATGTCATAATTATGACCATTCAAAATAGAGTACATGCTTAAAACTCACCATCACTCTACAAAACCATAATCCAAACTACAATTTAAATCCTTAAAGTCAATATATCAGTGAGATCTAACCCAACAAGAATGCACAGATAATCAACAACCTCTAAAACAACATATCTATAATGAAATTTAATATATAACTAATAACCATGTTACCTTTAATATTTAACCAATAACCATGTTACTGTGTTAGAGAACCAAAAACATTGCAAAAATGAAAAATAATAAATTCCGAGAGATGATATCTATCAACACTAGTATAACACCAAATCACAAATGAATATAACTAAAATATGAAAAAAGTTATTATAAAACAATACATAATATTATCTACAGATAACTAAATCCATAACTAACATTTATAAAATAAGGAATATATAATTAGCATTTAGTACCATAAATATAATTATATCTATAAATTTTCAGCCTTAATATACACACTAAATCAACCTAATTGAAACAACTATCAATCAGCCATAAACTTGCCAAATATCCTTTGTCTAAAACCGCCATTTACCAATTGAAACCCTTTGCCCTCTATTTGGTTGATGAAGTGATATTAGAAAACCACTAGGAATTAAAAAGCGGTTCAATGCGACACGACTTTGTCCATTCATGCATGCATAAGGAGGTGCATTTAGGTGGTACTTTATTGAACTTGCCACCTATCCATGTCACAAGTGACGAATCTCTGAGCAAGCTTGTTGGAGAATGATTCAACCCTTCAATGGAGATCTCCTTCCTCGTCCCGAC